>CM069450.1:9424828-9636998 GCA_035610835.1 Ophiura sarsii | reverse complement strand
CTAAGTTATATACAGTGCAGTTATCATGGGTATTGTCAACTTTTCCTACATGTGGGAGCACCACACCAAATATCTTTCTCATTGAAATACGTGTAAAAGTGCCATATTTCAAGACACCTTTTTCCTACCCTCCGGTTACATTTATGGCATACTTGTCACCTATGACCATTTTCAGTAACATCTCAACTTTAATTAAGCCTTGTTCCATGAGGGGTTATTAAGCTAAATTTTCCGCTACGGACCTGCACATAGCGCCCTCACTTTTTCACGTTTTCTGGCATGCCTGTTTACCATTTAGGCAGGTGCTTACGCCCTGGGCACTATTTAGGTCGATAAATTAAAAATATCGTATTTTATCATTGTAGGTGTAACGGGTAGGTCCCATTCGTTCATTTAAATACAAACATACCATCCCCGGAGAAACAAATTGCCCGAAAACCTCACATTTACAAGCCTAGTCTTCGTGCTTTTCCGGAACTATTATAGGATTACACGAATTGCGCATTGATTTGGTACAGTGCTCCCATGTATACAAGCACACACAAACGTTGGCCATTGACGTATGACCTCATACAAATCGCTTTAACCAAGCTGTACTTAGAGGGTTATTAAGAGATGTGTTGAAGGCTGCGCCCTCAAATAGGATAACAACCGGGATTTCTGTATTAAACTGTATTAAATACACTAACTTACTGCTGTATTAAAGGATTAAGAAAAATCAGCCGTCTTTGTTAGTGCAATAAAACGTCGTTTCAAAATATTCCATCACCGGCTCGGACAGCATTTTATGGTAACAGCGTTACGCTATTTTTTGACCTATCTCAACATGAAATAACACATTTTTCAGTCAGGGGTCCAAGAAAAAAGGTGTGCAGCGTGATCCTTGTGGAGGAGTGGATTTAGTATAAAATCTTTTATATTTCTCATTTTGTGGCTTGTTGCTGTGATTTTGGTGTCTAAATAAATGTAAATGAGCTCAAACTAGCTAATTTTGAAAGTTTCGTTTTCTTAAAAATTGACATTTTGGGTCAAAATTGACCACGAGGGCGCTTTCAAGATATTGCGCATGTTTTAAACCATTCGCTATTTTAAAGTTTACAGCTACGAATATGATCATAAGTTTGACCTACTCAAGAAATCTGAGCGTTCTTTCACAATAAGTTTGTCCATAGCACTCATTTGAATGTTCGTTGCACCACTCCTCACCGCTCCTTTTCAAATGCATGGGGGTCAACGCACCTTTCCTCGTGTACAATTCAATGATGGCATCCGAAGAACGATCTAATGACCCACAAGATTTTTTCCAAAAAGCATAATGCGTAAATAAGCCAAGTGTGTTTGCAGTAGGCCGCGCGCATTTTGTTTTGGCGACGTAAATTACCGCATTTCATTTTAGTATTCCAAATTTTGGGAAAAATAAAATCGCAAAAGTGATTTAAATACAAATTACAGTAGAAAAGAGATTAGGCACAAACAATTGAATCTGACTGCTCTGGGAAGCCCAGTAAGGCCTTAAAAAAAGGTTTGATTGACGTAACCCGACCGACCCTATTTTTACCGCCGACCCTAAACATTTCTTCTTTTTTTTGTGTGTGAGAAAAAGAAAAAAACCCAGTGAAAATGTGTATTTGTGCCATTTGTTTATGTCTGTATGGTATGTGTGCTGGTATATAAAATTAACGTTTTATAGATTTAAAAACAAAATCCGGGCCTACCTACCCTATTTTTGTTTCTATGTTACGCCAATCAAACCTTTTTTTGAGGCCTAACTATGATATGGCTGTGATTATTTGTGTCTTCAGGGTTCGCGGCGTATGGTAAATTGCAAAAATTGCCTTTGGAAAGTCATCCCACCGCACTTCTCCCCCCCCCCCCCCCCCTCAAAACAAACGTGTTTTTTTGCCTAATCCTTTTATAATTGCATTTCACACAAAAATGATCATAATTATCTAAACAATTGCATACATTACAGTCACTTAGTTGCCATTTATATAAATTATTTTTACAGCAAATAAGATTGTTCAAGAAATTATATTGAAATCTTATTAATTATTCTGTTTCTAATTTTGAAAGAAAATATTTTACTCCAATCATTTCATAAAATATTTTGCTTATTTTATACAAGAGGCTTCTTCTGAGATGTCTTTAGTCTGTAAACACATCCCTATTTTTAAAGGTGTATGTTCTGATCATTTTTCTTTGGCTATGATTTTTGTGTTGAATAAATAAATAAATGATATAATATAATATAATATAATATCAATAATTGCAATGTTGTTTACAGCGTCTGTGTCTTTTGCATACATTGACACGTTGTATACTCGTACCCACGGTAATTACAATAGTGTCATAAAATAGTAATAAACTGATGGGAGAAATTGCCTATGGACATGATATTTTTCGTGACAGACATGTTGATGTTTATCTGCGCTAAGGCCAAAAATAAAAGTTGACTTGCCCTTTCCGACCGACCCGAATTTCTGGAAATCTAGGGTCGTTTTTTCTCTCGTTTTTTTCAAAAAAAATAAAAATAAAAATAAAATAAAAATGAAAGAAGTACATAACAACAAAGAAAGATGAAAACGTGTTTTTTGAGTAGCATCTGCTTGTTTAAAAATCAATAAAAAAAACTCAATAAAAAAACCCTCTTTAAAACATGTTTTTTGTAGTATCTAGCTATCCCTGTTAAAATTTAAAAAAAATAAAAATCCGACCGTCCGACCCTGACTCTGGCCCTGACTCTCAATTTTTTTTTTGCCTAATAAAACTGTATTGTGTATCTGCCTGCTCTCCTGAATTGTCTACTAATGAGATTAATTAGCATTACATGTATCAACCATTCAGAGGCCTTGAATTCAACAACCTTTCGGCGATAACAATAATAGGGACAAGTACGTACTTTAGGTCCCAGATTCTGGACTGTACTAGTATCGTCCGATACTGGTACACATTCATTGTTTCAGTATCGAACGGTACTGGCACAAGTAAAATGATCCAGTATCGGGCGATACTGGAACACAATTATGTACCAGTATCGTTTATGATGGGACAGTATCGTTTATAATGGGACTGTCACCTTTAGGGGTACTCTGACTGGACTCTATATGGTATATTCAAGACAACTTGTTACCATACAAATCCAATAGATTTATTCACTCAATTCTCAAATCATATTATCAATAATGAACTTCCGTTACAAAATCATTGGTGTTGAAATACTGAGCTCAGGACGCGGAACCGGTTTATCACTTAAATTCGCCCGTAAAAGTTCTTTATCTTTCTTTGATGTTGTAAATGATGGTTGAATACTCTGTATGACGGTGCTCTTGCAATGTTCATATAAACTGTGTCTACTGACGTACCTGAATGGTTCCACCCAATCTGTGTAGTAGAACATGTAAAATAACATGGGATATTAACACTGTATCACATGATGAGCATCATGTCAGAGTATACTCTAGTACTCCAGAGTACAGTTTCTCATGGAAAGTGGTCCAGCAACACTCTTAGATTAGCTATATTCCGTCTTTGCGCTGTTACGCCAAAAACGGAATATAAAGCGCAATAACACTGAAAAATAGTTTAAGAATATAGGATATCCCATATTTATTGTTTAAGCTAGTGGCTTTCTTGTTTTTACCTCCCCGACCACCAACCCTCTGAGTGTTTTTACATACGCTTTTTCATAAATATAATTTCAGCGGTGTCAACATATAAACACTTTCCATGAGATACAGTACAGCTCGAAATAGAATGGACACTGACATTGCACTGACATTGCACTGACATTGCAATGACATTGCAATGACGCCTTGAGATGTAACCCGATTAGTGCAGTCATTGCAATGTCATTGCACTGACATTGCAATGATATTGCAATGACATTGCAATGACATTGTAATGAAGTGCGTTGACATTGTCCATTCTATTTCGAGCTGTACTGTACATATAAATCATGTGATACTGTATTATCCCATGTTATTTTACATGTTCTACTACACAGATTGGGTGATTGTTCAGTGTTCATAGATTTTGGATCAGACAATTAAATCCTACCAGAGTACCGAGTTACTAGTTGTATGCAGGCGTCGCCAGGCTAACTCCCTCGTCAAATAAAATAGTGGTTGTTTCCACAGTGTAGTTCCCAAACATATAAAACCAAATGGTAGTTCCAACAGAAGAACGGGTTATTTCCATAAAGATAGTGTCCTGATCAGGCATTTCCAACTCGATCAGAACCTTGAGGATACCGTAGGTGCACGAACCGACCGTGCAGTTGCCTTCCAGATAAGCGCATAGTGGGCGCATGCTTTATAAAATGATAGCCTCCAAACTCCTGTGCCTTTTATAAACTTGTAATAGATTTATACAATTATAAGACCCAGCATACATCGGTCAAACCCATTGGAGAGTCCTCGTGGGACACCCTTAACTGAACTGTCGATGGTTCAACACTGCAATGCTAGAAATAACCAGTTAGCCAGTACAGTATACCTTGTGTGTTGGATCAATACCATGGTCAATACTAGACATTTTCAGCTGCACACTGTATTGTTAAACAAAGTGGAACTCCGGACCTACTACAATAGCCCCTAGACTGACTCAAGTCTTAATTCCATACACATAGGGAGGTCTAGCCTTGTTCCAAATCCTTCATTATTTTGTACAGGAACAGTTTGGTGAATTAAAAACTTTACAGACTTCATTCAAGCCCTCAATAAAATATTACCCAAAATGTTGGGGAGTATTCCAAACTGTCTTGACAGGGGCGAATCACTTCTGGTAGCATGTGTACCAGTTTCGCACGATACTGAAAAATAAAAACATTCCAGTATCTCTCGATATTGAAACAAAATTTGGTGTTCCAGTATCAACAGGTTCCAGTATCAACCGGTTCCAGTATCAACCGATACTGGAACAATGAAATCGTACCAGTATCGAACGATACTGGCAATGTTTATGTTCCAGTATTGAGCGATACTGGTATACCAGTATCTTGGAACTCAAGTACACCTTTTCTATGAATGTATTGTAATGATTGAAATTCTCCGTAGTTCAGTGGCGGATCCAGGATTAACATTTACGGGGGGGGGGGGGGGGGGGGGGCTGACCTTTTTTTTTAAATTTGTACACCCAAAGAAATTCGTAAAAGGTCCCCAATTGTTTTTCCCGTCAGCTCGTGAAATTCTGCTAAGTGGGGGGTGGGGGGGGGGGGGTAGTGATTTGGTTGTCCCAAAACCGGCAAAAAAATCACAGGGTACAAGTGGCAAATGTACAGACGGAACCTACCTATGTCTCTGAAAAAGATAAAGTAGTACACATAAAAGGTATATTGTACAATTTTACGAGGGGCGCCCCCCCCCCCCTCCGCCCCCCTGTATCCGCCACTGTAGTTATCCAACACTCATTGTACAAACAACAGTTCAACAGCGAGTCGTGAAGATGCATGCATACAAAATTGACGTACTGCAGGCAGTGTTTCTTAATGGATGCCTACTGTGTGTGGCTTTAGTTGCGGTGTGTGATGGTAAGTTTGTATTTTATACTATTCTATTTTATATCTTTAATAATGTTGTTTTAAAAGAGAAGTTTTCGAATTCCTTTGCAATTTTTTTATATCGCGCTTCGAATTTAGCACACTTCAAAATATTTACGGCCCATCACCTGGTTTTATCCTAATACCCCTGTCACACATACAATGATCAGGCCATGCGCTTGCGTTGCGCTCACAAAAGTATCAAAGCGCCGAGCAAACGCATAAGAACCGATTGGGGACGCAGTGGACAGTCGACACTGGCTAGAGCGGGAGAGGGTCCCCAGTTAACACGCAGGAAGAGCGCGGAAAACTATTCAAATTGTCATTTTTTTTGTAAAAACAAGGTAGCTCTTAATACGCTCCTGTCCCGCTTATCACATTTTCACGGCGCTCTTATTACGACCCATTGTGCTTCTACTTTAAAGTCCCTGTCACACCATGGCGTATACTGCCCTTAAAACAGCATAACTGACATTTTTTGCAAAATTAAGTTATATAGTGTAGGTGACTCAGAACATCAAGTTACACAAGTTAAACTAAAAATTAGGGTTTAAAAATGTTCCATTGTCTAGATATTAGCATGTCAATACAGCTTAACAGTCTCTGCCTGTAAGAGTGTACCATTTTGGTGTGTGTTGTGATTCATGGGTCCTCAGATCAACTTTATAAAAAAATCAGTGATACATTACCATACCATTATACCATAGCCAAATTTTAAAATTCCTAACATTTTTTGTTCGGTCGTTAAAAATCACTGAAATTTCAGGAAAACCCCCCAGTAAAACGATTACTACATTCCCCATAAGTATATCTATGCGCGCTACGTACATCCCAACGAATGGAAAACATATTTTAAAACCTCCAGTTAGGTACATAACAAAAGTGAAACAAAATCGTTGGGATCTCGTTGGCGTGTCACATTACGCTGACCTTGAACCATTGACGAACAGCGCTCTTATGCAGTTTCAAGACCTTATAATTCGATGCGCCAACAAGATCCCATTCAATAAACAAGTGCATATGAAAGAACTCGGAGCGTTTAACAAATTCAAAAGGAAACATTGTTGGGATCTCGTTGGCGCATGGAGATAATCAAGGTCAAAGGTCAAATGTTACTATTTTGAGCCATTTTTGCACCTCCGTACATCTGTGCGCCATCTTTAAAACACCTTGGAAATGATTTCCAGTTGCAAAGATGGGTTACCTTAATAAAAAATGAAGATTCCAGCTTGGGATCTTTAAGATTTTTTTAAAACGATTTTTAAAAATTTGCTTAAGGTCAACTTACAGTGCATGCGAGTCAGTAATAGCCCCACATACATTGTTCAAGCTCTTATAAATCAGTGCGCCAACTAGATCCCATTATTTTTTTGATTTATTTGCTTAGTTTGGCCACCATTCAATAGATACCACTAGAAAAAACTTTGGGATTTTGATGGCGGTTAATTCTATATGAGCGCAAAATTGAGGTGTCATCAGCTTTATTCTCAAGCCTATTTGAGCGATTTAAGACTAAGTCCCAGGATATCAGATTACTTTGGTGAATTTTGACATGTCATATAGGACATTGTTTTCTATGCATTTTAGACTATTCTGAACACATCTATGTTAGTCTGTAATGTCGATTTCAAAATATGCAAGTCATGTCTTCCGAATTCGACAGGGTTGTTGAATTCTGAAGACATAATATGCAATTTATGAAACATCATGCAACAGATCAATGTTGATGGGTTGAGAATGGTTTAAAATGCATGAAAATCATTGTCCTATATGACATGTCAAAATTCACCAAAGGAATCCGATATTCTGATAATCTGATAAATGGCCCAAAAAGGCTCGAGAATAAAGCTGATGACACCTCAACTTTGCGATCATGTAGAAATAACCGCCATCAAAATCCCAAAGTTTTTTCTAGTGGTATCTATTAAATGGTGGCCAAACTAAGCAAATAAATCAAAAAGTTGATGGGATCTTGTTGGCGCACTGATTTACAAGAACTTGGACAATGCACAAAGGGCTATTACTGACTCGCATGCAGTGCAAGTTGCTCTTAAGCAAATTTGTAAAAAATCATTAAAAAATAAATCTCTGAGATCCCAAACCAGTTTCTTCATTTTTTATTCAAGGTAAACCATCTTTGCAAGTAGATGTCATTTCCAAGGTGTTTTAAAGATGGCGCACGGATTTACGGAGGTGCGAAAATGGCTCAAAATGGTAAAACTTGACCTTTGACCTGGATTATCTCCGTGCGCCAACGAGATCCCAACAATTTTTACTTTTGAATATGTTAAAGGCTCTGAGTTCTTCCATATGAACTTGTTTATGTAATGGGATCTCGTTGGCGCGTCAAACTATAAGGGCTTGAAAACTGCTAAGGACGCTGTTCGTCACGGTTTCAAGGTCAGCGTAATGTGACGCGCCAACGAGATCCCAATGATTTTGATTCACTTTTGTTGTGTACCCAACTGGAGGTTTCAAAATATGTTTTCCTTTCGTTGGGATGTGCATGGTGCGCATAGTTATACTTATAGGGAACGTAGTAATCATTTTACTGGGATTTGTTCCTAAAATGTCGGTGATTTTTTTACGACCGAACCAAAACTTTTAGGAATTTTAAAATTTGGCAGTAGTATAATGTTATGGTAATGTATCACTGGCTTTTTTTAAAAGTTGATCTGAGGACCCATGAATCACCACATGGTACGCCCTTAGAGGCAGAGACTGTTAACACTTTCCACGCGGCAGGCAGCTGCAGACGACATTCCAAAATTTCACAAAATGTTTAAAAAATATCACAATTATGGAATGTCATTACCATATTTGGAATCATCTTGAGAAATGCATTGACATAAGTACAAACATGCCTAGTATCGGGTCAGTAATCCTTGAGATAGACTTTGAAAATTGTGAAAGGTTTCTGAAAAATATGTTTTGAGTATGGTATAATAATAGCCGCGTGGAAAGTGTTAACATAATGAATCTAGCTGGAATTCCATGACAATACAGTATAACTGACACCAAGCACAGTTCATTGATGCGCTGTGCACTGCAGCATGGCTGGAAACAAAGGCATCCAATCATATGATAGCTTGTGCTGGAATGTACTCAGGCATCACTGACAACAATTTCCACAACAAAACAGGACAACTGCAAGTTTAACAATTATATAGATTTAAATTTCTTGTCATTTATCTCTATTCAAAATGCCCCATATTAAAGTTCATGTACATTTAATCGTATACCAAATCTAGATGTTTGTTCTGGATTTTACCACGTATCCTGAAGCACTCATTTGCCTTAAGAACACCATGTATGTGTTAATTATGATGTAAAATTTATTTCAAGTGATCATATTGACATGACTTCGACACACAAAACACAGTTATGTATTTATGATGAATTAGAGGTGCTTTTTTTGTTACATTTTGTTGTTGTTGTTGTTGTTAAATTGGTTAGGTTCTTCTGTTTTAAGCCGCCCATTGAAAAGAATAATATTATAATCAAACAAATCATATTAATTAGTTTTAATCTCACAAAAATTAAAGAGATAAAAGTACCATACCAGGCCATGATACATGTAGACTGAATCAAATTTCTACTCTAACAAGTGACTTTTTACCTGGATTTTGTCGCGTACCCTTTAAGCACTCTATTGAGTTAATTATAATGCGAGTACAATCCAAATGGTCAACACACTTATGTATTTTTTAATAAAGAGACATTGGTCTGACTGTCTAGCTGGTATTAACATGTAAAGAAACAAAATAGGTTGCATTTATTGTCTTTTATGAACGTTTGTTTGGATTATTAACTAGAAAATCCACGACAAAACAGCATAACTGACATTTTGAACGTAATATCATGTTTTCTTGGGAGAAAAATGTGCTACCATGAAACATACTGTAATTACCTATTTTGATAAGTCAACACTGAATACAAACATTAAAACACTTTTAATAGCAAATTAAAGTAGTAAGGTGGGCAACACGTCCTAGAATGTTTTACTTTTTCTGGGACAGAAATCTGTCCCACAATCCGAAATTTGGAATCAAAAAATAAATAAAAAATAAAAATAAAAATCTATGTTCGGAAAACCCACAAAAATCAGTAGCCAGAGTCATATGGGGGTGGTGGTAATTAGTTTAAAGCGTATGTATGGGGGTGGTGGTAATTAGGGCGTTATCGTTTCATTATTAAACGCGGACTGTACCAGTTTGAACGCGCGTAATAAGTACAAATACACTATTTAAATTTTCTTCTTTTATTTACTTTCTCATAAACTCAACATTTAAAACGCTTCAGCAAGATCCACGTCGTCCCATCAAGGAATGACGCTACTATTAATAAAATTTAAACCTTTTTTAAATACTATACGTTACTTAAGTACGTTACGATAAATGCACGCACGACGAAATCAGTTAGCCATTACTGGTATTAATTTACGCCTTCGTTTAACGTAGAAAAGAAACTAAATTATAATTATAACGTTACTATTATAAAGCCTAATAGTTTATATCGGATCGTTTAATCTTATTCGTAATATTTTAATCTCCATCGTCTTCCTCGGTATCTTCATCTTCATCTTGTTCGAACAATGCTTTACATTTCCCTCGGTATTTAGGTATAACTCTGTCCAAGGCTTTGTTGACGTCAATGCACACACAGAAATTTTGCGCACGTTAGGTAAAATAACGTAATGTAAAGTAAAATTATGCAAAAAGTACACAATGCGAGGTATTTTTTATTACTAAACCATTTTGTAACTTTTAAAATTACATTTTTGAAATGTATCGGAGATAATTACCGGGGTTTGTAGATATTTTACCGAAATTAAGTAAAACAAAAGTCTAAAATACAATTTAATCGGTCAAAGGTGATTTCGCCCAACGTGTTAAGTAAGAATTATCGATATGATTGGTGAAAGTCGTAATCTTTCCCTAATCGCCGGGTAAAATCTCCTCGTGTAATTATACAAGATGGCGAGCGTTAGAGAAACACTCAGCCGGTCGCGAGTTCCTCCGGAATACATTGACAAATTTGAAGGTAAGGAAGTAGTATATCTTTCCACTTTTGGTAATGCCTTTATGTCCTTGTTTTCGTGATGTTATTGAAGTCATCTGAAAATCATAAGTTTTGAGAGATTCACAAAAAAAAGTGAAACTTGTGTTGTCACCGAGCGTCGTCGGGGTCCTACACCAGTCAGTAGGGAGGTCACGCTGCATGTCATATTTTGTTATACGCAAGAAAACAATGGAGTATTAGTGACTGCAATATTTGCTAGATATAGCTTCGGAATGGTCTATTTGGACATCTCAAAAACTGAGAACCGTGCTAAAAATCAGGTAGAATTTTAGAGGAGGGTCAATAACATCTGCAGATCGGTAAAATGTATAGTATTAAACACGTTTTGTGACCAAATTTATGTCGTAAAATGTTGGAAAATTCACGTTTTGAAAATCTGTGGTCTTCGAAATTACAGGAATCCTAACTCATTCTAAACCTCACCAAATCATGAAATGAACCCTCGTCTACAAAAAATTCCGTGTACGTATTGCTCTATCTGCTTGGAGATAGCGAAGACCACGGAAACTTCATAGCTTCATACCACGGAATGAAATCCGCCATTAGGCGCCATAGACATAACATGGCGAACATCGTACAGATTTGCACTGCAGTCCTCTGTGTAGGGAGTTTTGACAATAGCAAGGTCGTTCGACTATTGTGTTTGTGCATGTTTGTGACTACTGACCCCGTTTAACAATCTTCATAGCTTTCATATAGGGCTTGGGTGACCTAACTATTGACTGACACCGTGTATGCGTTGCGTTTGCATGCATCATAGCGGCTCATTTGTACATGTGGCCATGTGAAACGTGATTAGGGCGTATGTAATATGTACATAGGTCAAAATGCAACGATGCAAGGTTATTGATTGATTGATTGATTGATTGATTGATTGATTGATTGATTGATTGATTGATTGATTGATTGATTGATTGATTGATTGATTGATTGATTGATTGATTGATTGATTGATTGATTGATTGATTGATTGATTGGTTGATTGATTGATTGATTGATTGATTGATTGATTGATTGATTGATTGATTGATTGATTGATTGATTGATTGATTGATTGATTGATTGATTGATTGATTGATTGATTGATTGATTGATGACTTCAATAACATCATGAAAACAAGGACATAAAGGCATTACCAAAAGTGGAAAGATATACTACTTCCTTACCTTCAAAAACTCCCTTGAAATTACCTAAAACTTACATCCAAATTCAGTAAAAAATACCCAGCAATTGTGTAAACAATTGCCTAAAAAATACATCCAAATTCAGTCAAAAACACCCGGTGATTGTGTAAACAATTATCTTAAACTTACATGCAAATTCAGTAAAAAATACCCAGTCATTGTGTAAACAATCACCTAAAACCTACATTCAAATTCAGTAAAAAATACCTAGTCATTTTGTAAATATTTACTAAAAAATTAAGTACAATTTCCCATAATGTTGTGGGTTTTTTACATAACATGTGGTAAAATATTACACAGCATTTACGTTAAAAAAATGCGTAACTAGTTAAGTAAAATTTATACCTAGCCACTGTGCATAATAAATACCTAGTAAAATTGCATTTTTATACATAATAGTTTTTTTTTTTTTACCAAACAGAGTTTATGTAAAATGTTACCTAATTGTTTTGGTGTTCTATACGTGCTTCAAAATTATGTAAAATTTTACATAACTTAGGTAAAAATTTCTGTGAGTGTGCCTTTATCCATTTTCTCGAATATCGTCATCTTTCACGCTTAGGTAACTAGACAAAAAGTCCTTATAGTTGTTGAAAAAGCTTCTCTTGACCGCCCACAAAGTCTTACTATCGGCCTTTCCTTTAGCTTGGTCTTCACTCATACCCTCATTGACATATTTGTCATACTTTGCGTTCCACATCTCCCCGGTCGTTTCTTTAGCCTCTTCTAACCAGTCTTGATAGGCGATATTGTCTTCAAGCTCGGAACTAGATTCATCTTCTCGCGATAACTCGGCATCTTCGCTTTCGGATTCAGACTCTGCTTCCTCCGAATCGTTGTTTTCGTCCCGAGAAGATTCGTTTTCGGTATCTTCCGACATTTCATACCCGGTATTACTCGAGCCATCCGTTTCTTCCATAGTAGACCCTTCCTCAGAGTGATCGTTTTCCACGTGTCGTCGTAAATTAAACCTCCGACTAAAGCTTTTGTCACACGCGCGACAAGCGTAGGGTTTGATGGCGGACAGAGAATCCATGGTGTTTACTCTTTGAATAGTAATCTCCGAACGACGAAGAATTTACGATACTCATTATTTTACTCATTTTATTACTCATTTTACTCATTTTTTTACTCATTTTTTTACTCATTTTTTTACTCATTTTACTCATTTTGGTTTACTCATATTACTCATTTTACTCATTTTACTCATTTTACTCATTTTACTCATTTTTTTACTCATTTTTTTAACTCATTTTACTCATTTTTTACTCATTTGACTCATTATACTCATTTGTTTACTCATTTTACTCATTTTACTCATTTTTTTACGTCAATGAGGGTATGAGTGAAGACCAAGCTAAAGGAAAGGCCGATAGAAAGACTTTGTGGGCGGTCAAGAGAAGCTTTTTCAACAACTATAAGGACTTTTTGTCTAGTTACCTAAGCGTGAAAGACGACGATACTCATCAAAAAGTGTTAGATGATCTCGAAGAGAAAATGGATAAAGGCATGGACGTCAACAAAGCCTTGGACAGAGTTATACCTAAATACCGAGGGAAATTTAAAGCATTGTTCGAACAAGATGAAGATGAAGATACCGAGGAAGACGATGGAGATTGAAATATTACGAATAAGATTAAACGATCCGATAGAGACTATTAGGCCTTGTAATAGTAACGTTAATTATAATTTAGTTTCTTTAAGTAATGGCTAACTGATTTCGTCGTGCGTGCATTTATCGTAACGTAATTAAAAAACGTATAGTATTTAAAAAGGTTTAAATTGATTACTAGTAGCGTCATTCCTTGCTGGGACGACGTGGATCTTGCTGAAGCGTTTTAAATGTTGAGTTTATGAGAAAGTAAATAAAAGAAGAAAAAGAAAAAGTATATTTAAATAGTGTATTTGTACTTATTACGCGTGTTCAAACTGGTACAGTCCGCGTTTAATAATGAAACGATAACGCCCTAATTACCACCACGCCCATACATACGCTTTAAACTAATAACCACCACCCCCATATGACTCTGGCTACTGACATTTTTTGGGGTGGGTTTTCCGAACATAGATTTTTATTTTTATTTTTTATTTATTTTTTTATTCAAAATTTCGGATTTTGGGACAGATTTCTGTCCCAGATAAAGTAAAAAGTAAAAAATTCTAGGACGTGTTGCCCACCTTACTACTAATTAAAATACATGTTTCTTCCTATATCTCAGAAACACTAAAATGTCAGTTATGCTGTTTTGTCGTGGAAGGGCAGTATAGCCTAAACGTATGCCGACGTATACAAAAAATAGCTCGAACATTTTGAGTCCAAGAACGTCCAACTTCCTAACAAATTGCATATGGGCCTGTTACACCATGGCGTATTGCGTGAACGTATGCCGACGTATACACAAAATTGCTCGAAAATTGTCAGAGTCCAAGATCGTCCAACTTCCCAACGAATTGCAATATTTTGTTTTTATCGATGCTAGATAGACGTACAGCAATGTATACCAGCTTAATTTACGAGTAACGTAACTCTAACGTATGTCAGCATATATCAACGTTTGTCTAACGTACCACGAACTTACCGGTAACTTATGCAGAACTTATTAAGCACACGTTGAGTACGTCGATACATTTTGAACATGCTCAATAATTTTTCGCGGGCTCGACGTGTCCCAAATTTTCACAGCGTATCACAGCGTGCTCTTAACGTAAACGACGTATCCCTAACTTGCCCCTAACTTATATCAGCGTACACCAACGTATTTTTCGATATTTGATGTACGTCGGCATACGTTCAGGCGATACGCCAACGTGTGACAGGCCCATATGCAATTCGTTTGGAAGTTGGACGTTCTTGGACTCTTGACAATTTTCGAGCTATTATTTGTAAATGCCCTATCACACCATGGCGTATGGCCTGAACGTATGCCAACGTATGCGAAAATATCGAAAATACGTACGCTGATATAAGTTAGGGGTAAGTTGGGGATACGTCGTTTACGTTACAGCGCGCTGTAATACGCTGTGATCCAAATTTTCACTGTTATTTAAATCCGATTAAAGAGCATAATTTGAGCTTAGCGTAATGCGATAATGACACTTTTGTATAGCCATGGAAACAATAGCGTTTCTTTTGGCGGGAGTTTTGAACAGGTGTATAAATACCATCGTTGAATCTGAATACATTAAAATGATACACCGATAGTATCATGATGTGTTTGTCCCTGCTCATATCGGATCAATAAGAAAACCATATTGAATTATATGGACCACTTGATCGTATTGGACCACTTGATCTGATTGGCTTTGATGCATTATAGTTGTGGCAGAGCACCCAATACATGTAGAAGTACATACAAATATACATGGGATTGAGATACACAATCACATGTTAATTTGTATGACAGATTATAATCTGTTAATCTATACTTACAGCATTCCATGTTTAAAAAAAAAATTCATCTCTAACGATAGTCATGAATAAGTTTTGGCAGAGTATGTTTGGCTTATCAAATCTGATTGTCTCCTGACAGCACAGTAACAGCGCATAAGGATGGAAGAGAGACGTATTGAGCGTAATAAGGTCAGGAGGGACACGTAGTGAGCGCCTCATTGATCTTACTGAAGTCGCAGAGGATAGGTAGTTTGTTTGCGCTGCCATGGCGACACCACTGAGTCATTACAGCGCTCTGAGCAGAAAGTCGAAACCTCCACGCTTGTACAAAACAAGCGCGGTGCACTGGCTCTCAAGGGCGACAATGGGAACCCTCTTACCATTCTCACGGCCCTCTCACGTCCCAGCCAGTTCCCGCTGCGTCACCGAGCTTCACCGAGGGGTTCATGAAGATCTTGATGCGCTTGGCTTGGTGTTTTTTGATCATATTTCAGCGTAATCCAAACGCCGGCCTGATCGCAGCAGAATGTGAAAGGGTTGTTAGTGACCTTGATTTAAAAATGGACAATTTCGGACCGTTTTCCGCGCTCTTACTGCGTGTTATTCATATTGTAATACTTTTGTGAGCGAAGTGCAATCGCTGGCCTGATCGCCGTATGTGTGACAGGGCCATTAGCAATTGGATAAATCCCAATATTCAGAACTCCCTTTAGAGCCCTCACAGTAACAATAAGAGAGCATTGGTTACAGGTGAATGTGGAAGACACATTTTCTACGCAAAATTTCGCAAAATGATTCAAAAAGGTTGAAAGTACTAAATTTCATCACCATATTTAGAGTCACCATGAGAAATGCATGAAAATAAGTACATACATGCCTAGTATTTGTTCAGTAATTCTTGAGATAATACTAATTGCAGCATTGAAAGTGTTCAACAGCATTTAAATTCTTAAGGTCCTTTCATACCATGGCGTATGGCCTGAACGTACCCCGACGTATACAAACAATGGCTCGAAAATTGTCAGAGTCCAAGAACGTCCAACTTCCCAACGAATTGCGTAGGAAAAGTCGACATCGGTGGTGGACGTATCCATAGCGTATACATAGCGTATTGAACGTATACATAGCGTATGTCTAACGTATTGATAGCGTATCACTATTTTATAACACACTTATGACAGCGTATCACAACGTATGCGAGCGTATGACCAACGTATGCTTAACGTATTCGTAGCGTATGTCTGCCGTGTTCGACGTATCCTCAGCGTATCCTCTGCGTACAACGAACACGTGACTTATGAGTTTAGTACACGGCGAGACAAGTGTTGCCAGTTCAAGTAAAAGGAACCAATAGGTCCAACCTATAACTTACGAGTAACGTACCTCTAACGTATGTCAGCATATGTCAACGTATGTCTAACGTATGTCCGCGTATGTAAACGTATGTCTAACGTACCACGAACTTATCGGGAACTTATGCAGAACGTATTAAGCACACGATGAGTACGCCGAGAAATTTTAAACATGCTCAATAATTTTTCGCGGGCTCGACGTGTTCCAAATTTTCACAGCGTGCTCTTAATGTAAACGACGTATCCTCAACTTACCCCTTACTGTTCAGCGTGTTCTTGTACGCTGTTCAGCGTACACCAATGTATTTTTCGATATTTCGCATACGTTGGCATACGTTCAGGCGATACGCCATGGTGTGACAGGGCCTTTACGGATCACACCATATACTGTCCAGTGTTTTTCATCCTTTTTTGCCGATAGTCTAACAATGTCATGCTCATCGTGATAGGAGTATCATGTATGGTAATTATCAATGATATATCTTATTTCAGCCACATCATAGCTTTTATTATCACTGACATATGGAATTAAAAAATAAAAAAACTTTGCCCACTATCCAGAAGAAGAAAAAAAATTGCCCACCAACCAGGAAAAGGAAGAAAAAAAGATGACCCACTGCCGACTCACCCAACTTAATGTACAGAAAAACAGTAAAACCTAAAAAAACAACCTTTGCCGCCTTTGGCCAAAACAAACAAAAAACTTGCCGCCGAAGGCGGCGAAGAAAAAAAATGTCGCGTACTTCGGTGACGAAAAATAAATAAATTCCGCCCGACCCCAACTTTCATGCCCCCCCCCCCCTGAAAATCAAATGGTGCGTCCCTTAGGTACCTTGTTTTAATAATGCAAGATCTGGCCTTATCGCCGAAGGTGTGACCAGGGACAAGAAAACATAATAGTCCCTGTTGTGACAGGAGCACTACCTATAGCAATGCGTGCCTTGGAGTGACAAGCCTGTTATTTATGAGAGCACGTGTGGTATGAGAACATGTGTGGTCCAGCGGAACAGTGCAAGACTCATGATCATGAGGTTGTGAGTTCTAGCCCCGCCGTGGTCAACCTGTCTGTGTTCTTGGTCAAGATTCGTAGTCTCAATGGCCTCGTCAACCCAAGCGATATTTGGGAAGCTGTTAGAGAGTCACAATCTTATTCTTAGTAGTGCAGCGACGAAATGACGACGATAATAATAATAATTGGCCAAAGAGCGCTTTGGGACCGTTTCTATATATATATATATATATATATATAATTAATTATTTAGTTAATAAAATAATAAAACAAATAATTAGTTAGTTTTTACCTGCTTGTTTTCAAAATAAATAATTAATTAATTAATTAATCAATAAATTATTTATTTATTTTGAAAAAACAAACAGTTACAAATTAATGATTATTCATACAGGGTGGCGGCAATCATCAGACTCGTGTATATGTTATACAGTCCTCAAAATAAGTAACTGACCAGCTAATAAATATACTCATAATTCCAAAACTGTAGCTCCTACGTACAAATATTAAATTATAAAGTTGTCGGGAAATCGCTTTGCTTCAATTTGAGATATTACACGTGAATATTGAATGAATATTAAATCAGTTATGAGTCCAAAACCAAAGCCAAGTCAGTTTCTCATTTTAACACTTATGTTTTGAACACGCAGGACCGTGTGACAGGTATGTGTATGGGCTGCTTTGATCAATTGAAGCATCCCCAATCCTCATCTAACTATCAACCCGTGAGTTATCGCTACCAGTTAATCAATAATCTGCCTGTTGCTAGTTCGAGGCTGCGTGTCGACGAACAAAATGTTAAAATGAAAACTGACTTGGCTATGGTTTTGAACTCATAACTGAATTAATATTCATTCAATCTTCACGTGTAATATCTCAAATTGAGGAAAAGAGATTTCCTTATAACTTTACAATTTAATATTTTTACGTCAGAGCTATATTTTTGGAATTGAGAGCATATTAATTACCTGGTCAGTTACATATTTGAGGACTGTAGTCAAAAATACAGCATATCAGAGTTCTTGACACATTGGTAATAAAAAAAAATCTATAATAGGTGTGTAGATGATCACCAGAATTAAGATAATTCGAAATGGGTCGTGTGTAAAGGTGACAATTAATCTCCAGCTTAGGTAATCACTATAAATCAGTCATATCAGACTAGGAAAATATTATGGCCATCCAGAACAAACCATTACTTTATTCTAAATACATTTGAGATTGTGTTTCTGCTTGTGCCTGGACATGGAACTTTACTTAGCTCTGAACGTTTATTTAAAGTGCGTAGCCTGGGCGCAGTCATGATGTATAGAACTTCTCCGCGATACATAGGTTGCAGCGTTTTGAGGCCGGGTTATATGGAGTCACGTGTTGGATGATGGACCATTTGATGTTGAACGGTTCGTTTCTGCGTTTAAGATTCCAGATGAATTTTGACAGTTCGGATGCGAGGGATTTTGATTCATTTTTGAACGGTTGGGTGTGGTTGCCTAGCTGTCCTCAAGTGGATATCTTTAAAATTATGACATGACCGTGAATTAGGGAACAAATTGAATTTTATTGCTGAAAATGATAGATGAAGACGTCTAGCCAGGATCCACCGGGTGCCAAAATGGCACCATTGGGCAACTTTTTGTATTGACGTCATAAGCAACGCCCCTTTTTCGTTAATGTAATAATTATGAACATAAATTATCATGTTTGGTATCATATTAAAACTGTTGATTCATAGGATACATATAAAAGGATGAGAACAAATACAAATGTCATCTAAGTCACGTTTTGGTCATAAAAGGTCAAATGTGATTAAAATGCAAGTATTAACATAAAATGTATACATACAGGTCATGCCACCTGTAATTTCATGGCATACACAAAGCCATATCCTGCCTGTCAATTTGAAGATGTGAATGTGATACTTCATACATGGTACAAATAAAACAGTCAAATGCAGCAATCGATGCTTGTTTCCAAATCGGTATTTTTGTTTGAGGCACATCGGCGTACTGCCATTACATTCCAGTTGCCTGTAAAGTTTTAGCCCAAGTCTGACAGTTTGAACTGGCCATGAAGCTAGTATTAATAACCGGGATTAATAAGTTCCACCATACTTAAATCCATCCAACACCATTGACCGCATGCTGGGGGGACCTTGCGTGTGGCAACGCACGCGCTGCAGTCTTGCCACATGACTTAACACACATGGTGACTTTCAGCCAGATTTAAACTAAAATCTGCTCTTCGGATAATATAGTGTGATTTTTTTTCTCTCGAAATTTGAACTTTTGTGTCAAATTAAAAACGTGAAATATTTTAGGTCAAGTAGCCAATTTTAAAAATTCACATTTGAATGCAATCTATTAATCTTTAAAATATAAAAAAATCACCCTTGGCTTTTTATTCCTACAAGGCGTGTATATCACTTATATAAAATGTTAGCAAATGAATGACACATAGGGTATCAACAATCTCGGTCACTCCTGAGGGATGAAATGTTGTGTTTACGACGTGCATCTAAATAAGTAATATATTCCATCTTGATAACTGGGTTTTATAAATAAACCTTCTTAACCCCCTGAGAACTACCGGCCGATTGGTTAAAAAGATGAATACATCATTTATTGCACCAATGAGAGACATTGTTAGAATAATTGTATCCCTAATAAAGATGGGATTGAAACATTTTACAAGCTGCATTTGAATTTGCTATTCATATGACAACATCTTGAAATAAACCAATCAGAACCACTGTAAGATAGACAGACCCCAGGGGGTTAAGTCTTAACTCCATTGCCTGCCTTGACCTTACAGTGAGTAACATGGATATGTACATTTTCTACTCTATTGCTTACATTTTCCATCATATTTGACCTCATTTGACCTTTAACATGTTTAATGACATTATATAGGGACCAACATTTGCTTTTCGTGTTTTCTTATATACTCTGATTCAAAAGCTTTAATTTGATACCAAACACGATATGTTTATATGACAAATCAGTTTACATTGTTGCATTTTAACACTCGGCTGCGCCCCGTGATATAGTTTTCAATAGCACATTTTCAGGCATTCAATATTTTGTATAATTACATATAGGCTATACGTATGAGTACCGTCTGGTCAATGGCAGCACGCCTAATGAAGGAAGATTGGAAATACGACGAGACGGTGGAGTGTGGGGAACTATCAAGGGATGTTTCTGGACGGGAAACGAAGCCAAGGCTGCCTGTCGGGATCTAGGATTCTCTGGGTCCTTATCTCCATACAGATGCTCAGGAAAGTTCGGACCAGGATCAGGTCCGGTGCATATCGAATTATTAAATTGTCAGGAGTCAACTCTGACACGATGCCTCCAGGTTCATTCGGGTAATTGGGATGATGAGTCAACAATTGAACATGATTGTGATGTTGGACTTGTATGTTTAAAGAGTAAGTATAATATGAAATTAACTCAGCACAAATACAAAAACAATACCATAGCGTGCATATTAAACATGGCGGCCATTTTGGAATAAAAATAGCAAAAAATGGGAAAATAGTAAATAGTATTAAAAGCCCTGCCTCCTCCCTGTCTTCTAAAATCAGGACGAACAACATGTAATTTATTTTACTTGGCCTTACTTTCTTTTTGTTCGGATTTCATAACACATTGAAGACGGGCATGCATAGACAACTTCTAATGCGAGGGTTTAACACAGAGGCTTTCAATTAGCCATCACCAGGGCTTGTTTTTGTATAATTGTGTCCTTTAAATTAACATGCTTAAGTAATGTCATTGTATCTCTACCAAGAAACACCCCTGCACTTATATATATAATCGTCACCAACGTATTACGTATGTTGTTGTTCTCTAATCACCAATCATCTTATAAATAAACTCGTTAGGTCAAGTTCTTTGTTAATTATGATTACCTATCATTTCTCAGAAGAAAGGATGTTATGAAGCATATATATAGTAGTCATATTTTAGGTCGTATTACGTATGCCCCTCTGTTTTGGATATTGCTTTATTTCTGTATTTATTTAGCCATTCACTTTTGGAAGCAACAGTCTTCTCGACTGATGCGTCCTTAAACATTTAAACATTTTACACAATGTTTTAAAATACAATAAAAAATAAAGGTATTTGAAGTAAGGGGAATCATCCCTTACAGTAGGAACATCATCGGAAGGACCAAGCATTTACAGACACATTTTTATTTTATTACCAGATATAAAGATTCTCCAAAAGTCTTCTTAATTATGTAGTTATACCGGTTTTTTTTTTAAGTTTACGATATTTATCAGCTCCGATATGATTTAAAGCACTGCATAAGAAGAAGAAAAAAGATCCTCATTATCTTTGATAGTGGGCAGTAAATATTTACATCGGGTTTCCATCGATGTGCGCGGCCATTTATAGTGGGGAAGTATTTGACCATTGCACCATGAAAATATAATTTGCATAATATTAAGTAATCTTCTAAACCAGGTTTGCTTTTGAATAATACATTGTCCTTCAAGGATGATTTTGTCATAGCTGAACGGAGCCACTTATTATTATAATTATCAAAACTGATATAATATTCAAATTATTGATCGATCCAACAGCCAGACAGCGGCTATTATCGAGATTATCTTTAATAGGCCGATAGTTAATAGAACAGCATTTTCAATGTACAAACCACTTTCATCTTAGTTTGTTAACATTTTTCTTAAAATACCTATCGCTATACAGTATGCGTAGCATTGAAAATTAGATTCGGCCATGGATTGGTTTGCATTTCAGTGCGATGATGTTCCTTGCATTTCAGAGAGTTTCTGAATTAAACGTAACATGGATTGATTTTTAGGCACACACATACATTTTCAGAAGTTCAGTAGAAATGTCATTATTTATTATTTGAAAAGCATCAGATGAATTTTTGAAAATTACGGGTTCACTTTCTTTTTTTCGTGTTAGCAAATTTGCATATATGCAAATTTAAAGCCTTTCAATTGTAAACCACCAAACACTTTGAGAAGACGTTTAAGAATGTTTTAAGGGGACTTTAAACTGGCCATTCAAATGGTGACCATTCACGTCAAAAAAAGACACCCCAACAAACACCAAAACAAACAAACAATCCAAAAAAACAAACGAATTTAACGAAACAGTTGGACTTTTTTGCCTAATTTTAATATTTACCTATTTTGATTTACTATTTAACCCACAATTTAGACCCCAACTTGAGTCTGCGTTTAAAAACAGACAACTACGGAGACAATGCTGGCCTGGTGGAGGTGTACGACGGTATCTCTAGCTGGGGAGGAATTGGTGGAGATACGTGGAATTTTGATAACGCTAATGTGGCATGTCAGCATCTTGGTTACGCCTCTGCATTATCAGCGTTTACCACTTCCGAAACACAAGAGGGCGGCATATTACTTTATGGAGTAAATTGTTATTCTAGCCAACGGAATCACTCCTGGTCCTCTCTAACCAACTGTTTTTTCAGGGGTTTTGATTATTGTCCTTTACGATATCCGACATGGGCAGGAGTGATATGCGCAGACGCAACAGCACTAGGTACGTAGATGAATCATTCCTGTCTTCATAACACATGACCCCCGTGAGCAGTGTCCGAATTAAGGTTGTTCCTATGGCTAATTTTGTATTTGATATTTTAATAGAGCTTGCTGAGCTCCACAATAATCTGAAATTTGAGATTGATCGGAGGTACGGTTTTCTCGATATGACTGCGCTATCAACAAAATTCCCGTCACTTTTGAGAGGGACATAGGAACTCGTTTTCTTTTAAAATGGTTCTACACAGAAAGAAAAAAAGTGAGTCATCATCGAAAAAATGAGTCATTTTGTCCGTGTAGTGACACACTGTGGCTCAAAATGAGTCATTTTGTCCATGTGGTGACTCATTTTACGATGATGACTCACTTTTTTCTTTCTGTGTAGTTGACAAATTCACCCAGAAACCAAGGTACGGAGCAAATGGTCACGGAATCCAAGATTATGACCCTACTATATAACCGGTTGATACATACGTCGCGGGTGTCACTGTGATGAACATGTCGATGTCTCGATGAAAGCGGTTCCCTACTGTTTATTGTTTGTTCGTGTTGCCGGTGTTGATTTATAGAAACATCACGTTGTTGTTTACCAAAATACACAATGGCGTCCTCTATAGTTGATTCATAAAAACGCCACGTTATTTGGTACGGTTGTCATAGCATGTTGGGTTTTGTTTTATGACGTGTGAAATACATTTTAGGAGCCTTAAATCGTGTATATCGGATTACGAGAGCAGATTTATTTCAGAAACCTTTCCCAACTTTCAAAGTCTATCTCAAGAATTACAGAACCAGTACAAGGCATGTTTGTACTTATTTCAATGCATTTCTCATGGTGATTCCAATAGTGATGAAATTCAATAACCTTGACAATTTTTTTCGAGGATTGAGGGTGTCCCATGGAAAAGATCACATAATATACCTTTAACTACTAAGGATAAAAGTTAGTTACAGGTTCACCTTTCTACCATAACTTCCTCATTATGATAATGCTTGTAATGTTACTAGGCTATGGACGTGGAGATGTATCGATACAGCTGAGTGGACTTACTGGTAATTCAGGTGTTATCCTTGGTATTAGAAAAGACAACAATTCGACACGGCACCCATTGTGTTTTCGTATAGATGTAAGTGTAGAGTGTGTGTTTGTATGTTCGTGCATTCGTTTGTTAAATTGACATCGTCAAGTTGTCATAATGAGAAAAAAAGAGTTATCTCCTGTTCCTGATAACGCAACTTGAAAAAAATCGCCCAATTATGTTTACTTGTATTTTTGATTATTTTCTGAGTTGCAGTGAACCAATTGATTGGCCCATCAGAGCTCTCTGTTGAGAATTACCCGTTTGATTTGTAATCATTCAGTTCATTAACGTTGTTAATGTCTGTTGGGCTATTGTTCACATTTGCTCTTTATATACACAAAAAAAAATCAAGTGTCAAACACAGCATTTTCTCGCCGCTTGCGTGCGTTGAAAATGTGAACGTCACGGATTGTTATTAAAAGGTGTTAATGGTTTATCTTTGTTGTATCTTTGTTGTTTCGTGGCATGTTTTGTGCCAAATTGTTTCGAAAAGATTCATCTAAATGTCTACCTAGCCTGTTTGGACAAAAAACAATTGGAAGATACTCTATAGGACATAAACAAAGTGTATGACTTTCTTTTGTTGAGCACTTTATAGAGCACGTATGTTGGGGTTATTTTTTAATTTTTGTTGTTGTTGTTAGAACGTGGACTTTATTTCATATCTATGGTATGTTGAGAAAATTTAGGTTGACTTTTTGTTTGGAATGTGGCAAATGGTCCCATTTTAAAATGACTGCTACTATACAAGGGTTAAAAAGCGTTCTTATAGCGCAAGGATTAAATAATGCATATTTTTTTAACTTTGGTTTTACTAAACATTTGAGTGGTTGTGTTGGGAAAATCAGGCAGTGGGCGGAACATGAAGGTTGTCTGATTGTGCTCTGTCTGTGTAGTATATTATATATACTTAATGAAATTTTCATGATGACAAGGTTTAAAAAGTCTGACCCTCCCTAGCTTGGATTTTATGTCCCAACATTGCATAAATTGCTCATATTGCATTATGTTCGTAGAGCAGTATTTTTTAACCAAGTTGAAGTAATTTTCTTCTCCTTCACTATGTGGGGGTGGAGGAGGGGGAGGGGGGGGGGGTCCTACTTAAGAACCACTTCCAATAACTTGATGTTTATGTAAACAGTGGGTTAACCTTCAATTGCCTGCAGGAATAATCCCAGCAATGGATTAAAATAACATGATAGTAGTATCATAGCACGATATATGGGCCATCAAAAATATTCGTACCTTGTTGGCGAAATGTGTCTGGATATTGAAAGAAATGGTGTTTCTATCAAGTATTTTTAAAACATATTCTGAAACAAGAACGTTGATGATTCGTTTGTGGGATCCAACTACATGTACTTTATTGTCAATATCACTTGCAAATTAGTCTCTGACTCTCACAAACAAGGATGACTGATACACAATGAAGTGTTTTTAGATAAAATTGTATTTTAGATAAAATAATTCTTGGTAATACACAATGATTACCTTTCAAACGGGAAAATATGACATTATCTTTTTATTTGAATATTCTTGTAGCCTATCACTTCAAAAATATCAGTTATCTCTTTTGAATTAATCAAGTGTTTAATACTATATATATCATTAAACTTCTTAAGGTAAATAGGAAAATATCAAATTATGTCAAGTATTTCACCATAAAATGAATACCCCCCCCCCCCACCTCTCCTTCCGGCCCCGGCCTGATCAAAATTATACGGTTAATGATTGACGCATGCAACACACCCCGACCGATGATAAGCCTAAATATGTGTTATTCATTTTTAGATATGGAACGACCCTAGTGACTCGATTGCAAATATCCTGTGTTATAACCTACATGGAACTTCGGCCAGTAGTTGGGATCCAGTTGACGATTGCCAGATGTCTGAAGAACACAATAATGTCAACGATTCTCTTATCTACTATGTAGGACACTCCGATCCGAAGGATATTGATCAGCTGTGGGTCACTTTAACAAATGGCCCTTGCTCTCGATATCAGCTCCACGGGATTTCTGTATCGTGCAAAATTGGTAAAATATCCAAAATAATCTCTAAATTCTTTATCGAATTATTATTATTATTATTAATTTTTTTTTTTTGGGGGGGGAGGTTATTTACATTTTTGTTGTTGACAATTCTTTGACAATTTGATAGAGTGCTCGATTTGTTTAAACATTTTTGAAAGTATTAGACATTTTTATCAACAAAACTTTTAGAAAGTTTTTGAAAATAGAAACAACCGACCGACCGACCCAAACCGGAGGGATTCGCCCGCCTGTAGATTCTTTGTTATCACTTGTAATGATATTAGTTTCGATGTTAGGCCTACTGGTGAATTATCGCAATTTTTATTGGGTTTGTTTTACTCCCTAGGTAAAATTTTCTATGAAAATTTAGTTTTTTGTTTTTGCTCTAAATATTTATTAAAAACTCCTATAGACTCCCGCAGCACAGGAAATAAGGAGAGTAGTATAACCAACCTATACACCAAGTGATAATACATTTGAGAAAGTGCATGAACTTGAAAAAATTAATTAAGTGCATTAATTAGCCTCATTTTTCAATGACCTAAAGCTTCCTTAGATAAATAAGTATTATTAATGTTTTACAGCCTCCCGCAGCACAGGAAAGTTTTTCAAAAACTATAATGAACAAGCTCCCAAAATTTCAGCTTTGTAGCATTTATACTTTTCTTGTAAAAATTAATTAATATTTTTTGCATAGATTAATTATTTTGCTAGGGTCAAAAAACAAACAATAAGAAACAAAAGAAATGAACGCTTCAATTTTGCTTCATTTTTGACAATTAAATTGTCATATCTAGAAAACCGTACCTCCGATCAAGCTCAATTTCAGATTATTGTGGAACTCAGCAAGCTCTATTAAAATATCAAATAAAAAATAAACCATAGGAACAACCTTAAATACACGTATTTTTAGTGTAGTCCTACAATGCGTCGGAAATAAGTGTCCTGACTACTAGTGTATGGGAGCCCCAAACTTCACAGTTTATATTTTAATTCGATATAATGTTTCATGTTGTTTCTGGAAGAACTAGTACATTGGATAGATTTGAAAAACTCATTGCGTTATTTATCATCAAATGATTATAAAAACTGATTTCTATGGCAATTTGAGTAGTCTAAAACAGTGTTCAAATTAAGTGGCAATCCGGGCTTCCTGAAGCCCATGGATGCTGGTGGATAACCTAAAGTTCAATGCAGGTTTTCCGTTGGATGACCATGCTTTTTGAATATTTGTACTGTGGTTATACTTTGGCGGACAACCAACAACATTGGCGGATAACCTGATTTCATAACATGGTTATCCGCTGGAAAACCTGATATTTTTCCTGGCCTAAGATCACAGTTATTTGGTGCTATGGATGACTGATTTATCTTAAAACGTCATGTTTTCAGAGTATCGCAACTATTTTTCGAAGATGGAAAAAGCAGTTGTCTAACTGTATTATAAAGTCAGATTAAGCTTTAGATGCCTACAATATAAAGAACTAATCTCCTTAAAAAAATGAATCACCTTTATTTTGAATATTTTATGATTTGTTCATAATTATTGTGTTACGTATCAATCATGTCAATAGAGGGCTGATGTACTCGACTTCCCAACGATAACAAATTAGCAGCACTCACTTGTTTATACACCTATCAGTTGTAAGACGCACTATACGACTCCCGGGAGTGGTGCGTCACTTTGCCGAGGTGCGTCAACTTCTCATATACCATGACGCACCCTGTGTCAAAAAAACGACGGACCATTGCCATCCAAATACGCACCCTCAGTCAATTTTTGGACGCACCATTGGTGGATTCTGACGGACCATGACGACGCACCCCGTCGTCAGATATCGTTGACTAAACTGGATAAAATACGATGACTACTGAAAATGAAACTACTTTTGATTCACGGGGGATCTGCCCTCATTCGATGTTGTCAACCCTGGCCCTCGAATATACAGACCCCGGACCGGGACCGGGATGGACGGAACCAAGAGGAGAACTTTAATATGCACAATAATGTCTGACTGGTCTAAAATTCATAAAATATTTAACTGATTATCATAAACGTCAGGATGAGCATGAAACAATTTCGAGAACATTTCCCATTCATATTTGCGAACGGGGTCTATAAATGAAGCAAAATCCTTAGAAATGGGTATGTTTTTTATTTGAATCTCCTGCCGCACATCCCCGACCAAATTCAATTCCGGGGGCTTGTCCTCCTACCTCTGTGTTGTTAGATTGTTCTGCGCTTGTGCGGAAGAGCGCCATGCTGATCCGCTATCTTATACGTGATACTACTCTAAAAATGAAAGGTTCTCGGTCTGCTGTCGGTTCCTTGGTTTTTTTCGTTTGCCAAACTCTTGTATTGCAATTGGCGATGATCGAGTGATTTGAGGCATTTTAGAGCATGCGGTATAGAATATCGGAGTGATGTTTGCGGTATTAAAGTAGAGCCTGGTTGGCGGTATCAAGGAGTTATGTGGTATAGTAGGCCTACATGCGTATAGCGTATATTTAAAGGTCGTATTTTGTTGTTCGTAAACAGATGTACACTGTGACGCACCCATGTAAAGTGACGGACCTTGACGCACCCTCCGTCAAAATTATTGGTAAACGATCGACGCACCCACGACGCACCTCTCCCGGGGGTCGTATAGTGCGTCTTACAACTGATAGGTGTATTATAAGTTGCTGCTATTTGCTTGAGAATGTCGGGAGGTCATACTCTTAATACGCCAAAGTCACCACTACATGCTCAAAAGGACAGCTCTGCTGTTTGTCCAATGGGCCTGGGTGAATCATAGCATTACAATATATAAAGAAATTCTCTTCTGACAGAGTTGTTCTTTGAGAATAAACTAGTAGTGATCTTGGCGCGCACATGCATATTGAGACCTGCCAACATTCTCAAGCAGATGGCTGAAATAAGTGATAGCTACAACATTGCTTTAACGATTCTTTTTTGCAGAAGTGCTATATGAGGAACTTCTCATGCAAGTTAATGACGGACATAGTTGCTTTGGAAAATGCGCTGATAATGACTTTGGAGCCGTCATCTGTCACTGTGATATGTTCTGCCAGACAATAAACGACTGTTGCTACGATTACCACGAGGTATGTCCACAGAGTAACGTTACCGGGAACTCTGCTTCACAAGAAAACGACACATTCCAGTGTATCCTGCCAGATACACACTTGGGTTTCTATTACCTGATGATAGCGAATTGTCCAGTGGACTGGCTGGATGATAAGATTCGCGACCGATGTGAAGTGTCACCCCTAGGTGCAATACTGTCCGGTCGATCCCTTCTCGCTTGGCCAGTGTACGGTCAAAATCAAATTAATTACAGAAACATATTCTGCGCAATATGCCATCGACAACTAGGCCTCGTTTCACCATGGGACGTGTATGAACTACCAGAACAAGAACTGACAAATAAAACATGCGTCGCGGACAGACGGAAAACAGGACTATCGATTACGATTGGAACAAAGACACGCTTATGCCACCCTGATGAAATAGCCTCGTGTCCTTCGACATTCAACAATGATACCATTTCACGTGCTTGCTCTTCCTATCAAGGTTGGGTCACAGGAAACGACGGGTACAGTAATTACAAAAATATTCATTGTGCATTCTGCAATGGAGTTGATCCATCAGTTTTGAAGGACTACAGGCCACAACTTGACATCTATGGCGCGGCACTGACCGCGCTGTGGCATTTTAGAAATAACAGTAACACACTTGACTATAGCCAGAACAGTCAACCCGAATGTGACCTACCAGGACAAATATATGATTCGTTTACGCATGTATGTCGAGATGAATTATGTCCACTAGGATTTAAACTGCAAGAAGATAATATGACGTGTGAACGATTCACTGATCGGCATAATGAGGTTGTAAATGGGGTTTGCACTAAACACCAAACATCAGCAATACTTTTCACCATTAGTACTGCTGAAACAGCAGTAGACTATTTTTGCATTCTTCGTTACCTAAATGGCATTAACGGATCAACGAACTCTTGGAAGAAGCACGTTTTACATACTGAAATGAACATTGTGAAAGTGATGTTGTCGGCGTCTGATATGTGCAACATCGTGGAAACATTATCCAATGGCGTGCAACTATTAAATGACGACACCAGTGAAAGTTGTCCTGTTAAGAATGTTGAGTACTTTCATAAGCGTATATTATACCCTCAGTACACCGATAACGCTAGTGAATGTAAAGGCAGGTGGTATGTCGGCGAGCCTGAGGAATTCCACAGGGTCAGTTTTTCAGATGTATGGATTGAGGTCTATACATACAAGGATTTACTCTTGCTGCCGTATACCGTGCTACATTCAGTGAAGTACCTCGATGCGAAGGCAACAGGCGAAATTGTTTTCATGTGCGCAAATATTGTTCCTCGATTAAAATGTCCTTTAATTAAGCTAAGTGAGTTTGAATTCAACCTTCTCAATAAGAGGATTTCTGACACCAAAACGAATGTTAGCGTTATTACAGACGTCATACATTTGCCAGGTGGTAGTGCTTACATCTGTAGCAATCTTATCACGACAGGAGACATTTTTCACACTGGACAATTTTTCCAATATCGTGGAACTTTGGAAATACTTAACATAATTGGTAGCAGTTTGTCATTGTTTGGTGTTGCTGCAACATTTGTCGTTCATTGTATCTTACCTAAACTCAGAAATGTTCACGGTAGATCAATAATGAGTCTGTCGATATCGATTGCAATTGCGCATCTGTTTCCACTAATTAGTAATAGAGGGGATATTCCTCGTCACATGTGCGTGGTATTCGCCGTTACGAGTCACTATGCCTGGTTGACCTCATTCACATGGATGACAATCATTGCGATACATCTGGCATACACGTTCGCTTTCAACAAAACATCCATGCCTACCCAGCTAGATGAAGAAGGGCTTTTTCTGATATACGGCTTGCCATTGATCGGTTGGGGCTTAGCATTGATGATCATCAGTGTCTGCCTTTGCCTGCACACGATGGAAAACATTGCATTCTGGTATGGGGAAAATACTCCGTGTTGGATAAGTGATCGCTTCGCTAATTTCATAGCATTTGGGATACCAGTGGCTTTATCAACAGTAATATGCTTTGTATTGTATATTATCACCGTGGTTGCTATCTGCCGAGGACAAAATCGTTCCAGGAAACTTCGACAAAAAAGCAGCCTTTGTGCAGTTTCTGATATTCTTCTTGGTCTGAAGGTAAGAATAGCTGGCTAATTAAAATATTAATGTTGTTGTTATCTTTTCAAAATACCTCGCTATAGTTCTTGTTTGAAGTGGTTGTTGGGATGGATATATTGCAGCAATGTAAGTTACAGTACGGTCTGAATTGAATGAGATACGGGTACAAAGCATTAATCAAAAATAAAGGTATCATGGTACTGTCAAAGACTACGGACCTTTATAAAGGGTTCAACAAAAGAAAGTATACCACTTTGTTTATGTCATTTTGAGTAACATTCATTTTTTTTGACCAAACAGGCTAGATAGGCATTTAGATGAATATTTTAGGCATAATTTGATACAAAATTTGCCTCCTAACCACTAAGATAAACCACGATTAGCACCATTTAAAGAAAATTGGTCACTTTTCAACGCATGCAAACCGCGAGAAAATGCTGTGCGTGGCACTTTGAATGGCAGGGAATGAAATGGATATTGATTATTGACACACCATTGTACAGATCCATATTTTTATACATACATGGTATAGAATACTAGAGCATCATTTAGTGTAGGTTTGGCCCTCACACACTAAAGACGTCCGAACAGATTGCTAGCTGTCTACTATCAATTAGACCAACTTAAATGTTGATTTTTAATAATCTCTTAGGCCCTTCACCTAAAACTGTTAGACAGTATTGATAATATACTGCCTGTTTAGGCTTTTCATTTTCCCATTAACATCCGCTTGCTTGATCTTTCAAACAACGACTTTGCTTAACCTACACAAATGTTCTTTACCCGATAACTGACCAAATGGTCGGCGACTGACGAGCGTAGGCATTTTATCAACCACGCGAAACTATAGTATCGCCCGTTGCTATAAGATTTTATCTGTAAAACGTGAATGATATTTCATATTCATTTGATCATATATTAGTCTAGTTTTATTGGCTTAACTATCAAGTTGAAACACCGATTTCTTCCAATTAACTAGAGTTTAGGCCTACATGTTTACGGAATAGATCTATTTCACTATAGTACTCCATTTTATTAACCAATAAACCCAAAGTATCATCACTATACTTTGTATCGTAACATTTCACTATTTCCATCTTATTTTCAAATTCTGAAATTTTGAAGTTGTTAGGAAACGTATTACTGGGTAACTAGAGGTTATTTTATCTTCATATTTATAAATGTGATCTGACACACACAAAAATGCATTTAAAGTATAATATCAAAGATACAGGGCGTTCCAAGATAAATGTTGCATACATGCCTTTATATGGTTCATTGGTTCGTCAAATTTGTTTGTTCTTTATGGAAATACTGTATCATACTCGCTAGTTATTATTTCATTTTCATTTAAAAAAAACCCGCACTGATGAAATAACAAAAATAATACATCTGCGATCCTTAATACTACATGTAATAGCCATTTTGTAGAAAAAACCCGTATCTGAAAGTGGTCTAATATTTTGCTCTATTTTCAGGTTGCTGTTGTTATGGGAATAACGTGGATTTTGGGATTTATCGCTGCAATTACTGACGTCGCAGCACTCTGGTGGATATTCGTCATCGTCAATTCCACACAGGGAGTGTTCTTGTTTTTAGGCTTTGGTTTTAACCGTCGCGTGCGGGTGCTATTCAATGCAAAATATCCCCAAAGACGATCGCAGAACGTCGGCAACGATAAGATAGAAATGCGGTGTATAAAGTCGGCTATACAGCTCTCCTTAATTCCTGTGCTGCGGGAATCTAGTGGAGTTTTCAATAAAAAAATTAGAGCAAAAACAAAAAACTAATTTTTTATAGAAATTTTACTTAGGGAGTCAAAAAAACAATATAAAACAAAAGAAAAAAGACTGCCCTCTGTTGGCCGAAAAACAATACAAAACAAAAGAATTCAAAATGACTTAAAATGGATTTTTTGACAATAACATTGTCATATCTAGAAAACCGCACCTCCGATCAATCTCAAATTTCAGATTATTGTGGAGCTCAGCAAGCTCTATTAAAATATCAAATAAAAAAATTAGCCATAGGAACAACCTAAAGGTGGCTAACTCGGCTATGGTGACTGGCATTGACTTGCTTCAAAAAATGAAGAAAAACATAAGAAATTTTAAAAATGATCCGAAAATCAAATAGGTAGAGGAAAGACTTATCTTTGATGTGGTCTCAATATAAAAGGTATAGATATACTTGATTTGGTTTTACAGCTGTTTTTCTGCAGTGGTGTAAATTTGAAAAGTTCATGGATTAATTTCTCTTGAATTTAAGATATTGTTCAAAAAGATATATTTACACCATTTTAAATACTGGTGTACATTTTAGAAGTAGATAAACACGTAAATGATCAAAGGCGTGGTCGATTTCAACATTTGTGTTAAACATGCGATATGTTTACACCATTTTAGATATCAATGTGCATGTTAGAAGTACGAGTAGATCAACATGTAAATATTCAAAGGCGTGATCGATTTCCACATTTGTGTTAAACGCGGAATATGTTTACACCATTTTAGATATCAATGTACATTTTATAAATAGATCAACATGTACACATTCAAAGGCGTGATCGATTTTCATATTTGTGTTAAACGCGGAATATGTTTACACCATTTTAGATATCAATGTACATTTTATAAATAGATCAACATGTAAATATTCAAAGGCGTGATCGATTTCCACATTTGTGTTAAACGTGCGATATGTTTACACCGTTTTAGATATCGATGTATACTTTAGAAGTTGATCAATATGTCAATATTCAAAGGTGTGGTCTATTTCCACATTTATGTTAAACGTGCGATATGTTTACACCGTTTTAGATATCGATGTGCATTTTAGAGTTAGATCAACATGTAAATATTCGAAGGCGTGGTCTAAATCCACATTTGTGTTAAACGTGCGTGCGTGATATGTTTACACCATTTTATAGATGTACAATATTGATGATATTGCTGAACAGAATACAGTGATTAAAGATTTCTCATTTCTGTGGAACTTCCAGTAAGACGACAAAAAACACACTCTGGTCTACGTGCAAACGGACCTCTTATTAGGGTAGGTTGGACGGCTTAAAGAAAATTCAAAAAATTCAAATTTAAAGAACACCCAAAATCTTAAATATTTTCTATTCTATTTTGAAAATTCGAAATAAAATGGGTCGGTCGTGCCCGGCCCGTAGAATAGGGGTTTTTTTTCGTCGTCTAATCGCGCGTAAATGCAGCATCGATCAGCGGAATAGTTGGCTGTTTTTTAACGTTTCAAAGTATTATCTACGAGTATATTATACAGAAGTAGATGAATATTGTACAGTACATATTTGATTAATTGTTAAAACTTTCCACGTGGCAGGCGTCTGCAGACGACATTCCAAAATTTCCTAAAACGTTTCAAAAATGTCTCCATTATTGAATTTCATTACCATATTTGGAATCGCCATGGGAAATACATTAAAATAAGTACAAACATCCCTAGTATTGGTTCGGTAATTCTTGAGATAGGCTTTGAAAGTTGGGAGAGATTTCTGTTTCTGAAATCTGTTTTGAATCGGTAACAATAATTAATAGCCGCGGAAAGTGTTAACATACTCTAGTGCGTTCAATAAAGTTGATTTGATCAAATCAAAAGTGAGTTATTCAACAACAACAACAACAACAAAATCTGTGGTCTATAAAAATTGATTTGTATTAAATAATGTCACGAAAAGGGACTTTTTGTTGTTGTTCGGCTGGTATATTAACAAAATTAAAGAAACTTCGCTTTAGTAACTCAATATGGTTTTTGTATGGTTTCATGTTTCGTTTGTGATGGGGAGTTGTATGTCAGTGTAACAGAGCATTAAGACCCAAAAGTGCATTTTTACTTGATTGTTTTTCCTAGGAGATTTGACGCATTTTTGCAAAAGAATACTTTAGGTCCCAGATACTGGTACAGTGTCGCTCGATACTGGTACAATATTATTGTTCCAGTATCGTCCGATGTTTATTTACTACGTTCAGTCCATGCAGTCGAGTCACACTCGGGTCCCGAGGGTACCAGCCTCTGCCCGGTCCCGTCTATAATCTACTGGGATAGTTATCGCATTATGAAGAATTGCGTTCAGTTTTGGAAACACAGAGTAACATACATTTTCCAGCCGGGTGCATGTACATAGACGAAGCAGCCCTCTAGACGTAAATGTAGTAATGCGATGTTAGCTGTTCGGAAAAAAGTGTACTTTATTTCCCAGATTCTGGACTGTACTAGTATCGTTCGATACTGGTACAAAGTCAGTGTTCCAGTATCGGACGAGATTCCAGATAAGGCGCCTTATCCCTAGTTTACGCTCCTTATCTGGGGATAAGGATCGTTAACCCTAGATAAGGCTGCCTTATCTGGGGTTTACGATCCTTATCTAGGGATAAGGATCGTTAACCCCAGATAAGGCGCCTTATCCCTAGTTAACGATCCTTATCTGGGGATAAGGATCGTTAACCCCAGATAAGGCCACCTTATCTGGGGTTAACGCTCCTTATCTAGGGATAAGGATCGTTAACCCCAGATAAGGTGCCTTATCCCTAGTTAACGCTCCTTATCTGGGGATAAGCATCGTTAACCCCAGATAAGGCCGCCTTATCTGGGTTTACGATCCTTATCCCTAGATAAGGATCGTTAACCCAGATAAGGCGCCTTATCCCTAGTTTACGCTCCTTATCTGGGGATAAGGATCGTTAACCCCAGATAAGGCTGCCTTATCTGGGGTTTACGCTCCTTATCTAGGGATAAGGATCGTTAACACCAGATAAGGCTGCCTTATCTGGGTTTCGATCCTCATCTAGGGATAAGGATCGTTAACCCCAGATAAGGTGCCTTATCCCTAGTTAACGCTCCTTATCTGGGGATAAGCATCGTTAACCCCAGATAAGGCGGTCTTATCTGGGGTTTACGATCCTTATCCCTAGATAAGGATCGTTAACCCCAGATAAGGCGCCTTATCCCTAGTTTACGCTCCTTATCTGGGGATAAGGATCGTTAACCTCAGATAAGGCTGCCTTATCTGGGGTTTACGATCCTTATCTAGGGATAAGGATCGTTAACCCCAGATAAGGCGCCTTATCCCTAGTTAACGTTCCGTATCTGGGGATAAGGATCGTTAACCCCAGATAAGGCGCCTTATCTGGGGTTTAGGTCCCTTAATTGGGGTTAAGGCGGAAATGACACACTTATGCTTCCATACACGCGATCAAATAATACAGCTAGCTGGTATTCTTGACATAACGTTCCAATTATTTGTATAGTTTGAGCCCGAGTTTGAGATATTTTCTGACAGGTTGAACTGGCCATGAAGCTAGCTGGACCAACTAGGTGGACGACACAAAAGGCAGTCGACATTCCGGCGATTTGCCTTGCCACACGTGTCGATCTCTAGCCCCATGGGCTAATTTTAAACTAAAATCTGCTCTATATAGTATCTTTTATCGAAATTTGAACTTTGAATTTACCCAATCTGAAATAGGACTAATTTTTTTAACAAATTGAAGTTCAAACATTGAATTACTTAACACAAGAACTTTGAAAAGTCGCGTGTTGGGCCCTAAATTCAACCAATGAATCTAGTATTAGAAAGTATTTGGTTCCACCCAGGAATTCCAACACCATTGACCGCATACTGGGAGGGACCTTGAGGATGGCCAAGGCAGTCTACAATATTGCCACATGACTTGATGACTTGCCACACGTGGTGACTTTTAGCCACATTTGGGCTAGTTTTAATACTAAAATCTGCTCTAGGGATTATATTGTGATTTTTTTTTCGAAATTTGAACTTGTTGACAAATTTAAGTTCAAAGATTGAATTTGTTAACACAACCACTTTCAAAAGGCACATTTCGGGCTTCTGGTTTAACCCAGGAAATTATCCAAGGAACCATACCAAGCCTTGGGCCATACTTGAGAGAGCGATGGTAGGGTAGCAAGTACCTGGCAATAAACAGGTGGTGTGAAATAAATCTGAGAAATGGTATAGGAGGGAGACAATTTATTACCCTCGAAAAGCTTGCAAATCGGAGGGTAAAGAAAGTCTCAAAATGTTAAGGGGATGGAATCGTAATGATGTGCGAAATATACGAGGGAAAATTACGTCCAAGGAATACTTGCACAGGTTTAAGCTTGGAGTGTTGTAAGTGTAGAATGACCTTTACGACCCAAATCTTCAATATTAATCAAGTGCTATTACTCTCTTGCGTTTTATTCGGGTCCGACCGAGCGTGCGAACAATATTAGGATATTGGTGAAAAGGGCATATTTGTATTGTATTTTGTATTTTTTACAAAAAAATCTAAAGCATTATATATCACATCACTTTATTAGCATCATAAAAAGTTACACATACAGAATTGATACACAATAAAGGAAAACATGTAAATCCCAGATCAGTTCTCCATTTAGGTGGACGAACGCAGGGATAATGGGGACAAACTAAACACAACATGATAAACAAAACAGACGTGTTAAAACATTAAAAATAGATATTCATATAAAAGGGACCCTGCCCTGCAGTAAAACCATTATGATTGCACGTTGAGAGTTGGATAATTGTCCCATGTGGGTTCCTTGTGAGCATGGAAAATCGAGAAAGATGACAGAATAGATAGTTTGGTGATGTTGTCCCGGAACATTTTAAAAGTAGTGGGGTTATTGCACAGTTTGAGTATATATTTGAGTCTACCAAGATTGTGAGGGGATATGTAACCACGGCTACCAATTTCAAGGGCGACCAACTCACACTCAAAATCATTGTTCTGAATATCAGCAACCAGAGCGGCGTATTTGTCAGATTTTCTTGTGTGCGCTTTCTCAAGATTGAGTTCAAAGGGCACTGTGAGTTCGATGATGACCAGTTTCCGTGAATTCTCCCAGAACACGCAGAGATCGGGGATCAGGTTTGTGACGGTGCAAACCGAAGGAATGGTGGAGCTCCTTTTTTTGAATTCTGGGAGGTCGCACAAAATTTGAGGGTCTTTTGGAGATTGAAAACCAGTCATCATCGTCTTACATATGTAGTGCAGAACGTTATTGTTGCGCCACGTAAACCTGCCCTGGTCAAGAGAGACAGAACAATGATTGAGAATGTGGTGGAGGGTAGCCCTGTTCTTGCAAAGGTTACATTTGTCATTATTGGATTTACCCCAACGTTTCAGATTGACTTTGTTGTTGAGGGTGTCACACAAGGAATTGACAACAAATTTGTAAACGCCAACTGGCAGGTTATAAACAACACTTTTCCAATAATATGATTTGGCTTCAGTGCACAATAAGTCTAAAAATCTACCTTGAACCAGCAAGGGTTTTACCTGGGTGTGCCAATAGTCGAAGACATCTTCCTTTATAATCTTTTTCGCAGCATTTTGACATGATTTGATAGTGGTAGCATTTTGCTTGGATTTCAGAAAGATGTCCTCAGACTTTTTGGCAAATGATATTTTAGAAGTCCAACCCCCCTCCCTCTCAAGGCGAGAGTCTATGCAGTGATTTACGATCTCATCACCTTTCAAACGCGAAGATATGTGAGCAACCGTGTGGCTTTCTAAATATAAATCAGCTATCCTTTTGATGGCCAGACCGTTAGGCATGTGAATAAAGACCAGCGTGGCTGGATGAGGAAGTCCACACCATTTCTTGAGAAAGCGGTTGGCTAAAGAATCAAGATCAGTAAGATGAGTAGAGCACATATCATTGACGGTAAGATGGAAACGGAGGGATGGAAGGAAATAATTTGCATAGATTCTCATCTTGTACTCATTTCTGATGAGAGATTTGTCGATGCGGTCAAGACCTTGGTTTATCATGTCACGAATGTACTCATAAATCTCGGCGGGTTTACTTTTGAATGTTATAAGGGAACCGAGGAACTTATGTGGGCCTTGATCGATCGTCAAGATCTCTTCATCATCCAAAGAAAAGTCGACCCTATTTGCTGACCCGCAGCATATTGACAATGACCTACATATAGATGGTTTTAGTTTCAAACCCATTGATTTAGTTTGGTCGGAGATTTTGTTTATAAGTCTCTGATGCGTACGTTTGTTCCCCGTTATAAGACAAAAGTCGTCTGCGAATGGTGTTGTGATTATTTTGGAACCATTCAGGTTGTAGCCATGACCATTGTCATTTTCAAGGGATTAAAACATAGAATAAACATGATCGGTGACAGCTAGGGGGTCGCCTTGGAAGATGCCCTTGTTAAATTGAAACGGATCAGAGGACCACGTTTTTGTGGTAACCCTACCATTTAGTGAGGAGTAGAGATTTTGTATGTAGGTCTGAATCTCGGGAGGGATGTTATTGGTACTGAGCGTATGACGAATGAGATCGTGTGAGACAGACCCAAAGGCATCTTCCAAGTCGAACCATATTATATGAGCGGTCCTTTTTATATTGGCCTTACTATGACTAATGATTTCATGCAGGACCTGATTATGCTCGACACAGCCATTTTTACCTTTGAGAAAAGCTTTTTGGAGTTTAGTATTTACAATATGGTTATTCACAATAAAATCATGGAGTCTGTCGGCAATGAGTTGGTGAAAGAGTTTGCCAGTACATGAAGATAAAGCAATCATCCTAAAGTTTGAAGGAACATCTGTTTCACCCTTTTTGTGCAATAGAATTATTTTACTTTCGGCCCATGAAGAAGGGGGTTTGCCGTTCTGAAGCACTTTGTTGTAGAGTGGTTTTTTTTTTTACAAATTTAAAATTAATTCTTTATTCTATGATACACAATAAATTTATACAATAACATCAATATTTACAAAATAATATAATATAATAATAGCAAGTATGTACAATGTGGCAATCGATTAAAAAAAGACCCCGACATAATTGATATACATGATGACATAGTAATTACAGAGAAATCAGTCTACGAAGACAGAGTTCTTTTTCAAATAGGAATAACAGATTTGGGTGGTTGCCGTATCTAAACTTGCTTATGTATAGTTTCCCAACGGCGATGATGAGGTTAATGAATTTTAAATCGTGATGGTCATAAGTATTATTGTGGTAGTTCAATATAACAATTTCAGTGGTCAATACAAAGCATGTTGATAATTTACGCGAGATAACTTGACTAGCGTAAGACCATAGCTGTTTAACTAGATTACATTTGAAAAAGAAATGGTCGATATAGTCAATCACGTTGCATGTGTGACAAATATTATTCAGATATTGTTGTAGAGTGTTGCAAGGAAGTGATGCGTACATGTTAGTTTCTTTAGGAGGCCATACGTTATGCCGTCTGGACCCGGTGAAGATCCAGAACTTTTCTTTTTCAGCAGGTTTTAAATGTCTCTGGGTTTGATGGCAGACATGTCAAATCGTAGATCATAGCGCCACTGTCGCTCTTTTCAAACCATTTTAGTTTGTCAAAGTTAATCGGGACATGTAGTCCGTACTTGGAGCCAAAATAACTGTCTGCTTTAGTTTTGTTAAACGAAGGGAATTTGGGGGATTCATAAAGTGTTCCTGAAACTAGCCGCTTACTGAACTCCCAGAACTTGGAGCGGAATTGGGTTTCCTCGTGTTTAGCAGTTCTTTTCCTGTCGCCCTTGTTTTTCTCCTGCTTAAGGTAATCGTGCGCACGGAGAGTGTCAAAGAATTCCTTGCGCAGATCATGTGGTGCGTTAGGTTTGAACGCTTTTCTACGAAGTTTGTTTTTCAGAGTGCGTAATTCGTTCAGAGTTTTTGGTTCCCGACGTTTAAAGGAGTTTCCCCCCTGGTTTTCGGTAGACTTTAGATCAATAAACTCGGGGTTGTCACATAGAAATTCACGAAATATCATATTAAAGCAATGACATTTGACCTGTTTTAGTTGACCGATATTTATTGTTAATCGTATTTCAATAGGCCGGCCTAGTGCAACAAATGTTCAACTCGACAGTGCAACGGATAGGCAAATCATATGTGGATAATTTTCCGCACTCAAGCGTACGGTTCATATAAGGTGACACATGAACTTGAGGCGGCAATACAGGTGTGGAGGGAGTCCATATTAATTAAAGGTATATCTAATATAAACACTTCCCACGCGGCTACTTTTTAGAAACCTTTCGCAACTTTTGAACTCTATCTCAAGAATTACTCAACCAATACTAGGCATGTTTGTACTTATTGCAATTCAATTCTCACGGTGATGAGACATTCAATAATGATGACATTTTGTAACATTTTTTGACATTTTTGAACTGTCGTCTGCAGACGACCACTGCGTGGAAAGTGTTAACACTTCCTGGTGTGGCTGTTTAAAGATACACTTTGGTACACTTAGGCATAGAGGCTTGGCAGATACTATTCAATCACCGGATTCAAGCATTGGCAGAACGAATGCTTTGTATCGGCCTCCGACCAGCTCAGTGGATGCATTCAGTATTTCTGGAGCATAAATCGGGGCTTCTGCATATGACGGATTTCAGTAGCCAACTCTTCTTCTAGCCTTAAACTGAATGCATGAATGCATTATTTATTTAAATTCTTCAGTCTAACCAACATTATGACTGAAGTAGTTGAAACAGCAATAGGTTGGTCTTACTGATATGTACAATTAATCTAAACGATATGGATGTTAGGAACAATGGACGGAAGAATGAGACTAGCTTAGAGCAAGAATTCGTGGACTCCACAACTCTTCACGGCATAGCGCATATTGCCAGTAATTCTAGGCCTGTCTGGATTCGGGTAGTCTGGGCGCTAGCCTTTGGGGCATGTTTGGGCGTTTGCTGTTGGCAAATATATCTGAGGATTGGTGCTTATTTATCGTATGAAGTCAACACTAAAGTATCTCGAGTATATCGTAATGACCTAGAGTTTCCAGCCGTAACTATTTGCAATTTCAATAGGTGAGTGTAAGTCTTCCGCGACAGTGTCTAAAAACATGCAAAACATGTACAGTATAATACACTTCACTACTTAGCACAATTTCGGTTTTCATCAACAAAAAGTAGGAGTGTATGCCATTTTAGTATTCACAATATAATGACGGGCCAAGCCTAAGGACCTTCACGGATTATTGCTGACCTTTTTCGTTGGCCAATGGAGCATGCATCTTTTTCATTTGACCGTACCACTTTTCACGCGGCAGTCACAAAATGCTTCACAGATGTCAAAATCTTGGACTTCCACGCCATATTTGGAATCACCATGAGAAATGCATTTAAATAGGTATAAACATACCTAGTATTGGTTCAGAAATCCTTGAGCTATACTTTGGAAGTCTGGGAATGGTTTTAGAAAAACATGGTTTTTTTGTATTGAACATGTAGGCCTACCTGGCACAGTGTTTCTAGATAGTGTCTGGTACATGTAATGTTAGGATTTGCTTCTTGATCGTCCTCCATAATCTATTTCTTCTATAGATACCGGCGTTCCTTATTAACACTCGATGATTTAGCCGTTGTCGCATTTGTGTTACATGCCGTGGACTATGAGTATGACAGTTATTTTACAGAGGACAGCTTGTAAGATTATTACGACCTTTTTGGTGATTTGGAGTCAACCTTTAATTATACCGAGTTCACACTTCGTGCTGGATTTGTTTTGGACGAGTATACGTTGATTGAATGTAAATGGCGGGGCAGGGACTGCTCCGCAAAGGTAAGATACAAAACTATTTGGAATCAATACACTATTAACCCCCTGAGAACTACCGGCCGATTGGTCAGAAAGATGGATACATCATTAATTGCACCAATCAGAGACATTGTTTAAATAATTGTATCCCTGATAAAGATTGAAGTGAAATATTTTACAAGTTGCATTTTAATTTGCTATTCAAATGAGTGTATCATGCAATAAACCAATCAGAACCACTGTAAGATAGGCCGGTAGTGAACAGGGGGTTAAAACTTCCTATTTAAAATGATTCGGATCCTAAATTTTGATCAGTTCCAAACAGCAATGAATTGATACAGAAGGACGCGAATGAAGGCAACAAGCGCACTGTACATCATATGCGTGAAACGTGCGTGTGGCCATAATAGCACGCGTACACTTGAATTACCTTTGCGCGAGTGAGATAAAAACCGAATATTTCTCACCAATTTGGAACTGATTAAACTATAGTCAAGAGGTACACGTAATAGAAGTCTAGTCCACATTTTCAAAGGTCAAATACAAAGTCCTTAGTTTCTGCATAATGGTGCATTGGAATCAAAACGTTGACATTTTTATAACACTGTGTTTAACTAAGGGGGGGGGGGGGGTAAATATACAAACCGAGATGCAGAGTACGCTGATGTGGGTACCATGATAGCTAGAGGTATCCTCCTTCCATTACTTCTAAGTCGATTTAATTTATTTTTATTTTTATTGAATTGTATTTTTTGAACTTGCAACACAGAAGGACATTTACAGGCACAGAAAAGTACAAAAATACAGAGTAATACAAATGCATATAATACGCTTCATAATAATTTGTATCCAAATGTGAAACATGGTGATGTTACAATCATAAAATGTATCCAAATGCGAAACATGATGGCATACAATCGTACTAATATGTATCCAAGTGCGAATGGGGATTATACAGTCATAATAATATGTATCGAATGCGGAAAACATGATAACAAAGTTTGACTAAGGTTTGGGAGTATATCCCATAAGTCGATTTACTACATCAAATACCAACACAAAGTGTGCATTCATTAGATCCATGTAAACGACATTGTCAATGAACCAAGTCGGAAAGTTGACTTACGTGACCGCGTAACAAAACGATCACTGAATGCAATCTATGAATATATGTCTGGTTGTGAAACTTTCCAATTGTTTACAATATAAATTATGTTAAAGGACAAAATATTTGTTTGAAATTTGGGGGGGGGGGGGGGGGGGGGGGAATTTACAATGATAAACTATAAAAAATACCAAAATGTATTTATTCGATGACAATTTATAAAATAATTAGGTGAGATAGTTAATAAATTCGGGTTTGCCTCAAAATGACAGAATTAATAACTTAATTTAATACATTTAGTTAAATTCAGAAGATGTTTTTTTCAACATTTTTATTATTTATTTATATATTTATAAGTTAAACCATTTGGAACGATTGCTTCTTTACCAGTATTTATATATTACACATTTGTGATCCTGGTCTTTTTAGGATTTTACCCACGTGTTTACGTCGTACGGAAATTGCTATACATTCAATAGCGGTGATAAGCCTGTTTTGAAGGAGGACCAGCCGGGATCTGGAAATGGATTGAAAATGACTATCGATATCCAACAGGTTAGTGAACATTTGATATACTAACACGTCCGATATTAAATATAATATGATCGATCGCTAGATGCTAGATGGATTCTCAATAGATTTCGATAGATGCCCGATAGATGCTCGATAAATGATCTATATATGTTCGGTGTATGCTTGGTAGACATGGTAGAGGCTCTATAAATGCTCGATCGATGCTCGGTAAATGCTTGATAGGTATACGATATATGCTCGATAGTTGCGAGTTAAATCCTAGACAGATTATCGATAAATGCTAATAGATACTCGATAGATGAACGATAAAAGCTCGGTTGATGCTTGATAGATGTTCGATAGATGCTCGGTAGATTCTCAATAGATATAGAAACTCGATAAATCCAAGGTAGATGTTCGATAGATAATCATAAATGATCGATAGATGATCATAAATGATCGAGATCAATAGATGATCGATTAATGTGTCCCTGTTATGCAATTGATGCTCTATAGATACTCGATAAAGTTGTCCTTGTTCTCCATTTGGGCTTTTTATCATTTACTTGATTAGAATCCAAGCGGTGAACCCGAACTTGAGTAGAGCTACACAGTTCATTTCATCTTCTAGTTATCTCCTTTTGTGCCGTTTCCCTTAATAACTAGGAAATGCTAAAATTCATACCAACACTTTCCTTGCCATGTCTGAAAGAAACCCTACTGCTACAAATTCTTGAAGAATATATCTATGCTGGATGGTGCAACATAATTATCACGCTAAACACATCGTAACAAAACTAGCGTAAAGCAATGTTACTATGGACTCATTATATTGATTTCTTTCTGACTCTTTAGTAGTTTCGAACCAATCAGAATAAGAAAGCGGGAGTACATTGGGCATGTCTTATCGAACTCCGCGTGAGCGCGGCACAGCCTGGGCACGCAGCATCCGCTTTGTATTGATTCGTTGATCGGGGAGCACGGGTTCGACAATTTTACTGCGGGTAAAAGCAAACAATTTAACATATTTTACTCGTTATTAAAATTATGTCCAAAATGAACTTTAAACTTTGACAAATCAATGCATTTGCGCAAATTTTTGATATGCTACGGGTTTCGTGCCATTATGCACACTTCAACATCAGCGCGCATGCATTGATTTTTTTTGTAATTTCCTTCGAATTGACCTTTAATAAAATACTCAACCTCCAACCTGTAGGAAGAATATTCCGAGACATTAAACGGTAATATCCAAGCCGGTCTTAAGGTGCTGGTACACGACCAAGCAGACCCGCCTCTGATGGACACACTTGGTTCAGCTATACCGCCAGGGAATCATGCATTCATCGCCGTGAGAAAAGAGGAGGTAAGGCGACGAAAAGAACCACCGGTTCTACGGGGAAACGGATCTCTCGGGTAGGGTCGGTCGGTTGGGCGTGTTTTTGTTTGTTTGTATTTTGCAAAATGTTCAAGAATCATATAAAATGGCAAAAATGGCAAAAATGGCAAACAAAATTCCAAACAAATACAATGGGTCGGCCCTGGAACAGGGTTTTTGTTTTTAGTCGTCTAAGGCAGTCTCTGATTTCTGCAGAGTGATTAACACTTTCCAAGCGGCTATTTTACTATATACAAAACAGATTTTTCAGAAACCTTTCCCAATCTTTAAAGTCTATCTCAAGGATTACTGAACCAATATTAGATATGTTTGTACTTTTTTTAATGCATTTCTCATGGTGATTCCAAATGTGGTAATGCATTTTAATAATTTTGACATTTTTGAAACATTTTGTGAAGTTTTGGAATGTCGTCTGCAGACGCCTGCCGCATGAAAAGTGTTAAGAATATCTTAGACATTTCAAGTGACACGAACACCGCCCTCGTGTGATTCAGGCGTGTTATTGCAATTCATACGCATGCGTATGTTCTGCAATATCTAGGGCATTGAGTCATGAATCATGAATGTGGTTATTTATATTTTGTGGAACATGTAACGTAACTTTTTTCATACAAAATTGCATGTAAAAAGTTATGCATATTATGAACAATTAAAGTAGGTCTACATGTTTGGTATAGACGGGCAAAGTTAGAAACCGATCTCTCAATTGTGTAGACTATAGGGAGTGGGTAAAATACAATGGTTGTTATATACGACGCAATGTTTAAAGCAATAAAATAAAATGTACTATTCAATTACATAATGGTTACAGTATCAAATGTAAAACCCAACACAACAGCGGTAATTGATGACAAGATCAATGGCCGAAAAAATCCTGAATTCATTCCTCACCTGTAATATTCTTTCTAAAGGGTTCAACAAAAGAAAGTATACCACTTTGTTTATGTCATTATGAGTAACATTCATTTTTTGTATGACCAAACAGGCTAGATAGGCATTTAGACGAATCTTTTAGGCATAATTTGATACCAAATTTGCCCCCTAACAACAAAGATAAACCATGATTAGCACCATTTAAAGAAAAATTTCCCATTTTCAAAAGTCTCATTTCCAATACACAGCACGAGAAGAAGTCTCTCTCCCCGTGTGTATCAGCCACCAGGATTGACGGGGCTATCGATCGCACAGCGCAAATGCGTTGGGTCGAACGACATTGTGTGTGTTAACAATTGGTCCTTTTTCCTCGTGCTGTGTATTGGAAATGAGAATTTTGAAAATGGGAATTTTTTCTTTAAATGGTGCTAATCATGGTTTATCTTTGTTGTTAGGGGGTAAATTTGGTATCAAATTATGCCTAAAAGATTCATCTAAATGCCTATCTAGCCTGTTTGGTCAACAAAATGTTACTCAAAATGACATAAACAAAGTGGTATACTTTCTTTTGTTGAACCCTTTATATTAGGTCGTTTAAAACAATAGTTGACTTGCGACCTGCCCCAAAACTTCAAATCTAGGGTCGCTTTTTGTTGTTGCTTTTTTCATTTGTTTTAAAAATGATTTTTGATATTTCTAAACTATTTTAAATATCATATCGTATGTATTGTGCTAAAAGAGTAAAAGCAAGCCTATACCAATTGGGTATGTGGAAACAGGCAATGACAATAAGGGAGAATAACGCGATAAACAGAGAAATAACAATAACACACGGAAATGCACTGGGACAAGCAATACAAATTGCTGTACAATAAAACAACAAATATACGCAGCAATAAAGATGGTCTTATAATAATTATGTACCAGTATTGTTCAATACTGGGACAAATCTCACTGGTATCACGTGTACCATTATCGCCCGATACTGGAACATAAAAACATTCAAGTATCGCTAAACCAGTGTCGATCGATTCGGGAACAGTATAATCGTACCAGTATTGACCGATACTGGCAACTTTTATGTTCTAGTATTGAACGATACTGGTATTATACCTGGGATCTGAAGTATACTTTTCCTTCGAAGTACACTTTTCCTTCCAATATGCAGTTTGAGAATCTGGAGGAGCCTTGGAGTGGTTGTGATAAGAGTAGAACCCTTCAGTACCATGATGACTACACACGAAGTGGGTGTTTTATTGAGTGTCAGTTGGATCATATCATTCGAAAATGCGGATGTAGACCGGTTAGGTAAATATGAGGCCTGTTCACACTAACTTGCCCGACAATCGATCGTTAGTCTATCGATTATACGTAATAACGTTCGCTATGAAGATCGATTACCAAAACGGGTCACCTATAAAGTTCTGTGTGAATCCAATGACCGATGACCGATTACATTTCGTGCACGGTTTAACACGACTGATAGTCTCCACTCAACTAAGATCGATCGTCGGGCCAGGTTTTAAAAGGTAATTATGTTCGAAACGACCTTTCATACCATTTTTGGGAGAAACTTAGGTCACATACTAGTATATCGGTATCGTTCAATACTGGAACATAAAAGTTGCCAGCATCGCTCGATACTGGTACGATTTTACTGTTCCAGTATCGTTCGATATGGAACAGCAAATTGTCCGATAATTGTACTCATGTTACTATATGAGTAGTGATTTGTCCCAGTAATGAAAGATACTGGAACATACTTGTGTTCCAGCATAGCCCGATACTGGAACACTGACTTTGTACCAGAATCGGACATTACTAGTACAGTCCAGAATGTTGGACTTAAAGTACACTTTTTTCCAAATTCGTTAATGCCCTGCTTGTATCACTATTGTTAAACAACTCCATAATTTGTTTAAACTTTTGACAGATACCCTGGTGATGCGAGGGTCTGCAGTCCGCGGGAATCATCGACGTGTGTCAATGATGTATTGAGTAAGTGTCACATGATCACGTGATGTACTCACGTGATATCACATTGTAAAGATGGGTTCAAACGTTGTTTAGTTGGTGGGTTTTTTGCAGCTAATATCTGCAATAATTGGCATCACTTGTGCATTAAAATGATGTTATAGACATTGTAACTTGACGATTTAGGGAATTTTTCTGATCAACGATTTCGATTTATTACCAGCATGATTGATAATTGAGGATGTCACTGATAAAACAAAATGGCGATGAATCAATCAATACCATCATGTCTACGGATCTTTCTGTTTTCAATGCAGGAATGCTGAAAAATGGTTCACTTGGTCAATGTGACTGTATAGTGCCATGTAGCTACAGTCAGTTCACGTCTTTCCTCTCCTACGGTTCCATACCAAGTTTAAGCGTTGCAAATCAGATAAGCAACGAAACAGTAGTCGACTATCAACGGTAAGTTGACAGAATCTGTGGGGTATTCAGTGACATTCAGCTCTTATACATAACACCTGAACGTTCCTGGCAAATAAGAAATACTTAAAAATGATCCCTATTTATTTTCATCACTTGAAATCCAAAATATATTTTGGTATCATTTTAAAGCTTACAATCTCCTCTGCCATGTCTACAATTAACAATTGATGGTGTTAATACAACGTGTAGATTACTGTTCACCCCACATTGCAAGAAATCATCAGAGGTGAGAGTTGAAAACATGAAAGCGAAAATTAATTCAGGACCGAAAGGGCCAAAATCTAATATACCCCAAACTTTTAGGTATTCCGGTTTCTGTAGTCTACACCGACCAATCGTCCCGTGGGGAGTTCTTGGTGCTGTACGATTGCCATTTGGTGGTCAGATGACAATTGACAATAGCCAGTTTGTTTTGGTCTAAGTCTATTCACGTCAATCGTATAATACAAAATGTGACGTTTTTCAACTCAAATAAATACAGAAAAGCCTGTTAACAGCCACTCCATTACAGGTCGAATATCTGTGTTCTTGTGCGTGACCAGAGAAAGATATTTGGATCTGTACAAAATGCAATCGTATAGTCGTATTTCTCTTCCTATGAACGGTGCGTAACCTTCAGACGCAGTATTACGCGTCCGCATCTACCCTTTGTTCGCGTGCGTTTATACTTAATATTACCGTCTTTAACTTTGTCAGTTTTATGTATAAATGTATGATTGTTTTCGTCAACCAATCCCGATTGAATTTTCATCAATTGGTATACCAACGTATACTGGTTCTTTATCTATAGACGGAATTACGTCGTTTTGGATATATATTACGAGGATTTAAGCTATCAGTTGTATGAAGAACAAAAGGCTTTGTCTCTATCTGGCCTTATAAGTAAGTTCACGATATATTCTTATTAGAGCGGGATCTCTACCAACGAGTAGATTTGTTCCATGGGATTCTTTTTGAATCCCGTTTCCGGCAGCCTGGTGCTAAGCATTAGTTTCCAGTTTCCAATACGATTTATTCCGTTAAAATATACTACCGGGCTCCAAATTGTCGGTTCCTTTCATCTATGCTTAGCACCAGGCTGCTGGAAACGAGATTCTTTCTTTTTAATTTCTTATTGAAGCAATCCTTATTATGAACATTGAAAATGTTGCACACTAAATATAATAAGTGAAAGCGAAAGATCATATGAATAGTATCTGCATCACGTGATTACGTCCTGATTGCGTCCTGCAAATTAAACAATTGTATGATATTGTGATTTATGTTACCAAATTTTCAGCGTGTGTTTTATATTAAAGGGCCTAAAGAAAAGTGGTCAAGTTTGTTTAATTTGGTACTGTGACTTCTTTCAAGAGAGATACAGAGCCTCAACAAGATATGAAAACACAAACTTATCACCAAATATGTCGATATTGGTATAAGCCCCAAAAGTAGTTAAACTTTGATGAATTTTCCTGCAAATATTTGTCAGCATTTCATGCACAACTTCATTAGAACCCGCAAACAAAATCGTCCTTCGTTACTTGTACCCATTCACATGTGGGCAACATGATGAGCTATCGGTCATTAATTAATGAGAAAACCCCGTAAGTTATTATTGCGATTATTAATTGTTTTTATTTTGTTTACTGCCATCAGGTGACATCGGAGGAAATATTGGTCTATTCTTGGGTGCTAGTCTACTATTTTTCGCCGAGCTTATCGACTACGTATTAATGAAGATCGATAGAGCATGTCGACCGCAAAGAAAGCGTGAAATGAAGACCGCTTACGGTAGTTACTCGGTGAACACTTTGAACTTTGCCTACGACCATGGTAACTCGGCTAACAATCTTAGCCTAACTTATGATCATAATGGGCGAATTAAGGCTCGACATAACCCAATATATCTTCCCCGATCATAAAAACCGTCACTATCATTTTCATTTCGAACGGGTCCCTTTATTGCCTTGTTTTTTCTGTTGTGCATTTTTACACTATCTTCCTCTTAGGCATACTTGTATTTAATTTCAGCAAGAGAGTCTTTACAAACAAAACACACATCACTAAAGGCCCTGTCACACCATAGCGTATGGCCTGAGCGTGGCCTGAACGTATGCCGACGTGTTCAAAAAATAGCTCGAAAATTGTCAGAGTCCGAGAACGTCCAAGAACGTCCAACTTCTCAACGAATTGCGTCAACATCGGTGATGGAATGGACGTATCCATAGCGTATTAAACGCATACATAGCGTATGACTAACGTATTGATAGCGTATCACTAACTTATAACAAACTTATGACTGCGTTTCACAGCGTATGCGATCGGCGAGCGTATGACCAACGTATTCGTAGCGTATGTCTGCCGTGCTCGACGTATTCTCAGCGTATCCTCAGCGTACATCGAACACATGACTTATGCCGTTGCAGAAATTGAGTTTCGTACACGGCGGGACAAGTGTTGCCAGTTCAAGTAAACGCAGCCTAGATGATAACTATTAAAATATCTAGAAGGGTAAATCTATATGTTCAACCTATAACTTAAGACGATTAACGCACCTCTAGCGTATGTCAGCGTATGTCTAACGTATGTCAGCGTTTGTAAACGTATGTCTAACGTACCACGAACCTATCGGGAACTTATGCAGAACGTAAGTTAAGCACACGTTGAGTACGTCGAGAAATTTTGAACATGCTCAATAATTTTTCGCGGGCTCGACGTGTTCCAAATTTTCACAACGTATCACAGCGTGCTCTTAACGTATACGACGTATCCCAAACTTACCCCTAACTTGTATCAGCGTACACCAACGTACGCCAACGTATTTTCGATATTTTGCATACGTTGTTATACGTTCAGGCGATACGCCATGGTGTGACAGGGCTACCGTACAGCTAGCGCGCATTCAGCGTTTTGGGAACTTATGGAGGGTTTGAGTATATAAATGGGTCCCTTGAGTATCTCATCCTCACTTCTTCATGGTCTGTCGTGCTGAACACATCAACCCATCATCATATGCTACGAATACGCTACGCTATGTTAAGTATACGTTAAGCATACGTTAGTCATACGCTCGCATACGCTGTGATACGCTGTCATAAGTATGTTATAAGTTAGTGATACGCTACCAATACGTTAGTCATACGCTATGTATACGTTCAATACGCTATGGATAAGCTATGGATACGTGACAGGGCCTTACACGATCGCCCGGCATAAGGTGAATACGTGAGAATACGTCGAAACTCGTTGGAAATACGTCAGGCATACGTTAGACATACGGCACATATACGTTATAAACTCGTTATCACTACGTTGGCCGTACGTTTCCCCCAGCCTACGTTCTTCAACGTATACCAACTTACGAGTAACTTACGAGTAACGTACCACTAACGTATGTCAGCGTATGTCAACGTATATTTAACGTACCACAAACTTACCGGGAACTTATGCAGAACATATTAAACACACGTTGAGTACGTCGAGAAATTTTGAACATGCTTAATATTTTTTCGTGGTCCAAATTGTTACAGCGTATCACAGCGTGCTCTTAACGTAAACGACGTATCCCCAACGTACCCCTAACTTATATCAGCGTACACCAACGTACACCAACGTATTTTTCGATATTTCGCATACGTTGAGGCGATACGTTATGGTGTGACAGGGCCTTAAGATTAGGGGATGGGTTTTCAAAATGTTTAAGGAATAGTATGCCACACTATTAGTGCTCAAATTCCTTGATCACAGAATTGTACACGATGGTAATGTACACATAGTGGTTTTACATTGTGAAGTGACGTATGGTCGGTAGTATTTCAAAATGATGGTACGGTACACTTTGGTCGTTTTTGTAATTTATCCCCTATTGTCTACAAAGTCCCAAGTCAATAATCAATTAGCCGGGTAATTGGTAATCGATAAATTGATTTGGTGTACAAAAAAAGCTTATACAAATCTTGGGTTAACAGTGATGTACAGACGCGCGGTTAAAAACTTGTAGACTCTTCAGGCTTACTTGACCCGAATTCATAGACCCTCTATCTTATATCGTCATGAGGATAGGCAATAGATAAAGTGACATGCTGTACGCGTAGTTAACACTTTACATGCGGATATAGGTATTATCATAATTTATACCAAACAGATTTTTCAGAAACCTTTCCTAACTTTCAAAGTCTTATCCCAAGAATTACTTAACCAATTCTAGGCATGTTTGTAATTATTTTAATGCATTTCTTATGGTAATACAAAATATTCCGAATATTTTTGGGCAAATAACATTATAGTATATCCCGGTCTAAATGTAAATTAATACATTATTGTCGAGAATCAATTATACATGTATCATACACTTTGAGAAGCGTATCTAAAAGATTTTTAAAATCAATACATTATTGTAATATGAAAATTAATACATAATTTTCCATCCACTAAATTTAATTCTCCATATGGTCACGCGTTATGAACTCGCCTCCCAATAGGGTGGTGCCGTTACATTTTTTAGCTTCATGCTGTCATTTTCCTCAAATATTTTTAAAACCACAAAAGCTATTTTAAACAAATTTGGTATCATTTTAAAGCCCTAATAACAAGCTATCGGCCTGCCAAATGGCATTGGTATAGCTAATACAGAAAGGGAGATACAGCTGTTTGATGTTTGGGGACCAGGGGTGGTGCTGGAAGGGGTGCCGCTGGAAGGGGTGCCGCCTGTACAAACTCAATGGGGATAATCCCATGCTTTGTTCTTTTTACAATAACTAGTCATCCCCTAATGTTAAAAACACATTTTTGGTCCCATTTCAAAGGATATTTAGTAGTCTTTAAGTATGTGGTTCAACAGACTTGTCAACTATTATTAACAACTAATTAATTATGGATAAGACAATGCTCATCAGCTTTCTTCCTATTCGCTACACATTCAACATGAATAATCAGCCTCAATTTACCGGATTTATAAAAATGACTTTAACAGAAAAAGTTTTCAACCTATGATAGCAAAAGTATACATTTTTGGAAAGCTTGTAACTAGAGGAATTCAGAAATGCAGTTAATATCAGGGAAGGGTTCATCCTTAAACAAATATTTCTGAAAATTCTAAAAATAAATTTGAGATATTCACTAGCGGGTATAATTACCATACCGACGTAGTAACTTTGACAAATATATATCATCTAATGGATAATTTCATGAGGAATTCAAATATGTAAAAAAAATAATGATAGCTAGGGGTATGTATAAAAAATATATGGATCTCAAATTAAAAATTAAAACACTCTGATATTTTCCGAACATTTCCGATCATACCATTTTAGTTCTTGGTCGTACTATAATTTTAATGGCATATTTGGTTTCCTCATGCAATTTCCCTTCAGAAAATGTACACTTTTACTACCTCAGGGGGGTATACAAGCAAATATAAATGTGTAAAGTTAAAATCATGTCGCGAAAGCCAAAATCCGTGTGTAAACGCGAGAGGAGGCGCGCTTAAAACACATGACCATATACATTATGAGGGGAAATTTGTTCACACTACCCATGCAGTTAATATTATTGGTGATGTGTTATATAAAATGTTAATACATGAATAATATTCCCACTTGAGATGAATATACCAGCCATTGTTTGATAACATTCTAGTGCAACTTTGTTGTCGTTATTCGTGGTTATTAAAATCATCATAACTTGTTGGCCCTTGGAGTATTGATTTTAAAATCGTTTGATGGATCGTTTACATTTTATAGTTTAATCAGTTCAAAATTATCGAGAAATATGCGGTTTTTATCTATCCGCGTGAAAAAAGTAATCCAAGCGTACGCGCGCTATTTTGACATACGCAATCGTCACGCATACGGTGACACTGCAAGCGTTTAGCGCTTGCACACGATCTTCTGAATTAAATCGCTGCTGTAAACAGGTTCGCCAATTTGAAAGTGACTGAACTGGTAGCATAATCTTCGATTGACGAGAATGTAGAAATAATGGTGGCTCTATTGGCTGATGAAAATTTTCCTTTGAAATTTCATATGTTCTAGCCCTTGGTTTATCAATTCTGGAACTGAAAATTTTATTTCAATCGGACATTCGGTTGCCGCGAGATATGGTAGGTCAAAGAGGCATAATACCAACATCGTTGGCAACATCTTCGTTTTTATTTTTTCCAATTCCAGTTGCCATGAAATGTCCTAATTATGGCTAATTATGTATGCATGAAATATGCAAAGTAAAGTTTGTGGACTAATGAGATGACCTATGGTCATGTGACTTGGGACATGGGTAGAACGCTTGGAGAGCTAAAAACGTATGTTAGCTTTTGTCTAGTAATTTCCATTTGCATAATTAATTAGGCCCACTAATTAAAATGTTTAAACATTTCTTAATTTTTTCTATTAAAAACTTGCCCTTTGATGGCTTATTGCTTATAATGGAAAGGCAAAAACCATCATTATTACAAAATACATCGCAGATTCTTTTTCTCAAACGCTTATATATACTTAAAAGATGTCTGATTTTCAGCAGACACTTTCTTCCATTGCATAGCGAGACACATTTGACCCGGGGTGCACATACATTGCTAAGTGTTAAGCAAAGTTTATGCTGTTCATTATGATCAATTTCATCGATTTGTATTTTGAGGTGTAAATATCAATTCATGAAACTTCAGTATTTCTTAAAGGCATATTATGCGATCGTTTCTATGGGACGCCCTCTATCCTTGATTTTTTTTAAAATTAGATTTTGATGTAGATTTACATTTCTGATCATAAATCATAAATATATTCTAAAGATTCGAAATTACTTCAAAATCATGGTTTAAAAAAAGAATAGAGGGCATCACATGAAAAAACTGCATAATATGCCTTTAAGAACAGACATGAGGATCATTATTATGAATACGTCAGCATAAAAAACCCAAAGAAAAACACACACACACCCAAAGAAAAACCACACACTCACACAAAAAATGTGTTGACGCTAAACAATTATGTTATCTTTACTTTGCTTTATCTTTATCTTCGCCTGTATTATTCCAAATGGTAAAGTCCCTATAAACCAAAGTTCACTAACAAGTACACAGACTAGTCAAAACAAAATGTATTGTTTTGTATGTTTACCTAGTATTATTCCATCTTTCCACGATCAACAGACGCATCTATAAAAGCAATCTGCATTAGTGCATGGGCTATACGTGTATTGCCTGTAAGGATAAGACTTGTTACTCTGTTTTGAGAACTTTCCCATCTATGAACAGCCATCCGTCATAAACTTCTTTATGAAAACTATCTGTGTTTATGGGATTGTATACACCGGTTTGTCTCTACGAATTTTACATGGAACTCTGGATTGAGAGTTATCACAAATAAATACCCACGTTCTTTGAGCTACACAATATGCGCCCAGACTTATACATCTTCTGACTGATGATAACGTGCTCTCTGTTTATTGGTCATTACCATCAAACAGTACTGATTAACTGTTAAGTTTGAGAACACACCATTACTTTTCTTAAGCTAACAACTGCACGGACAATTCCATTTACCACCATGATGCTGAAGATGTTACTTGCTATACTTTGTGTTGCTGTCGCCTGTCCAAGTATGATGTGTCATGTGATATCAACAGCGACCTCCCCTTCAACAGGTAAGACTATTATTGTGTGCAGTCATCATAACAATTTTAACCCCAAACCCCTAGATTTGTCTTTTTGTAGTTTTGGATTACAACTACGGTACCAGGGGAGAAAAACACGGGTCCAATGAGGAGGGAAAATTGGTTATGCTTACCTCGGGGAATATATTAACTAATGCCGCCGTCGTGGCAGTCCCCCTGCTACATAAGCAAGCCACAAAGACAGCTTCGAAAATCTTAAGATTTTCTTCCGCATACGAAAGCCCGCCTGGTCGCGCCACAAGATTATTGGTAATTCGTGCGCTACAAGTACCTTAGTGAAGTAATATTCTCTGCGTCGTTAGGATTTAGAGAGCAATAGGCTAGATGGATTGTATAAGTTTAACGGATTAAACAACTCTATTATTACCGGTGTTCCTAGATGGACCCTTCGATGCTGATAGTAGACTTCTTCTCACACCATTTATTTCAACTAATTTAGAGACTTTTCAACATACAAAATATCTTTATTATCTTCCCCTCCATTTTTAAAAAACAAAAAATGTAGACGATTTCAAGATCTAAAGACTCTCTTCAGAGCCACCATAACCTAAAATGGACATGACACAACACTATAACTAAGAACAAACTTGAAGAAAACACTGAGATGTAAAAAAGCAATTTCAAACACGCCAAATTGAAAATCTCTCAGCAATTAACACATAATGTTTTCATGTCATGTTGTAAAAGTCATATAAATTGTTTGAACAAACATTTACTTGGTAATGTTTCTCGGATGTCAAAAAAACATGTTTTGTACGGACTGTTACTCTTTGATAAATATTGTTGAATTGCTTACTGATAGTATTTCTAGTAATTTGAAACGTTTTGAAAATGTTATGAAAGGCTATACATTGGTCAAGAAAATAATGGACAAAACATGTTGTACAAACGAAACGTGTCCTCTAAAACCATTTGTATAGCGCCCTCTGGCTGCTATAGTTGCATAATCCAAATAACACCATGGGATTCATAATGCTCGTTCGTGTTTGGCTCTATTATTGCGTAATATATAAACAAAATAGACGAAAACTTGGCTATAGATAGAGAACCGCCAAAAACGGTGACGATCATGAATATACAATGAATTATTTATACACGTTAACGCATGTACAGACAAAATATTTTTTTACTCTTTTCGCAAACGACACGTCACAGGACGTGTACATTGCCGACGAATGATCAATGCAGTAATTCCGGTCTTGTTTGAATAAACGTGTTTTCTGAATTTTGGCTGCTACCCGTTCCCTCTGGATAATGGGCCAGATAAAATAAATAATTTTGTTGTTGTCAATAAAAAAAATGCGTTGCAGCCTATAACGAATGCCGTGCGTCCTCTGAACGGGAATAATGTGATTACTAGCATACTACCATTTATCTCATCAATTTATTCGCACACTGGGTCTAATCCTCTCGCGCTGTTAATTTTGCTAGTGTTCAGTTCTTTAATCACTAGTTAGAATCTCTATGATGTTAAATAAACATGACATTTTTAGGTATTGAAAGTCTTGGTAATTTAATTTTGGTCCGTAGACTCATCAATCTTTATATAGACTTATAGTCGTATTTTGTATTAGTTATATATATTTCATTAGTCGCGGAGACAGGCCTTCAACTCCGTACCGTATGAAAAACTGGTCTCAAAGACCATTGCATGGAAACCCATATTGTGAAATGGCTTTTTTATCAGGATATAATAATTCCTCATTAAAAGCTGTGTAAATATGTCATTTTAGAAACAGAAAAATATTTAGTTTTTTGTATTTACAATTGATAAATGACATCGTCACAAATGATGTCGGCTGTTTATAGAAGCCCTGATTAGCACCTTGGGGTGGTGAGGTGAGTGGTGTTGTCGTATATGTTTGCTTGTGCATGATTGTGAAAATTCACCCTAATTATAGCTCTGCTACAGAGCCAGGGTTAGTCCCACCCCTTCATCAACCTCTCCCGCCCCCCTACACCAAGGCATGCCTTGCGTACACCAACCATACACTCATATGTAATCCACATCGTAACATCATGTACAGACTATGTATATGTACAGCCATAGCCAATCACCGGCACCAATGGCCCAGTGACAGTGACCAGACTAAAGACAAACTGCTCAACTACAATATAGCTCCCAGGTCACTGACAATCGAACACACCACACACAGCGGTATGGACCATCTGGTGACTGCATAGAGAGAGAGAGAGTGTTGGTAGATAATTGACCCGCTGAAGTGTTTCTAGAAATTGGATTCAAATACTAGTATTGGGAATTCTAGGCGATGCCAGCAGAGCTACCTAATTATGGATTTTGGATTCAATTGGACTTTCAACATAATTGGCAGGTTTTAAACATCAATCATGATGCATACACATTGTGAAATAAATGGGAAGGGATTTCCCTTTCCTCATAGCTGATGACGTCACTTTGCCGATCCATAACAATTACTGTTTTCGTAATTGATTAGGCTAATGATATGGGCGCGATGATTTTGAACTTTAGCCCTTAGGTTATTTCGAGTATAATCACTGCTAATCAGGGCTTCTATAAACAGCCGACATCATTTGTGACGATGTCATTAATCAATTGTAAATACAAAAAACTAAATATGTTTCTGTTACTAAAATGACATCATTACGGTTCCGTTCCCTTTAAGTTTTGAGATTTCTCTAGCCACGGAAAAGGGGTAGTATCCGTGGTAATAAATTATGCTTGGTTTCCCCCAACTCTTTGAGTTATTGCACCAGCTGTCAGTGCCTACGGCGCTTTGGGTAGCTACTCCGGCCGTTCGGCCGGCAGGTTTTGACTGGGTTTTTTGGTAGCAAGGACTTCACAGTAGTGGAGGTTATTGTGAAATTAAATCAATGCAGATTTTGTTGTTTTTTCGTGATTTTAAGTACAGAAATGAATAAATGACATAAATGTACCCACAAATTGGTTTTCGAACGATCAAATTCGGAGTTATACATCAAAAGTTAGGACATTTTATCGGGCCAAGAATTAACAGGTATAAATTCACTTTTAAATTGACTTTTACGGATTAGTGAATATTCCACTTTAAAATAATAAGACCAAATTTAGTCATTTTCATTGAGGTAATATGTAATTATTGCGGTTTTAGAATGGCCATCCAAAAATAAAAATATTGTAAAACGATGTTCCACGCACGTGTCAAGCCATTGTAGACGGTCTATGGTCAAATGGTCAAGCATAGTCCTCACAGCAAAGGCCCGGCCCTGCTATCTAGCTGAATTGGTCAACAGGGCTGATAAACATTCGCTTTGCCGCACCATTGGGCTAGTTTTGATTCCTAGGCCAACACACTCATCGACAACATGTGTGACTTCGGTAAATATACCTGATATGTATGCAGCCGGCGAGACTTTAGCAAACTTTTAGGGAGCGTTCATAAATACTTTGGTGGGCGAGGCTGGATAATTATAGGGGGAGGGGCAATAAGTTTTGATACTCTGCAAAGGGGGGGTCAAACAAGTTTTTAAGAACCCCAACAGAGGGGGGTCAAAAAAGTTCAAACACTCATTAGTTTTCAAAATTTTCTGGGGGCTTCGCCCCCAAACCCCTGCTTTACCTGTATGCACATTATTTACGGAACGTTCATAAATCAACGTAAAAATAGCTACTTTTTTGGCGCGCTACGCGCGAATATGTCCACGGACCTAGGTTCGTGTATTAGCCCCCAGCTAAAATTTAATGAAGGCCAAATTCATATCAATAGCGGACAACAATTGCGCGCACAGTGTATTCAAAGCCAGGATATATAATTGGAGGGAGCATCCTAACTGGTTTCATGAACAGAGAGAGATCCGTGCATAAATATATGAAGTTATTCAGGGGATTAAAGACAATTTTTTTAAAATCTTTTATTGTTTGTTTCTATCATAATTTTCACATTTCACATAGTTTCATCATGTTTACATTGCATTATCGATACATGTATAACACATTTTTCATATGATTTTCATCATGTTTACATTGCATATCATATACATGTTTAGCACATTTAATGTACTTTTCAGCATTTTTATATTTTTATATTCTTTTCGGCATGTTTACATTCATAATTTTCACATTTTATGTATAGCACATTTTCATATACTAGTACATTTTCATATGCTTTTCAGCATGTTTACATTTCATATCATGTATAGCACATTTTCATATGCTTTTCAGCATGTTTACATTTCATATCATGTATAGCACATTTTCATATACTAGTACTTTTTCATATGCTTTTCAGCATGTTTACACATTTCAATTACATATAACACATAACACATTTTCATGTGATTTTCATGTTTACATTGAATATCATTACATTTTCTTTTCAGCATTTTTATATTTTTATATGCTTTTCGGCATGTTTACACATTTGTATATGCTTTTCAGCATGTTTACATTGCATGTCATGTTTAACACATTTTCATATGCTTTTCAGCATGTTTACACATTTTCATGCTTTAGAATGTTAGACAATGGCACTTAACCAAAGATACCCACAGTGGGAGTTCTGATTCACTCTAGATTCTACAACCTGCCCTCCTAGATGTGATGCGTCCATCAAAATAGAATATGATACACGGTCATATTCTGCATGTTCTGTAGGCCATATTTAGGCCTATCATGACATTCTTCGAAATATGTGTGTAACATGTACAACTTTTATGTTAGCTGCTCATTTCTCCGCCTTGTAGGATACGGGGGGAAAGTCTTGACCTTACCAATCTCAATTACCACTATAGTCATATTCTTATTAAGTTAAAAGAAATGAAACCCTAAAACATGGGAATATGAAGGGGAGGGGCTCCTGATACCTCAAAAAGGGATGTTACAATAATCCACCAGGAGCTGACAAATTGTTTCCATTTAAATATTTGACAAATACACTATTGTATATTCAATGTTGCCTTTTTTTAAATAGAAATTAAGTTAATCCCTAGGTCTAATTTTCCTTTTAAGCCTTTAATTTTAATGACATACCACCATTCAGGTCAAGTTGAGAAGTGATGTAAGCATGTATTTTACTACCATGCGCGTTATTCAAAATGCGACGACCGCATTTGCTTCGCATCCATCCACGCAATAGAATAAGAATGTCGGCCATGACACTGACAACTCTGCACCTCTACACGTTGACGCCGTTTCTCTTTTTTTAATCTTATTTTTGAATTCACCTTCATACAAATATATACATAATGTTAATGATTCATGTTATCTTTAAATAGCATCACACTAAAATGATGCATACCAGATATTGCAATGTATGTTATATTATACAAATATATCTTTATACTAACATTTCTATTTTATGACAGTTTAGCATGGAATTTAAATAACCTTACGCGCTCTTAATTCTGAATCGAAGAGAAATAGCAAATGTGGGTGGTTACTGTATTTGACTTTACTTATACAGAGTTTAGCACCTCCACCTCCTAACTTGAGATAATTTCAGATTTGTCTTGACATGTTCTATCCAAATTAGATGAAACTCGGCATGGTACCCAAAATAGTGAAACAGATAGCAATACTGTCATTTTAAAGTGCCATTTTACAATGTTAACTTTTCATACTGTCAATACAAAATTTGAATTTGTGTCTCGTTCGTCTAATTTAGCAAGAATATGCCGCGCTTAGAACATCACTTGTATTTATTTTTGTTTCAGAAATAATTAGTCCCCATCTACACATCAGAATTCCAAACTTTTAATTTATCTTTGTTTCAGAAATAATTAGTCCCATCTACACATCAGAATTCCAATCAAGTCATGCTGCAGCAAACTCCACTACTCCAAGACACACAGGTCTTCCTACTGATGACTATAATACCACTGAACCTGGCCTCATCCCATGTGGCAACCACAGCTTGCAAGTCACTGAAGAATCTCTCACCATGCTGCAGAGTAAAGTTGAGGAAGGTGCATCTTTAGTTAAAATCAAAGTGCATTTTAATTCTTCAATTTCTAACGAGTCTTTTAACTTTCACTGGATAATAGATAAAAAGGGACAATTTATTCATACACATCTGGTGTGTCCAAATTGTTGGCTTGCTCTAAAACTAGGTATGTTCCAAGAAGGTGTGCATGACGTGTCAATGGAAATGAAAGGACCGGGAAGTACTTTCATAAACAAAACTCGGGAAAATCTAATGGAAATCACTCTGAAATGTGTTAAAGATCTGCCTGAAATAGAGTTTGACAGAATGAAACAAATGCAAGTAAGTGGCATTGCAAAGGATACAAAAGAGCAAGCATATGTTGGATATATTGAATATATTGACGTTGATGCTTTTTACCTTCAGTGGCGTATAAATTGTGGATATGTCGTTCGGAATTCGATAGCGTTCATTGGAATTAGTATATGCCTGCTTCCCATTGTAATACTTAAGTATTTGTCTAGGCCTATTCCAGATGTATGTTACGGCCAAGACCATCAAGACGATGGTGTTTTTAAATCACAACGACTGCATTTGAGTATCAATCCATTGCCAATCGGTATCAAGTATGCTTTGTTTTATTGGTATCCCTCCATCAATTATGTCAAGATAAGTATTATTTATCTACTTGTCTTTGTTGTTCCTGATATATATATTGTAACAAATAGAGATTTATGGAGCAAGTGTTTACAATATTCATCAATGTTTATTTCATTTTGGGTTATTCTTTCACAATTCTGTAATGTCCATACTCCCCGTTATGTGGAGGATATAAGGATCCTATTCCTAGCAACGAAGTTTAATTTGAAGAATAGTTCACCAGCTACCACATTATGTAATAAAATTATCATCAGAATTAGAAAAGGGAACAAAACTGTGCATGATAAAATAGATTCACAGATAAACATTTACAGTGAAGTGTGGAAGCTATTGCTCAATACAAACTTTTGGAGGGAAACACTTACTTGGCATGGTAAGAGAAAGGGAAGAAATGTCATAGTTTATGTGGCCGTATCAATTGTTTCTTTCACGTGGGCATCTTATGCAATAGTGGTACTCCCATTTGCTTTCTTTTTACATTTTTTAAAATCACCTTTCCATTGTACGTGTTTCTTCTTAACAACATTTTATTTGTACGTGTTAACAGTACAATCCAACCATACTTTTCCAGACTTGGCAGTTATTGTTTTATCAGTAGCACTTTTACTTTGCCACATCTCAAAAACAAAAAGGAACGACAATATTTTAGTTTTGGGTGTTAGTTTTGTGCAGGTAGTTCTAACATCACATAGCTTTGTGCAGCTATTAAAATATACTAACGTTTCAATCGTAAGATATATTGAAGTTTGTGAATCATTAGTAAGTGGACTGCTACTAGACACACACACAGTAGGTACTACATGTTTTCTTATCGTAGCAGTGTTTGGTATTGTCATAAAAGCTGCAGTGGGATTTTATGATCACTACTGTCAATTATTTCGCTTAACAGTACATGCTGCTGAAAATGTAAATCAAGATCTTAATAAACTTGAAACCAACACAGAATCTCTGCTACTCATCAAATCAGCTCATGGGGGAACATATAATAATTATTTAAGCAAGTTTACATCTGATCCACACTTACAATCAAATGAAAGAATAACGTCTTTGATGAAGTACAGTGATGACAATGAGCCTACTATAGAGATGGACTTGTTTTGGGCCATGGTTAATAAACACAGTCCATTACTTTATACAGTGTTTACTGAAATTGTATGCAAATATATCATCCCCTTTACATTCATTATAACATATTTATTGGTTATCTTTCATCAGGCAGACATTGCTGATACAGGCCAATTTGCTGCTAGATCTTTCTTAACCTTAGTCATTGCCGGGATCCTCCCACTCGTATTGTATGCAACCAATTCCCCAGAAACTAAAAAATGCAAGCGTGAAGCCAAGCAGAGAGAATATGAGTTAGATATACTAAGATATGCTCTGTATGGTCATGTGTATGATGAGGACACTTGTTGGATCCCACCAAATGATATCATGACTACAGATTTGACAATGAAAGACAAGGAACTGATAGCCAGTACAAACGAGCTTATAAATGATGATATCATAGATGCTGCTTGTCAAATTATTAAAGACCAGTATAATACCAATGGCCTTCAATTAGGTGATATTCAACGAGGGATTCAGATTATTAATACAAACATCCGTCAAGGTGGTGCTCATTGGGTAGTCCTATCTACACATGGCATTGATAATAGGGATAGGAATATTGTTAAGCTTTATGACAGTTTGTGGAATGGCGATACATCTGCTGCCATTCCACCTACCATACTGACATTTGTGAGATCACTTTCGAGGCAGGTGGAAGTTAAACGTGTGTTTTTTGATTGTCAGATCAATAACTCAGATTGCGGTGTACATGCCATTGCAAATGTAGTTGCAATATTGAATGGTGTAGATCCAAGTGAAGTATATTATGCCAGTACTGCATCACTTAGAAAACACCTAGTAGAATGCCTTAAACAGCAACGTTTTACCATCTTTCCTTTTGAGGATGGGAGGGGCATTGTTAGCAAGGAAGAGATACAACAGCCCTCGAATCTACTTGACAAGGGACGAAATAGAAAGGTTCGACAACAAAGGTTATTACGCCAATCCAAAATGCCCGACACTGTAAGAGATCAAGATTATCAAAGCAATCAACACCCTCTAGAGACCAATCACGATGAGAACAACGACATCCGTGACATCACTGATGAGCTTGACAATGGTAACATCAGCAGTGATGAAGAAGTAGATGAGCTTAGCAAACTTCTTGGAAAATCATCAGATCGGCTGCAGATCCCTACGGACGTGGAGAAACATAGCCAAAAGGCTCTTGCATCTAGGTCATGTCAACAATTAACCCAACGGCAACCTATTGCAGTAAAATCAAAATGTACTTCCGCTTACTTTCCTATCAATTATCAATATCGATGTAGTAATGGTCAACCTCGGTCTAGCAATTATCAATCTCGGTCTAGTAATGTTCAACTTCAATCTTGCAATGATCAACCTAAGTCTAGCAATGCTCTACCTAGGTGTAGCAATAATCAACCTCAGTCTTTAAAGGATAAGTGTCGGTCTAGCAATGATCAACTTCAGTCTAGCAATAATCCACCTCAGTCTAGCATTGGTCTACCTCAGTCTTGCAATAATCAACCTCAGTTGATAAAGGATCAACCTCGGTCAGGCAATGATCAACTGCCGTCTAGCAATACTCAATATCGGCCTACCAGTGATCAATATCGGTCTAGCAATGATCAACTGCAGTCTAGCCATAATCAATCTCGGTCTAGAAGAGTTCTACCTCAGTCTATCAATAACCAACTTCAGGGTAGCAATGATCAGTGTCGGTCTAGCAATGATCAACTTCAGGCTCCTATTTGTCAGCCTAAGTCAAGCAATGGTCTACCTCAGTCTTGCAATAGTCAACCTCACTTTAAACAAGATCAACTTCAGTCTGGCAATGATCCACCGCAGTCTAGCAATAATCAGTATCGGTCTTTCAGTGATCAACCAGGGCATACCAATGATCAACCTCAGTCTAAAAATTATCAACCTCGATCTGGCAATGATAAAATACAGTCTAGCCATAATAAATATTTGGCTACCAGTGATCAACCTATGTCTAGCAATGATCCACCTCATGGTCAACCCCAGTCTAGCAACAATCAATTTCGGTCTAACAATGTTCAACCTCAATATAGCGGTGATCAACCTAAGTCTACGTGTAGCAATGATCAACCTAAGACTTGCAATGCTAAAACTAAGTCTAGCAATGATCAATCTCGGTCTAGCTATGATCAGCTTCAGTCTAGTAATGGGCAACTTCGGTCTAGTAATGATAAACCTGGGTTTAGCAATGAACAGCTTCAATCTGTCAATGGTCAACTTCAGTATAGAAACTATCAGTCTCGGTCTAGCAATGATCAAACACAGAATAAGGACACTATTATAAGAATGCCCGAATCACACAATTATTGGATCGCATCGAATAACATCATGTCAACAGGTTTGCTATTATCAGCCCGGGAACTGATAAACAGCAAAGTCGGGTTTTTAACAGACGATATCATAGATGCTGCAAGTCAAATCATCAAAGTTAAGAATAAGGCAACCGGTCTTCAATCACAACCATACATATGTTATATGGTTTGTACGGACTTAGATAATGAGATGGCTCCTTCAGAAAATTCGAACGTGGATATTTATAAAGGCGAGTGGATTCAGATTGTTAATACAGACATCCACCAAGGTGGTTCTCATTGGGTAGTACTATCTACATATGGCATTGATAATACGGATAAGGATATCCCTGTTGTCAATCTGTATGACAGTATGTGGGATGGCGATCCCTCTGCTGCCATCCAATCTACCATAAGGAAGGTTGCAGGAGCTATATTCCGACATGATGTACATATCGAACGCGTGAAATGTGATGAACAGACAAATGGATCCGATTGCGGTGTACATGCTATTGCAAATGTAGTTGCAATATTGAATGGTGTAGATCCAACCACAATACAATATGCAAGTACTGCATTTATCAGGAAACACCTAGTAGAATGCCTTGAACAGCAACGTTTTAACATTTTTCCTTATGGGGATGGAAGAGGCATTGGTAACAAGGAAGCGGTAAAAGAACTCCCGAATCTACTTTACCAGGAAAAAAATAGACAAGTCCGACACAAATGGTTATTACGTAAAATACCCGACACTAAATATGGAGATTATCAAAGCAATCAACACCCTCTTAAGACCAATCATTATGAGAACAGCGACATTCGTGACATCACTGATGAGAATGACAGTGGTCACATCAGCAGTGATGAAGATGTTGATGAGCAGAGCAAACTTCTTGGCAAGTCATAAGATTCAGTTGAAGATCCCTACGGTCATGATAAAACATAGCAAAACGGCTCTTGCATCTAGGTCATGTAAACAATTATTCCCAAATGTAACCTGCTGCAGTCAAATCAAAATGTGCTCCCTCTTACAATCCTATCAATTATCAATATCGATCTAGCAATGGTCAACCTCAGTCTAGCAATTATCAATCTCAGTCTAGCAATTATCAATCTCAGTCTAGCAATTATCAATCTCGGTCTAACAATGTTCACCCTCATGATAGCAATGATCAACCTCAATCTAGAAATGACAATTGTCGGTATAGCAATGGTCAATTATAGTCTAGCAATTATAAATCTCAGTCTAGAAATGTTCAACCTCAAGTTAGCGATGATCAACCTCAGTCTAGAGATGATACGTGTCGGTCTGGCAATGGTCAACTTCAGTCTAGTAAATATCAATCTCGGTCTAGCAATGTTTAACCTCTATCTAGCAATGATCAACCTAAGTCTAGCTATGCTCTACCTCATGCTAGCAATAATAAACCTCAGTTTAGAATGGATCAACCTCGGTCTGGCAATGATCCACTGCAGTTTAACCATAATCAATCACGGTTTAGTAAAGTTCTACCAATAACCAACTTAAGTCTAGCAATGATCAGTGTTGGTCTAACAATGATCAACTTCTGTCTATGAATTGTCAACCTCAGTCAAGCAATGGTCTACCTCAGTCTTGCAATAATCAACCTCACTTTAGACATGTTAGAAAGGAACAACTTCGGTCTGGCAGATCAACTGCAGTCTAGCAATAATCAAGATCGGTATTGCAATGATCCACCTTAGCCTACCAATGATCAAAGTCAGTCTAAAAATTAACCTCGATATGGCAATGATCAAATACAGTCTAGCCATCAATCTCAGGCTTACAATGACTAACCTATTTCTAGCAATGATCAACCTCAGTCTAGCAATGGTCAGCCTCAATCTAGCAATGATGAAACTTAGTCTAGAAATGATCAATCTCGGTCTAGCTATGATCAATTCAGTCTAGCAATGATCAACTTTAGTCTATCAATAGTCTACCTCAAGAAGCAATTATCAGTCTCGGTCAAGTAATGATCAAAATCAGAATAATGACACTGTTATAAAAATGCCAGAAACCAAAGAAGATTTCTTTAGCAACTCCAGCATGCTTCATTTCCATCACATGATCACTGATTTCTGTCACCAGTGTCTACTGGTTCCCCATTGACATTACAGTACAATGAAAGGCTTATAATGTTGTCAAACGATGGTCTTTAAGAAAATCCTTCTGCAAGTAGTACAATTGATGTGACTTCAATTCAGTCCTCTCTTATTTTATTTAAAGACCCTTTATTTTTCGAATGTCACATATGTATGTTTTAGTTGGGATTCAACTTCTTTTTCATAAGTTATGCCTATCTCTACTATGTATTAGAAGGTGGAAGTCCCCAGCTGCTTATTACTTCAACACATGTTTGGCACTGTTTGCTTTGGTGAAAAAACCCTGTTGCTACTGTAGTGGCGCTAAGCATGCTGGGTTTATGCTTGGCTCAGTGTATATGGTCAAAACGTTATATGTATGATGATGATAGTAAAAGAAAATACCTTTTTAAACGCTATTTAAATGCTCACGGTCCAAACCTTTTAATTTTAAAAATGAGTTTTGTGGAATCAAAGAATGTCCCATCGTTAATTGGTCTACCAGGGTTTTACTCAGATCTGGAAAGAGCATTGCGTAATTAAGATAATGATTTTAAATACTTACCAAGTAATTGCTCATTAAAGGTCAAAAATCAGATAATATGACGAAATTACTGATCATGCACAATGGCTAGACTTTGTATTTCAAACATTAGATTGATAGTGATATAATATATAGATATACATAATATATCAATGACCATATAAATAATGATGGTATCTTTTCCACTACATATATACTCCACAAGCTTAAAAATAAAAATAAGTACAACTGGATTGCAGCGCTATTTATTATTTTGAAATCAATTTCAAAGAATTGTTTTGCTTTATTAAAACCAACAATATGCCTATTGAAACAATACTCTTTTTGGCAATCAAAGTATGTTTACGTTCATGTTGTTAAAAAGTTGTTAAAAAATAATTCAGGACAGATGGGCACAGGAAGTGGCCACGTCACAAAAATGGGAACATATTTCAGACTATGAAAACAATTTTTGAAAAAGAGATCAAATTGGCTGAGTTCAATTGCAATGTATTACATAGAATCATCGCTACCAAATCTAACTAATATAAATGGAATAAGGCGAACTCACCAAATTGTTTCGAGTGCAACAAGTCAGATGATTTCTTACATTTATTGTCTGATCTTGGTCAAATAGCTTTTGGAAACGTTTCAAAGGATTTATCATTTCTAACAACATTCCATATCCAGAAATATCGTTAAAATCAATGTACTTGGTTATAAACCAGATAATAAAAAATGTATTGAATGTAATGCTAAATAGAATTAGTCTGGTTTCGTTTACTTTGTCATGTTTGTATAGATCCAGACTTATCAAGATCACTGATAATAAAACGTTGACGCGTTTAAAGGGTTTCTATATAAGTTTAAGACATAGTGAAAATATGTGGCATAAGATTGGCATAAGATTGGCATAAGCCTACATAGCACAGAGTAAATAGTAAGTTTTTATTATTTTCCTGTAAAACACATGTACATAAAAGCCCATATTGTTTTGTTTGTCAACTTCCCTGCGAACGTCATGTACTATTGATGATTGTGAGCCATCTATCTTCAAAGCTAATGATAATTGGTGATACATGCTGTTTGCTGTGGGTAGAGTCATGTTTTGTTCATTTGTAACTCTTTGATACTCGTATGTCTAATATATTGTTATCATGTTATGTAACTATGTACAGATGAATGAAATGAAAAATAGGGAAAAAAGAAGAAAAAAGGGAAAAAGGTCTTGAAAAACTGATTAGAATATTTCACAAGTCTATGGAGGATTTGACATTTGACCTCAAGCATGTCAAGTATCAGATATATGTATTATAATCCTTGTAACCAGTTTGCATTAACAAAAAGAACATGATTTTTGCAAAATACAGTTGGAGAAAGGGGTGAACAAAACGGATGATATAAAAAAGGAGAATGTATTTAGTAGGAACAAATAGGTATATCTGAAAATCAAACCTAGGTTGTAGTCCTTTACCTTTAAAGTCAATTGTGATGTTGACGGATGCGAGGGGCTACAATTGTACGTTATGGGCCGTATTCTCGTATGTGACACGCCTATAGAGTCGTTTTACTCCTATAGAGTCCACACAGCATTCTGTATTTAGATTTATTCCGTTAGCGCCCTCAACGGAATAAATCACAATAACACTAGTTTAAGATTGTAGGATATCCAATTTATAGTTTAAGATTGTAGGATATCCAATTTATAGTTTTAGCTTGTGCCATCCCCTGAGTGTTTTGGCATACAATTATGTATCAATATGATTTCCAAGGTGTCTAATCTAAAATACGTATACTGTTTGTACGTAATCTTAAACTAGTGTTATTGTGATTTATTCCGTTGAGGGCTCTAACGGAGTGCTGTGTGGACTCTATAGGAGTAAAAAGACTCTATAGGCGTGTCACACTCGTACGTATTTAAACACGGTTTTAAACTAAACACGCGTTCAACTTAGACTTTAACAACACATCGTTTAACTAAACGCAATTCTCGAAATGTGTTTAACTTAACACGCGTCTAACTCACTGAAAAATGTGTAACTTTAAACATGAGTATGGAGGTAGTTTAACGCGCGTTTGACTGACCTATTGCATCAATTGTTCGCCTTGAATTATTACTCAATCGTGCTCGGTGCAAGCTGACGTGCAGATCGTTCAGTTTTAGAAATCCACTTACATTTAAAGAGTTCGGTCGACATCTATCATATTGTAACCCATTTTGGCAACAATAAATTGAATACCCGTATACAGTGAACGCATGACCACTCTTGGGACGAGATTTGCAGAGTTTAAAATCGGACTTTATTAAACACGTCGTTTAAACTCGCGTTTAAGTTAGACACGAGTTTAGTTAGACACGTGTTAAAGCTAAAACCGTGTTTAGTATGAGAAAACGGCCCTCTAAATTTAAATAATTAGGCCTATAGATGGTTGACATTTTACCGTAGTGTATATAGGAGTGATGCAGTTCTGCACTGCTATAATGGGCATAATACTTCAATCGCTGGTACTGGTAATGCAAATAAGAAAGAAAGCCAAACTTTGTACCATATTCCATGCAAATTAATAGTAAATATCTTTAACGCGTGATATGTACATTGTATGATATATTGTAATGTAAATAAACCTAAAATAAAAATTGTTATCATCATACAGTATAACTAATACTTTAAGGGAGATATCAAATGTATAAACATGGTTTAAGGGGATCATATACCCTTCTACCAAACGTGTTACCTTTATTTAGTCTTACATCAAATGTTGTAAATGTTGATATCGCACAGTCCTGATTGCCCCCCCCCCCCCCCCCTCCCCTCTCGAGATCCCCTTAAGATTGTCTAATTTTGGAATGCAACGTCGTGTTTTGTTGAGCAAACTCGAGGATAGCAAACAGCCATAATATCATAACTTACACTTCGTACCGTTGAGGGCGTATACATGGATTTCTTTTAGCTTGTCACCTGGTTGTTCCGAGAAAGGTGACGATATATAACCTCAAGTTTACACCATCAAGGGAGCACTAAACCAACCAAATCAATGCGCAATTCATGTAATCTTGTAGTAGTTCCGAAAAAATACGAAGACTAACATTGAAAATGTGAGGTTTTCGAGCTCCGGGGATGGTATTTCGTATTTAAACGAACGAATGGGACCAGTGGCGTAGCTAGGATTTTTTTCGGGGGGGGGGGGGGGGGGGGCAAGATTTCTGAAATGTTCGTAAAAGGTTGCCCCCCCAAAAAATTCCAGTCACCAACTCGTGAATTTCACGTAAGTAGGGGGGGGGGGGGGGGGGGGGTCAAACAATTTCGCACGGTAAAAAAAAATCGCACAGTACATGTACTAAATGTACAATTTGGCCTTATATTTCACTATTTGTGCTGAATACCCGCGCACGCCTTCTCGGTCTTTTATCATTTTCCCCCCTAATTTCCACCTTTAATTTTTTTTTAGAGGGGGTTGGGGGGGGGGGGGGCGGGGCACAAATGGGTTTTTTCCGTCAGGGGGGGGGGGGGCATTTGCCTGCCCCCCCCCCCCCCCCCCCCCCCCCATGAGCTACGCCACTGAATGGGACCTATTCATTCCCTTCTTCACTAAACGGAAACTTCACTGTTTCATTCACCGACCGCCCTAATAAGATAACTAGATGCCTGCAAACGTGATACAAAACAAACATGGAATATATTAAAAAGTATCCTCAATCGACATGGTAGGCCCAAACCTCCAACGTCATTCAATATAAATAATATTGATATCACGGATCCAGTTGAGATTGCGAACCACTTTAACTCATATTTTACAAATATTGGTCTTACTCTCGCTAATAAAATTCCACCCGCGAATACTAGTTTTCATAATTACTTGAATAAAGCTACCTCTCCAAATGACTCTCTTTTCGTTACCCCAACAGATAGCGATGAAATTATATCTTTATGTAAAACTCTTAAATCAGGAACCAGCTGTGGCTGTGATGATATTAAACCCGATGTTATAAAAGCTGTCAGTGATCTTATTGCTAATCCTCTAGTCCATATATTTAATTTATCATTGAGCTCGGGTGTTGTACCAACAAAGCTTAAAATTGCCAAAGTTGTCCCTATCTTTAAAAAAGGTGATCGTCAAGATTTGCACAATTATAGGCCCATCTCTGTCCTCCCTGCTTTCTCTAAAATCTTGGAACGTATTATGCACAAAAGACTATTTAGCTATGTTAATCGCTTTCATCTTTTACAGGACTGTCAGTTTGGTTTTCGATCCAATCATTCATCATATATGGCTATACTTGAGGCATACAATAAAATTATTACTGATCTCGATTAGGTATCTTCTTGGACCTCTCCAAGGCATTTGACACAATAAATCATGATATTCTATTATCGAAACTTAACCACTATGGTGTCCGTGGGAAGGCCTTGGACTGGTTCAGAAGTTACCTAACCAACAGATCTCAATTTACTATCTTCGACCGCCATTTTTCGTCTAATTTAGATTTATCCTGCGGAGTTCCACAATGCTCGATCTTAGGTCCCCTCCTGTTTATTATTTACATAAATGATATTGTTTTTTCAAGTAATTTCTTTAAATTTGTAATCTTTGCCGATGATACAAACTTACTTGCCTCTCACAGCAACATGACCGATCTTATCAACACTGCAAATGTTGAGCTCACCAAAATATCTACCTGGCTAGATGCTAATAAATTATCCCTAAATGTTGATAAAACCACATTTATGCAGTAAGTGTTGAACGAGTAAGTGTTGACATTTTAGGTCCTTTACCTATTACCACTTCAGGTAATCGCTATGTACTCTGTTTTTCAGATCATTGTACTAGATGGCCAATTTTGGTACCATTGAAAGTTACTGATGCGTCAACCATTGCTCGCGCATTCTTTGATTATGTAATTTGTGAACATGGTTGTCCTCAAACCTTGTTGAGCGACAGAGGTCAAAATTTCCTCTCCAAGATTGTATTGGAAGTTTGTCGTATTATGCGCACTCACAAACTGAATACAAGTTCATATCATCCGCAATGCAATGCAATTCAGGAACGTTTTAATGCAGTAATTCTGGATACCATTTCACATTATGTCAATGAATACCAAAGCGATTGGGATAAGTACATAACAGCTATACAATTTGCCTATAGAACAACTCCCGCTGAAAATTCAGTCGGATTTAGTCCCTTCTTCTTGTTGTATGGTAGAGAGGCAAGACTTCCGATAGACGTTACACTCCTAGCACAATGCAAATATCCAGATAAGACACTTCGTGAGCACATTCACAATCTGGTATCACAACTCGAAGTATTTAGGGACATTTCAAAACGTCATGCTGAACGTAATCAAGCCAAAATGAAAGAGCGTTTTGATGATCGTGCGCAAGATGTTCCATATCAAGTTGGTGATTCAGTTTGGATTTATATACCTGCATTGCAACAAGGATTGTCACGTAAACTCTCAAAGTTCTGGGCGGGACCCTTTCTACTAGTCGAACAGACTGGTCCTGTAAATTTCAAGGTGCGAAATCTTGAAAACAACAAATTGGTAACATCTACTGTACATGTTAACCGTATGAAATTTGCATATAATAGATTTGTCCGTCCAAGCAATGATACTCCCCCTGTGGATCCTGAAAATAGAGATCCAATTCCAGGATTAGTTCTAGACGATTGTCCTGATGATATATTTGAACAACTTTTGGCTACCCACGAGTCTGACAAGAATCAGATTCCAATTATTCCAGGTTTGCCTCCTATTCAAGATGAAACTCCAGAATATGTGATAGAGCGTATTCTCAGGGGACGTTTTAAAAATAAACGTCTTGAGTATTTGATAAAATGGCAGGGCTTCCCAAATTCAAGAAATACTTGGGAACCAGAGACTAACCTAAACGCGGCCGCTTTAGAATCTCTGAAAGCTAACCCAGTCAAAATTACTGGCAAGATGTAAAGCCAGCGGGCAAGAATCATTGCAGGAACAGAGTCTGAAACAGCAAATAAATAAGTAGTATTGAGAAAAGTGTACAAGTATAGAGAACACAGAGGAAGTATATGAATAAAATTTATAGTCCGTAGGCTGAGATATGTCATGGTATGAGTATTACAATTCTTATGACACAAAATGTGTTATTTTGATAAAATTGTTGAATGAGAGCAATTTGTAATTTGGGCAACATTGCCTGAAAGTGTGTGCTCACTTTCGTTAATTTGTATATAGAAATGATTGTTGCAAAGAATTGCACACAATGATATTCTTCATGTAGTATTTGCATTTATATAGTTGAGCAAAAATGCGGAAATGCAGTATGATCAAATAAGTGTTATATTTATTTGTATCTTTTCGGAAGAGGCATATGTTGTGAGGTTTTCTGGCAACATTAGTCTCACATGAATAGACGCAAACAAAAGAAAGTTTAATGTAAATTACTAAATATTTCAGTAGTGCTACCTTTGTCTTGTTTTGTCTGTCCTGTATTGTCTTGTTGTGTACACATAATATATAGTCGCCATTGATGACTATTTAATTTTAAAGGGTCACAAAAACGTGATTTCTTTGAAATAAGAAAATATGTTTCCGTATGAAACATCGAAATTGGAAGGAAATTTTCCAATTCTTTTGCGCTTCAACTTTTGATGAAACCTTTAGACGCACACGTTAATCCGAGGATTATGTATGAGAGTGTGTGTTTGTGTTAGGCCATTTAAGGGATATCCCGTATGCGTGTTTGTTCAACAACAAAAAAAACAAAAAAAATCCCTCTTTACCGTGTGAGCGTAATCACTTGGAATTTTTCGCGTGAATTCCGGGTTAATACGGTCGCAGGTTTCCACAGGTTTGGCGTCGCAGAAGATTAATAATAAATTTATATTTAAGGCCACTCGTTTAAAAATAAAATAACATTCTCTGAGAGTTAAAATTATACAACCTGATATTAGATGCCGTCAATTTGGCAGACGGAAACATGGATAAAGCACATGTTAAATTTTGTGACGAAATAAATAATTCGTTTCTATATATGATAAAGATATCAGTTTCTTTTATAAATATTTCACCCAGCATTCTTTAAGTTAAATTGTCAGGTGTCAATTTTGTTAGGAAGGGCGTATGTTGTGACGCTAAATTTATATTGATATTATTAATATTATTATTAATTCTAGATATTTTCATATCTAGAATTCAGGCCATGATTGACTTGAAATGGCAACACCGTACTTCCGTATTCTGAATCCCATTCAGTCTACGCGCCAATATCTCTGACCAATTCAAGTCTTCGTGCCACGCTGACAACACCTCATAAGTTTAGGCCATATAGTTTTCTATTCACACAACAGGACTGGTGAGCTCTGAATTACAGAAGCTCACGATTGATGCGTGTCATGTCATTTCTTTAGGATAGTCTAGATGCTGGGTGCTGTGTTCGTTTATAATATGAGTAAGTGAACTATTTATGTTGAATTAATAAAATGTATATATAAATAACTTGGAAGCTATATCCGTTATATTCATTCTGTGTGTTCTGATCCCCTCTCCGCCATGCGAGTATTTTCCCCAAAACCACGTCACAACAGTACTGAAGGGTTCTACTCGCATCGCAAACTGCCCAAGGCCAGCCAAGATTTCTAAACTGTCATTATGAAACAACAAAATAAAGTACATTCAAATGATAAATTCCTTTTCCGGAAAGAGATACTCTCTCACTTAACATCTAAATATGTTGGCGGAAATCCGTATGGACTATTATAGAGGGTTTCCTTCAACTAAGTACGATTTGCGGTAGGTAGCTCGTGCCAGATCGAGTCGGTATATAATAATGCTCCAAAGGGCTCTGGTCACTTCGTGATCTCTCGTTTCCATACATTCCGTCTGCCTCTCCTGAATCCATACTACCGGATCAGTCCACAATCCCATTAATGATAACGTTGAGAAGTGTATTACTTGTGCTTATAATTATTCCGAGTCCGTTTCTTGGAGATTAGTGTCAGATAATAACGAGCAACCCTTCCATCGTCATCATCAACCAACTGCCTTGGCGCTCACTACCACAGATGGAAGAATGAAGTCGCCAGAATGGCAGATTGCGGACACTTTTCGTAACAATGTTTAGTTTTAAAGTATTTATGCCACACTGTAAACCTAGTATGTTGCATCCCCATACGTACAAATACATTTACAATTTCAACTAAGACCAATTCAAATATATCAACATTATATTATGGACATACCGTAGAAAATCACCATATAGCACCTTTTTATCTCTGTTATACAGGGCGCCATCTCGCGATCAAAACGTCTTTTAAAAAGTTATTCTTAAAGGCACTTCCAAATCTCAAATATTTGCCCCGGGCAAAAGTCACATGACTCGCTGCATACCCGAGTTCCGCGTACACGTATCATATAAGCCCCATGATGCAATACCGAAGAGTGGTTACAAACATCAAATGTGAACGAAATCCGTGTCTTGAAATGTTTCTAACAGTCATTCTATTTATGTCAATGAAACCAGAGTTACAATCTGAAGCAGCATCGAATCAATTTTTAAGCGAGAACCCTATGTTAAAAACATACAAAACTATAAATTAAAGCATTATTAACTTCCAATTTATGGGATAGTAATAGTGTTCACAAATGATATTTGAATCTATTTATGTTGTATCAACAGTACAGTGCGCCGTTGGCTCAATCGGAAGAGCATTGGGTTAATGATCGAAAGGCCGGGGGTTCGAATCCCACCGAGAATGTTATTTTGTCTTCGTTAGTATCATATTAAATTTAGTAATTTTATGTTGGGTTTGCTTATCGTTCCCCATAATATTTGTGAATCCACGGACAACATACTTTTAATTTGATTTTGAATGATTGTCTAAATTCAATAATTTGAATGCAGTTCTACATTTACTTGTTCACGGTCAGCGTTGCGTTGCGTGAATTGAATTATTGAGACCCTAGCCCCATTGTTACACAACTAAATCTGGGAAAGACCAATTGTGCAGCCAGTACGCAACAGTCGCTTTTAAAGCGTGACCTTGCCGATTTCTAACCCGCAGAATGATCGATTTCAGGATGTCTCCCTTTAGCTAAATACCCTATGTCAGCCTTACGACAAGTTAGTTTTACCAGCATACACTGCGATAGGATCAGTTTGCAGTCAAATAGCTAGATAGGTATAATCACCGTAATTTTCTTAATAATATGGGACCAAATTGACCATTTTTGGTCCACAAACAGTGATTTTATCGCTTATTTTAGAATCTAACAACTTTTGTGACTTTGCTTCTTGTATCTATTCACTTGACTGGACTAAGAATCGTACGATATTTTAAGAGCAATTTTCATACTAACGGAAGTTCAAGCTTTAATTTCATATCAAAATCATTGATGCCCGAGTTCTTTTTTGATGAGAAAATCGAGTCTTAATTTTCAGCGATTTTCGGTCAGAAAACGAAACTTACGATCCCCCGTTAGGCCTCGCCAACTTGATTTTTAGTCTCCTATAACCCGCCCGCGCTTCATTTTCATGCCCGCGTTTGAATTCATTAGAAATTTTGGGAAAAAATACCGTTTTTGCAATGAAAACGTCCGAATTTATGTATTTTGTGTGATGAAATTGTGAAAAATGATTTTGACGAGAAAAAAAAAATCATACGAAATTGTGCAGAGCAGAAGGATCGATTTCGAACCCCGGACCTCTCGCTCTTCAGTCTAGCGCTCTACCATCTGAGCTATCAAACGAAACTAATTCTATTCGTGAGATTTAAACACTTCATCAACAACCCAACGACGGTACGAAATGAATATAGCTCGAACCAGATTCGGACACCCATTTTATTATCCATTCACTTGACTGGACTAAGTAATGTCATACTATTTTAAGCATGTTTCTAGTTACAAAAGACTATGAATATTATGATACCATCAATACAATTGATGCCTAATTCTTCAAAAAGGGACTATTTACCGTGAATTTGGCTTTAGTTTCGTCAAGTTTTTCTCGAATTCGGATGTGTGTGATGACAATAATTTGCACCGAAAATGCAACATGTCATGAAGTCACAGCTAATATTAGATAATATTATTCGCATAATATGCCTTTTTATTTTACAATTTCATGGCAAATGTGTTTGAAATGTGTGATTATAATCATGAAAAGAGCTCATTTACATCGTGCTATTACGAGGTCAACTATGACTGCAAAGCCGTATCGCTACGGATGAGTACTTCCGGGTCGCTTTGCTGGGTTAGAAAAGGAACGACTTTTCGTGTGCTTGCATACTGGCTGTTATGAAAAGAGTCAATCGTTTCGTCATTGAATCGAGATTCTGATTTCCCATGTTTAGGCCTACATGATTGTACGGTCATGTGCATGTACCAACATATTATCTGTTTGCCATGTTTGTAGCTTCGTTGCAGTCAGAAGTCAAGGCATGAAAATACCGTCTATTTTGTTCGCCCCGGCCCGCCAGTAAAGTGAGATTTCAAAAAAACAAATAGAAATCGGGTCATTTACAACTCGCGATTGTGAAGGATTGCCTCCATCAATTTTGATAATCTTAGGCTCATTTTGAAGGGAAAGTCCTATTTATGAAACATGTTATTTCCGATTTAATAAAAAACACGATTTTTGTTACTATTTTTGAGTCGATAAAGATGCATTTTCAATGCGATCGTAAACATCGTATTTTTGATGATTTTTAGACGTCATAGCAAAAACTTTATGCACAAGAAATGTTCCTAACGTATTAAACTTGATCAAAAATATGTTTATTTGTAATACATTTTGAACAGGGGTCAGGGCCACGACTTTATTCACCTACGGTAAAAATATACGCCATTTTCCAACACACAGAGACTAAATCGTTTTTTCTAACAAACGGTATTCAGCAGGATTCGAACCGAGGAGGGGAGAATCTATCTATTCGATTACTAGTCCATATTCGTAACCGCTCGGCCATAACTACTTACTGACGTTTCTATGTGTTCTCTATAATAATGAAGTGGTGAACTATTGAGTATTCGACGAAATTTTAGCCAAATTGAACCCAGTTTCTAAATTGTATTTTAAATGTGAAAACGGTGTCGCTGCAAGCTAGGTTTGGATTCAATGTAAAGAGCAATAAATTGATGATCGTGAAAGGTTATTAATTTAAAGCTTTTAATCAGACAGGGGTCAGGGCCACGTAAAATATACCTGATTTCTTCAGTAATGACAACAAAAACGTCCCTGCAAACATAACTTTAGCATGTAAAAATAATGGATTAATATTTTATTGCTCCCCTTACTGAAAATCCCCCTAGTCACATGGCGTTGAACCACATTTAAATGCCTTAATGTTGTCATTGTATAAGGCTGACATTTTGGCATATTGAATTGCACGAGATCGACATCCTCTTTTCAAGGGAAAGCAAAATCCCTTCGTATACATCAGACTCACTCAATATCTGACTGCAGCTAGCTACAAACAGATCAGATGGGGAATAAAAATCGATTCAACCATTGTAAACGACGATTGGCTTCTTTCAATAACAATTGGCCTTACAGATTATTGCGTGAATAACCATGTTGTAACAATGGGCGGGGTATTGCAATAATTCAATAAACGCAATGCTAAGCCTGTATTAGACCTACATGCACATGTACATGCACCCCATGAAGTACTACATTCAAATTAAAACCTCATTAAATCTGTATGAAAATCATTCTATTAAATAAAATGAAAAGTATCTGGGATCAAAATAATATTATGATTGAACGATATTAAAATAATCTCTACATTTACTAAATATAATAGTAACGGGAAAAACAAAACATTCTCTGTGGGATTCGAACCCACGGTCTTCAGATTATAAGTCTGAAGCTCTACCGACTGCGCTAACGGAGCACTGACTGACAATAATAGGACAGACATAAATTCAAATGACAGTTGAACACTATCCTATAAATAGGAAGTTAAAATGGTTTATATTTCTATTTTTTGTATGTATTTAACATAGGGTTCTCGACCAAAAAATGATTTAATGTTGTTTCAGATTATAACTGTGGTTTCATTCAAATGAATAGAATGACTTTTCGAAACATTTCTAGACATGAATTTTGTTCGTACATTTTGCTGTTTGTAGCCAATCTTTCGGTACGCTAGCTATCAACATTGCATTATGGGGTTTATATGATACGTGTACGCGGAACTCGGGTATGCAGCGAGTCATGTGACTTTTGCCCGGGGCAAATATTTGAGATTTGGAAGTGCCTTTAAGAATAACTTTTTAAAAGACGTTTTGATCGCGAGATGGCGCCCTGTATAACAGAGATAAAAAGGTGCTATATGGTGATTTTCTACGGTATTTGATTGGCCTCAGTTCAACTGTTTAAGGTTACTTTTACATATGGTGATGCAAGTGATTACTTTGGCAATTATCGCATAGGTCTTGAGTACAGCTCACTTATACGTATTGGGCATGCGTACTAGTTTTGCAGTGGTTCCTTAGTAATTATAAACTAGAGTTATTTCTATCATCCAATAGAGAAAAAATGGCAAGCTAAATGAACTAACACATGAAATGGTCAGATATCGTTGGCATATCGTCGGGCTCTGTGAAGTACGCTGGAAAAACTTTGGAGAAACATCCACGGAGGAAGGCCACAAGTTCTACTTCAGTGGCAGAGAGGACAAACATCAGCATGGCGTTGGATTCCTGGTTCACAAGGACTTCGCAAACACAGTCATGAGCTGTCGGCCAATCTCCAGCAGACTCATTACCATTCGTCTGAGAGCAACCCCCTTTAATATTACAATTATCCAGGCATACGCTCCAACATCTGACTAGCTACAGTGATGATGATGTAGAGGAATTTTATGATCAGCTACAAGAAGTCTTGGAGCAGACCTACAAGAAGGATATCCTTGTTGTGCAAGGCGATTGGAATGCCAAAGTAGGAAAGGCACATGTGGGCGTTACTGCAATGCGGAGACAAATGAGAGAGGCCTGAGACTCCTTGAATTTGCAAACCACAACGATCTGATGCTGGCAAACACATTTGGCCAACATAAAGCATCTCGGAGATGGACATGGCACAGCCCAAATGGAGAGTACCAAAACCAAATTGACTACATCATGGTAAAGAGACACTTCCAATCGAGTGTGAACATCGCCAAGACTCGAAGTTTCCCAGGAACTGACATCGGAAGTGACCATGAGTTAGTAATGATGAATTTCCGAATCCGCCTCAAGAAAATCTACAAGAAGGGACAAACTAGGATCAAGTTCGACATTGAAAAACTAAAGGACCCAATGGTAGCAGAGGAATTCCAAGCAATGCTAGGAGGGAAATTTGCTCCACTCGCCTTGCTAGATGCGGACGATACTGGCATGGACACTTTGATTGACAACTTCAACAAAGCGGTGACGGAAACAGCCAGCGAGATCCTTGGCAAACACCGACCAGTCAAGCAACCATGGGTTACAGCTGACATCCTCAATCTCTGTGACAAGCGAAGGGAGCTGAAGAAGACAAAGTTTGAGACGGAAGGGGCAAAACAGTACAGAACGGTCAACCGAGAAGTCAAGAAAGGTATGAAGAAGGCAAAACAGAGCTGGATTGAGCAACAGTGCCAAGGGATCGAAAGGAACCTTCGGCAGAACAACAGCAAGAAGGCCTACAAGCTTGTAAAAGACCTGACTTCCACAAAGCAAGGACGAACCACCACAATACAAGACAAGGGTGGAAAATGCCTTACTGAAGAGAAGGACATCCTGAAAAGGTGGACTGAATACTGTTCAGACCTGTATAACCATACAGCCTCAGGTGACCCAGAGGTCCTGAACGTTCCTCCAGCAAATGACACCGAAAACTATCCCATTCTTCGGGCAGAGGTGATAACAGCTGTAAACTCACTGAAGAAGGGGAAGTCCGCAGGAGTTGACAACATCTCAGCAGAGCTTGTCCAAGGAGGAGGAGATACCATGGTCGACATCCTTCTAACTATCTGCAACAAGATCTGGTAGACAGGAGAGTGGCCTGCACCTTGGACCCAGTCAATGGTCATCACACTTCCCAAGAAAGGCAACCTTCAGCAGTGCTCTAATTACCGGACGATCAGCCTCATCTGTCACCCAAGCAAAGTCATGCTGAAGATCTTACTAAACAGACTGAACCCACAAGCAGAAAAGATCATTACTGAGGAACAGGCAGGCTTCAGACCAAGACGTAGCACTACAGAGCAGATCCTCAACCTTAGGATAATTTGCGAAAAATACCTTCAACATCAACAAGACCTCTACCATGTATTTGTGGATTTCAAAAAAGCGTTTGACAGGGTTTGGCATGCAGCCCTGTGGTCTACCATGAGGATGTACAATATCAACACCAACCTTACCAGAGCCATTGAAAACCTATATAACAAGGCCTCCAGTGCAGTCTACCTCAACGGCAGCTTAGGGGAATGGTTCAAAACAACAGTCGGGGTTAGACAAGGTTGCTTGCTCTCACCTACTCTTTTCAACATCTATTTGGAGAGAATAATGACTGACGCTTTGGAAGACCCTCAAGGATCGGTCAGCATCGGAGGCAGAATAATCACCAATCTGCGCTTCGCCGATGATATCGATGGACTAGCTGGGTCAGAGGGAGAATTAGCAAAGCTCGTCGAACGTCTGGACAGGACGTCTATAGCCTACGGCATGGAGATTAGTGCAGGGAAAACTAAACTGATGACCAACAGCACCAACGGCATCAGCACTGACATCAAAGCCAACGGCGAGAAGCTGGAAACAGTCAAAAGCTTCAAGTACCTAGGGTCAATCATCACAGACCAGGGTTCCAAACCTGAAATTGTATCCAGGATCGCACAGACAGTAGCATCTCTGACTAAACTGAAGGTCATCTGGAGTGATAAAAACATCTCACTTAAGTCAAAGATCAGACTGATGCACTCCTTGGTTACCACAATATTCCTATATGCGTGCGAATCTTGGACCCTAACAGCGGACTTAGAGAGGAGAATCCAGGCTGCTGAGATGAGGTGCCTTCGCAAACTCCTTGGTATTTCCTACAAAGACCACATCACCAACGTTGAAGTCAGAAAAAGAATTGTTGCAGCCTTCGGCGCTTATAAAGACATCCTAACCACAGTGAAAAGACGCAAGCTACAGTGGTATGGACATGTGTCACGATCAACAGGACTTGCCAAAACGGTAATGCAAGGCACGGTGCCAGGAGGGCGAAAAAGAGGTCGGCCAAGAAGAAGGTGGGAAGACAACATATCTGAATGGACTGCCCTGAAGCTTAGTGATACCTTAAGATTGGCAGAGAACCGACAAGGATGGAGAGAGCTGGTGGTCAGGGTATCTGTGGCGCCCCAACGGTCGACAAGACTACGGGATAGATAGATAGATAGAACCGCTCTCTAGGTTGTAATCAATCAGTATTACTACTCTGTTTCTAAATCACTAAGAATTGCATCAATGAGTGCATATTGGCTATCATCTCAACTCACAGCCAGCCCTCATTCCTATGTGGCACGGCTTCGTACACCTTTTTCGTTTCCACATTACTTGTGTCAGTCAAGTCTAGAATCTCGCAGCCAAAAGCTCAAATGAGTCTTATTATCAGGTCATATAATTCACGGTAGCACCAAAATGCGGAGCCCAGTCCCACAAAGCTACCTTCGTCAATCACAGCAGACCTCTTCACTGGAACATAGCGTCTCGGAAGGAGCATGTGGGACATACCGATCAGGTATCAGAAGATCGGATACACTTTGCAAAAAACACTACTTACAACTGTATCCTGCCTCAGAGCACAATCTTTTCCTATTTGTGGCCTCAGTCTCTATTCAAATATGTACCTTTTGCGACGGCCCGTACGTACACAGCAGTCATCTCACATACACATGGGATATGAGGCGTCCCATTAGGCATGATGCAGTCCATGAGTCGCGCTCTGGTTTTAGCACTTTAGGTAGCATTCACAACTATGAGACTTAATTAAGACAGATAGATGACGAGTGCAATGCATGAATGATTTTGTGCACATGCGGTGAGGTCTTTAGTCCTCCCTCGGCTGGATTATGGCAACTCTCTTTTAGGTGGCATTTCTAAATTTAATGTTCAGCGCCTGCAAAAACTTCAAAATCGTGCTGCGCGTCTAGTCTTTTGTAAAAATAGACGCACAAGTGCTGAACCACTCTTGCGGAAGCTTCATTGGTTGCCTATCCAGCAGAGAATCGACTTCAAGATCTTGCTGCATGTGTACAATGGTGTACATAATCTGGTGCCTACCTATTTATCTCAGATTTTGATGCCGCATGTCTGTCCAAGAGCTGGTTTGAGATCTTCCAACGACACTTTCCGCCTTATTGTACCTTTCAAAAACCATACTAAGACTGAAACCGCTTTCTCATATATCGGTCCAAGGCTGTGGAATGATCTCCCACTCTCCATACGCACCGCATGCAGTGTCAAATCTTTTAAAAAGATGCTTAAAACTCATCTATTTCCGAAGGTGTAATTTGTTGGTCAATTTCGGATGCAAATGCACCCCTTTATAAAAAAAATGTGTGGGTTTTTTAATCCATACTTTTTAATGCTTAAATTGTATCTGTATATTATTACATTGTATCTATATACTAATTTTCGGAACATGGCTTTATTAGATAGTTCAATATAATTTTACACTCGCGTCCCTCTTCAACTGAAAAAGCGTGGTAATTGCGCCTCTAATACACGAGCTAATTAGATAGTTCAATGCCCGTTTTTTTCAGGTTTCAGACATGCGCAGAAAGGATCGCATGTGAAAATCCAAAATGTTGAATTTCTTTTACTCGGGTAGCTACTGTTCGGACACAAATTGTGGTTTTCGGAATGAGTGATGACACATGGTCTTCACCCAAAATATTTTCTTCATGAATATAGCTACATTTCTGTATATGCGACTGTTTATTATTCTTAAAGAACGCATAGTAACAAGCATTTATACGGGACTATTCGTCCAACAAATAAAAATATTTTACGACATTTTCTAAATGTAAACACAAACTCTTACGCAGATCTTCAAGTGACACTTTCACATTAATAACATAGATGAACGCGGAGTTTGCTAACGATAATGTAATGTATTTATTATTTGACATTCACCAAACATATAGGTATGGTCAAAGTACACAAAGATAAGGAAACAAACAAACAAACAAACAAACAAACAAACAAATTATAACAAACAAATGTACATAAGTATAAAATATAGATACATATATATCATATACAATTTAAACTCCTGAAGATGTACGCAACTCAAATGCAGAGTTTACAAAATTAATAACTGGACGAATGCAATCAAATTCGTTAACCCTCATTATAGTCAAGAAAATGTCATTGTCATCTAAGTTATCAAGATCATATATTTCACCAATTTCAGATATCATTTTAGTACGCATATCATTATAGAGAGGGCATTTCATAATGAAGTGAAATTCATCTTCGATGACATTTAGATTGCATGACATGCATATCCTTTCATTTGGGGGGATTATCGGGTATACATATCGCCCCTTTTCAATCATGAGTGAGTGAGCGCTAACTCTTAATTTACAAAATAGGGATCTACGAGACTGGTTAAAAAGAACAATGTAATTTTCCAAATCAAAAGAATCTTTGAACGTGCAGTAACATCGAAGTTACCATACCAACCTCCTATGTTGTTGCTGCGCGACGCGTTTAACATGGCGCACACGTAATGACGCAGACAAAGAGTGTACGCGTTTGTGGCGCAAACTGTACAGTGTAAACGGGACGCGATTTTTTTTTTACTAGTAAACATTTGTAAAATTTATTTATTTCGTTTTAATACGGAATAAAGCAAAACTCACTGAATAAAATGATTTTTCAATTTTTTTTTTAAAAAGTCAACTGATTTTACATGTGAGACCATACAAATGTTTACTAGTAAAAAAAAAATCGCAAACGGGGCATGCAGTGAAAGCAGGCAGTCCGTACGGTTGCTCCGCGGTGCATACACCGTACAGTACAATAAAATGTAACGAGAGCAAGACACAAACAAAATATTAATCATAAAGCCAAGACCTTTATTCTAATAAAGAAACTGGGAGCAAGGCGCAAACCGTATCCAGGATAACATGTAATAAAGTGACTGAAGTGGCTGAAGGAAAATACATTAGATGGGGTCACTCATGTAGTTGTAACCCCATGGCTGGTCATGAAGCTATGGGCTGGTGGATCAGGGTAGACCCCCACCCACACACACCCCCATCCCCCCACACACACCCCTTTCATTTTCTTTGTGCGACTTATTATACAGCGGTGCGGCTCACATCATACCCTAAGGTCTAAGCCCCCCTCCCCCGCACTTCCCTTACTGATAATTTGATTATAGTAAGGCGGCCTTACTAAGGCCATGGGTATCTGGATAAACGGAACGTGCGGTATTACCCCATCATACCCTAAAGCCACCTCCTCCTCCCGCCCTTCCCTTACTTGATAATCTGGATATAAGGGCACATGGGCATCTGGATAAACGGAACGTGTAGTATATTATCATGATTATTATAGAGTGTCTGGATTAGTACGGGCACCAGTGGTATATGGATTACGAGGTTCACTATAAAACGCAGATAGTCTCAAATTACATGGACTATGCGCAGGTGTGCCACCCTGTGATAACTGGATTTTAAGGGTGTATTAGGTAGTATCTCGGGAGGCCTTATATAGAACACAACAAACATGACAAAGGGACTACACACGTTTAGGCCCTACATGCCTATTGGAGGAATAATGTATTTAAGTAAATAGGCCAAACAAAACCCGGATGGCACACATAGTGTTCAAGTACAAGCATGGAATGGTTCAAGTGATCATGATGATAGACCATAAAAGTAACTAAACGACCGACTATAAAACTATAGAACCCATATATAACGCTCAGAACGTAGGCCTATTTACCTGGATACAGTATGTGCATGGGCAGCCTATTACCTGGATACAGTATGTGCATGGGCAATCATTACGTTACCTGGATACAGTATGTGCATGGGCAGTGGCGGCACCAGCATCAACAATTTAAAGGAGGAAAACGGGGTGGCGGGGCAATACAAGAATCGGGGGAGACATTTTAAAGCTAATTTTAAGTTACTTTCAGTAGTTTGACAATACAACTTTTGTATTATTTGGGGTACAAATTGGGTAGGGACATGAGCTGACAGGGGGTAACTGGGGGAGGGTATATTAAGGCAATCCAGATACTCTGAATATTTTAGGTATTCCTACACCTGAATGGTTTACACCTGAATAACCATTCAGGTGTCCTTATTAATCCACGTAGGTCCTAATAGCAGCATACACAATTATCACGGGTGCCCTTAATATTCGATTCAAGATAAACCACATAGTCCAGGCCGCACTCCAGGGATCACACCACTAAATAGAGCTCCATAGGGATATGTACAAAAACACTGATATAAAACTCTGTTGAACCCTGTAGAGTGATTTTTTCTTAAAGATTATCACATTTCCCCACAAAAAAAATGAAAAAATAGGTAGGTGAGCCTGCTCGAATTTCTAAAATATGCCCATGGAGTTGACTACCTCTCTGACGAGCTTAAAAATATCGCCGTAATCGCCAATGTTTCCAGTAAAAAGCACAAATTTGAAAGATCTCTCAAAATTTACCTAGATGATATTCACAGTTTATAGTCAGGGTGCATGTCCCATTAATCATAATTAATAAACACTCATAGGCATGAACGCAATGGTGTCAAGTCTTTTTAATTGAGGATTTTGTGATGCATACTTTCCGATTTTAGTTTTAAACACCGTCCGTAAGGGTAGGGGAAACCCCATTTAGTGTAGTGCACCCTCCAGGGAGGTCCTATTATATTGGATCACTAATACACAATCTTGATTATTAAAGTACATAGGGTGTACCTGAATAATCAAGGGCACCATGTGTTATACATGCATGGCATACATGGATTTATTAAGGGCACATGGTATATATGGATTATTAAGGGCACATGGTATATATGGATTATAAAGGGCACTGTGGTACCAATGTCAGTATTAAGGGCACCTAGGATACATGGAGTATCAACGACATATACTCTTGCTGTTTTACAATACCCTCATCTTTATACGTTTTGATGTGACTAACCACCCGCTATTAATAGCTTCGGCACCTATAATAGCCTACCTGCGCTTTCCATTATAAACTGGATATAATACGGGCACATTGGTATGGATATAATGACAATTTGTTTGGGAAAATCCAAACTAATTGCTTTTGCAGCCGGCACTGGCTGGATGATCCGTTCCCTATTTCGCGGGCTTTTATGGCTTAAATTCCCGGCAACAATAGAATGGCTATTTCTTTATCTGAGGTCCCTCCCTATGCTCCCAGGACCTGTATTGCCGACTCCCTATTTTAATCACACTTCTCCGTGGCATTTACGAGGAGGTAACTGATTTCTCGCTCCTGAACAACAAAATTTTGTTGTTGGTGTACATACTACAATCCTGGTTTTCTATTCGGATTCACAGGATTGCTAGGAGATAAGCCTTCGGAAATGGTACTACTATATAATTCGGTGAGAAAATTTTGTTTTGTCTTGTTATTATGTAGTTTTTGTTAAAACGTATTTTATTGAGGGAATGTCAATGGCCGTAGTCGTCTTTGGCTAATCAACGGTTCACCCTCACAATATTTACAGGTTTACGTCTTCATAGGCCTATGCATCGTTAAATATAATACATTGCATATAACATAATAATTATAATACATGTTATAGGTCTCCAATCGACGGTGGTTACTCACATTGTACAGTCTTTGAGTCCACGCATTTTACATGACTGTTTGTATTTAGTCCGCGGGTCGTTTCATGTTAGTTATTATATCCATGTTTTGGTAGCCGTAGCCCTTTTTATAGTAGACCTTGCTTGGCATCCGCGCTAATAAGTCATATACTATCACATTGGCTCATAGTTTCGGAATCGGTTTCCTTGATTGTCCGCCATACATTTAAATTAATTATAATCCATCACGTTAAATGGGGTAGTCGATATTATTCTGGTTGGCCTTTCTCATAATAATTATACGTTTAAATATGATGTGGCTGCGCCATCAATAGTAATGTTTACAACTTAAGCTGCTTTGTGCTTTGGCGTGAGTGGTTTTTAGTCAATTGGCATGTCGTTCTACACAATAGGTACAATAGGCTCCGACCATCTTCTGTTTTGCGTCTTTCAAATCATTACATCACTGCCACTTAACAGCGCTACTTAACCCGGCACATCGGTGGGATTATCGATGTCACTGTTTCGATATAGGTCGCATGTTACCATGTATTGATGACCGCGTTCGATATTTTAGTCCTGGCTGGGCGTTCACAGATCCTATGTATGGTCACGCATTCCCCCCTTCAGTTACGCTTTGCTAATTTTATCTCTCTCCATCATGACAACATTATTTTTTGTTATTTTCTGTTTTTAATGGGTGGAGTCTCTGCACTTGATATAATAATAATGATAATATTAATAATCTGTATTTATATCAATATCGATTGGCTCCCAATTGCTTGTTACATCATAATTGTTTGTGCTCGTTCGTTGGTACTGTTCAATTTGGTACTCATTCAGTCGCTTCCATGATTGGTATAAATTATTTAATTCGTTGGCTCGGTGGTGCTCCGGTCTCATGCGGAGTCTCTGCACTTGATATAATAATAATAATAATATTAATAATCTGTATTTATATCAATATCGATTGGCTCCCAATTGCTTGTTACATCATAATTGTTTGTGCTCGTTCGTTGGTACTGTTCAATTTGGTACTCATTCAGTCGCTTCCATGATTGGTATAAATTATTTAATTCGTTGGCTCGGTGGTGCTCCGGTCTCATGCGGATTATTATGCACGCACCATCGGGTAGTGGAGTGCTCTGGTGCTCTGTGGTAAAAGTTTATGTTCAAATAATTAAATAAATAAAAAATAAATGCAGGCTCTCACATAGCTTACAGTTGTCTGGCGATCTTACTAGCGTGAAACTCAGTTATATAACCGCCGTATGTTATGTTATGTTACGTAGGTGTATTTCAAATATTAGCAAATAAATAATATACATATAAATAAATAATTAAATAATAAATAAATTCCGGTATACACAGAATTGCCTGCGGTTGTCTGTTCTCATACGCGTGATTCTCGGGGTTGCAGTTACCTTGCTTTTGTTTAAAATTTTAATTAGTTTTTAAATAAATTAGTTAAATAATTTTAATTTCGTTTGCGCTTAAATTTACAGTTTCGCGAATATTCGTGTTTACTGTTCCATTGGGTTCTACTATTGCAATCTTGGACGTCGCTACCACGTGTATCTGTCCGTAGTTGGTGCTTTATTTCCGTAATCCGTGCATGATTTAATTGTTGTATAATGTACATTCTTTGCTCTAGTGACAGGTGTACCATGGCACATTGATTGTTGTACAGACCAACCATGCAGTCTGAAGTGGGTTTGGCCGTTTCATTTGTATCAGCGGTTTGTATCCGAATATATAACACTGGGTTGATTAATCCATAACAATTACAAGTCATTCGGTTCGTAATACTCAAACATTATTCACTACATCTTCATCTTCACCCGGTTTTTAAAATTACAGGTATTGAATGGTTGTTACAATGTTGGGCTATCATTGTATACGTTTGGGCTATTTTTGCTTATGCTGTTGATCGACAACATCGTATTATATCATTGTTACGTCATTCGTAATGGGATATTCCCCCGGGATATTCCACTCACACAATAGGTGTTTTCTTCTTCTAGGTTTGCGCCGTACGGGTTGGCTCATCCTGATATGTTTTATTATTCCTTTTTTACTATTAGTTTAAGGTATGAGGTTCTACGGCCAGTGGCTGGCAGTTTGGATACGGATCGGTAATTGGTTATCAATCATGGTTATTGGCCCTCTAGGTTGTAGTTATTAGTCAATGTGGGCCCTTAATTTTGTTTGAGTTGCTTTCACCGTGCATCCTTCGCATTTATTTTCTATGTCGGGTCATTATTGTTTAGGGCCGCCTGGACCTATCGCTCTTTTTGAAACATGTTTTTGATTGTACAAGGTACCTTTTAATATACCTCTATTGCCAGTACAAGAATCTGATCCGTTTCTTGCATTATTTCTTTCAGATATGACAGGTGTGTGCATGTGGTGGCGTATAAATAGTGGATGGGTACAACTTGCGAGACAGGACGAGTGCGTGAACTGGTTGGGTCCGTTCAAAGGCGTGTAACGAGTAGTAATTTGTGAACTCCATACATGTTCACCAGGCGCAAGCAGAGCGCTGAAATATGTAACACTTACTTAGTCGTAGTCGTAACCATGCCGGAATCAGCATTGGCGAAATATTTAAACTCAATGGCTCGGAATATATCGCAAGCTGGGGCGAATGTGTTATTACTATTATGACCTGCCCAGCTCATTACCAAATGTACCAAAGACGTGGTACATCAAGTCATTAGACAAATGATCAACGTGACATAACGAAACGCAACCTAACCCACCTTCGGAACACTTCCGACAACTGAAAAGGAGCGCAAGACGACTGGAAACTATTTGTGTCTATACAACAACACTTCCCGCTCCATTTTGGATGTTTTCTCTCTTATTCGGGATCGACCGTCGGTAACACGAGTGTCAGTACCAAGCCCAGCACAATATTTGTATAGTCTATTGCGGTGGCTATGTGAAATGGCTGAACTGCAAGTTCCATCTTATTTGGACGTTCAGCTACTTGCAAAATAATTGCAAATGACGGTTCTCTGACGGGTATTACGTCATTCTTACCACCGACAAATTCGTAGCTTTTCGCTGTGTCACAGTAGATCATCAATCATTCGTAAATAAGGTCTGGAATACTCACGGTGAAAATCAAGCGGACATTATACCGCCCCTGTGTGGCTCCGTTGGTCGTCCAGTTCGAACGTATCGGATATTACGAATTGATACGTCAGTCGGTACTTGGATACCAGAGCTTGTTGACTTCCAAGTGAGTAGCATTGAAATAGTAATGATAACATGTCTTAACATACATCAATAATGTGCTTCACTTATTATCCAAACTTATCATCATTGAATAGTTTTGACGATTAACTTGTGGGAACCGGGATTTACCCAACACAACCATATTTATAGATACCGGACGTCTATTTCAATGCAACCCTATTTTAGCTAATGGTCGTCTAGCTAATTGTTCCCCATACGTTGCAAATAGGTATTGATATTCTTGTCAAAGGAAAATGGATATAATAATGCTTTCAATAATAATTGTTGGTTCATTGCAACCCTATTTGATAATGTGGACCGGTTAGGATTCAACACCGTATTGGCACGCGATAGTTTAGCGGGGCAATGAGTGAATTGCGCATTGCGCTATCCACTCCATTGAACCAGGGGCCAAATTCTACGTTTCTCGTTTTTCTCGCTTCAAGCGGTTTTTTTCCGAGTTTTTCGCAGCCGGCTACTATCACGTTGAATGGTTAACTATAGGTCAATTACAAATTAATTTTGCATGTCTATATCGCGATATCCATATTTATATAGCTAATGGTCGTCTAGCTAAAGTTGTTCCCCATACGTTGTAAATAAGTAATGTCTTGTACTTACGTCGATAATGTGCTTCACATATTAACAAATCTTTTTATCATTGAATAGTTCCGACGATTAACTTGTGTCAATAGGTCTGTCCAGGGCATTTGTTCCCCGATACATAATACATATTCCATTTCACATCATCAGCAGTTCAAGGCTTATGTTCACCCCCTTTTATATCTTTGACGCGTCGACGGCACACCTTTCCGACTGCGAGACGCACTGGTAACCTTCATGGCATACCCCCCACAGGCACATATCCGCTTCGTGATTAGGTTTGTCTAAGGCGGGGGGGGGGGGGGGGGGGGGATTTGGCAAGTTCTCCCCTTATGGCCTGCCAAAGTCAATCCAACATGTCAAACTTGTTTGGCATTGTTTCTTTTTTGCTTCTACAAATTTAAACCAAACAAACAATTTAATAATGGATAGCGTCATGTGATTTGGATTCAAAATTGATATCATATGTATTTAAAATGTAAAGTTTTGGATGGTTCACAGATTAATTGATATGAAAAATTGATCGGTGCATTAAATATAAAATTGAAAATGTTTTTCACTAATTTTGATATAAAGTTGAGGTGATCCCCTCCAGTTGGCGCTTAGCCGAGGGTTTGGGGTTCGATCAATAATAGCGTTCTCCACAATCACTAATACAGTTTATGTGATTAATTGATATAGGCATTTAATAGTGCAAAGTAATATAAAGTTGAGGTGATCCCCTCAAGGTGGCGCTTAGCAGAGGGTTTGGGGTTCGATCAATATTAGCGTTCTCCACAATCACTAATACAGTTTATCTGAAAAATTGGTCTAAGCATTAAATAGTGCAAGTAATATAAAGTTGAGGTGATCCCCTCAGGTGGCGCTTTGCAGAGGGTTTGGGGTTCGAACACTATTAGCGTTCTCCACAATCACTAATACAGTTTATGTGAATAATTGATAATTGATATAAGGCATTTATTATTGCATGGATGTGTGAATAAATAGATTTACCTCTCGTTGCCCGGAGGCAATAGCATACCCCATACAACTTAACCTGTGTCTCTTTTAAAAAGTGTACGGGGGCAATGACAATTTGTTTGGGAAAATCCAAACTAATTGCTTTTGCAGCCGGCACTGGCTGGATGATCCGTTCCCTATTTCGCGGGCTTTTATGGCTTAAATTCCCGGCAACAATAGAATGGCTATTTCTTTATCTGAGGTCCCTCCCTATGCTCCCAGGACCTGTATTGCCGACTCCCTATTTTAATCACACTTCTCCGTGGCATTTACGAGGAGGTAACTGATTTCTCGCTCCTGAACAACAAAATTTCCCACCCACCACACCCATCTCTTTTGGTGGCTATCCCAACTACGTGTTGCAGGTAAGCATTGTTTCTTTTTTGCTTCTACAAATTTAAACCAAACAAACAATTTAATAATGGATAGCGTCATGTGATTTGGATTCAAAATTGATATCATATGTATTTAAAATGTAAAGTTTTGGATGGTTCACAGATTAATTGATATGAAAAATTGATCGGTGCATTAAATATAAAATTGAAAATGTTTTTCACTAATTTTGATATAAAGTTGAGGTGATCCCCTCCAGTTGGCGCTTAGCCGAGGGTTTGGGGTTCGATCAATAATAGCGTTCTCCACAATCACTAATACAGTTTATGTGATTAATTGATATAGGCATTTAATAGTGCAAAGTAATATAAAGTTGAGGTGATCCCCTCAAGGTGGCGCTTAGCAGAGGGTTTGGGGTTCGATCAATATTAGCGTTCTCCACAATCACTAATACAGTTTATCTGAAAAATTGGTCTAAGCATTAAATAGTGCAAGTAATATAAAGTTGAGGTGATCCCCTCAGGTGGCGCTTTGCAGAGGGTTTGGGGTTCGAACACTATTAGCGTTCTCCACAATCACTAATACAGTTTATGTGAATAATTGATAATTGATATAAGGCATTTATTATTGCATGAATGTGTGAATAAATAGATTTACCTCTCGTTGCCCGGAGGCAATAGCATACCCCATACAACTTAACCTGTGTCTCTTTTAAAAAGTGTACGGGGGCAATGACGGCAAATGCGGTACCTGGGTTATTAAGGCCATCTGTGAGAGGTAGGACTTAGGCCTATTATGGGCAACCGGTGTATTAAGAACACGTGGAGTACTTGGATTAGGAACATGGGTATCTGTATATTTAAGAGCACATTGGGTCTAGGCGCATGGTGTATTAAGGGTACCATGTCACTTACATTATATCAAGGGCACTTTAGGTAGAATAAGGACATACTCTTGATATTTATATAAACATTTATAACGCTTTGATATTACTCATCTCTGCCTATTGTGATATGACTATTTCTGCCCGCTATCTTCGGCACCCGCGATTAATTCAAGTTACTTGAATGATAAAGTAAGGGCACCTGGGTATCTCGATATAACGGCACACTGCAGTACCTGGATTATGTTGCATCCGGCGCCATTAAGGGCACCCGTGGTAACTGGATTAGGGGTAGGGCGTAGGCCTATGGGGTCCCTGGATATAATCCGGGGACAACGGGTACCTGCATTTCGGGTCACATGGGAGGCCTATACATAGGTATTTGGAAAGACAAAGGTAGGCCTAACTTTAAGGCACATACTTGGATTATCAAAAGCAGCCGCGATATTCGGATTATTTAGGGCCCGTCTGGATTATGTATACATGTAGGACATGTTCGTTGGTATTGTATTAAATTTTCTTACGCTTTGTTTACTTACCTCCCCGTGAAATCAGGGATACTATTAATTTTGGGATAGGAAAGTCCTATACTAACACACGTAGCGAAAACGGGGCCGTTTGCATAAATTACATAAATTATGGTAATCATCGGAATGTGTCGGTGACCGGCGTTGAACGCGTTTAACAGTGTTTAACCAGGTTTAACGTAATATTTGGTCAGCATAGGTTTGAGGGCGTTGTGGATTTACACAGACGACGGTGGCCACGCGAAACCTAAATGTTGAATACGTAATGAATAAGGTGAATAACACGTAATCGCGAATGTTAATCTTATCATTTTGACAAATTCATCATAATTAGAATAATTGTCATCGTTAACCGGGCGATGACTGTTAAAAATAATTCAAAATAGTGCACTCCCGTTGACATATTGGGTCGTCTGAGAGACGCGTGGCCAGCGTCGTGTCGTCTGCTACAATCACGCCTGATCAGTATAGCGCCACCAGTTCTATGCTGACCAAATTTTCATTTAAAAGTGGACCCGATCGGCAAGCTCACTGGCACACCCCTGGTGAAATCTTCTAGCGGGTCCGCGCGAAGCGCGGATGCCCGCTAGTATTTAATTATTTTTTAACCTATCTTTAATGTACTTTGTACTTTGATTGGTATTTTTTATTATGCTTTTATATTATATAATTCCTGTACAGCGCATTGATCGTGTTTTTGGAAATGCGCTTAATAAATCACGTTTTCATTCATTCATTCATCTGGCAATCATGCCATTTTATGCACATCATTTAGTCAACATCCCCTACTTAGGTTTCTACTGGCTCCAGGAGATGCCTGGCAACAGTAATTCCCATTAGTTTGTTTTATTATATTACGTAGCAATTAGCTTAGCACACTTCACTTGGTGGCTATCAATTAGATAGGCGTGAGCCAATAATGTAGAATATGGTTATTGGATAAGCTGTTTGACCCCTACCCCTCCTGGTGCTATCAGCTAGCATACTGCACTGCCCTCTCTTGTTAGGATTTGGCATATCCAGATCATCCCTGCTGTCAGGTTGTATTATTTTGTTTCAGTCCTGCTTTTGAATTGCATTCCCACCCACTGCCTCCCTTATGATTGGGTTGCGCTCTTATAGGAAAGGGTGTACTGTATGTGGCGATAGGGTCAGCGACAGGCCTTGGCTTAGGCCCTGTCGCTTCCCCCTTCCGGGGTCGGAACATCCATGCCACATTCACTCGCACATGCCACATTGTTCCTCCCGTTCACTCAGCTACAGGTGCCTATGCAACCACCTTTCCCGATCGGACAAATTGGTTTTAGAATATTACGTAGCAATTAGCTTAGCACACTTCACTTGGTGGCTACCAATTAGATACATGTAGGCGTGAGCCAATAACTAAGCTTAAACCGCGTTTATCTTGATTTTACACATCGTTTAACTAAATGAAATACTCAAAACTATGTAAACAACCACCCTCGCGTCTACGTCTAACTCGCTAAAAAACGTGGGTAAGGTATTTCAACCGGTGTTAAACTAACATTTGCACCATTTTCACGTCGTGATTTTCTTTCCATAACACCATGTCGCATGGTGTTATGCTATCTTAATTACGGTATATCATTATAGGGTAATGTTCCTCAAGAGTATTTAAACAAAGCATTTCGTTTGCAAAAAAGGCACTTAGAATCATATGAAGTAGCTCTTCTTTTTTTATTATTTAATATTATCCCTCATACAAATATATATACATAATATTAAAGAGACATGTTGTCTTTAAATAGCATCACAAAAATGTTACATAACAGAAATTGCAATATATGGTATACAGGGTGTATCAGAAAGAACTGTACTGTGTTCCTAAAATACTTAAAAAATACAACATTATTATTGTTTTAAATTTAAACACCTAGAATATAAAGGTGATCATGTTTCCTATATTATATGTTAATTTCTTTGAGATATCTCTTTTTGTTCTCGTGTGGCACGACATAATCGAAAATCGATGAAAAACGTGTTTTCAATTTTAATCAATCCTCTCTACCACTACCCCAACATTTCAAACAATGTAGGCCATGCCACATAAGCAATATTCAAAACTCCCCCCAAAGAAAGGAAAGTTAAAACCACTCAAGCAGAACAAATCCTGGTGTATTTGCGGATTAAAATTCCAAATTTATCTCCAATTTCACCCACAAAAGTATGCAAATAATAAATAGTTATGCAAGTGATGTGAAAAGTTCAGATATGGCGACCAAAAATTGGATATCTCAGGTAGGGTTAGTAATTTCACAGATTTTTTAAATTGATAATTTCGGCCAAAATTGAAATCTACCATCTTTACCAGAAAGTCTGTATTTTCCATCAGAAATGTCCGATTTTCAGATTTTAAAATTTGTACGTTTGCGCAAGATCAACGTAAAAACGGTTTGAACAATATCAATTGAATTCATACTGTAATAAATCACATTTTTATATTATGACAGTTAGTCATGAAAGTTAAAAAACTGTACTCGTTCTTAATTCTGAATCGAAAAGAAAGAGCAAATTTGGGAGGTTACCATATCTGAATAAGATTGTTGTCAGCATTATTGAAGTTATGAACTCCAAAAATAGCACTTTCAACATTAAATTTAAAAACAAAGCTTAATTTGGCAAAAATGACAATTTCTGCATGCTTCCAAATCAATTTAACCCTTTCGCAGAAGTAGACGAAATGTCCTGTGTACTCAATTACATATTTACAAGTGTTACAAATATTAGTCGACTCTTTTTCCATTTTGTGTAACAAAATTTCCGTCGGGTAGATGGATGTTGTGTAGAATTTTCTAATTAAGTGTAATCAACCTTGCTTCGTGCGTGCATTTCTGAATTGTTTTCTAGATTGGTTTCCAATAGAAAATTGAATTCGGAAACCGCCTTATCCAGAGGTTTTCACAAATTGAGGGAGGAAAATAGCTCTTACTTAGCCCATCAAACCTTTATTCGAAAAATATAACACACTGAATGTTTTCAACATGTATAAGATAGGGTAGCTATATGCTACAAGTACAAACATGGAATGCTACCTAAATCATTCATTGGTATTTTTACGAACCACAGAGATGTTCATTCTTATAACATAGGGAATAAAGATGTCATCAATTAGGCATACATAAGGCAACAGGAATAATGATCACAGAGCCAAAGATGTGGAAACGTTTGCCAAATGATATAAAAAAAATGCTACAAGCATCAGCCAATTAAAAAGAAAAAATTCACAAGCTACTTGCAGCTATATTCATTGTGGATGTCGTCGCCTATACATAATGTGTATATTCACTGGTAATAGAATTAAATGTTTGTACATTGTTTAGCTCAGGGTGTATTATTGTTTTATTAGTATTATTATTAGTGTTATATTATTATTATTACTATACACACATATTGTATTTGTCATACTATAATAGACATTCACATAATTCAGTAAATCTTGATGGCAAGAAAAACCATTGGGGTACGATAAGCATGAAATACATTACAGACCAATCTCGATAGTAGGTCATTTTAAAATTAAAATGTCAACAGTTTCGAAAATGAGTGATCTTGAACTGACGGGGGTGGGGCACTTATTGTGACTAGGGGCATTCCCCATTCCCCCTGGTGCAATCAATGTTCAATACACATGCGCAATGTTCATTGACACATATATATAAACTAACTACTATTTGAAATCATTAAGCAAAATTTGCCAATGTAATACTTTCTGGTGTATTGGTTACAAATCTTTATCTAAGCCTCTTTAATCATGCACACCATATTAAATAGTACTTTTAAAATCCATTCTTAGACAGCCATACACTTAATCGCACATTATTGCATCGAGTTAATATTGTTCAAGGTAAATATAGGAAACATTTATGTAAAAATGATACAATAGATTGTATTAACAATAACAAAAAGATCTTCGATGTGTCAATAGTATAAACATTAAATTGGAATTTTGCGCATTTTTGTGATACTGCATTATAAGGAGATTGATTCTTCTCGCAATTTTTAATAATTCAAATTTGGGAGTGTTAGACATTTGCCCCCTGCCTCTTTTTGTTCTAAAATTTCATCGTGTTGTATTTCACTTCTTTTCATCAGGGTTTTATGTCATAATATAATTATAAGCTCCTATTGAGCACTAATTATGAAAAAATGCATCATTTTCAAATATAGATGCAATTATAATTTCATGAATATCATGAACATATATCTAACAAATATAATATTGCCATACTTCCTTAATTTGTATGAATCTATATGAATAATGTCATACTACGTTCAAACTCGATTGCAAATTCAGATACACAGTTTTCTTTCCAATGAAAAGTGAAATGGATTGTGGTTAAAACAGACAGTAAAAAGCATCACTATTTTATCGATTCATTGAAAAGTAGACGTGACCATTTGCAACAAGTACGACAAGAATATCACTAATCGGGTGTGAACCAATGTTCACTATACTGCCCCCCCCCCCCCCCCCTTCCCACGACAAAAGGAAGTATGGGACACTTTCACCTTATTATAGCAAAATACACTTTTTAGTTTGTTTAGCTTCAGAAGACATACATTCACGTTAAAATTACTCTGGAGCCTGAAACTCCCCCAAAAGTACGAACATCTTGTGAAGAGGAAGTATGGGACACATAATTTTGGTTAATTTAATAATTAAAAAAAAGTTGCATAATCGTTGTTATTATAAAATGTATATACATTATATGGGTTGGTTTTTCTAAATGATAGATAAAAGTATTTTTGATTGTTCTAATGATGACGTAAAATGTCGTAATTGTCAAAATATGGATTTGAAACTGAAAAATGCTGAAACTACAAAAATAGCTCCATACAGTGTGGTTCAATAAAACGTTGACAGTTTTTTGAAGCCATTTTTTTATATTCTGTAGATTTTGAAAAATTATTTTTCAATATTCATCAACTATATGATCTTGACCATCTAAGCTGAAAATATCGTTACAAAATAATAATACCACGAGTGACCCTAATTAGAATTATTGATTTTCATAGATTGGAAGTGTAATTGTCTACATACTCAACGCCTTAAAAGTGACGATGCCATTTAATGTTATCTTGCTGGTCATTTCCCGTAGATTTACCCGTGGACAAAGAGATTTTGGAGAGATTCTTTTCAAATAGCTATCATTTTGCCGCCGTAGCATTATTAACATTATCATTTTCAGCATAGATGGTCAAGATTATATTTTTGAGGAATAGGCCTATGTACAAACAAATTAAACCAGATCCCACAATTTTGAATAATATGGCTTTGAAAAAGTGTCAACGTATGATCTTGACCATCTATGCTGAAAATATCGTTACAAATAATAATACCACGAGTGACCCTAATTAGAATTATTGATTTGCATAGCAAGCCCCTTTAATCATGCACACCATATTAAATGGTGCTTTGAAAATCCATTCTTAGACAGCCATTCACTTAATCGCACATCATTACATCGAGTTGATATTGTTCAAGGTAAATATAGGAAACATTTATGTAAAAATGATACAATAGATTGTATTAACAATAAAAAAAAAGATATTCGATGTGTCAATAGTATAAATATTAAATTGGAATTTTGCGCATTTTTATGCAACTGCATTATAAGGAGATTGATTCTTCTCGGCAATTTTTAATAATTCAAATTTGGGAGTGTTAGACATTTGCCCCCTGCCTCTTTTTGTTCTAAAATTTCATCGTGTTGTATTTCACTTCTTTTCATCAGGGTTTTATGTCATAATATAATTATAAGCTCCTATTGAGCACTAATTATGAAAAAATGCATCATTTTCAAATATAGATGCAATTATAATTTCATGAATATCATGAACATATATCTAACAAATCTAATATTGCCATACTTCCTTAATTTGTATGAATCTATATGAATATGTCATACTACGTTCAAACTCGATTGCAAATTCAGATACACAGTTTTCTTTCCAATGAATAGTGAAATGGATTGTGGTTAAAACAGACAGTAAAAAAGCATCACTATTTTATCGATTCATTGAAAAGTAAACGTGTCCATTTGCAACAAGTACGACAAGAATATCGCTAATCGGGTGTGAACCAATGTTCACTATACTGCCCCCCCCCCCCCCTTCCCACGACAAAAGGAAGTATGGGACACTTTCACCTTATTATAGCAAAATACACTTTTTAGTTTGTTTAGCTTCAGAAGACATACATTCACGTTAAAATTACTCTGGAGCCTGAAACTCCCCCAAAAGTACGAACATCTTGTGAAGAGGAAGTATGGGACACATAATTTTGGTTAATTTAATAATTAAAAAAAAGTTGCATAATCGTTGTTATTATAAAATGTATATACATTATATGGGTTGGTTTTTCTAAATGATAGATAAAAGTATTTTTGATTGTTCTAATGATGACGTAAAATGTCGTAATTGTCAAAATATGGATTTGAAACTGAAAAATGCTGAAACTACAAAAATAGCTCTATACAGTGTGGTTCAATAAAACGTTGACACGTTGCCGCCGTAGCATTATTAACATTGAGATTTTCAGCATAGATGGCCAAGATGATATTTTTGAGGAATATGTACAAACAAATTAAACCAGATCCCACAATTTTGAATAATATGGCTTTGAAAAACTGTCAACGTATGATCTTGACCATCTATGCTGAAAATATCGTTACAAATAATAATACCACGAGTGACCCTAATTAGAATTATTGATTTGCATAGATTGGAAGTGTAATTGTCTACATACTCTATGCCTTAAAAGTGACGATGCCATTAATGTTATCTTGCTGGTCATTTCCCGTAGACTTACCCGTGGACAAAGAGATTTTGGAGAGATTCTTTTCAAATAGCTATCATTTTGCCGCCGTAGCATTATTAACATTGAGATTTTCAGCATAGATGGCCAAGATTATATTTTTGAGGAATATGTACAAACAAATTAAACCAAATCCCAAAATTTTGAATAATATGGCTTTGAAAAACTGTCAACGTTTTATTGAATTACACTGTATGCCGTTATAAGATGCAAATTGAGATGAAAGTACAAGGATAAACTTTAATTGGAGCATCAACAAAAAACTGAAAAGCTGGCAAAGTACAAGTCCATTTAGTAGTTGCCGGCGTTAAAGACACGTTGATACGCTTAATGATAACCTTCGTGTGGGTGCTATTGGTATATTCTACTTTTGATCCGTTTCACACATTGTGGTCGCTGGTGGTATGTTCTACTTTTTATCCGTTCCACACACTCCTATCATTTTCATTAAGATGTAGTCGATAATTTCGGCGAAGAAAAGTATACTACCGCCTAGAAATAAGCCAATGTTTCCTCCAATGTCACCTGATGGAATGTTCAGATAAAACCAAGAGAACGGAATTAAAATGTTTTAATATAAATTGTCATTGCTTAACTTACCAGTGTCATATTTCGGAACAGATGTATGGGCCTAGGCCTGAACCAGTAACCGTGAGTTAAGGCCCTGTCACGTTAGCGAATAGAGCTAACGTTTGCCCGACGTTTAGGAAATGTGGGTGTAAGTTCGGGTAAGTTGTCATTCGTTCGTGACATTCTTTGTAAACGTTGTATTCGCTGCTGCTTTGTTAGTGGTGCGCTTGGGTCTAGGAATTTTTTGAGCATGTTCAAAATGTTGAGAGGATAACAACGTAGTCATGGAAGTGGTCAATACCGTATGTGAACTTTAAGCACGTTGAGGGTAGGTTTCTTCTAAACCCTAACTCTCACGGTCTTGAATTGGCAATGGATCACAGAACTGGGGCAGGGGGTCCGGTCAACAGGGAAGACTACAATTGCTGGCCCGAGAACGTCCAAGAACGTCCAACTTCCCAACGAATTGGGTAGGAAAAGTCGACATCGGTGATGGAATGGGCGTATCCATAGCGTATCCATAGCGTATTGAACGTATACATAGCGTATGACTAACGTATTGATAGCGTATCACTAACTTATAACAAACTTATGACAGCATATCACAGCGTGTATGCGAGCGTATGACTAACGTATGCTTAATGTATTCGTAGCGTATGTCTGCCGTATTCGACGTATCCTCAGCGTATCCTTGGCGTACAACGAACACTTGACTTATGCCGCTGCAGAAATTGAGTTTCGTACACGGCGGGACAAGTGTTCCCAGTTCAAGACTAACGTATTGATAGCGTATCACTAACTTATAACAAACTTATGACAGCATATCACAGCGTGTATGCGAGCGTATGACTAACGTATGCTTAACGTATTCGTAGCGTATGTCTGCCGTATTCGACGTATCCTCAGCGTATCCTCGGCGTACAACGACCACTTGACTTATGCCGCTGCAGAAATTGAGTTTCGTACACGGCGGGTCAAGTGTTCCCAGTTCAAGTAAACGCAGCCTAGATGATAACTATTAAAATATCTAGAAGGGTAAATCTATAGGTTCAACCTATAACTTACGACGAGTAACGTACCTCTAACGTATGTCAGCGTATGTCAACGTATGTCTAACGTATGTTAGCGTTTGTAAACGTATGTCTAACGTACCACGAACCTATCGGGAACATATGCAGAACGTAAGTTAAGCACACGTTGAGTACGTCGAGAAATTTTGAACATGCTCAATAATTTTTCGCGGGCTCGACGTGTTCCAAATTTTCACAACGTATCACAGCGTGCTGCTCTTAACGTAAACGACGTATCCCCAACTTACCCCTAACTTGTATCAGCGTACACCAACGTATTTTTCGATATTTCGCATACGTTGTCATACGTTCAGGCGATACGCCATGGTATGACAGGGCTACCGTACAGCTAGCGTATGTACCGTACAGCTAGCGAGCATTCGGCGTTTTGGGAACTTATGGAGGGTTTGAGTATATACAGTCATCACAATAACTAACTGACCAGGTAATAAACATGCTGATAACTCTAAAAGTATACCTCCTACATAAACATATTTAATTATAAAGTTGTTGAGAAATTTCTCTTCTTGAATTTGAGATATTACACGCTAAGAACGGTTGATTAATGAGGAAGTTACGATCCCAAACGTTAGGGCAAGTCTGATTTTCATTTTAACATTTTCTTTTCAACACGGGGAGAGTATGACAGGTAAAGCGTGTGTGCCGTATCGATCAACCGTAACAATGCCACCGGTCGACTATCCAACTAGCAGGCCATCGACGGGTGAGTTGGCACTACAACTACCAGTAATCAATAATTTGCAGGTCTGAGTCCCCGTGTTGGAAATGAAAATGTGAAAATGAATCAGACTTGACAGTACATTTAGGATTGTAACTTCCTTAATAATCAGCCATTCTTAGCGTGTAATATCTCAAATTCAAGAAGAGAATTTCTCAACATGTTAATAATGTAATATGTTTATGTAGGAGTTATACCTTTAGAGTTATCAGCACATTTATTACCTGGTCAGTTACTTATTGTGATGACTGTAAATGGGTCCCTTGAGTATCTCATCCTCACTTCTTCACGGTCTGTCGTGCTGAACACATTAACCCATCATCATACGCTACGAATACGCTACGTTAAGTATACGTTTAGCATACGTTAGTCATACGCTCGCATACGCTGTGATACGCTGTCATAAGTATGTTATAAGTTAGTGATACGCTATCAATAAGTTAGTCATACGCTATGTATACGTTCAATACGCTATGGATACGCTATGGATACGTGAGAGGGCCTTACACGATCGCCCGGCATAAGGTGAATACGTGAGAATACGTCGAAACTCGTTGGAAATACGTCAGGCATACGTTAGACATACGGCACATATACGTTATCAACTTGTTATCACTACGTTGGCTGTACGTTTCCCCGTCAGCCTACGTTCATCAACGTATACCAACTTACGAGTAACGTACGAGTAACGTACCACTAACGTATGTCAGCGTATGTCAACGTATATTTAACGTACCACTAACGTATGTCAGCGTATGTCAACGTATATTTAACGTACCACAAACTTACCGGGAACTTATGCAGAACGTATTAAGCACACGTTGAGTACGTCGAGAAATTTTGAGCATGCTCAATATTTTTTCGCGGGTTCGACGTGTTCCAAATTGTCACAGCGTATCACAGCGTGCTCTTAACGTAAACGACGTATCCCCAACGTACCCCTTACTTATATCAGCGTACACCAACGTACACCAACGTACATGTACACCAACGTATTTTCCGATATTTCGCATACGTTGGCATACGTTGAGGCGATACGTTATGGTGTGACAGGGCCTTTATATATGACAGGGCCTTAACTCACGGTTACTGGTTCAGGCCTAAGCCCACACATTTGTTCCAAGATATGATACACAACATTGTGACAGGGCCTCTACGTGCCCTACGTCAACGAATTCACATCTAGAAACATAAATAATAGTAAATTTGGATGACGTCCAAAACTTACTTATGAGGCCAGATACTGTCAGCGCTTGCTTCTCTTCGTATAACTGATAGTTTAACTCTTCGTAAAATATATCCAGCACAATGTAATTACTCCTGCAAATGTATAGTAATAACATCATAGTAATAACATCTTGTTTTTGAAACAGTCCAACATTCGACAGTGTTGCTGTTAAGGGTAAATGTTCCGATCGCTAGTCCGATTTTCAACTTGATGTTTTCTATTCTACACGAAGGGTCATCCTTAAAATAGTCATATTTCAAATTTGAGTCGCATAACTCCTATGGTTCTTATTTTAGAAGCACAAGGTGACTGGAAATTTTCCCATTGAGTGGTACATAATCTGGCCGATTGGTTAACCCCCCTTGATAGTAATTTACTGCATTTTGGCCTATAACGTCTAAATGGAGCAGATCTTGCGCCTAAGATTTTACAAATATAATGAGATAAATGAGGTGTTCTTTTCTGATATCAAAATATTTTGATGTGACAAAAAAGCTCGTAACATACACCTTTAAACATTCACACATTTGGAAATCGCCATGATATTCCGTGTTCGTGGATACATTACACCAAAACAGGTGTAGAGTTACACTTTATGTGTGTTTCTAAGAATGAAAAAGTCATAACAGCAAATAACTGCCAGAAAATACCAAGGTAACTTTTTTATCATAGATTCACAAAGACAACACTATCATTGCTACGAAACTGAGAAAAGGAAAGTTTTAACACGAATTTATCATGGTTATATAAAACAGATTCATTACCGTATGTAATCGAAGTCATCATGATCGTAGAATTGATCTGCAACGCTTAGGCTTGGTATGTAGCCATAAGATATGAAAGATGTGAACTGATTATAGTGGCATGGAGATATACAGTCACAGTGACCGAGGGAACCAGACTTGAGCTTCTCTGTAAAAGGAAAGGTTTTAATACATAAGATAATATTAAATAATACATCTGATGAATGCCGCCGCCCTGTGTAGTTGATGGGCATGAATTAACTGTCAGTTACAATGTACAGATACTTATATTTTTTAACTGCTTGTTTGTCAACAAAATACGCTCTTCTTAGGAATCGACAACTTTTGATACGGGCAGTGCATCATTCGATAATTATTATTAATACATACGAGGGTCATTCAATTCAAAGTTCTACCTCCTACCTCATAACTTAAGCCAGTCGTATGGAACTTTGCACAAATGTAGCATTGAATCTCAGCTACAAATTCATGGTAAATTATTCTGAGAACTGATTGTACTTTTCGGGAGGTGTAGTAAAATCTAAACGTCCATTTAGTGCGACGGACACAGATAAAAACAGCAACATTTCTCCTAAGTACTATTCATTCGGCAAATTCTAAGAGACAAAACGTACCTATCGGTCAATTAAAGCCGTTCTAAATTACAGTTATATCTTGAACAGACTATAAACAATAAAAGTGACTGATTTCTCTTTGGGAAATGCCAGAATAAGACCAGGACAGGAACTAAGAGATCATCAATATACAGGACTAACTAGATATATTTCAAGTCCTTCAAAGAGATAATTTTCTACCACTGACTACCTGAATGACTATTCTAAAGGTTGCATATAAGGAAAACTCATAAAGTGACTATCATGTTAAGAGTTAACATTCGAAGCATCATTGTGGCTTGACTTGTAACAACGAACATTTGACTGAATAGCAGTACTCCAGCATGCTAAAGACGTAGGAATACATTCGAGTTGATATTATAATATTTTCGAGCCTACAAAGGTTAATATTGCCTACATTCTGATTTATACATGTCAATACAGTGTTATATTCAGAAATCATTAATTTTCAGGACTTCAATCATGCTGTTATATCTAACGATACAATACGGAGAGAAAACGAGAAGAAAAAAAACATGTATTTTTCTTTCGGCTAATTTTCCGTGTCCGTTGTCCAAAATCTCTCTCTGGCTTTGATCGCATTACAACAAAAGTGAAACAGATATCAATTACTATTTACTATTTACTATAGATGTGTAGCTATGATTCAGAGCTATAATAAAGACAAATGCCATGAGGCTGACATTCATATTAGCGATGTTATGAGCGAGGAGGTAGACCCTCGTATGTAGGTACATTTTGTTCCTCCTGAAAATTTATGTTATTTACCCACCTCGGTGTTGATGAGGTTAATTATGCATTCTCGATACCCCTTAAAGGCAATGGTCCACTCTGGCTAGTTCACCCATGGTAAACTGGCTTAGATTGAATAGAGTTAAGATGGGAAAATCTCAACCTTGAGATATTCCCAAACGATCTGGCTGGTAAAATTGGACCAAAGGGTTTAAAACAATCATCCCAACCACTGTAATATTAGCCATAATATCACCATTTTTAAATGACAGGTAAATGCAGAAGAAGCATATAAGGCCAAGGTCTGTCTCACATACATTGGGGAAATAGGATTTTCTTTTTTATTGTGTTTTGGCCCACTTTATTGTTGTATTTTATCCTTTCTGAGTCAATTCTTTTCTGGATAACTAAAAATAAAACCACCCAAAATTGGGCTCGTCGCGTACGGTTTTGTGGCAGGGATAGCACTGGATCAAAAATGTGAGAGGTCCCATGACATTTTTCAGGACCCCGTAGGACTTCAAAAAACAAATTTAAGGGGTCCCCCAAGAAATTGAGGGGTCCTGAAGTTTGGGTATTTGAAAATTTTACTTTTTTACGGACAGTTTTAATGAATTTATATTGTGAGCAAAGGATGTATATGTAATTTACAGAATTTCTTAAAAGGGACACAAAGTCATGTTGAATTTTTTTTATTTTAATTAATTTACTTCAGAATTCTAGAAGAACATTACAAATTATTGTTGTTTCTACTATAAAAAACCCAGCAAAACTTGATTAAAACAGTGTTTTAAATATGTTGGAATACCACCCTTAACCATATAAAATGCTGATCTGCCGGAGATCAGCATTTTTGAATCGACGTTTTGTTGTACAAAGAGGGCTGATTTTTCTTAATCCTTATAGGTGTAAGTTCATACATGTGATACAATTGTAAAAATATCCAAATCCCAGTTTTTATCATATATTTTTGTATTTGAAGGCGCTGTCTCCACCAAATCTCTAAATGCCCCTTTAAGGTTTCCATTTCCATACATCGTCAAATTTAAGGGGTCCCTTCAATTTGGATCGGGACCCGCAAGTCTTTCCAATTTGAAACCTGACGCGTCACTACAGGAAAGTGAGAAGTCTAGGACGCGCAGACGCGTCAGAATGCGACCCCTGTTTGTGGTAAAAGTGACTCCAAATACCCCGCATGACCTATAAATTGCCGTGGCGAAAGTGGAGATACCGCACAGACGGAAAGTTTGTACGCGTGTATTTAATCCCTTGACGTCACCGCTTGGTAAACGATGTAAACTATACAAATTACCCACACCCCACACATGATACTCACGTAGAGCATCTTTGACACACGTAGACAATTCCAGTGGACTGCATTCTCTCGTGTTACCGCGGAATCTGTCAAAACGAAAGAAGGTACAAACTATTATTTGTAGTATCAAAAAAGTAAGATCTAAAGTATTTGCTACTAAAAATGATATTGCTGTGTCGATTGCCGTTTGTACACCTGGCGCCCGAGATGGGGTTTGTGAAATAAAGGTCCCACTGAAACAAACTGGCGACATAAGTAGTACCGGGAATACGCCCCCGCATGGGGGTCCTAGAAAATGACCGCTATGCCACACGACTCACGCTACAGATTTTCTAGAATGCATTTCCATGTCTGCTATTGGGTAATAATGAAGCTTTTATGGTTCTAAATTGGTGGTAACTTTTGCGTTAAGGTTGCCATGGTTACTAAACATTCTGTTTTGATGGCACCTTCATCGTACTGGTTAAAAAAATTAAAATGAAACTCGTGAAATTTGACACAAAAATAATAGTTTCACATTCGGATGGAAATTATCCATAACATAAAATAATATGTTTTTATTGTTATTAAAGGCATATTATGTGATCTTTTCCAATTAGCGCCCTCTATCATTGATTTTTACTATGAAAGCAGATTTTCTTGCAGATTTGCATTTTTGATCATAAATCCTAAAGATCTTCTAAGTTACAGATCGATACGATTCCTAATTACTTCACAATCATGGTTTGAAAATAGATTGTACCGAGCGGTACAATCTATTTTTTTTCAAATTTTATTCTAAATTCACTCTAAAACTACGATTTTGAGGTTATTAGGAATCGTATCGCTCTGCAACTTGGAATATATTTATGATTTATGATCAGAAAAGTAAATTTGCAAGAAAATCTGCTTCCAATTTGTTTTCGAGTATTGAGGGCGTTCCCTGGAAAAGATCACATAATATACCTTTAACTCTTTTGTGGTATCAAACAAGTATTAATCACTCTTTTTACCTAACTGGTCTGCATCCGCATTTATCAACGATATGATCCAACCGACACTCAAGAAAACATCCACTTAGTGTGTATTCATCATAGTGCTGAAGGGTTCTACTCGCATCGCAAACTCCCCAAGGCGAGCCAAGATTTCTAAACTGTAATAATAAAACAACAAAATAAAGCACGTTCAAATGATAAATTCCTTTTTCCCGGAAAGAGATGCTCTCTCACTTAACATCTAATTATTGTGGCGGAAATCCGTATGGACTATACAGAGGTTTCCTCGAACTGGGTTGAAGGGAGCCATCTGTAGTCCATACCGCAATCGTACTTAGTTGAAGGAAACCCTCTGTATGTATAAAAGAAGCGCTTCCTGTTTATCGTGGCCAGTGGAGCCGAGGTACCACCAAAGGTAGCTCGTGCCAAATCGGTGTCCGTATGTAATAATGCTCAAGTCACTTCGTGCTCTCTCGCTTCTATGCCGGCATTCCGTCTGCCTCTCCTGAATCCATACTACCACCGGATCAGCCCACAATCCCATTAATTGTTAATGATAATGTTGAGAAAATACAATATATTCGACACACCGCTTGAATTTAGCTTTAATCTAAAATTGCTCGATCAATTTTCCTAAAAAGGGTTCCTTATCAAAAAAAACACTTGATCGTTTTTATTTTGGTGAAACTGAAATCCATATACTAATATTTTAATAAACATTGATCAATATGGTAGGACCGTATCATACTCATAGGTTACTGTTATAGGCCTATATAAGAACAATTAGAGTTATGCAACTCAAACTTTGGAATACGACTTTTTTGAGGATGACCTTTCATGTCGAATAGAAATCTTTAAGTTGAAAATCGGAACATCTACCTTTAACATTTTGATTTTCTATCCAAAAAAACATTTGTTGTAAAATAGTTTATAATACAGACTTTTTACTCATAAAACATACTTATTCTGTGGTGATTCATGTTTTTCAAAAATAGAAACTCGGCTTTCTGTTAACACTTTTTATCCCTAAATAATTGCCCGATCAGTTCTCACCCATATTTCAATATGTTAAACCGTTAGACCACCATACCAAGTATAAGGAAAATCCATTTTGATCGTACACAAAGGATTGGTGGTATTTAAGTGTTATCCTTTTAAATTAGTACACATACTCTGAATTTCCAGGTTACGGAATTAATATCTCGAAATCTTACACGTTTCAGGTTGTTACCATTACTATATAAATCAAAACTGGTACAGTGACCTTTCTGTAACGATAAAAAGCTTGACAAACAGAACTACCTACTTCTTCTTTTCTCACAGCGATGAATGCCTGATATCCAGGTGATATGGCTGAACCAAGTGTGTCCATCAGCGGTGGGTCAGCTTGGTCGTGTACCAGCACCTTAAGACCTGCTTGGATGTTTCCACTTAATGTCTCCGTGTATTCTTCCTATTTCAAAAAGTTGATGAATGATTCTTATTTAGACACAAATAATGCCTTTACACTGAAATATACTCCTGCCAATGTATGAAAACGTTATAACAACATTCTCACATTTTGACATCTCTACCTAGTGGCGTATGGCGATAATACTATCATTGCACCGAACGCAGCATGTTGTCATCCAGTATGCAAACCTCGCAATATAAACCTCACAAATGCAGAGGTTTGATTGGATATTTCGTGTGCTTCCACTTTCCTGTGGCGGTATAGGTAAGCATTATATGAATGCATTTTTCGCCATATTATTCGTGCTGACCTTTAACTATCTGCACAGACATCACGGTACAATTACCTGTATATTTTGAGATAGTTTTGACAGCTTAAAAAATCCATGGAGCTGTATGTGGGGACCTTGCATAGCCAATAGGTAGTCTACAGTCTGCCATATGTCTTGCCACATATTGACTATCAGCCCCCATTGGGCTAATTTTTAAAATTAAAATCTGCTCTAGGGGTACTAGGCCTATATCGTTACTTTTCTCGAAATTTGACTAACATCTGCTCTAGGGGTACTATATCGTTACTTTTCTCGAAATTTGAACTCTTGATACCAAATCTGAAATATCACTGGTTTTTATTTTTAAAAAATAGAAAAAATAGAAGCAAGATAGATATACCAACTGGGCGTGAAATACACCAATTCACCATTATAATGGTTTTCTTAAAACAAATTGTTAAAAGTTTGAATCTCTTAACACAACAACTTTCAAAAGGCGCACTTTAGGCTCGTAATGCAACCCAAGAATTGAAATACCCAACTCCCATTTCCCACATGCCGAGATCTTGTGTATTGGCAAAAGGCAGTCGTCTACAGTCTTACCACATGTCTTGCCACATGTTGATTTTCAGCCCCCACTGGTCTAATTTTTCAAACTAAAATCTGCTCTAGGGATACTAGATTGTTATTTTTGAAATTTGAACCTTTGATTTTACAAAATCTGAAATATCACTAGTTTTCATAAAAGATTGAAAAGAATAAAAGCCAGATATACAAACTGGGTGTGAGATACACCAATTCACCACTATACTTGTAGCACAATGTCAGTAATTGATGTTGCTTACTGGACATCCAAGTTACCACTTGGTAACTTGGTTGGCGTGTATTGAAGATGTTGTCAACCGTAAGTTCAAAAGATATCCATCTCGTCCGTACGATAATCACGATTAACACTTTCAGATCGTTTTACCATATACAAAACAGATTTTTCAAAAACCTTTCCAAACTTTCAAAGTGTATCCCATGAATTAGTGAACTAATACTAGGCATGTTTGTACTTATTTTAATGCATTTTACATGGGGATTCCTAATATGGTGATGAAATCTAATACCTTTGTCATTTTTGAATCATTTTGTGAAATTTTGGAACTGTCGTCTGCAGACTCGATGAAAGTAGTAATCCTCTCCCGTTCATGATTTTACATGAATCATAAATAAACCGAAACCTTATCCCATTATATGAAAGAATTTAAAGATTTTGCAACTCACCTGTTGAATATCGATGGTAATTTTCAACCCATTTTCAGATCCCGGCAGCTCCTCTTTCAAAACAGGCTTGTCACCGCTATTGAATGTGTAGCAATTTCCGTACGACGTAAACACGTGGGTAAAGTTCTATAAAAATCAACAGATAATACATTAAGAAAACCAGTGCATAAATTATACTTGATAGTCTACAGTGATAAGGCGACAAATAAAACTGTTCTGGTCATTCGACTATATTTCCAGAATGTCATTAAAAATCTGTATACATTTTGCGATTTTTATGACAACAGGAGTTTTCTTTCGTCGCCTAACATAAACTTCCTAAACATAAACGCTATTAGATACTATTTTTAAACAACAACCAAGCTTCAATACTCTACTTTCTTACATTAAATCAAAACCAAAAACCAAAAATAACATGTTGCTCACACTTTGGATATCATGAATATCTATAATTGCTTATTTACCTTTTCGTATCTGTTGTCTGTTACGTTAACAGATGTTTCCGTAATTGTATCCTATCTATTCAACCGTATTAGTTTGTAGTGTTTACATTTCTGTTTAAGGGGTGCAACAACGCCAGGCTTTTGTTTTTAGTTCCTCCTCTATCATATTACTTGTTTTAAATTGTCATTTTTGTTGATATGATGGAAAATAAATATTGAATTTAATGAATTGTATGTTGAGTACATAAATACCAGTCCATACGATGGCATGCTTCAACGACTTTTCTATCAGATAAACTTGCGTTTAACTTAAACACGAGTTTAGTTAGCGACGGTTTTAGGCTAGAACCGCGTTTGGTAGGATAATACGACCCCATAACTTGAAAAGTATACACAGTTATTATGAATTTTATTACGCTCAGGAACGATGATATTAATCTCTATGAAACATGAAACTTGAAGCGCTCGTAATTAATAATGTCCCATAAAAAACCATCAAGAGTGGGTCATTACACTAATATGCTAGCTATCATTGCGCCTAGATGACTAATGGGTTTGAGATGGGAATCACTTTCAATTTAAAGGGGCAGTGAGAGATTCTACGAGAAGGCAGCCATTCATTTGTCAGTAGTTGGATGGGGTTCGACCAAAAAATCTTGATGGCAAGAGAAACCACTGGGGTACGATAAGCGCGAAATACATTACAGAACAATCTCAATTGAAACATTAAAAAAGTCGACAGTTTCGAAAATGAGTGATTTTGAAAACTGATTTGGGCGAGGCGGGCTATGATTGAAACTGGGAGCATTCCCCATGCACCTGGTGCAATCACTGTTCATTACACATGCGCAATGCTCATTGACACATTGACACATATACACATACAGTCATCACAATAAGTAACTGACCAGATAATAAATGTGCTGATAACTTTAAAAAGTATTACTCCACATAAACATATTAATTATAAACATGTTGAGAAATTTCTCTTCTTGAATTTGAGATATTACAAGCTAAGAATGGCTGATTATTAAGGAAGTTACAATCCCAAATGTACTGTCAAGTCTGATTTTTCATTTTCACATTTTCATTTTCAACACGGGGACTCAGACCGGCAAATTATTGATTACTGATAGTGGTAGTGCCAATTCACCCGTCGATGGCCTGGTTGTTGGATAATCGGCCGGTGGAATTGTTACGGTTGATCAATACGGCACACACGCTTTACCTGTCATACTATAGAAAATGTTAAAATGAAAATCAGACTTGCCCTAACGTTTGGGATCGTAACCTTCTCTTTAATCAACCATTCTTAGCGTGTAATACCTCAAATTCAAGAAGAGATATTTCTACACAACTTTATAATTAAATATGTTTATGTAGGATCGCGAGTTATACTTTTAGGATTATTAGCATGTTTATAACCTGGGCAGTTACTTATTGTGATGACTGTAATACTAACTCCAATTTGAAATCATTAAGCGGAATTTAATGTAATACTTTCTGGTGTATTTATCTGAGCCCCTTTAATCATGCACACCATATTAAATAGTACTTTTAAAATCCAGTCTTAGACAGCCATACACTTAATCTCACATCATTGCATCGAGTTAATATTGTTCAAGGAAAATATAGGGAAAATGTAATGATACAATAGCTTGTTGTATTAACAATAAAAAAGATCTTCGATGTGCCAATAGTATAAACCTTAATTTGGAATTTTTGTGAATGTTTGTGCAACTCCATATAAGGATATTGATTATTTGTGTAAACATTATTTAATTCTCGGCAAATTTAAATAATTCAAATTTGGGAGTTTTACGCATGTGCCCCTGCATTAACTTTGAGCCTCTTCTTGTTCGAAAAATCCATCGTATTGTATTTCACCGCTTTTCACCATGGTTTAAATCCATAATATAATTATAAGCTCCTATTGAGCAATAATTTATCGTATGAAAAATGTGTAATTTTCTAAAATAGATAATTATAATTTCATGAATTTAATGAGCATATATCTAACAAATCTAATTTAACGAAAATTAGGCGGTCTCGCGCCTGTCATATCTTAATTTACCCATGTTCAAACTCGATTGCAAATTTAGAGACACAGTTTTCTTTCCAATGAATGGTTAAATGGGTAATGGTTAAAACAGACAGTAAAATAGCATCACTGTTATATCGATTTATTGAAAAGTAAACGTGTACAATACGGTAGATCAGTAAAAACAACCTTTCTTGTGATTCTCCCCAACAATCCTTAGCGCTTTCCACGCGGCTATTGGTTTTACAAAATACAGAACAGATTTTACAAAAACCTTTCATAACTTTCAAGGCTTATCTCGAAGATAACTGAACCAATACTAGTCTTGTGTGTACTTATTTTAATGCATTTCTCATGGTGATTCCTAATTTGGTAATGAAATTCAATAATTTTAACATTTTTGAAATTATTTTGTGAAATTTTGGAATGTCGTCTGCAGACGCCTGCCGCGTAGAAGGTGTTAACGCATTATGAGCCTAGAAACGATAAAAATAGAGTTTCCATAAAAAGAAAGCATGCGTAAACAAGATGACTGCCAACCATTTTAAAGCTGCGGATGAAGACGCTGCATACTAAAAATAATAATAATAATAATAATCAGCACAAAATTTGCACGAATCGGTCAAATCATTTACACACCCACCCCGGCAATGTGTGTAGTACCCACAATTGTAATGGCTCTTTAATAGCATCCACACTGAGCTTACGGAAATAACTTTTTACCATTTTAAAGGTGCGGATGAAAACGCTGCACACACAAAAAATTACACAAAATGTGCATGAATCGGTAAAATGTGGTTAACATTTACACATCCACCGGTAATATGTGTGGTACCACAAATGTAATGGCTCTTGTAAAGGATCCACACCACTAAATAAATAGTGGAACAGTCCACGAAAGGCCTGTTGAATTGTGAAAAGTCACACACAAAAAAAAAAACCTGCCATCTCTCTCAACATGCAATTTTTAAAATTCGCGGCGATTGAAAGTATCGGTGTCGATAACGTCATGGGTATCGATGCTCAAATTGGCGCATGTGCATTGTATAACTATGACTTCATCGACACAGGGACTTTCGATCGCCGCGAATTTTAAAAATTGCATGTTGACAGATGGCGGTTTTTAATTGTTTTTGTCATATTGTGTGGTGTTTTGTTCTATATAATTACTAAAGTTGGACTCGATAGTTATTTTTCGAACATATAATGCACAATGTTGAGCTTGCAGGACCCCTCCTTTAACATTAGAGGAACCACAATTGATCAATCACGACGATGTCGGCGTCGTTTAGCTATTGATTTCGCTGCGATATAATGAACTTCTTAGTAAAGAGTTGAAGCAACACATACCCAAATGCGATATTCAAACGTTCCATTTTAACAAGTGACACCTATTTTAATATCCTTCGTGTATAGATAAGGATTCATTTAGAAAGGAAATTAATTTAGACAAAGGCACGAGAAAACTCTGTCACTATGCTGAACAACCTATGATGTGATTCAAGACACAGGGAACCATAGAACCATGTAAATGATGAGATTAAAAATTTCAAATCACTGACTCCCCCTCATTGGAAGATATTTCCCACACTGACATGGTACATCGGTCAAAGTCTGTGAATCTACTACTATACAGTCATCAAAAAAGTAACTATACAGGTAATAAATGGGCTTCTAACTCTACAAATATATATCCTACATATAAATATTGAATTATAAAGTTGTTGGGAAATTTTTCGTCTTCAATATGAGATATTGTACACTAGGATTAGGTGATTATTGAGGAAGTGACACTCCCAAATGTAAGGTGAAGTCCGATTTTCATTTTCACATTTTTATTTTCTACACGCGGACCCATCTACTGGTACCTTAGCGATTACCGGTAGTGCATTTGGGGGATGCATGCGCATGTTGGACAGTCGGCAGTCGACAGTCATATTGTTCCGATGGATCAATACGCCACCCACACGCTACCTGTCATACTCTCCCCCGTGTTGAAATATAAAATGTGAAAATGAAATTGTGACTTTACCTTACAATTTTAATTGTCATTTCATCAATATTCAACCGATCCAACTTTGCAATATCTCATATTAAAGATGATAGATTTCTTAACAACTTTATGGTTTACTATTTTTAGGTAGGATATATATTTATAGAGTTAAAAGTCCATTTATTACCTGTAGGGCCTATAGTTACTTTTGTATGACTGTATACCATGACTACTAAGAGGATGGCTTACTTACCACTGAGGAACAGTTTCTGCCACGCCATTTGCACTCTAACAGTGTTTCGTTGTCCAGTACAAATCCAGCACGAAGTGTGAACTCGGTGTAGTTGAAGGTTGAATTAAAATCACCAAAAATATCGGAGTACTGATATTGCTCGGTTTCATCCGCCGAGTAATAGCTGTCATAGTCGTAATCCCCGGCACCTAACACAAATTGGGCAATTTTGTAATCTTGAGGTGTTTCAAATCCTGATTTCCGGTATCTAATATGAATACAAAAAGTTAATATACAGTGATATCAGCATCTAATTGTAAAAGAATATCAACTATAACGCTGGGTTTCACTCAAAAATTTGATAAGCAACCCTATTTCATGAAGACATTATATTGGATTGCGACTCGGTTTACCGGGCGACAGTAGCGCAAAGAATACCCTCTTCAACACATTAGTGATAAATTTACACAGAGGCGGCACAATCTTTAACAACTACCCCCGGTAGCATTACCTCCAGACGCGAGAAATTAATACAAGAAAGTTGTTTTGCTGATGTCTCGTGTCTAGCGAGATATTATACTTTTCATTTATTTCATTAAGGACTGCCAACCCAAACTCAATTCATACACCACATGTTTTCATAAAACACAGTTAATTGGAATGGCGGAAAGGCAAGAGACCTAGATCAGGGCTCCTCCCTTTTTCGCCTGTTCCTGGATTAGATCAACCCAAATAGAACCCCTTGCTAACGCAAACACACTGAGAACAATACAATACAATACAATACAATAATATTGTCGAACCCGACTGAAATTGAGACTTGAGGCTAGTCCTTAAATTTCCTTTTGTGTATAGCCGAAATCCGGCCTAACACATATTTGCACTCATTTAGATTGGAATAGAATTTTGAATAAGGCCATCATCCTATATCAGGGTGATATGGACCTTTTTTCCCCCCCACTCCTCAGATATGCATCATCCGACATAGAGCGCACCACACACCTGTAACAAATTTCAACCTTTTTTGAACGTGTCGTTCACACATTATTTTGATCTCAAATCATTTGACTTTGAAAACCAAAAACCACTGCCAACCCTACTTATCAATCAACATTGAATTTGTACATACATGTATATATCGTCAGCCTGCTTCGATAATTGCCTAACTCAGTTTTTTTAGTTCTTAGAAAACAACAAAAGTAGGAAACCTGTTACCTTTGTACCTGTTACTCATTTTGCATTATTGATGTATGGTTTTTCATTATGTGGAATGTTACATGTATTGTTGATGGCCTCGATTGGCGTGCATGGATGCACTAATCCAAGTCATAGAAACAGATGAACACAGCCATACAATAATTTGATTAATTCCATGGATTTGTCAATGCAAATTCAATAATGCAAAATGAGTAACATGTTGGAGTGGTCTGGTGGCCCTTTTGCAACAAATCTCTTCATTTATCAACACTTTTGATTGGTCAATGACTTAGATATTATAACAGCATGTGCATAATGTAATGAAGTCATGATTTATGCAAAAAAACTCAATTTTGCTGAAAAGTGAGTTAGGCAATTATCGAAGCAGGCTGACGATATGTTACTAACACGATTATACTGCCAGGAATCAAGAAATAATTTAATCATTCCCAAAATCAACTCAATTCTGGTATGCACACCTTTCATTTCAAATCTAGCCATCTACGGAACAATGTAACACCAACTATCCGTATTGATTTAGAAAATGAGTCATCCGGTCACATCGATTCCTATATTTCCACTGTATCATAATTGAATAATGACATAATTTGTACAATAATTAAACACAGCAACATTTGCTATGTGTATGCAAGCACTAACTGAAGTCAGTGAAGCATATGCCCTCGACAAAGAATAGCATAAATAAGTAAATAACCCCCAGCGAATGGACGACCCTTGTACAGGGTGGGTGGGTGGGACATTTTTGTGTGACAATTATTAATATAAACCTCTCGCCTTGTAGACACGAAATACAATGAGACTGAATACACCAGCAAGGCATCGCGCAAACAACAACAAAGGAGGCTTGCCGTCAAACAAGGAACCAATCGTGCGTGATCGTGCGTGAGATTGGCTAACGGACCAGGACTAGTCCATTTTAGTGTAGGATGTTATGTAATTTTGCATTTTTTTTCGCTAAGGATGTTTTTTTTGGTTTTATTAGCTAAAGTAGACCCTCAGGTATCAGAAATCCATTGGTAACATTTTTTTCCATCTGCCGATTGGCCGCCATCTTGGATTTCAAAATGGCTGCCATTTCCAATATAATTTACCCTATAACTTTTGTTCTGAGCAACATATGAAGTCAAACTTGGTGGCAAACCACATGTTTTTAATACACGGGGAGTTCACAAGTGCTCTAGCTATGTTCCTATGTCTAACATACATGCATGGCCGCCATCTTGGATTTCAAAATGGCCGCCATTTACAAAAAGAATATTTTGCCATATAACTTTTGTTCTAAGCAACATATAAAGTTGATTTTGGTGGCAAAATCCATGTTTTCAAGAGTTGTTTACAAGACAAGAGAGTGTATAATAGCTGATCTGTTGATATATATTAATTGGCTGATAGTAGTAATTATTAGGGTAATTATTAGGGTGTTTTAAAACTGGCTGTAAGTAGCGCAACCCCAACCTTCTGCTCTACCACAAATTCTTCCTTTCCTCTATCTCCCATCTTGCTCCTTACTCTGCATGCCTCTCCTATGCACCTTTTTCCATGCTTTGCTTTACTATAGGTTGTAGATACAGGAGGCAATTCCATCAGCCCTCCTGTCCCTATTCGCTTCTCTTGCAGTTACCCATCTCCACGTCTATGTTAGTCGCATGCCACCTGGATGGCCAAACCTTGCGGTTAGTGCTAACTGACGGAGCTCTTGGGGGCAATGGTTGGTAGTTCTAGGACTATTGGAGTAGTCTGGAGGACTATTGATCATTGCTTTTTAGGTTTCACTTTAAATCTCTGAGACCCGGGTAGAATATACTCATTAGCCTTGTCTGGCAAGTATTCTAGAAGAAGGACAACTTTGATCACAAACCATGCTGCAGGAGTTGCGACCGCAGTGATTACAGCAATTGAAAAAACATGATGGCAAACCAAATCAACACTAGGGTTAAAGTCCTTAAAATAACCTCTCCTGGAGCAAACTCGGATTTTTCTAAATCAACTGATGACGGCATGCCCCCAAACCCGAAAAGGAGGAGTAAGCTTGACGGCAGAGCGCGCAATAGGAGACCACTTGCAACATGCAAGACCAATACTACTATATCTACCATGAATGTGAGAACTATCAGAGAGAGTCGATGCAGGGAGGAGCTTGTAACCAATCTAATTAAATGTAAAATTGACATGATCGGGATACAGGAACACCGCTTTGTCCATGATGACCCAGTAAAGTATGAGAGCATTATGGATGGAACTCTGATCACTACCTCAGCAACAAGAAATAAAGCAGGTGCAGATGTAGGTGGAGTCGGGATACTACTCAATAACAGAGTACTCAGATCATTAGCAAGTATCAAGCCACATTCTGATCGTACACTCAATAGTCAACTTCCATGGTAACCCAGCAACAACTGTAGTGGTGACCTACTGCCCTACAAATGTGGCGGATGAAGACATCGTAGGAGATCATTACAACAGTCTAAAGGGGGACTGTAGACTCCATTCCAGCACACAACATCTTGCTTGTTGTGGGCGACTTCAATGCTAGGCTTGGAAAGGATGACGCCAAATTCACTTACCATGTTGACACAAATAGATATTGAGAGTACCTAGCAGACTTGGCTAAAGAGAAAGATCTTATAATCGCAAATAACTTACTTCCGCAAGAAAAAAGGCAAGTTGTGGACATATGTCAGCCCAAGCGGCAACAAACTACAGCTGGACTACATCCTTGTCAGGCGGAAATGGCAGAACAGTGTTCTAAATTCTGAAGCATATAACACCTTTGCTAGTGTGGGATCTGACCATAGAATCGTCTCTGCTCGTATCCGATTAAGCCTCAGAAAGAGTAAAATCGTCAAACGGAAAAAGCAATACGACTGGAAGCTACTTAGGCCTACAACTGATAATGATCTACAAGCCAAATATAGCATAGAGGTGCATAATAGGTTTCAACCCCTCCAGGATGAAGTAGAAACTGCATCTGAGAAATATTCCAGATTCATTAAAGCCACTCAAGATGCTGCAGAGGAAGTGCTTCCTGTGAGGAAAAAAGAGAAAATAACCTACTTCTCAAATGACGCCCAGGTATCAAGGGCGAGATCACAAATTGAAGAAGCGTATGCAAAATATCAACTAGACACTAATGACGAGGAAAATTGGAGAAATTATAAGGAGGCTAAGAAGAGCCTAGGGGAGGCTTATGATCATGTGACAGAGGAAGACCTTACCAATAAGCTTAGAGAGGTAGAAAATGCCCACATAAACTGCAAGCATGGTAAGAGTTGGAAACTGATCAACAAAATATCAGGAAGATTGACTACAAGAAAAGGACCAATCAAAGGATCCACGCAAAAGGAGAGACTAGATAATTGGTATACTCATTTCAAAAATCTACTTGGGAGCCCACCACACATAAGTAATGAAGATGAGGAAATTGCCCCAGTACTATCAAATCTCAGCATAAAAGAAGGACCCTTTGAGGAGGAATATGTGAGGGCTAATAAGAAGGCACTTGTAGAGGGGAAAAGCAGTGGGGAAGATGGTATCACACCTGAAATGCTCAAAAGATGTGATTTGGATAATATAATACTGGCTTCTGCAACGATGCCTTGATGAACGGGAAAAAGCCAGACCAATGGTCTATTCTCAACATAATACCAATACCAAAATCAGGTGATCTCAGTTTGTACCGTGGAATAAGTCTGAGCTCAATTGTTGCCGAGCTATACAACAAGATGATACTCAACAGAATCAGACCGGAGCTTGACATCCACTTGAGAGCTAATCAAAATGGCTTACGAGTTGGACGTACCACGGTTGGCCACATTCTTGCCCTCCGAAGAATTATTGAGGGAATTAGATCAAACAACCTGCCAGCCATCATAACCTTTATAGACTTCAAGAAGGCGTTTGACACAATACATAGGGGACGAATGCTGCAAATTCTGAAGGCCTATGGTATACCTGAGCAGCTTACAAATGCGATTGCAGAAATATACAAGGACACCAAGGCAAAGGTTATATCACCTGATGGGGAAACTGAGGAATTTGAAATACTGGCTGGAGTACTACAAAGTGACACCTTGGCTCCATATCCCTTTGTCATTGTTCTCTACTACGCCCTAAATGAGGCCATAGATACCAAAGAAGAGGAGCTAGGATTCTGCTTAACAAAAAGAAGCAGCAGACGAATAAAACCAACCACAGTTACTGACCTTGACTTTGCTGACGACATTGCACTGTTGTCTGAAGACGTGTCTCAAGCGCAATCACTACTTAACAGAGTGGAGACTTCGGTGGGTAAAGTTGGGCTCAAAATGAACGCTGCAAAGACAAAGTACATGTCCTTCAACCAGAAGCAAAGTACCTGTAATCACCACAAACGAAGGTATGCCCCTTGATAAAGTGGAGGACTTCAAGTACCTTGGAGCCTGGATGAACAGTACTGAAAAGGACATCAAAACACGCAAAGCAGCTGCATGGAGAGCTTGTGGCAAACTCAGTCAGTTATGGAAGGCCAAATCACTATCCAGAAAGCTCTAAGAAAGACTGTTCATAGCTACTGTAGAATCAGTCCTCCTCTATGGATGTGAGTCATGGACAGTCACCCCAAAGCTTAGTAAACAGCTGGACGGATGTTACACCAGAATGCTTAGAACTGTGTTCAACATCAACTGGAGGCAGCATGTGACAAATAAGGACCTGTACGCGGATATTCCCAAATTCTCGGACAAGATCAGGGAGCGTAGATCAAGATTTGCAGGACATTGCTTCAGAGGGTCCAATGAGCTGGTCTCTAAAATCATACATTTGGTACCACAGCATGGATTAGAAAGTGTAGTAGACGAGCCCTAACCTACATTGACTTATTAAAGCGTGACACAGGATTGCAGGTAGAAGAAATCAAGACAGCTATGTTGGATAGGAAGATTTGGAGAGGCATCGTGGTTCGGGAATATCACCCGCCATAAGTCAAAGTAAGCAAGTCATGTAATTATGCACATAGGGTAATTTATAGGCCAAATAGGCCTCTAATATTATTAACCATTTTTCTTTCCTTTCCTAGTTTTTGTTTCGTTTTGTTTGTTTGTTTGGTTTTGCCTATGATACATGCAATTGAACAAAACAGCAATTACCCCCTATTATAATACAATAATAACCCCTCTACAATATAGAGGGGGTACGTAGCTGCTGTGGATACAAAAGCATACATTTGAATGCTCCTGGTATGTTTTCTTGTAATAAGTCCAATGCAATGTGATCAACCTAATGTATCACCAGTGGGGTACTACCGGACAATAAATACTAAGTATATGTTACTGCTAACAATTGAAATTGGTATTGAATTTACAGCTTAATTTATATATAGCAACCATTCATGTCAAATTAATTGATAACAGATAGAACTGTACACTTAATTGTCAGTAAATAACTCTTGAAAACATGACTTTTGCCACAAAAATCAACTTCATATGTTGCTCAGAACAAAAGTTATAGGGTAAAATCTTTTTTTGTAAACGGCGGCCATTGTGAAACCCAAGATGGTGGCCATGCATGTATGTAAGACATCAGAACATAGATACAGTATTTTTGAACTCTCAGGTATTGAAAACATGATTTGCCACCAATTTTGACTTCATAGGTTGCTCAGAACAAAAGTTATATGACAAATTCCATTGGAAATGGCGGCCATTTTGAAATCCAAGATGGCGGCCATTCCGTGGATGGAAAAAAATGTTACCAATGGATTTCTGATAGCTGAGGGTATACTCTATCCAATGACACCAAAAAAAGCATCCTTAGCAAAAAAAAATGCACTAGTTTGAAACCCTACATAACAGCCTACACTATTTCTAGCGCGGGCGGTAAATTGGAAATTCTCTCCACTGGTTCAATAATTTCTGATTCTGAACACTCTATAAAATTTACCATACAAAATAGATTTTCAGACACCTCTTTGCCAACTTCCGAAGTCTATCTCAAGAATTACGGAATCAGTACTACGCATGTTTGTACTTATTTGTAATGCATTTCTCATGGTGACTTTAAATATGGTGAAAATCAATAATTTGACATTTAAAAAAAAAATTGTGATATTTTCGAAGTTTTAACCCATTGTCACATATTGAGGTTATTCATTTTCATACCTGAATGCGCTATCATCCAAGGACCTTCTTTTCTTTGAATTTCTCATTGTGAAAATCAATAACTTTGACATTTTTGAAACATTTCTTGCCGCTTGGGAAGTGTTCACCCAATTTCACATCTTTAGGGTACACACCCCCACACCGGAATGCTATCATCCAAATACCCCGTTTTTCTTTAAATGTCCACAAATTATTTTAGATGCAATCATTGTGACAAACCCACTGCCCTATATTAAGAGTTTTGTGTTGTTGGGGTTTTGTGGTTTTTTTTAGAGGGGTGATCACCTAAAGAGCTTTCTTAAAATAGGTCTATGACTCGAAAATCCACTTTTTGAAAATTTTGCAAAAATTGTCACCCAAAGACCCCCGTTTAAGGGAAATTTAGCATCCAAAGACCCACGTTTAAGGGAAATTAAGCATCCAAAGACATATTTAAAGCATCCAAATCATCCCCCAAGATTGAAAGTACTAGCCATTACCCCCGGTCCATAGGCGTGCGCAGGATTTTTTTACCCGGGGGACTTAAAAATAAATTGATTGAGTATGCATGTTTGACTAATCAAAACGGTGCAACGGACAGGGGGAGTCTGCAGGAGGATGTCCCCCCCCCCCCCCACCCTCCTTGGAATTGGATTTTGTTGTTGAATTTTCGAAACCATTTGGTGCGATTTGGTGTGTACTTTAGACCAATATTTTATTGAAAAACCTTCACTTCATTTCCAAACAATATTGGCTTATTATCAATATCATTCAAAATAGGATTTTCCCCCTTCAATTTTGCACAACACGGCGTAAGGGTTTGAAATTCGCATAAAATGAAAACGATTCACACTGAGCGCGAACATATTGGCTATTGTAAAAAGCAAAGTTTAAAAAAACAGTTCATGAATTGAATTTGCAAAATTTGCAAAAATATATATTTTATCACTAAAAAGGTCCAGACAACGTTTCTGAATTCTGAAGCCACCCTGTTCCAATCGTATAACAAATGAGTAAAAATAATTCGAAAACGCGAAAACAATTTTCTATTGTAAAAAGTAAGATTTAGAAAAAAGTTCCTGAAGCCATCTTGTTAAGCTTGAATAATAAATAAACATTGAAACTAATCCGCTCGTAGCGCGCAAAAAATATGTCTATTTTAACACTTAAAGGTACAGAAAACATTTATGAAGCCATCTTCTTGAAATTGAATAACACAAAATTAAAAATAATACCTGCGGAGCGCGAAGAAATTGGCCTTTGTAAAAATAAGGTTCTTGAAGCCATCTTGTTAAGCTTGAATACTAAATAAACATTGAAACGAATCCGCTCATAGCAATTTTAACAATAAAGAGGTCCAGAAAACAATTCTGTAGCCATCTTGTTCAAATTGAATAACAAAATGTTTTTAAAAAATGGCTATTGTTAACAAAAAGGTTACAAAACCCGTTCCTGAAGCCATCTTGTTAAGCTTGAATTATAAAACATTAAAATAATACGCGCGTAGCTTGCAAAAATCGGTTATTTTAACAATAAAATAGTCCTGAAAAACGTTCTTGAAGCCATTTTGTTTAAGCTTGAATATTAAGGTGTTTGGTACATATAAGAACCTATTGAAATTGTTTGCTAAGATTGCGTATAAATGTTCCATCGATGTGGTATGGTGAATCTAAATCGCGTAACATGGAGTCAGATGGGGGATTTGTCTGAAGGACGGGCGTCCCGCTAGATGAATAAGCGCAATATATGTTTTTAACACAGCCTTGTTCCCTAGTTCAAAATCTCAGAAAAGCAGTTAGTGGACAGTAAATTAAGAATTCCTATAAAACGGCTGTGCAAGTGGTGTAATTGTATAAATACTCTGACCAATTGTTTTGAACAATAATAAGGAACTAAAAAAGTGATACGCCCTACTTCAGACTGATTTTGCTTGATCGCATCACATATACGCTCTATAAACCATGATTCATCTGTGTATAAGTCAAATTTCACTGATCAGCCTGTGACAAAGGTTAAGAGGAATAGAGTAGAAAAAAAGTGTCTGAGGTTTATTTTACTGGGAATGTATGTAGTTCCTTGTTTTTATTGAGAGTTATACCAACACTGCGGTTGCACAATGTCCTGTTTGCGGTGTTGATGTACGTGAGAAATACAAGCAATTGTCGGTCGCCTATAAACATTGAAACTAATTCGCGCAAAAAAATGACTTCTTTCGAGGGGCATCGTCCCCATCGTGACAATTATGGGGGCGTTCCCCTTCCCCGCTCGCACTGTCTATGCTCGTTACTATTCCTCCTTAATTGTCTTCCTTTTTATTTTGTACACTCGAGCTTTTGCCAATGGGGTGGGTGTGGACTGCCCCCTGGTTACACCACGAGGATACAGAGGGCCGAACTGTTGGGTTTTAAATTGCCTGGATGACGTAAAACTCTCCTTGCTATCAATATTTACTTTTGTTAAGCACTCACATAGATCAGAGACGTAGAGATAAAGTGAGAGACACTAATAAAAGCTCCCGGTCTCTCCTTTCCCCCCCCCCCCCCCCCCCCTCCTCCTCCTCCCCCCCCCCCCCCCCCCCCTCCTCCTCACCTCCCTTCCCCTCTCCCGGTGGTTTGAGCCCCAAAAGTCCACCCCTTCCTAGGCACGCGCCTTCGGTCCCTACCCAATAGATATTCTTACCTGTTGAAATTGCATATAGTAACGGCTGGAAACTCTAGATCGTAAAGATACACGCGAGATACTTTAGTGTTGACTTCATACGATGTATAAGCACTAATTCTCAGATATATTTGCCAACAGCAAACGCCCATACATGCTCCAAAGGCTAGTGCCCAAACTATCCGTATCCAGACAGGCCGAGAATTGCCGCCTATACGCGCGACGCCGTGAAGACTTGTCGATTGCACGAAATCTTGCTCTAAGCTGAGCTCAGCATCTGGTATTTTATCATGCTTATCGTCTTCCATTCGGTTTAGCTCCATCTTCTAACCTTCTGGTCGAAATTTGACGCTGATGCACATAACATAACAAGTTAAAATTAAGTCCAGCCTCACAAATCTCTTTTACCTTTTAGTAGTAGTCACAAATCGAAATTAAGTATATGGTATATTAAGTACCCTTTAATTACTATTAGCGTAGTAATATCGAGTGACGTAAATTAGCATGTCTAGTCAGCCAACACACACACACACTCAAATGACGTTCAACTTCAACCTACAGACCCGTATATATGCATACAGACAAACAATTAAATTTGTAATCAACTCATCGGAGTCGATGCTTCATTGAGCGTGTTTCTGCTGGGACACTGCAAAAAGATTATTGCCGAATGTTGCCGATTATAGCCGATTATTGCCGATTATTGCCGGGTACTGCCTGTTTCTGCTGTGTAAACTTAGCGATTATTAGCGGTTTCTTCCCCAAGCAGACACACGCTCTATGTGTGTTCAGTATTATTCGTAGTTACACCTTACAGTATAGATATAAATACTTGATGTATCCAAAATAGATCTGTTGTTTTGACCTCAAATTTGTGCGAAATCACTTAATCGTAAGTAACAAATATGATGTCAACTTAACACTTTCCACGCGGCAGGCGTCTGCAGACGACATTCCAAAATGTCACAAAATGTTTTAAAAATGTCAAAAATTTTGAATTTTATTACCATATTTAAAATCACCATGTGAAATGCATTAAAATAAGTACAACTATGCCTAGTATTGGTTCAGTAAATCTTAAGATAAACTATAGTAATAATATTGAGCCGCATGGAAAGTGTTAAAGCCCAATCAATTCTGCTGTTACCATGCCAATTTGGGACAATTCAACAAAGATTATTAATTTTCATCACAACAGGGATTTCAACAAGTGTATATTATATGTTTCAACCTGCACCTATAAAAATTATGATAAAATCAGTCCTCGTTGTACAACCTTAGAACATAGAATGAGGCTCAACAAAATGTCGATTCAAATATTCTTTCCTATGAACATAAAATTATTCCTCACTTATAGCTGGGAGCATGGATCCATTTTCGGGGTTTGCCGGCCCCGGTCTGGTGGCACAGGAAGTTATATACCAAAAATGTTCCTTGAAGTTCGTGGAATTATAACCTAGATGGACATCCTTGCCAACGTGGGTGTTTAATTACCCTTTGACCTTGATTTAGGGTAAAAGGTTTCAATGTGTTTTTAAACCAATGTGCTAGGTACATTGTCAAAACCTTGTTTACTACTACGATACATATAATTATGCTGGACATAAGGTTGTTTTCGTGATTTTGTTTAAAATACATCTATATAATATTCAAATAATTTGGATTTGTTATAAATAATATGGACGTAAAAAATAGATTTTAGAGGAAAAAAAGCAAATTGTTAGCACTTTTGAAATTAGTGAAAGTTGATTAAAAAAAATTGATACTCTGACTTATTTCCTTTTAAAAAATGTATTTTTTTTTTTACGTCACAGGTCACAGTGCTTGATAAATTTCGTAACATTCGGGTTAATATTACAGTGAATTTAAATTTGTTAGAGTCCTTAAAAAGAATATCAACCCTGCCTAATGCCCAAATGGAAAATACATTTGCTTGGGTGTTTTTCCACACACAACTGGGGGAACCTGTTTCTGACTTGGCTCACTTCAATATTGTATATCTAAAGAAGCTTGTAATGGTTTTCCAAGAAATTAAACCTAGTACATTAGGAAGGAAACAATCTTTAAAAAATGTAATTTATATTATTTATAACGTTATCAGCTTGCACATAAACACAACCTCTTTTTCAACAAAAAAGTATCATTTTTATCTTCAAGAAAAACGTTGCTGTGTTTCCAAAATGTATGAAATAGCTTAGTATTTCTCTTAAATACCGCTTGATGGCGACATTTTCACTTATGTTTTTCATTGCATGCAATGTAACTCGAGATGGCGCTATTTCACTGTTTTGAAAAGAAATTCTTATGAATAATGTAACTTACTTTTACAGACGTCTGCTCTGTTTCCAAAATTTGTACAAAAGTGTACTTTAGGTCCCATTTTCTGAACTGTGCTATCGTCCGATACTGGCACACTCAGTATCGTTCAATACTGGTACAATTACAGTAAGTGTGTCAGTATCGGACGATACTGGCACGATAATGGAGCAGAATCTTGAGATACTGGAAATTGCATGTGCCAGAATCGTGCGATACTGGTATACAAGTGTCTGGGACCTGATGTTCACTTTTTCCCCACTTCGCATTTCTTCATATTGCGATAACTGTAGATGCACGTACCAGTGCATTTACTTGAGCTTGGTCCTACCGGGACCAGAATGTGGTATACAATTGGATTCTTTGAGGACAATATTTGATTGGTCGAACTTTGAGTTTCTAAAATGCGTCTCGCCCAATATTTTATAAATCATAGCGAGACCAATAAATATTTGGCGAAAAACATCAAATTAGTTTTTGATCCAATATTAACAACACTTAGACTCATCAAAAATAAAATATATGTATACGCACACATATTCACCCCATTGCATCACATGATTGCATGATGTTTTATGTCAATGGAAAATACTAAAGAAACACGCGACAAGAAGAAAAACAACAACTTGAGTTATAACAGCGAAGCATGCTGGGATTGCTTATAACCTCTTTGGGAAAATGTAATTTAGGTCCCATATTCTGGACTGTACAAGTATCGTCCGATACTGGAACACCCAGTATTGTTCGATACTGGACCAACGCCAGTATTCCAGTATCGGCCGATACTGGCATATGTACGATGTTCCAGTATCGGGCGATACTGGCACATATTTATGTACCAGTGGCGTTCAATACTGGGATAAATCTCACTGGTATCATGTGTACTAGTATCGGCCGATACTGAAACATAAAAACGTTCCAGTATCGCTCGATACTGGAACACAATGTGGTGTTCCAGTATCGACCGATACTGGAACAGTACCGATACTGGCAACTTTCATGTTCCAGTATTGAACGATACTCGTATACCAGTATCTGGGACCTAAAGTACACTTTTTTGCCTTCTGTAGACCACAAGAAATTAAAAATAAATGTAATAACTCACTTTTGATTTTTTCTAATCAGCTTTATTGAACGCACTATGTTAACAACGAATAACATTACTATACAATATCCATCCACCTTAATTGTGCAGTGAGTTCAAAGTGTATTTATTCAACTAATCAATGCAGTATTTACGGGCGATTATAAGTTGCGGCTACTGTAATACGCTCTGGCGTCACTGCACAGAAATAAATGTTGATGTATGCATTTACGGACAAATATTTACTCTGTTCAGCAAAATACTGATCGAACACTTAAATTACGTACCCAATACATCAATACTGTACATCAATATCTATAGATGGTGTATCACAGCAGCGTAAGCGTTTATAGAGAGCGTGTGTGGTCTAGCGGATAGATCGCAGGTCTCACGATACAAAGGTTGTGAGTTCGAGCCCCACTACGGCCAACATGTTTGTATCCTTAGGCAAGGTACTTAGTCTCAAGAACCTCGTGGTTCAGAAATGGTGGTCTCGTGCATCAGAAGAGCAAACTCCGAGCACGTTAAAGGTCACAGACTCCTTCCAAGGGCGTCCCCGGAGGGGGGGGTGGGGGGGGGGTGTCACCCCCCCCCCCCCATTCATCAAATCTGTCGGCAAAATCATGGTGCTGTGGGCAAATCAAAGGAGAAAGAAAGAAAGAAAGAAAGAAAGAAAGAAAGAAAGAAAGAAAGAAAGAAAGAAAGAAAGAAAGAAAGAAAGAAAGAAAGAAAGAAAGAAAGAAAGAAAGAAAGAAAGAAAGAAAGAAAGAAAGAAAGAAAGAAAGAAAGAAAGAAAGAAAGAAAGAAAGAAAGAAAGAAAGAAAGAAAAGAAAGAAAGAAAGAAAGAAAGAAAGAAAGAAAGAAAGAAAGAAAGAAAGAAAGAAAGAAAAGAAGAAAGAAAGAAAGAAAAGAAAGAAAGAAAGAAAGAAAGAAAGAAAAGAAAGAAAGAAAGAAAGAAAGAAAGAAAGAAAGAAAGAAAGAAAGAAAGAAAGAAAGAAAGAAAGAAAGAAAGAAAGAAAGAAAGAAAGAAAGAAAGAAAGAAAGAAAGAAAGAAAGAAAGAAAGAAAGAAAGAAAGAAAGAAAGAAAGAAAGAAAGAAAGAAAGAAAGAAAGAAAGAAAGAAAGAAAGAAAGAAAAAGGGAAAGAAAAAGGGAAAGAAGGGGCGAAAGCCCTGTAACAATAAATTATCGATCGTATGCGTAAATGATAATGTTGTGTCGGCATATATGTTATGTTAACACAAATCAAAAATGAACAAAGGCAATGTAGGCATATAAATTTGTAGGCACTGTGAACGAGCCCATTTGTATGAGATTTTATGTCGGCGCACAACTGTCGTTATTTGCGTGAGAGAGACCAGAATTTGCTTTGCACCAGGGGCACAATCGATATCTCACGTAGGTCTGTATGTCGGACATACAGGCTGTAGGCCTATCATGCCTGAACATTGAACATTTGACCATGTTTTGTTAACATTATTCAACTAAACAAGATGGCTTCAGGAAAGTTTTTCATGACCATTTTAGTTTAAAAACTGAAAATCTTTGTGCGCTACGCGCACATTCTTTCTACAGGTTTCAACATTATAATGGATCTCGAACAAAACAAAATATTATATGGGGGACATTAAAAACATCATACTGGACCCTTTAAGTGTTAAAAATGCCAAATGTTGCGCGCCCCGCGCGTATTAGTTTCAATGTTTCATTATTCAAGCTGAACAAGATGGCTTCAGCAAAGTTTTCCATGACCATTTTAGCTTAAAAACTGAAAATATTTTTGAGCTTTGCGCGCATTCTTTCTACAGGTATCAACATTATAATGGTCTCGAACCAAACCAAATATTATATGGGGGACGTTAAAAACGTTAAACTGGACCCTTTAAATGTAAGAAATGCAAAATTTTGCGCGCTTCGCGCGTATTAGTTTCAATGTTTCATTATTTAAGCTTCATTTATAGTATCAGAAGGCTTCAACCAGTTTTCAATGACCATTTGAGTTCAAAATCTGAAAAAAATTGGCGCGCTCTATAGAAAGAGGTTTGCATTACTGTTTAGAATGATCAGATTCGTGCTTTTCAATAGGGATGAGTGTCACTTTTGAAACTGGACCCCCGATCATTGAAATGACAATAACTCCGCTTCGCAACATCGTATCTCAACGATCGAGGTGTAAAAATACGCAAAACAAAAATATGTACTTGATTATTTGCTTCGATTAATGCATACCCTTTCGAGCCGTTATATATTGGATCATTTCTAAGTGTTTCGATACTTTTTGTGAGCAGTTTAGTATGTACACTGAAAAATAAATTGGTGTCACAGTGACACCTTCTTGGAGTCAACTGTAAATGACACTTACAAAGGTGTTATTTTGACTCCAAAATTGGTGTAATCGTCAATGATATGGGTTTGCACATAATTTACGGTGACACCGTTAAGTGTCCGACGGACACCTTTCAGTAATCATTTAGTGATTTACACCAAAACTGGTGTCAGATTAATTGAAATAACTCCAAGGGCGTCAATAGTTGGCGGGAAAGCTCACGGTTTTTAGAGGTGTCGAAGCAGCATGACACCAATTGGTGTAATTCTGACACCAAATTGGGCGTCTATCAACATATCAACGCATGCGTTTTCTCGTCGCCATTTTGTCTGCATGTTACGAGCCGGTAAGACTGGTAAGTACCGATCTGCTCCATTTCCAGACATTTTTGATAATAATTATGATACAATTAGCGTAATGTAAGCCTTGTTCATGTTGTTTAATTTTGCGCCAACTAACTGATGAAATAAATTACAATTTCATAGTCAGAGACTAGCATTTTGTTGGACCGTGTGTCAGTGCATGGACCTACTAGTACTATGTGTGTGTTCGTCATGCATGCATACGATGATATGTGCAACATTACATATAGCCCGATTCATCTGGCTCAGTGGTCGTCTTTTTCATACGGACGTCTTACATTACGCTAATTATATCATATTTATAATCAAAAATGTCTGGAAATGGAGCAGATCGGTACTTACCAGTCTTACCGGCTCCTAAACATGTGCTATCTCAATATGACTCTTAAGAGAGTCAATATTACACCCCATTTTTCGAAAATGGGTCCTCAGGTAACCACCCTAGGTGTCAAAATGAATATGACACCCAAAGGTGTCATATTTTACACCCATAATGGTGTCAATTTGACACCTTTAGGTAGCCAACTGAGGACCCATTTGTTGACACTTGTTTTAGTGTGGAAATAGACCACGCCTTTGAACATTTACAAGATCTAATTCTGAAATAATTCGGAAAAGTGTACTTTAGATCCCAGATACTGATACACATGTTACCAGGGCGATTTGTCCCAGTATCACCCGATACTGGAACATTTTATACGTCCTAGTATCGTCTGATAATGGAACACTGACTTTGTACCAGACGATACTGGGTGTTCCAGTATTCTCCGACACTATAGTACAGTCCAGAATATGGGACATCAGGTACACTTTTTCCTGTACATCAATATCTAAAATGGTGTAAACTTATCGCAAGTTTAACACAAATGAGGAAATAGAACACGCCTTTTGATATTTACATGTTGATCTGCTTCTTAAATATACATCAATATCTAAAATGGAGTTAACATATCGCGCGTTTAACATAAATGTGGGAATCGACCACGCCTTTGAATTTTTACATGATCTAATTCTCAAATGCCCATCGATATCTTAAATAGTAAGGTTTATGACAGGCCTACTTTCATAAACCAATTTATTTACCGGGGCAGATACCCTCTGGGCTTTCCGTTTTACAATAGTGCGAACGATACTGGATGTTCCAGTATTCTCCGACACTAGTGCAGAATCTGGGACCTCAGGTACTCTTTTTCCTGTACAGCAATATCTAAAATGGTTTAAACATATCGCACGTTTAACACAAATGTGAAAATAGACCAGCCTTTGAGTATTTACATGTTAATTTACTTCTAAAATTTACATCAATATCAAAAATGGAGTAAACATATCGCACGTTTAACACAAATGTGGAAATAGACCAGCCTTTGGGTATTTACATGTTAATTTACTTCTAAAATTTACATCAATATCAAAATGGAGCAGTGGCGTAGCCAAGGGGGGGCAAGGGGGGGGCAGCTGCCCCCCCTGTGGGGTTCTCTGCCCCCCCCTGTTGCCCCCCCTGTGGGAAATGTCAGTTGAAATAATTTGGGACTAACCTATTCACAACACAAGGAAATTCAATCCTCAATTTGGTTGTTGCCCCCCCACCAAAACTCCCGGCCCCCCCTTTGCCCCCCCACTGAGAAAAACCTGGCTACGCCACTGAAATGGAGTAAACATATCGCACGTTTAACACAAATGTGGAAATAGACCATTCTCCAGTATTCTCCGACACTAGTGCAGAATCTGGGACCTCAGGTACTCTTTTTCCTGTACAGCAATATCTAAAATGGTTTAAACATATCGCACGTTTAACACAAATGTGAAAATAGACCAGCCTTTGGGTATTTACATGTTATTTTACTTCTAAAATTTACATCAATATCAAAAATGGAGTAAACATATCGCACGTTTAACACAAATGTGGAAATAGACCAGCCTTTGGGTATTTACATGTTAATTTACTTCTAAGATTTACATCGTTATCAAAAATGGAGTAAACATATCGCACGTTTAGCACAAATGTGGAAATAGACCAACCTTTGGGTATTAACATGTTAATTTACTTCTAAAATTTACATCAATATCAAAAATGGAGTAAACATACCGCACGTCTAACATAAATGTGGAAATAGAACACGCCTTTGAATATTTACATGATCTAATTCTCAAATGTCTATCAATATCTTAAAACGGTGTAAACATATCGTTTGTTTAACATAAATGTGGAAATAGACCACACCTTTAAATATTTACATGTTGATCTAATTCTAAAATGTACATCGATATCTAAAATGGTGTAAACATATTGCACGTCTAAAATAAATGTGGAAATAGACCACATTTTTTGAATATTTACATGTTGATTTAATTCCAAAATGAACACTTTCAAAACGTCACATAAAAGAGTGTAGATTTGATGATTTTCGAATATGTGAACTACTCGTGATACTATTCATACAGTAACACACCAATGAGTCTATCACGTGCAAACACTAGGGTGTTATTTCAACACCAGTTGGTGTTATTTTCAACACTACTATTATTGTTTTAACACTGGTAGGTTTTAAAATAACACTGATTGGATTGGACACGTATTAGCTCCTTAACACCCTTTTTGCAGTGCATGTACAGGGTGTATCAAAAATATGTCTCTATTTCATGACGGTTTTATGCTTGTCGCGACCACTGGACCATGACCGAATCAGCTGTAACACAAAGCTCAATTAATAATGATGATATTCTGACTCGCAATCCAATGAAAAATAAGACCGCTAGCATAATCTTTGTAAACCATGTCAAAACTAGTTTGTGCAATGGGATTTACACATACAAATCAGAAAATTGAATGGTTTATGTTTCAATATGTTGCATTCATAAACATTATAAATCGTCTATCAATAACAATAGCAAAGATTAGTTTCGAGTTCCTTTTATTTGTCGCACAAATAATTAATAGCTACGTAATCCAAAAATGTGGTGCATGAATATGTGTATTGTCGAAAGGGAAAGTTTCAGTTGGAAAGCATGTAGGAAAGTTGTGATAGGAAAGCATCAATAATCAATAATAGACAGGTGATTGGACTTGTAAGCCAACATTCATAGACAGGTGATTGGACTTGTAAGCCAACATTCATAGACAGGTGATTGGAATTGTATACCAACATTCATAGACAGGTGATTGGACTTGTAAGCCAGCATTCATAGACAGGTGATTGGACTTGTAAGCCAGCATTCATAGACAGGTGATTGGACTTGTAAGCCAACATTCATAGACAGGTGATTGGACTTGTAAGCCAACATTCATAGACAGGTGATTGGACTTGTAAGCCAACATTCATAGACAGGTGATTGGACTTGTAAGCCAACATTCATAGACAGGTGATTGGACTTGTAAGCCAACATTCATAGACAGGTGATTGGACTTGTAAGCCAACATTCATAGACAGGTGATTGGACTTGTAAGCCAGCATTCTTAGACAGGTGATTGGAATTGTAAGCCAACATTCATAGACAGGTGATTGGACTTGTAAGCCAACATTCATAGACAGGTGATTGGACTTGTAAGCCAACATTCATAGACAGGTGATTGGACTGGTTACAAAACTACGATTTTCTCGCTTATATAGCGACTGGATTTTTCAACTTTACATTCTTCTTCAAGTTCATGATATTTGTGATCATTGAAATACAAAATTTATATAGGGTAACCCTGAAAGTTCCGAGAAATTAGCCACCGATTATGGACAGCTGGCGTATCGCTCTCATTTATCATCAAAACTTTGAGCAGTGTTAACAGCACTTGTACAATCAAAATCACACAAAAACATGCAAAATGTACTGAAAAGATCTCTTCTTGCATTGTGGTAATCATGTTAATAGATTTTAGTCCTAAAATCAGTCCTATTCCAACTAATCATTTCAGGGCAATAAGTACCTTTCAAGATTACGGGAAAAGTATACTTTAGGTCCCAGACTCTGGACTGTACTAGTATCGTCCGATACTGGAACACCCTGTATCGTCCGATACTGGTACAATGTCAGTGTTCCAGTATACATACATGATTATGTACCGGTACCGTTCAATACTGGGACAAATCTCACTGATATCATGTGTCGCCCGTTACTGGAACATAATTTGGTATTACTCGAACAGTAAAATCGTAAAATCGTGAAATCGTATAGTAACGATAGCGGTATACCAGTATCTGGGACCGAAAGTACACTTTTCCCTTCAATTTCACCTCTTTTTTTTTTGGGGGGGGGGGGGGGAACCCAACCTATGCAGCTATTTTCAAAAGTATCTCAACATAGCATCCCGTCATAAGACTTAATCTGCTTAAACGCATCATATACCGATATGCGATTGAATACAGCAGTCACACACCTGCAATCAATTATACATGTATGTATTGTAAAATTGATTGCATCTGTTGTTCTTCCTATTCCTTCACACAAAGAACAAACAAATGATGGCAGCAAAATATCCTGCAATTTATCTATCCAGGTAGGACCACAGAGTTCATAGGATTTAGGCAGTGTTTTAAAGAAAATTAGGAGGCTATTTCACCACTCACTACACAGTAAATCTCCACACACAAAAACCACACCTTTTTACCACAAAATTGCATCGGTTTCATATACGTACATGGTGTTAGATTGTATCTTTGACGTTAATAGTGTTGGTAAGGCACTGTGAAAATTACAACTTCCTACATTGCTCAGTTTTCTGACGAATTGAAGATTTGCGATGACATTTTTCGCTACATTTCATGCTAGATATAGAAAGTCACCATTTGTGACGCGATCAAGTGGAATGAGTCGGATGTCGGGAATATGATACGAGTGATAAATTCTTATGTTTTACTATGTTTTCTCAGTTGGTAAATTATTTGTAATTTAAAAACTAGAAGGTTGGTTTTAGTGGGGTTTGGACCATAGCATTTTTCACCTGTTTATCAACAATGAAAACTGCCGACATGTGACTCGTTTCGTTTGATCGCATCACATTTCACAAAGCTCCTTGCACCACAGAACACGTCATTGGTATGGTGTGGATCAAAGAAGATGTTAAAGGCACCATCACAATGCATTGCGTTTGTGAAAAATGCCCTAATTCTGGTCTCCAATTTGTCTTGGTTCCCATAGACATATACACACTATCATGGCGTCATAGTGCGTTCATCGTTGGTGCTCTTATGTTCTAGTTTACATCAATGAATAAATTAGTAATCAGTGTTCCTTTGTCTTATTTCTAAAACATAAGAGCTCGACAAATGCATCGTGTAAAAAAAACCTTTAGTTGGCTGGCGCGCATTGTGGGAAAACCTTAAAATCTTCTTCGGGTGTTGATCGGATACGAGAAGTAGATAATATGAATAGGAACTCAAGGACATGAAGGACACACCAAACACAAATGCTGTTTAACCTATGAGTAAGATATTCATGAAATCACCGAATAGTAAACCTATCGAAAAGCTTAGGGAGCACATCAAAACTCGACCGCCCGGCAACCGCGGGTTCCGTGGTGTTCCGTGCGGTTGCAGCCGGTTTCTATTGTTCTATAAACAATGATATGCGGTCCGCAGTCGAGTTTTGATGTGCTCCGTTACATAATTCAATCGGTCTTGAATCAATCAGTTGAATGATGATGAGCTTCAATCCGTTCATGCGAGGCGTTTCAAAGCGCGCTCCCGCATTTGTATCGTGTTGCTGCCACTGTCCGGCGATCGTCTTTGGGGATATTTTGCATTGAATAGCACCCGCACGCGATGGTTAAAACCAAAGCCTAAAAACAATAACACTCCCTGTGTGGAATTGACGATGACGAATATCCACCAGAGTGCTGCGACATCAGTAATTGCAGCGATAAATCCTAAAATCCACGTTATTCCCATAACAACGGCAACCTGAAAATAGCAAAATATTAGGCCACTTTCAGATACGGGTTTTTTCTACAGAAGGGCTACTCAACTCTGCACCAAAAAAAATATCGACTTTGTTCGAGGCGCCCTGTGTTTATTTCTTAGGACCATTAACACTTTCCACGCGGCAGGTGTCTGCAGACGATATTCCGAAAATTCACAAAATGTTTCAAAAATGTCATCATTGTTAGATATCCATATTTGTAATCACCATGTGAAATGCATTGAAATAAGAGCAAACATGCCAAGTATTGATTCAGTAATCCATTGAATAGACCTTTAAAATTGGGAAAGGTTTCTAAAAATATATCTTTGGATATGATAAAACCAATGTTCGCATGGAAGGTGTTAAGAGATTCAACAAATGAGAAAGAACAGGAATTTTCTATCGCGTATTTTGACACCTCTTTTGTTACAATAGCACCAATATTGATGAAACAGTGGCCATTTGAATACAAAATGATGCATTTTCCATTGTTGCACTTAACTCTTTACTCATGAAAAGAGCGTACACACACACAGTAAATCTAAATTGTAGGCTACCTCTTCTTTCTCTCCATAATCATGAAAGACCCTGGTACAAATATTAATTCAATCACACTGCACGGCTCGCCGTGTCTTGCTCGATACGATATTTACAATATTCCAAAAAAACATGTCGGAATTTGTTTTCATCGAGGCTGCAGAATTGTCCATTGTCCCGGGCCATTGATTGAACCTTCAGTTTGTGTTGCGTTATATTTTGTGCTCATATCTCAGTAAATTCAGACTGCACAGTAGCTTACGATGCTAAAGGAAAATGTCCAAAACATTATATACTTTGAATACATTTATACACACACAACCAACCCCCGTAAAACTTGTCGAGGTATTATAAAAAGACAACAACACAATTAATAGCCATCAGTTAAAATGTAGCCAAAACTAATCTTACCTTAAGACCAAGAAGAATGTCAGAAACTGCACAGAAGCTTCTTTTTTGTCGAAGTTTCCTGGAACTGTTTTGTCCTCGGCAGATAGCCACCATGGTGATAATATACAATGCAAGGCATATTACTGCTGATAAAGCCACTGGTATCCCAAATGCTATGAGATTAGCGAAGTGATCACTTATCCAACATGGAGTACTTTCCCCATACCAGAATGCAATGTTTTCCATCGTGTGTAAGCAAAGGCAGACACTGATGATAAGCAATGGTAAGCCCCAACCGATCAATGGCAAGCCGTATATCAGAAAAGGCCCTTCTTCATCTTGCTTGGTAGGCATGGATGTTTTGTTGAAAGCGAACGTGTATGCCAGATTTATCGCAATGATTTTCATCCATGTGAATGAGGTCAACCAGGCATAATGACTCGTAATGGCAAATACCACGCAAATCTGACGTGGAATTGTCACTCTATTACTAATCAGTGGAAACAGATGCGCCATGCCAAGTGATATCGACAGACTCATAATTGATCTACCGTGAACATTTCTGAGTTTAGGTAAGATACAGTGGATGCCAAATGTTGCAGCAACACCAAACAATGAAAAACTGCTGCCGATTACGTTAAGTATTTCCAAAGTTCCACTATATTGGAACAAAATTCCAGTGTGAACAATGTCTTGTGTCATGATAAAATGGCTGCAGATGTAAACACTACCACCAGGCAAATATATGACATCTTTGATAGTAGCATTCGTTTTGGTATCGAGAATCTTCTCATTGAGAAGGTTGAATTCAAGCTTGCTCATCTTAATTAAAGGACATTCTAATCGAGGAACAATATCCGCGCACATGTAAACAATGTCGTCTCTTGTCTTAGCATCAATGTATTTCACGTAGTGCAGCACGGTATACGGCAGCAAGAGTAAATCCTTGTATGTATAGACCTCAATCCATGCATCTGGTAGAGTGACCCTGTGAAATTCCCCTAGCTCTCCGGCATACCATCTGCCTTCACAGTCACTAGCATTATCAGTGTACTGACGGTGTAATACACGCTTATGAAAGTACTCAACATTACTAACAGGGCAACTACCACCGGTGTCGTCATTTAATAGTTGCACGCCATTGGATAATGTTTCGGCGATGTTGCACAAATCAGACGCCGACAACATAACTTTCACAATGCCCGTTTCAGTATGTAAGACGTGCTTCTTCCAAGAGCTCGTTGATGTTCCGTTACTGCCAGTTAGGTAACGAAGAATGCAAAAATAGTCTAATGCTGTTTCAACCAAATTAGCTGTTTCAGCCAAACTAATGGTGAACAGTATTGCTGATGTTTGGTGTTTGGTGCAAACCCCATTCACAACCTCATTGTGCCAATCAGTGTATCGTTCACACGTCATATTATCTCCTTGCAGTTTAAATCCCGGTGGACATAATTCATGTCGACATTCATGCGTAAACGAATCATATATTTGTCCCGGTAGCTTACATTCAAGGTGGCTGTTCTGGCTATAGTCAAGTGTGTTATTTCTAAAGCCCCACAGCACTGTCAGTGCCGCGCCATAGTAATAATTGCCATGTTGTTGCCCGTTGTAGTCCGTCAATGTTGCAGGTTGAACTCCATTGCATAATGCACAATGAAGATTTTTGTAATTACTGAGCCCATCTTCTGCTTGCACCCAGCCTTGATAGGAAGTGCAAGCACGTGAAATAGTATCATTGTTGAATGTTGATGGACACAAAGCTACTTGGTCAGGGTGACATAAGCGTGTCTTTGTACCAATCTTAACCGACAGCTCCATTGTTCGTCTGTCCGAGATGCAGGTGTTTTCTGACAGTTCTTGTTCTGGTAGTTCATACCACACGTCCCATGGTGAAACGTGGCCTAGTTGTCGATGGCATATTGCGCAGAATATGTTTCTGTAATTAATTTGATTTTGACCGTACACTGGCCAAGTGAGAAGGGATCGACCGGATAGTATGGTACTTATGGTTGACACTTCACATCGGTCGCGAATCTTATCATCCAGCCAGTCCGCTGGACAATTCGCAATCATCAAGTAATAGAAACCCAAGTGTGTATCTGACATGATACACTGGAATGTGTCGTTTTCTTGTGAAGCAGAGTTCCCGGTAACGTTACTCTGTGGACATACATCGTGGTAATCGTAGCAACAGTCGTTTAATGTCTGGCAGAACATATCACAGTGACAGGTGACGGCTCCAAAGTCATTATCAGCGCATTTTCCAAAGCAACTATGTCCGTCATTAACTTGCATGAGGAGTTCCTCATATAGCACTTCTGCAAAAGAAATTGTTAAAGCAATGTTGTAGCTATCACTTATTTCAGCCATCTGCTTGAGAATGGGGGTATGTCTCAATTGAAAAGGGCCAAGATCACTACTAGTTTGTTCTCAAAGAACAATTCTGTCAAGAGAGAATCTCTTTATACTATGCCTCATTGGATAAACACCAGAGCTGTCATTTTGAGCATGTGCATTCTAAAGCAAATAGCTTAGCAATATAAACAAAAACAAGTGAGTGCTGCTAATTTGGTATCAGCTGAAATGATCTTTACAAGCACGCATATTCATTAGCTGCGTTCTGTCGCTAAGGGAGTGTTCATAAATACTGTGGTGGGGCGGGGGGGCTGGATAATGATAATATATAATAATAATTTTGATACTCTGCAAAGGGGGGGGGGGGGGTCAAACAAGTTTTTAAAAACCCCAACAGAGGGGGGTCAAACAAGTTTAAAACACTCATTAGTTTCCACAATTTTCTGGGGGCTCCGCCCCCAAACCCCTGCTTTACATGCATGCACATTATTTACGGAACGTTCATAAATCAACGTAAAAATAGCTAATTTCTACAACCCTATTTTCATGTACTAGACAAGCTAAAAAAGAAGGAATTTACAAGAATCCTTTAAACCAGAATGAAGAGAGTGCTTGATGAAAACCAACCAAGGAACAAGCAGGATTCAGGCAAGGCTTCTCAACCACTGACCATCTCCAGGCTTTAAGCCAGCTAATTGAAAAGGCCAATGAGTACCAAATGAAGCTCTGCGTAGGATTCATCGACGATGAAAAGGCGTTCGACTCAGTTGAGCATAGTGACCTCTTCCTAGCATTAAGGAAAATAGGAATAAATTAAGGATATGTTCAAATCCTAGAGGATATATACACTGACGCTACAGCGAGGATCCATATCGACGAGGACATCTCGAAACCAGCAGAGGTGTGAGACAAGGCGACACAATCTCTCCAAAGATTTTCACTGCTGCAATGGAAGAGGTGTTCAAGAAGGTAGACATGAAAGAAAGAGGGATACACATCAATGGAGAGCGGCTAACAGACCTCAGGTTTGCAGATGATGTGGCTTTGCTAGCTAACTCAGTGAAGGAATTGGAGGCCCAATCAAATTGTCTGAATACGGAAGCAGACAAGTTGGTCTTAAAATGCACAAAGGAAAAACAAAATTCATGACAAATTTCCAAACAAAGGAGTCCATCGAAATTGACAAGGAATCGATAGAAAAGGTAGAATGTTACAAATATCTTGGCAAGGAAATAAAAATGGAGGACAATACGAGAGAGGAAGTCTTGATAAAAATCAAGGCAGGCTGGAGCTGCTTCGGCAGAAACAAAACCATTCTCTGCGATAAAACCATAACATTAAGAACAATGTGTGCTACCTACCATGACATACGGTGCCGAAACTTGGTCAACAACCAAAGAAACTGAACAGAAACTTCTAGTAGCGCAGCGAGCCATGGGAAGGAGGATGTTAAACATAACAATACGAGACAAACAAAACAACACTACCATTCGTAAAAAACCCAAAGTAAAAGACATCATTAAAAAATCAAGGAAATGAAATTGAGATGGGCAGGACATATCGCGAGACAAAACGATAATCGGTGGCCAAAAAGAACAACCGAGTGGCAACCCCGTACAGGCAAAAGGAGAAGAGGCAGGCAGTAACAAAGATGGAGAGACAAGCTAACTGAATACAGAGGAACGACATGGACTAGAGATGCACAAGATAGGCACAGATGGAAGATGCTGAAAGAGGGCTTCAGCCTACAGAGGCTGAAAAAGCTTAGGTAAAGGTAAAGGTAAATTGGTCAGATATTAAAATTCAATGCTTCGGTCAAAAATGAGATATTAGGACAGTAGAAAACTGCTAAGTCTCTGCTTTAAAATGTTTTTTGTTTGAGGTAAATTGGATTTTCGGTTCTGAATGTTACAATCATTTGATCAAATTTAGTTATTAAAATATTAAAATAATTAATTGCACATAATAAATCATCAAAATTTCAAGATCAACGTAATTTCTTATGTATTTCTTTATTATTCTCACCCGGCTATTTTTAAGCCATTTATCTTTAAATATCAATAAAAATGCTAATATAATGGCGATTTTCACCCAAAATGGCTCATAATGTGTCTAAATTCATACCTTCCATAATAACTATTTTTATCCCAAATGTCAACTTATTTCTTTCTCGCCAATTTTAATATTTTTCAATACGATATCTAAAAACTATATAAAACACGTAAACTTGCAATATGGGAACAAACGTAACTCAAAAATTAAAGCTCATATAAACATGGGATTTAGACCAGATCTTAAGCAAATAAGCACGATCTTTAATATCTGTTTTCAAATTTGAATTACGATACAAAATTACCTGATTGGCAAGGGGAGACGTCAAAACTCGACCGCCCGTTGACTGCCGGTTACGGGCGGTTCCGCCCGGTTCTTTCAGGTCAAATGTTTTACTGGTATATGAATATTCGCGCATGCAACACTGAACAACCGCCGGTTGACTTAATACTGTAATCTGACCAATTTACACTATCAATCTGTTACTTTGCGGTCATAATAGCTCTCTCTATAAAATCGTTCTATAAAAAAAAAACATTCATAGACTTTCGGTATTGATTTAAAAAAGTTAATTGAGCTATAAACAGATTGAAAAAGCCAACCCCAGCGAAAATCAATAGCTAGCTGTATTGTACTGGTTGTCATCTGAGACTTTTAAGTCTTAAAAGAGCCCATTACTTCAAGATGTTATTGCTCACGTGTGTGACGAGGCACTTTCAACCGGTCGTGTTCACCAGAGTGTTACTATTTGACCTCATTATGTGTGTATATTATAACAGACGACACGTTTTGTGAGAACCGAACGGAACCGGCCGTAACCGGCAGTTGCCGGGCGGTCGAGTTTTGACGTGATCCCCAACCGTATAAAACAAAATTGTGAGTGCTGTAATTATTGAACTTAGACTCAAATGAATATAGCAGTATACATTTTTGGAAAGGAAATGGAATAGAGAAATCCACATTTGGCCTCAATTTTGACCCCAAATTTTGTTTTTTGAGCAGATCCCAAAAATTACTTTTTTGACCCACATAGGGTTCGATACATTTGAATTGGTTGGGCCCGCGGAACTTGGCTTTTTTGTTTGCCCTACGATTATGGTTGATATATTACCAATGTTGCACGTTATAGAAATCCCGCGGCGATCATATCGAGAGCAAGGACCTTTTGTTAAAGTGACCAACAGCTGATCAATATCCTCCCGACCGGAGTGTCCAACATAATAGATAAGAGAATCGTTGACATTTTTTTCTTCAGACATCTGGCATTCGTCAACTGTTTTCCAACTACTGGCCGAAGTTCCATGTAGGTTATAACACAACATATTTGCAATCGAGTCAGTAGGGTCGTCCCACGTCTAAAAATGAATAAAAAATATACAAAACGCTTATAGATTTAAGTGCGCAAATTCCCTTCCAGCTTTATAACGCAGTTATATAATAATAATAATAATAATAATAATAACCATATTTGTATAGCGCCTAACATCGAGATCCCTAAGCGCTTGAACATAAAAACATAATAACAAACAAATACATGGATATGGACTACAATTTAAAAACCATTGTGAATAAATGAGTCTTTAAGGATTTCTTAAACTGAAATATAGTCTCTGCATTTTTCACATGAAGTGGAATATTATTCCAGAGTTCTGCAGCTGACACAGAAAAGGAACGTTGACCATAATGAGTGGACGTTGAAGAGCAGACAAGACGCTATAGAGATGAAGAACGAAGATTGCGTGAAGGTGTATATTGTTTGATTAGATCTTGAAGATAGATTGGCGCAGTACCATGAAGACATTTATAAGTCAGAAGTAAAATTTTATACACAATACGATACTTGATAGGCAGCCAGTGCAGATCACGGAGAGTTGGAGTTATGTGATCATGTTTGCGAGAAAGAGTGATTAATCTGGCAGCAGAGTTTTGAATTCTTTGAAGCTTGTTTATCTGCGAATTTGGTAGGCCGTGTAAAAGACTGTTACATTGATCTAAGCGACATGTAATAAATGCATGTACCAGCATTTCAGTTGACTTTCTGTCGAGAAACTTTCTAATTTGTCCAATTCGATACAGAGCAAATGTAGCAGAACGGCATATGTTTTTGACAAAGATATCTATTTTCAAATCATTCTGAACAATGACTCCCAAATTGCGAGCACTCTTTACTGGTTCAATCAAAGAGTCACAGATTTGAACATGTTTCAAAGGAGATGAATTTCTGAATCGGGATGAAATATAGAGAAACTCAGTTTTATCATCATTAAGTTTCAGATCATTGGCAGTTGACCACAGTTTAATAGCATTGATGCATATTTCAAGTTTTGGGATGAGGGATGAGTGGTCATCCTTGTCAAAAATGATATTAACTTGTGTGTCATCGGCATAAATCATTTTGCCAAGGTCATGTAAATCAATGACGTCTTCCAGCGGTGCTGTGTACATGGTAAATGATAGTGGTCCAATAACTGATCCTTGTGGGACGCCTTCCAGAGGAGTATGAGGCTTAGAAATTTTGTCATTTACAGAGATAAATTGAGACCTATTTTGAAAATAGGAGGAAAACCAGCTTAGCACACATCCTCTAATACCATATCTGTGAACAAGTCGGTTAAGGAACACATCCGGGTTGATGGTGTCAAATGCTGCAGAGTAATCAAGAAGTATTAGGGCATCCTCTTTTCCTTTATCTACAGCCAATAACAGGTCATTGTAAACACGAAGTAATGCTGTCTCTATACTATGCCCAGATCTGTATGCTGATTGCATTTTTCCGCGGAGATTGTTCAAAGTGAGGTAGTCCTGAATTTGTGATGCAAACGCACGTTCAATTGTTTTGGCAAGGAACAGGTCTGTAATTCTTCAATTGTTTACAGTCAAGCTTAGGTTTCTTTATGAGTGGTGTAATGACTGCTGATTTGAGAATATCTGGGAAATGACCATTTTGGAGAGACAAGTTGACGATTTTTGTGATAATGGGTACAAGTTCATCAGAACACTTTTTGAGAAGCCATGTTGGTATAGGATCCAGGTTACATGACGTAGAAGGCGATTTCATTATAAGTTTTCTCACTGATTCTTCTGATTACAAAAAGTAAAGCTCTAGCCTCACGTGTACAAAATATTCTTCACAAGTTAAATGATAAGTTCACTACAGCTGCAATAAATATGGACAAATGTGATATGTTATGGATCACAAACGATAAACGAACGCACGAATATACAAACACATACTGTACACTTACATCTCGCAGGTTGCTTGTGGGAAAACACAATGGGTACTGTGTCGAATTGTTGCCCTGTCCACCAAGAACAACACCTGACCTCCCTGTAAGTCCACTCAGCTGTATTGATAAATCTCCACGTCCATAGGCTAGAAACATTACAAGCATTATTATTTAAACAAATATGGTAGAAACCTGTAAACTAAGTAGTTAATACAAAATGCAACTATTTCTATCTCACTTTATCCGATATACACGTTTTAAGGCTCCCAAATGCTATGCAATTTACACGTCAAAAACATAACCCAGCATGCCATGAAAACCGTACCAAACAACGTGGCGTTCACCAAAAAACAATTTGTATTTTGCTAACAATATGTTGTGTTAAAAAAAGAAGCCAACCGCGGATGTTTTATAACGCGGTCACTATTTGCCTTTTTGATGGTTACATAAGTTGTTTGTTTGTTTGCACTTGGGGCAGGGAGAAGAACGATTTCTGTCATGTTGTATTGTAAGAACTGTGGCATAGTTAGATGATTTCTTTCAAGTTACATTATTTCCCTCCCTGGGACCCTGAGTGACATTGATTGTCAAAGTTTCCAAGGCATTCTTAATAATTATGAATATTTTAACGTACTTAGCGCAATGGTAATTCTGGTTCATTCACTACCTATCAATACCGTGGTAATATTACTTTTTAAAGATGAAAATACATAAAGGTAAGTCGCGCGACTCACTCGATAATTATCGCCCAATTGCCTTGCTAAATTATATCGATTACAAAATAGCAAGTAAAGCTCTAGCCGCACATGTACGAAACATTCTTCATAAGTTGGTTGATTCCGACCAAAATGTATTTAAAGGGTAAAAATATCCAAAGTAATATTCGTCGATATTGAAGATGTACTAAGATATGTAGATAATCAAAATATATGCCCCCAAAATGGTTTCTGAAGTTGCTGCAAAAATTGTCAAATTCCATAAAATGGGATAATATCAACCTAAATGTATGCTGAAAATATAGTTTTAAGGATGGGATGTATGTATTAGACCATAAATAACTCATATCCAGTATTTTTGCTTTGTTAACATACTTAATAATCCAAAATGGCCCCCAAACTGGGTCCCAAAATGACTGAACAAATTGTTTGAATTCCATAAAATGGGATAATATCAACCAAAATATATGATGCAAGTATAGTTTAACATTGGGGGTATATAATAGACAACTAGTCACTCATATCCAGTATATTTGCATTGCAATAACATACTTTAAAACTTAAGATGGCCACCAAAATTGCCGCTGTAAATGTTAAAAAAAGTCTACATGAGTGTATGATAGTCCTAAATAGATATTGTCAGAGTGTATATTACATATTCACCAACTAGTATGTTCTAAGGGGCCATATCCAAACTCCAGTGATTTTAAAGCATTTTTCTACCGATTTTACCCCGGTATTCCAACGGTATTTCGTTCTATCCCCGGTATTCCAACGGTATTTCGTTCTATTTCGTTGGAATACCGGGGTAAAATCGGTAGAAAAATGCTTTAAAATCACTGGAGTTTGGATATGGCCCCTAAACTGCTAAGCTTTTAGAAATAAGACCCACCTCTGTGACAATTTTGATTCAGTATCACTTTCTAAAATGGCTGCCAGAATGCTGTCCCATTATATTTTGGGTGTATTGGTATTACATAGTATGTCATTTACAATACAAAACAATTGTTTTAGGTCATTTAACTTCAGCTTATCCATTCCGGCAGCCTTTTTGGAAAGTGATACTGAATCAAAATTGTCACAGAGGTGGGCCTTATTTCTAAAAGCAATAGCTTAGCAGTTTAGAACATACTATTTGGTGAATTTGATGTAATATACACTCATACAAGATCTATTTTGGATTATCATACACTCATTTACAGCGGCAATTTTGGTGGCCATCTTGGTTTTAAAGCATGTTATTACAATGCAAATATACTAGTGGATATGAGTTATTAGTAGTTGTTTATTACATACCCCAATGTTAAAACTATAATTCCATCACATATTTTGGTTGATATTATCCCATTTTATGGAATTCCAACCATTTGTTCAGTCATTTTGGGACCCATTTTGGATTTTTAAGTATGTTAACAAAGCAAAAATACTATATAAATATAAGTTACTAGTGGTTTAATACATACATCCCATCCTTAAAACTATATTTTCATCATACACGTCGGTTGATATTATCCTATTTTATAGAATTTGACAATGATTGCAGCCACTTCGGGAACCATTTTGGGAACCATTTTGGGGGCCATTTTGGATTTTGAACTGTGTTAACAAAGCAAAAAAACTGGATATGAGTTACTAGTGGTCTAACACATACATCCCATTGTTACAACTAAATATATTCATCATACATTTCGGTTGATATTATCCTATTTTATGGAATTTTTGACCAACTTTGGCCATTAATTTGGCGGCCATTTTGGTTTTGAAGTATGTTAACAAAGTAAAAATACTAGATATGAGTTTCTAGTGGTCTAACACATACATCCCATTGTTAAAATTGTTAAAACTATACTCTGATTATACATGTTGGTTTATATATGCCAATATATGGAATGTTACCATTTTTGGCGGCCATTTGGCGGCCATCTTGTATTTAGGCGTGTTAACAAAGCAAAATATCTGGATATGAGTGTCAAGTGCTCTACTACATACATTCCACTATTAAAACTATACTTTCACCATACATAATTGCTATACGAGGGGGTATCAAAAAGTGTTAGAAATCACCCAGACGTGAAGGATCCAGAAACGTTATTTTGATATGTGATCCTTTAGACATCTGTGCAAAGTTACACCTGTTTCCTACTATTTATTACCTGTCCACAGACCGCCATTGTAGAGATCCTCTGATTGACCGCCATTGATTGATTCTCAGATTGCCTCAGATTGTGTTATTCCCAAAACAGCAATAAATAGTTTAAAGTGTTGACAGTTTAAAGTGTTGACTGTTCCCCGCCATCATTACGTCATAGAAAGACATCGGTGCCAATGTGACACCCCGCCCCCATCCCCCGACTCAACACAAACGTTGGTAACCATGACTGTTCTAAAAATCGCGGAAAAGGGGTATATTTTCGATTGTCAGCGCTGACACTTAGTGACAGCGAAATCATGAAAATAGGGGGTATTTCATGAATTAGTCTCCGCGAAATTAAAAAAGGGTATTTTATGGAGAGGAAAAAGCTAAAAACATCACAGTATGGATTTAAACATGTTAACAACCCAAATACACCATTTGGGTACACCAGTTTATAACAAATAACCATAAATGCCTGTTACTGTTGGGAGCAACAAGTTTTTATCTATTTATTGTATGTATATTAAAGTGTCTTTGAAAAGGATTGTATGAAATTATAGTCATTGAAAAGCAAAAAAGGGGGTATTTTTCACTTCAATTTTGTCCTCGTTTTTGCCAAAAAATGGGGTAAAATTGTTGAAAAATCCTTGCAAAGGGGTACTTTGAAAAAATGAAGAACAGTCATGATTACCAACTTTTGTGTTGAGTTGGGGGCCGGGTGTGACACACGTAGCGGTGGCCAACGCCGACATCAATAGGGTTTTTATTCAAAGAATAATAATACATTCCAATAAATACGTAAACAGGTACGTAAACATCAAAGTTGATTAAATTGTCGTAATCGTGATTCGATTAAGTCGCGCATTGAACGTAATAGTACAGGGTGTCTCAGAAAAAATTACAACGCACCTTTAGAGGATTGTAACTTTCTGAACAAGTGTCAGAATATAACAACTCAAAGAGCAAAATAAAGGCAAAATTATTTGCTATACTTTAAAGAAAACCGGATGTGATTCGGTTCAGTAATGTCAGAGAAATGAGCAATTACGTAACATTAGTCTGGGAACACTTCCATCCAAGTTTGCTCATATTGAGTGATTCAGACAGGACATACATGAAATCAATACTTCTCTACAAAATGACATGGATTAACGTGTTTTTATGGTTCTAGATTTTATTTTACACCAAATAATATGCCAGATGAGACCAACATTTAACACAAGATATAAAATAAAAGTTGTCTAGATTATTGTCATTACATTTTATATTTAAGAACAGTAAAATTTAAAATTTGTAGGACAAGTTCAATCTTTTTATAACAATTGGAAACAAAATTATAGTAATTTTAGTAAATTTGAACATTGTCGTTATTAAACCAAGTTCAAGATCTAATAACATCGCGCATATATAACTTATCAAGCTTCTAGTCTTTACATTTGCAAATTGAAGGCTGAAATCATGAATATTATCAAATTATCGCCAATTATGCGCATGATGGTCAAATTATTAGTATTGCAATTGAAAACAAAATAAATGTTTTGTTTACATTAAAAGAGTATGGTCATATCTCTCTCCTTGCATTGTTTTTGGTTTTCTGGATGTTATGAGTGTTATGATTGATTATTCAGTATTCTTACATCACAAATTGAACTTTTTTATCATAGTATTAAAAAGTGCTGGCTAATTGAACATTAATGAGTAAGTAACCATCCGCGCAAGTGAAAATCTGTCAAAATATGCAAACTTGGATGGAAGTGTTCCGTGACTACTCTTACGTAATCACATATATCTCCATAATTACTTAACAAAATCAAACGCGGCTGTTTTCTTCCAATTGTAGAAAACTAATTTGGCCTCATTTTACCCTTTGAATTGTAAAATTCAGATACTTAATTAGGAAGTTATGATCGTCTAATGGTGCGTTGTAAATTTTTTTGAGACACCCTGTAGTGCATCCTTGAGCATCCGTACTACCTTCGCGGGGGCTTTGAGTAGGCTACATTGTGAAGACGGGCGGATTCATGTGTAAAGTCTTCAGTGGCGTAACCAACGGTTGCCCCCCCCCCTCCCAAATGAAATCAATCGGTGTGGGTGTGGAATGGAGCAGTGGTGTAGCCAGAGGGGGGCGACCGCCCCCCCCCCCCCCCCTATATTGACGTAGTGTCGGTTGAGATTGGCACTGTCGGTTCATTTGACCAAAGGAATCATGGAATAATGATGGTACAAAGTACACAGATAAAAAAAATTCGCGCGCATGTCTTCCCAAAATGCAATATTCTATGGTACAAGCTTGTTTGGAGCCGAAATGTAGCTCAATGGTGCAAAAAATAGGTGTAAAGTCGCAAATTTTCGCGCGCTACGCGAGCACTTAGGAGCTCACCCATTTAAAGTCACTGCCCCTTATTGCCCCCCCCCCCCCCCAAATGAAAAAGTCTAGTTACGCCACTGAAAGTCTTTGATTATAATGTACGTACCTAGTGGTGTTGCGTCTGCACATATAACTCCTGCTCGTATTGGACATCGTGTAGGCCAATAATCAAACCCCCTGAAAGAACAGGTGGTTAGAGAGGACGAGAACGAGGATTGTGTCCAGTCAAGAGGATAACAATTTACTCCAGTAATTAATATACCGCCTTCTTGTGGTTCGTACAAATAACCATAAATGCCTGTTACTGTTGGGAGCAACAAGTTTTTATCTATTTATTGTATGTATATTAAAGTGTCTTTAAAAAGGATTGTTTGAAATTATAGTCATTGAAAAGCAAAAAGGGGTATTTTTCACTCCAATTTTGTCCTCGTTTTTGCCAAAAAAGGGTTAAACTGGTTGAAAAATCCTTGCAAAGGGGTACTTTGAAAAAATGAAGAACAGCCAATACCGCCATCTTAAGGTGGTTGACAATGATGCAAATTTGCTAATGGGGCTCTCACATGTATCCGTGTGATGGGCCCTCACATGTATCCGTGTGAGCTGAGCTGAGATACATGTGAGGGCCCCATTAGCTGGGCGGCCCCTTACCGTGTGAAAAATGGGTGCGGACGGCGGCACACACGGTGGGCCGTTTCACGTCCGTTGAACACGTTCAGGGGACTTTGCCGGCCACCGGAATTTTGAACATGCTCAAAACTCCTGGCGGGTGAGTAAAAGCGGCGGCGAACGATGAGAGCCCGGTATTAAGACGGTATAATGACGGCGCACCCGTTCGCACCCGTTTCGCACCCGTTTCGCACCCGTTTCGCGCCCATTCGCAGGGCGGTGATGGACGGTGGTGGACGTCGACCATCTTAGCGACGGACTGCGAATGGCCGCATGCAGCCTAGTAACCGTTCGCGGAACGGACTCTCATCAGGCATGTTGCAACTCTCTAAATGCAAAAGAGCTAAAACTCACTTTTACGAGAGCTCTAGGAGGGACAGCTCTTTTTTTTGGAGTGAAGTTCACTCTTAAAAGAGCGATTTTCACTCTAAAAAGAGTTAAAATCACTCTGAAAAGAGTGGAAATCACTCTTAAAAAGGTGAAAAATCACTCTGAAAAGAGTGAACTTCACTTCTTAGAAAGAGTGAGGTTTAGCTCTTTTACATTTAGAGAGTATTATAGATGTTGGTCGTACAAATTCCGGAATGCAAATGAAGCGGCGAGCTTGAGCGCTCAGCTTAAAAAGAGCGGTTTGATGAGTAATCAAGACGTTCCGGCCGGACCCAGGCGTTCCGACCGGTTAGGAACCGGTATGGGGGACCGGTTAGGAACCGGTATGGAGGTGGTATGCACACGTTGAGGACACGGTGATAGTGGTAAGCTAGACATGTATGAGGCCGGTGAGCCCGGTACCAGGCCGGTGAGAACCCGGTACAGACCCGGTGTAGAGCGGTATGGACCGAGGACCGGTGAGGAGGTGTTATGCACCCGGTGAGAACGGTAAGCTAGCTACGTATGAGAATGGTGAGTCCGGTACCAGGCCGGTGAGGACCCCGCATAGACCCAGTATATAACGGTATAGACCCGGTGACCACCAACAAGAATCAGTGCGCCCGTTGACATTTTTTACTGATTGTTTGGACTCTGTTGATTTCTATTAGACGGTAAGGTGGCCGCCTACCATTACCGCCCTGCGAAGGGGCGCGAAACGGGTGCGCCGTCTGTATACCGTCCTCACGGTAATGGGCCGGCCAGCTCACACGGATACATGTGAGTACAAATGTATTTTACAGAGATTCCCGGAATGTGAGCGAAGCGGCGAGCTTGAGCGCTCAACTGATACAGGGCAGTTTGAAGACGTTATCAAGGCGGTTCGGTCGGTACCCAAGCGTTTCGGCCGGTGAGGACCTGGTGAGGAGGTGGTATGAGCCCAGTTCCAGGCCGATAAGGACCCGGTATACAACAGTATGAACCGGTGACAAAAAATAAATAAATGCGGCCGTTGACATTTTTTGCTGATTTTTCACCGTGTTGGACTCTGTTGTTTTTCTATAAGACGGTAAGGGGCCGCCCAGCTCACACGGATACATGTGAGGGCCCCATAACACCCAAAGAAAGAAGAAAGTGGGTTCAAACGCCTTTGAGAGTCGTTTCTTTTCTTTGAAATTATATTTATATCATAGTTATAGTCACTTTTCAAAAGTCACATTTTCAATACACTACGCTTGGATTGACCGGGCAATCGATCACACACACTACGCTGCGTTGGGTCTTACACTTAGTGAGCGGGATATTTGATTCCGAACATGAAGTGCATTACATTAAACTGCTTGGAATTGTACCATGCCATGCGCCAATAGGGATACAGCTTGGTTTGGTTTGGTTTGGCTTGGTTGGGTTTGATTTAGCTGTAGATATCAATTAGGCATTTCAAATAACACACATTTACATATCCTTCACCCATGCATGACACTTTTAATTTGAATTAGCCCGGGCATTGAGGGTACATGCGCAGCGATCAACACGGGAGTGATACGGCTTATGTGCTTGTTAACAATTGGTGTTTTCTTCCCGAAATTTTTTTTTTTGAAAGGTGACTAATTTTCTTTAAATTATGCTAATTATGGTTTATCTTTGTTGTTATTTGTTATGTTATGTATCAAAATGTGCCAAAAAAATTCATCCAAAAATGTCTATCTAGCCTTTTGGTAAAAAATAATCGAAACTTACTTTAAATGACCTAAACAAAGTGTACGACTTTCTTTTGTTGAGCACTTTAATATTAATAGCTGTACGTGCAGCCCATGCACGTTTCAAATAATTATGACGTACAAAACACATCATATATTAGCAGTAAGGCGAAATCATCACTTACAGAGAGTTTCATCAGAAAAAACTAGCATAAAACACATTTTAATAGTCAAATTGCTAGAAATAAATATACTCCAGAAAGGTTCAAGATCATGAGATAAGAGCATAATCTCTAATTTTCGAAACTCATCGACTCTAATGTCATTTAGAGCAGAACCAAATAAACCACATAGTATCAAACTCGTGTTTCCTCATATGGGTGTCAAATTTTCCAAATACGCAGATTTGATTGAGACCTGAAAGTGATCTCTTATCAATCAGATTACATCGAGTAAGAATACTACAGTCATCAACAAAAAGTAACTATACGGGTAATAAATGGGTTTTTAACTCTAAAAATATATATCCTACCTAAAAATATTAAATTATAAAGTTGTTGGGCAATTTGTCGTCTTTAATATGAGATATAGCACGCTAGGATTGTGTGAGTATTGAGGTAGTGACACTCCAAAATGTAAGGTAGAGTCTGATTTTCATTTTCACATTTTTTTTCTACACGCGGACCCAGCTACGGGTACATTATCGATTACCGGTTGTAGTGCAATTGGGGATACATGCGCAGTTTGGATAGTCAGCCGTATTGTTCCGATGGAGAAATACGCCACACACACACGCTAAATGTCAATGCTGTCATACTCTCCCCCGTGTTGACTAGTAAAATGTGAAAATGAAATTGTGACTTTACCTTACATTTTGGATTGTCCTATCTTTAATATTTGATAAATAACAGGCATTTAAAAGACGAAATTTCAAACCGCAAGGAAACTCAATGCGCCCCACATAGATAAAATCAATAAATTAAAAATTAAAATTAAAAATTAAAAATTAAAAATTAAAAATTAAAAATTAAAAATTAAAAATTAAAAATTAAAAATTAAAAATTAAAAATTAAAAATTAAAAATTAAAAATTAAAAATTAAAAATTAAAAATTAAAAATTAAGAAAACGCACCTGTACAATCATGAAAAATAGTATACACTATCCAGAACAGATGGGTGTAGTGGGGGATTAGGCATACACATATGGCCATGTGTTTTGAACTGACCACCCAAAAAGGGTGGCGGCGTTGCATTTTTTGGTGATGCATCATCCATCTCTCTCTATTAACTCAACAACTATATGTGGTAGAGCTATGGTTTAGATGTCATTTGAAAGCTCATTTATCTAGCTACACCGTGTAAATAAATCAGGTATTTCTATAACTGTTTGGCTGAGATATGATTGATTATACTTCGAAAGTCAGGGGTGGCGGCGGTGGCGGCGGTGGCGGCGGTGGCGGTGGCGGCGGTGGCGGTGGCGTCGTGTACAATCTCTATGGGGAATATAGAAAATGTTCCCAATTCTACGTTCAAATTACAATAACTCCTCATTTCTGTATGGTACAACCATGATTTTGCTCTCATTTTATCGATTGTTTTATATTCTATAAGTTTCTGTTTCAACAAACGTGTCAACTCTTACGTAACAGTTGTAATCACGAATCGATTGCATTGTCTTTGGCTTTTTCTCTATTCACTACACAGTAAACTTGCCCTAATTCATCGGTTTTACATACATGACTATAACAACAAAATTATTCAACCGATTATAGCAAAATTATTCATTTTTGGAAAGCTCTCGAATAGGGGAATTCAGAAATCTTGCTTAAAATAGGATAGGGTGAATAGCCAAAAAAATATATGTGTAAACTCTAATAAATTTGAAATGTAAACGTTTGTGCTCATTTACTTCCCGATATAGTATATTTCAACAAGTTACACTTGACAATCATTATGTTCTGATGGGTATATTGCATGAGGAACTAATATGCACAGTAAAATGATGATTGAGATAGGAATAAAAAAAATATTGTGCTTTAATCAAAATATTAAACAGATCGATATTTTTTGAACATTCTTAATCACAACATGTTACTATTAGATCTTATGCAAATTCCAATCGCATATTTAGATTCCTTGTGAGATTGCCGTTCAGAAAATATATACTTTTTATGGGGTAGAACAAGTAGTTATTGCGATATGCTAATTCGAATTCCGGATGGTGTAAAATGTAAAAATCTGGACATGCAACGGGAAGGGTGGCGAGTTCAAAACACATGGCCATATGACTAATTAAAATTAAATAATTGGGAAATGATAGGTAATCATGCATTAACAAGGCTCACTAATGACGATTTGGTCTACCAAGATAGATTAAGAAACCATAAAAGGTGATTAGAGAACCTCATACCCGGACGTCATGCTACGAAAAAAACATCATTAGTGCATAGAGATTCTTGGTAGAGAGACAATGACATTAATTCATCATGGACGATTATAGAAACAGAGATGATGGCTAATTGGAAGCCTCTGTGGCCAAATCATTAAAATATCGCAATTAGAAGATGTCCGTGCATGCTCTTCTCAAATGTGTAATGAAATTCGCCCAAAAAGCTAGTTTTATATATTGGAGCAACTTACAAACCGCCTTTAAATTTGAGATACATATTGAGACCCTGTTAATAACTACAAATGATTCGAAATTAAACCTGATTCATGATATACTCTTCCAAATAGAATGTTGGCCCAACATTGGTCTCCCATCGACAATCCTGGCATTGTTATTATTTTACTGAACTATATTGGGCCAATTTTGGCTTTCCATCGGCAATATTTATATGCAGCGATTGAAATACCACATGACTTTCCAACCGGGGGGTATAGGACATATTTGAGTCCAAAACGGCCCGAAAAAATGCTTTACACAATGGAAAAGAGGGGCTTTTTTGGAAATAGGAGTGGGGGGGGGGGGGGGGGCGTTTTCACAACAAAAAGTACATTAGTAAAAAAAAGGTACATTTGTACAAAAAAAGGTACATTGATACAAAAATAGGACTTTTCAGATATGCCCCCCCCCCCCGGACGCCCCCTAGTTACGGGCCTGCTTAGGCTATACGAAGAGTAAGACTAAGCTATTATAAAGTCATGAATGAAGCCATTGCATTATTTGATTTTGTAAGCTATGATACATATCACGGTAACTAAATGGGGGTCGTATTTCGTTTTCTGACAGAAAATCGGTGAAAATCAGACTCGTTTTTCTCATCAAAAAAGAAGTCGGGCATCAATGTTTTTGATATGAAATTAAAGCTTAACATTCCGTCAGTACAGAAATTGCTCTAAAATATCGTACACATTTTAGTCCGGTCAAGTGAATGGTTACAAAAAGCAAAGTCACGAAATTTTTAAATTCTAAAATTAGCAATAAAATCGCTGTTTGTGGACCAAATATTTCAGATTTGGCATCAAATTATAGAGAAAATTACGAACAATCCACCTACTTCGTCATCATGGCTGCCAACTAACCCTACCTCAATTAATTTAGGGAAAACAAACTTCTCGTAAGGTTTTAGCGCAAGGTTGACATCCTGAAATCGATCTTCATTTTGATTGTGGGTTAGAAATCGGCAAGGTCACTCATTGAAAGTGATACCTGCGTGCTGACTGGGAACTACACAGTTTGTGGACTTAGAATATTTCTAACCCTAACTTTTACAAAAGAAAATAAACCAGTTGAATAAGGGGTCCTAGTGGGAATCGATCCATGGACCTCTGCATTGTAAGGCACATAGCTCAACCACTAGACTAACGAGGGGTGAACTGGCCAAGACAAGATTTTAATCCCTATTATTATTAAGGAATAAAGCAATACTTCAGTACACACAATATAATTAATAGAGCTGCGACACTCATGATCGTAAACCCCGGGTTGACAGTAATGTGGCTATTTCTATTACTGCATATTTATATTGGTAAAACGTTAACGGCCTAGCTGTTTTTATGCTTGCATTGTCGAATTATTTGCAAATGTATCAATCGGCCCACATTTCAACCTATTACATGTCTAGATTTCCATCAGTAGTTGAAAGCTATATTTATGTTTATTTTAAAGGTTATTGCATAACCAAGGGTATCTAAAAATCTAAATGTTTTGTTTGAAAGACAATGGTTCATACTTTGAATTGACAACACTATCCCCCAATAGAATCACTCATGCGTCTCATACCATGATCACGTTCATGACATTTTTGACCCCCTCTCGTACTTATGTTTTGTTTCTCGAAAGAAATTAGAAAAATCAATGTTGATATGTTTGCAATAGCACCCCCCCCCCCCCCCCCTACGTGGTCGTGCCTATATTCACACATCACATATCATTTCTATAATTGGTCTCGTAACAACACATACACATTCCCATTAACGTATGAGTACAGGTGTATCGAACGGTTAATAAGGTTGTTTCAGTTCCAGTGTAAACCCTCGTCCTCCTGAAGAATTGTCACCGATTGCACTAAAACGCAAAGGACAGTGACCTAGGGCATCTAAGTCGCTTTTACATCCCTTGCGCTCATTTTGACGAGAAAAAGAGGGTACCACCTTATCGTAGGGAAAGCCGTCAAAGGCCGATAGTAGGGAGGGGGTTGTTGCCACCTTAAAATGTTGGCCTATATTTCACTGTAGGCCTACAGCGAATACGGCGGGATTTTGAGGTCGGTCATGTTTAGTGACTTCATTGTGACATCATGTGTGGAATGTATGTACTTGTTTTAGTATATGTTGAAATAGCGGACCACTAGCTATACGTGGTACCCAAATAATTATACTCTGCATCCCGCTTTAGATTTTTAGGGAGTGGTAACCACCCCCTCCCCTTTAGGAAGCAGTGTTATAAAAACGTCTGAGGAGGACGAGTGTTGAACCCCAATATGCATGCATGTCCAGATCGAATAGCCCGCGTGGTCTAATGCTCAATAGGCATTTTTACGATCTACATATCCGATATTGAATTCTGGATGCATATAACAGAAATGACGTTGCAGAACTCGATACGTTGTGTGTGTGCGCTGATTAAAATTTCATATTATACTTACCCTTTAAGCATACAAGTCCAACGTCACAATCATGTTCGGTGATTGTTGACTCATCATCCCAACTATTTGAAAGCATCTGGAGGCATTGTGTCAGAGTTAACTCCTGACATAGACTCCTGCTGAAAAAGTCGATATGCACTGGACCTGATCCTGGTCCGAACTTTTCTGAGCTTCTGTAGGGAGATAAGGACTCTGAGAATCCTAAATCCCGACAGGCAGCCTTGGCTTCAAATCCTGTCCAGAAACATCCCTTGATAGTTCCCCACACTCCACCGTCTCGTCGTATTTCCAATCTTCCTTCATTAGGCGTGCTGCCATTGACCAGACGGTACTCATATTCATATGTTACGTTGGCTGTGTGCAATTATATTAATATTAAATGCATGAGAGTACGATATTGAACACTATATCGCAAGGCGAAGCCGAGTGTAATGAAACAATACAAATTGGACCGCAGATCGGGGTTTTTCTACCATCTGTTATAGGTTCTAGGGCTATAGTTTGCTACTGCACAAACGACAAGCATGTAAATTGTTGTTTTATACTTAATAAATAAAATGAAATGTGGCTGAAATCAGGCCTATCATTAGTAAGTATCATTCATGATATTCTTATTATCAACCTTTCAAGATTAGCGTGAACTTAGTATTCTACTTGCAAAAGAAGTATGAACAACACTGGTCTGGATATGATGTGCGATCCGTCAGATTTCTAATGTTAACCGACACATCTTGTAATCTTTGTTCCTCCACATTTACCCGTAACAAATGAATGCTCTTTAGTATTACGGGTGAGTACGAAGGGTTCTAAAGGGAGTTCTAAATATTGGGATTTATCAAATAATTAAGGGATAAACCATGAGATCTGCCGTAAAGTTTTGAATTATGTCAAATTCGAAGCGCGATAAGAAATTGCAATGGAAATTTAAAACCTCTCTTTTACTAATATTTATACAGAAATATAGAAACTTACAATCACACACCGCAACTAAAGCCACACATAGTAGGCATCCACTAAGAAACACTTCCTGCAGAACGTCGATTTTGGTTGCATGCATCTTCACGACTCGCTGTTAACTGTTGTTTGTACAATGTGTGTTGGAAACTACGGGGAGTTCCAATGATATTAATTAGTAACTACATTTTCGGCCATAATTAGATTGAACAGCCAATCGTTAACGCGATCACTAATGAGACTTGATTTCAAGTTTAGGTAATTAGTCGCATTGTTATGTCATCTCAATAACATAAGGTCATGTGCCTTGAGTTGGGACCCCTTTGTGTGACATATGCTAAAAATGGCAAAATCACTTTTTAGCATTAAAACTATACATAGGAGTATAAGGAAAGTATACATTTCCTGAAAGCATACAAATTTCCCAATCTCACAATGACAATATCAAGGTCATTATATAGGGTGGGTAGATAATATATAGGGTGCAAACATCGAAATGCACTAAAAATACAAAATGTTCACTGGTCATTTACATACCTTGAAGATAAAATTTTAATTTATTAAGCTGCATAATTCAAAAGTATACACTAGTATTACCAAGAAAAATGTTGCCACGTTTGTCTTTAGTTATAAAGTATACCTTATACAGGGTAGTCAAAATTTGTAACAATATAAGTATGTGAAAACGTATTTCTGATATAAAGTTAACCATTATCCTAATTCAGTGTCATAATAAATTTCAAATTGACGTTTTGTAATAATATTGCACCAAACACAAACATATGACCAATAATTACCATGTTATACAGGGTGTAACAAGCGAAACGCACATGTATGATTGAGTCCTCAATCCACGCGTTTCTTCACTTGTTGATTTTATTTTGATGAAAGCAATGATAATGAAATGAAATAAAGGAAAAAGTGTACTTAAGCTCCCAGATACTAAACTGTACTAGAATCGACCAATACTAGAACACCCAGTATCGTTCGATACTGGTACATTCATTATTTTGTTCCACTGGCACGTTTAAAATGTTCCAGTATTGCCCGATACTGGAACAAAATAATGTCCCAGTATTGATCGATCGATACTGGTACATTATTTTGTTCCAGTATCAGTCCAATACTGGAACATGAAAAATGTACCAGTATCGCCCAATACTAGAACATTAAAATTATGCTAGTATCGCCCAATACTGGAACATGAAAAATGTGCCAGTATCACCCAATACAATATCGGTGAAGTTGGCTGGTATGGTTATTTTCACTTTCTGGAAAATAGGGTGGCTCTGAAAAGAGCCGTTTTGTGGTATTCAAAACTGCCTGTGATGCGTCAAGCGACGGGGATCTTTGGGAGGTTCGTCTCTTCTCTCGTGCGGTTTATTCTATACGTTGGCGAGTGTCTAGTGTTGATATGTGTCGGTGTTTCCGTTTCTTAATTACTGCAGTTGGTTATTCTTTTTAGATGGACCCGTCGAAGCTGTTGTCTGAGACACTTCATTATTATTATTTGTTTGGTTATTCGTGGCAAGTACAAACATCTTACACTTGACGTCACAATGACATTATAAACATGGCCTCAACATGCCGTTTTATATTTGTGTAGTGAAATATACATGTAGGCCAACATTTAAATGTTTGCCAAAAAACTCCATATCGGAATGTCACGACATAGCTACTTGTTTGTTTTTCAATGGAAAGATAGGGTTTTCAACGCAAAAATCACAATATTTTAATCAATATCAAGGATGGCCCATAAAATTGATTCAGAAACTAATTAATATATCATATTAGCTATATTTAGGCGACTTAGCATGTACAACCTTTATTTATCTATTTTGATACCTTTTAATCACTTTTAGCATTTTTAATTTTCAATTTTGTTGTTATCTTTGTATACATTTCTATGTGCAATTTGATGTTTTTATACCATTGTAATAACCATGTAATTCAGCTTTTAGCTGCGATTTGGTGACAATAAACTATAAATAAATATTAAATAAATACCGTATATGGAATAATAAATAATTAAAAGAAAAAATTGGATGAATACGGAGAAAAATACGGAGAAAAAAATCAATTAAAAGTCACAACAAGGTTCGGATTGTACCGTGTGTCATAAGTGATTACCCCCGCCCCCCCCCCCCCCCTATAAATTACAAGTGTAAACGATTATTTAGAAAGGTATAAACGTACCAATACAATAGTTTTCAGTCTGAACTGAAGTTGTTGGCACCATCATGATCAAACACTTCTTGCACTCTTTGTACCCACTGTACGTCGACAAGCGCCCTCAATGTCTATTATGGAATATTTTCCATTATCGAAGAACACAGTTTTGTCGTACAGATAGGGAGGCTCGTAAAGTGTTTGCAAATGCAGAGTATGCTTATTTGGGTACCATGGTATAGCTAGAAGTCCCCTCTTTCCATACATACCAAAATAAGTACAAACATCACATGCATGACATCACAATGACGTCACTAAACATGGCCGACCTCAAATTCCCGCCGTATTCGCAATGAGGTAACAGGTACCTTTAAATTTCACATCTTCAGTAACACAACGATAAAATTCTGAAAACCTAATCAATTTTGATGGTCTAAACGCTGAGATACATCTAATACATGTGGGCTACCATATTAGATGTGTGGTAGAGCTGTGCACAACATCTTCTCTCCAAGAATGATGATAATCGGCAGTACCGGGGGGTAATCACTTATGACACACCGTATACATGTTTTAGTGTTGGCTAACGCACGGCGTGTGGACAGCCTTATAGCCGAGAGCAGCGTTCGTGACCGCTGGTGCCATTGTTAGCACGCACATTTGTGCTCCTATGTTGTGTAGGGGTGGTTGCGTTCGCCCTCTTCGACGTCTAAACTTTTTATGCCACGTCCGCAAAAGGGTAATAAAAGCGGAGCAAGCAGCGCAACATCATTATTATTGAATTGACACAAGAACGAACTCATCATCATTATCATGTCTTGATGTGGTAAAGCGTCACCGCAAAGTTTTGGTGATAAATCTAGGGTATTACCGAAAAATCTATCCGTGATGGTATCAAAGCAAAGACGGTAAAGATATTCAAAGTTATTTCTGGTCTGATTTACGAGGAAACCCGTAGCGTCTTGAAGTAGTTTCACGAGAACGTCATCCGCATGAGCACGCAAAGAGACCGGTATTTGGACGTTGTCTATGCCTTGAAACGCCAAAACCTTTACGGATTCCGCGATTTGCTTCATCCCAACAAAACGGCTCTTAATAGGGCCACCAATTTTGTCGAAGAAAGCAAAGATGTGCCTATTATTAGTGTTTACCAGTAATACCTATTTTAATAAATATTAAACATGTACTGAACTTTTACAAATATGCCTATATATAATATTATCCCCGCAATATTCAATAATATGCGCGTGTTCAAGCAGTGTTGACAATGGTGATGTCGGATGTCGCCGCAGAATGCCAGATGTGAAACAGTATAGTACTACAATAGTAGTATTATGAAGCCGGTTCAATGTTTACAGGGTATAATAAAGGGGTAAACTGACATTACACTCTGATATGCACACAGACTAATACAAATGTATCAAATGTTTGCGTCTTTACGTTACCATTTGATACGAAACAATTTTAATATTAAATCGAGTGTTTTACTTTTCTCTCTTTTTTCTTCTTCTTGTTTTCCTTTTCTGAATCTCGTTCCTCAAAGTAATGAGCCGAAAGACATGATGCATTGGTCTTTGCCTCTGATTTAGACTAATCAGAGACTCGGTCTAATTAACCAATCGCATCGACTCGCTTCAGTAGCCAATCAGCAATAACGGCGCAATTTGGGAAAGAGAAACTTTGTGGTATACAACGAGTAGCCGAGCACTTGGCGATCATCAATTAATAATAATGTGGCATCAAGAAACCTAAAATGGCGGAGCAGGGGTGTTACGGCGTGGGGTCCAACAGGAGCCCACCTCCAGGGTATCCACTGGGGTGACCCCGGAAGCTCTTAGGATTTACACAATTTCAAGTGCAGACCTTGAGCCAGATTCAACATTAATTTGATTGACTCATCATAGACGTTCAGGGTCTACAATTGACTTGGAACATTTTGGGGGTCTATGCATAACAAGCAAGTAATACATTTTTTGTTCAGAAAACCCACCAGAGAACAGACCGTGGCGAACCAGCTTCTCCAGTTGCGTAAATGTGTTGGTGACACTCGGGGAGGGGGTGATTGACCAGTAGATGCAGGAGCATACCCATTTAAGAGGTGAAACGGGGCGGGGAGAGAAGAAGAACACAAGAAATTAAAAAGAAATGTAATTACTCACATTTGATTTTTTTTCAAATCAGCTTTATTGAACGCACTATGTTAACAACGAGTAAAATTACTATACAATATTCATCCACCTTAATTGTGCAGTGATGTCAAAGGGTATTTATTCAAATAATCAATGCAGTATTTATGGGCGATTATAAGTTGCGGCTACTGGAATACGCTCTGACGTCACTGCACAGAGGTAAATTTTGATGTATGCATTTACGGACAAATATTTACTCTATTCAGCAAACACTTAAATTACGTACCCAGTACATCAATATTGTATATCTATAGATGGTGTATCACAGCAGCGTAAGGGGCGATATCCAAACTCTACAGTGATTTTAAAGCATTTTTCTAGCGATTTTACAACGATATTCCAACGGTATTTCGTTCTATTGTTAAAAGCATCGGAAAAAGATCGGTGATTAACTAGAAACCTCTCTACTTATCTGGCGTTAACAATATAACTATTGTAGTACTCTCGATGGCTGCATTAGTGAAGCAGACAGATCAAAGGCGCAAGGAAGGTTGTGTTATATTCTTTAAGAAATACTATAAACCATCTTGGATTTCCAAAAGTATCTCAAATGTTGTTTCACAAGCAAAAACCTGTGTTAAAATATGGATATCACCACTATCGGATCAAGAATTGTATTCAGTACGTCGTTTCTCTTAAATCAGATCATGTGACTTAACGGTCATGTGATACGTAAACTCCAGGCGTATCGCTCTATTTTATCATCAAAACATTGAGCAGTGTTAACCATGTTAACAGAACTTGTACAATCAAAACCACACAAAAACCTGCAAAATGTACTGAAAAGATCTCTTTTTGCATTGTGGTAATCATGGTAATAGATATTAGTCTTAAAATTAGAATTATATTCAAACTTTAAGTACCTTTCCAGATTACGGAAAAGGTGTACTTTACATGTAGGTCCCAGATTCTGGACTGTACTAGTATCGTCCGATACTGGAACACCCAGTATCGTCCGATATTGGTACAATGTCAGTGTTCCAGTATCGGATAATACTAGCACATATCAAGTAACGATACTGGTACATACATAATTATGTATCAGTATCGTTCAATACTGGGACAAATCTCACTGGTATCATTTGTCACCCGATACTGGAACATAATTTGGTGTTCCACTAACGACCGATACTGGAACAGTAAAATCGTAAAATCGCCTGGCAATAATAGTGGTATACCAGTATCTGGGATCGAAAGTACACTTTTTACTGAATTTCACCCTTTTTTAGGGGGTAGGGGGTAGGGGGTAGCCCCAACCTCTGCATCTATTTTCAAAAGTACTTCATCATAGCATCCCGCCATAAGACCTGATCTGCTTGAACGCATCACATACCGATATGCGATTGAATACAGCAGTCGCACACCTGCCATCGATTATATCGTCGCTGTTCTGACATACCGGCACAGTCACTTTACTTAATTCTGTTGTGATGTGCCGGTATGTCAGAACAGCGACGATATGTATCGTAAAATTGATTGCATCTGTCTGCAATTTTGCACTTCAACCTGCTATAAAATTACCACCAAATTGCATCGTTTACATATACCGGGACATATACATGGTGTTAGATTGTATCTTTGACGTTAATAGTGTTGGTAAGGCACTGTGAAAATTACAACTTCCTACATTGCTCGGTTTTCTGGCGAATTGAAGATTTGCGATGGCATTTTTCGCTACATTTGTGACGCGATTAATGGGAATGAGTCGGATGTCGGGAATATTGATTTTGAGTTATAGAATTTAAAAAAGGCGATAAATTCTTATACGTTTTACTTTGTTTCACAGTTGGTAAATTCTCTGTAATTTAGAAACTAGAAGGTCGGTTTTAGTGGGGTTTGGACTATAGCATTTTTCACCTGTTTATGAAATGAAAACAATGAAAACTGCCGACATGTGACTCGTTTCATTTGATCGCATCACATTTCACAAAGCTCCTTGCACAACAGAACACGTCCTTGGTATGGTGTGGATCAAAGAAGATTTTAAAGACACCGCCACAATGCATTGCGTTTTTAAAAAATGCCCTAATTCTGGTCTCCAATTTGTCTTGGTTCCCATAGACATATGCACACTATATGGCTTTATTGTGCTTTCATCGTTGGAGCACTTAGGTTCTAGTTTACATCAATGAATAAATTAGTACTCAGTGTTCCTTTTTCTTATTTCTAGAACATAAGAGCTCGACAAATGCATCGTGTAATTTTTTTTTTAATTGGCTGGCGTTCGCGCAATGCATTGTGGGAAAACCTTACAATCTTCTTCGGGTGTGGATACAGAGAAGTAGATAATTTGAATAGGAACTCAAGGACATGAAGGACACAGCAAACATAAATGCGGTTCTACCTATAAGTAAGATATTCTTGAAATCACCGAATAGTTAACCTATCGAAAAGCTTACATAATTCAATAGGTCTTATAATCAGTTGAATGATGATGAGCTTCAATCCGTTCATGCAAGGCGTTTCAAAGCGCGCTCCCGCATTTTTATCGTGTTGCTGCCACTGTCCGGCGATCGTCTTTGGGGATATTTTGCATTGAATAGCACCCGCACGCGATGGTTAAAACCAAAGCCTAAAAACAGGAACACTCCCTGTGTGGAATTGACGATGACGAATATCCACCAGAGTGCTGCGACATCAGTAATTGCAGCGATAAATCCTAAAATCCACGTTATTCCCATAACAACGGCAACCTGAAAATAGCAAAATATTAGGCCACTTTCAGATACGGGTTTTTTCTACAGAAGGGCTACTCAACTCTGCACCCAAAAAAAATATCGACTTTGTTCGAGGCGCCCTGTGTTTATTTCTTAGGACCATTAACACTTTCCACGCGCCAGGTGTCTGCAGACGATATTCCGAAAATGCACAAAATGTTTCAAAAATGTCATCATTGTTAGATATCCATATTTGTAATCACCATGTGAAATGCATTGAAATAAGAGCAAACATGCCAAGTATTGATTCTTGTCGAAGTTTCCTGGAAATATTTTGTCCTCGGCAGATAGCCACCATGGTGATAATATACAATACAAGGCATATTACTGTTGATAACGCCACTGGTATCCCAAATGCTATGAGATTAGCGAAGTGATCACTTATCCAACATGGAGTACTTTCCCCATACCAGAATGCAATGTTTTCCATCGTGTGCAGGCAAAGGCAGACACTGATGATAAGCAATGCTAAGCCCCAACCGATCAATGGCAAGACGTATATCAGAAAAGGCCCTTCTTCATCTTGCTGGGTAGGCATGGATGTTTTGTTGAAAGCGAACGTGTATGCCAGATTTATCGCAATGATTGTCATCCATGTGAATGAGGTCAACCAGGCATAATGACTCGTAATGGCAAATACCACGCAAATCTGACGTGGAATTGTCACTCTATTACTAATCAGTGGAAACCACTAGACACTCATATCCAGAACTTTAACTCTGTTAACACACCTAAATCCAAGATGGCCGCCAAAATGGCCGCCAAAATTGGTAAAATTCCATATATTGGATATATTGGCATATATAAACCAACATGTATGATCAGAGTATAGTTTTAACAATGGGATGTATGTGTTAGACCACTAGAAACTCAAATCTAGTATTTTTGCTTTGTAAACATACCTTAAAAACAAAATGGCCGCCAAATTAATGGTCATAAAATTGGTAAAATTCCATATATTGGATATATTTGCATATATAAACCAACATGTATGATCAGAGTATAGTTTTAACAATGGGATGTATGTGTTAGACCACTAGAAACTCAAATCTAGTATTTTTGCTTTGTAAACATACCTTAAAAACAAAATGGCCGCCAAATTAATGGTCAAAAGTGGTCAAAATTCCATAAACTAGCATAATATCAACCGAAATGTATGATAAAAATATAATTTTAATGATGGGATGTATGTGTTAGACCACAAGTAACTTATATCCAGTATCTGTGCTCTGTTATCATAGTTCAAAATCCAAAATGGCTGCCAAAATGGCCCCCAAAATGGTTCCTAAAGTGGTTGCAAAATTGTCAAATTCCATGAAATGGGATAATATCAACCTAAATGTATGATGAAAATATAGTTTTAATGATGGGATGTATGTATTAGACCACTAGTAACTCACATCTAGTATTTTTGCTTTGTTAACATACTTAGAAATCCAAAATGGCCCTCAAAATGACTGAACAAATTGTCGAAATTCCATAAAATGGTATAATATCAACCAAAATGTACGATGAAAGTATAGTTTTAACATTAGGATGTATGTATTAGACCACTAGAAACTTATATCAAGTATATTTGCATTGTAATAACATACTTTAAATCCAAGATGGCCACCAAAATGGCCGCTGTAAATATACAAATAGTCTACATGAGTGTATGATAATCCATAATAGATATTGTAAGAGTATATATTTAGGGGTTCAATACGGTTTCGTCGTTGTTTATCTTGAATCGACAACGGTAAGACGGGTTTATTTTGCGAGGGCAGCTTTAGCTGTCCGAGCAACGACCACGACCAAACATATTTATATCATTCATTGTGTGAATAGCGTTTTGGATAATTGATGAAAACAAGTAAAAAAACCGTGTTTTAATAGGCTTAATTTGACATAAACAAAATAGCTGCTCTTTAAAAATCGGGGGAAAATGTTTACGTTTTATTAAATTAGGCCCTTTTTTGGACATCGTCCGTTCCCTGTAAATGGGCGAGGGAACTTCTGAATGGGTTGGGTTACAAAAGGTAAACATTAGAGAAGACAAATTATTTCGCAAGTAATTGTGAAATTTAAAAAAAAAATGTAAATAGCATTTTATTCACACACCACCTTTAACATTCAGAGAAAAATTAAATCAAGAATGCGTTTAATTTACATAACACATTTTGATACATGTTTATAGAATATTTGTATCAAATTAAAACACACCCCTAGTGGTACGGTCCTTAGATCAAAGGTTCTCATTTTACCGCGCGATGATACAAAATGTCGATTTTCTTGTACTGGGTAGTGATCGTTCGGTCTAAAATTGTGGCTTTAGGGGTGAGCCGTGACATATGGCCCTCGCCAAAAATAATTTCCTCCGGGATATAGCTACATTTTGGTATATAAAGCTGTTTGCTAACTTTAAGGATTGCATGGCGAAATGCATTTATACGCCGAAAAAACGGGCGAAAAATGAACACATTTTGCGAACATTTTTTGTTTGTTTACAATTTTGCATCGATGCATAATGCATTATGGTTTCCAAATAAGGTTCGCCATCCTAGTAATTTGCATATGAACAGTGGGTTTACCTCAAATCGACAACGCTTTGTTACTGTAGTTAGGTATGGGGGAGTTGTTGAATACATCACATTCACCAAATAGTAGTATGTTCGAAACTGCTAAGCTATTGCTTTTAGATATAAGGCCCACCTCTGTGACAATTTTGACTCTGTATCACTTTCCAAAATGGCTTCCAGAGTGGTTAAGTTGATGTTAAATTACCTAAAACAATTGTTTTGTATTGTAAATGACCATACTATGTAATACCAATACCCCCAAATCTAATAAGACAGCATTCAATACATGTATATGTCTATGATAAAGCCTAGGGGCTGTAGATCTAGTTTGAGTATTTTAAAATATCCAAGATGGCGGCAAAAGGTTAAAATAACTGAAAAACAGTATTATATTTATTGTTAGTGTTACCATGAAAGTAACAGATGTAGAATAGTTTGCCAAATGATATTAAAAAATGCTACAAGCATCAGCCAATTAAAAAGAAAAAATCACAAGCTACATGCAGCTAAATTCATTGTGGATGTCGTCGCCTATACATTATGTGTATATTCACTGGTAATAGTATTACATGTTTGTACATTTTTGAGCTCAGGGTGTGTTATTGTTGTTATTAGTATTATCATTAGTGTTATATTATTACTATTATTACTATACACAAATATTGTATTTGTCATACTATAATAGACATTCACATAATTCAGTAGACAATATTGTATATATTGTTTTGAAACAACAATCAAAATTACTCTACTTACTTTTAAGTAAAGGGGGAACTTAAAGGAAGTTTTTGATTTGATTTTTTGAATTTTGTGAGTGCTGTAATTATTAAACTATTAATCAAATGCATATAAAAGTATACATTTTTGGAAAGGAAATGGATCAGAAAATCCAAATTTGGCGTCAATTTTGATCAAAAAAGTAGATTTTTTGAGAAAATCACAAAATTCACTTTTTTGACCCAGTTTTTTTTGAAGAAAGCTAAAAAAAGTGCCAAAAACGTGATTTTTAAAAAAATGGTCCCTTCATTAGTGTCTTAACATCATCATCAAGTGATTTGGGCATTTTAACTCAAAATTATGTTTGTAAGCTTTGTTAACAAAAATTGGGTCCAAAAAGTGATTTTTTGTGATTTTCTTTTTTTGGTCAAAATTGATGCCAAATTTAGATTCTCTGATCCATTTCCTTTCCAAAAAGGTATACTTTTATATACATTTGAGTCATGGTTCAATAATTACAGCACTAACAAAATTCAACAAAAAACTTCCTTAACGCTTTCCACGCTGCTATTATTTTAACATACATGTACATAAAACAGATTTTTCAGAAACCTTTCATAATTTTCAAAGTCTATCTCAAAGATTACTGACCAAACACTAGGCATGTTTGTACTTATTTCAGTGCATTTCTCATGGTGATTCCAATCCAAATATGGTAATGAAATACAGTAATTTTGACATTTTTGAAACATTTTGTGAAATTTTGGAATGTCGTCTGCAGCTGCCTGTGCCGCGTGGAAAGTGTTAAGTCCCCCTTTAAAACCAAAACCAAAAATAACATGTTGCTGCTCCCACTTGGAATATCATGAATATCTATTGCGTGTTTACCTTTTCGTATCTGTTGATTCGACGAGAAGGCAGCCATTAATTTGTCAGTAGTTGGATGGGGTTCGACCAAAAAAATCTTGATGGCAAGAGAAACCATTGGGGTACGATAAGCACGAAATACATTACAGACCAATCTCGATTGTCGGTAATTTTAACGTTTTTAATTAATAGGGGGGCACTTTATGTGACTAGGAGCATTCCCCCATTACTCCTGTTGCAATCAATGTTCATCACACATGCGCAATGTTCATTGACACATATATATAATATACTAACTACTATTTGAAATCATTAAGCGGAATTTGCCAATGTAATACTTTCTGGTGTATTGGTTACAAATCTTTATCTAAGCCTCTTTAATCATGCACACCATATTAAATAGTACTTTTAAAATCCAGTCTTAGACAACCATACACTTAATTGCACATCTTTGCATCGAGTTAATATTGTTCAAGGTAAATATAGGAAACATTTATGTAAAAATGATACAATAGATTGTATTAACAATAAAAAAAAGATATTCGATGTGTCAACAGTATAAACATTAAATTGGAATTTGGCGCATTTTTGTGCAACTGCATTATAAGGAGATTGATTCTTCTCGGCAATTTTTAATAATTCAAATATAGGAGTGTTAGACATTTGCCCCTGCCTCTTTTTGTTCTAAGATTACATTGTGTTTTCACCATAGTTTTTTGTCATAATAATATAATTATAAGCTCCTATTGAGTATTCATAACTTTTGAAGATGTGCGTACCACCGCGCTTCCACTCAAATTGATCGTTACATGGAAACGCGAACGCACAGCGCAGGTTATTGATATATTGCCAAGACCTCCAAAATGTACTTGTACGCGCATCAATGACCTGGGGCGGGGCGTTTTGTGTGACGTTGTGCATGGTAACAAGAGGCAGATGTTTGCGAGTGGGGCCCTGAACATGGATACACGCGACACGACTACTCGCGGCTGTACTTTCAACAATAAAAATACTACATTGAAAACACAACAAAACACCATTTTTATATCGTTGTAAAATGTCAATGATGAACGGCAAATTTGGTCTGCATGATTTGAATAACTGGCGTGTGTTTGTACCACCAGCGCGGCGGCTAGCCAGCCCTACAGATATAGTCTAGGCTCTGCCCTAGAGACCTGTATACACTTGCTGAAGAAGAGAATTTGAATGTTGATTTGAGTAAAGGATACATATAGCTTCAAAACGGCATAAGGTGTTTAATTCTAAACCCGGGCAAACTCTGGTTATGGTCAAATATTCAAAATGGCCGCCGGCGGCCATTTTGAAAAACATAAAATGTTCTATCTCTGGTACTAGATGAGCTAGAATGATGAATGAGGTGTCATTTTCTACTAATCTTGGCATTATAAATCCAATGGAATGGTTATTGAAGAGTTTTAGGGGTCAGATGACCCCTAAATCCAAGATGGCTGCTGTCCGCCATCTTGAAAAACCGTCAAATGATATATCTCAGGCACCAGATTAGCTGGGAAGATGAATAATATGTCATTTTCCACTCATTTTGATATCACAAATCAAATGGGGTAGTTGATGTGATGCTAGGGGTTATTCTGACCTCTAAATGTAATATTACTGCTGTCAGCCATCTTGAATAAATAAAGGACACATTAAAAAGATTATATATTCTGCTTGGTTTTATTTTCATAAACTTATTATGAATTAAATACCAAAATGTCAAGTTGTACTTTCACTTTCATTGTGTTTCCTCTTTTAATTTTTAAAGATTTGTATTGTCAAGTAAGATGAGAGACATGAATGTTGTTCAATATGAAGTAAACTCTATTTTTTTTGGCAGACAGATTCTGTTGATTTGTGACAGAATGCTACACAGACCAGCTGTGCTTTGGTACATAGGCACCGTTTGGTGTTGCATTTGCCAGTGCAGTTGCACACTGTAAGCTTTCCTGTTGGAAGAGACTTTAGGCCTTTCACTGGCAACATGATGCCATTAGTACTAGACCAGCCATATTAGTTGGATCTAGTATGGGACTGCAATCATTTAATAAACTCAAGACTTTGTGTATAATGAAAAATGATCGCTTAATATGATCTTGAATGACGCTTGATGTAGGAGGCAGCTGTGCCAATGGCTTTGGACTTGTGATGTGATTTTGAAGTCTAAGCTGGTCAAATGTTTGAGAAGATGTCTTGCATCTGGCACCATTCCACACACGAACTAGATACTCCTCAACCTTCTGCATGGACGCTTAGAGCATCATCCCCAGTGAGAACATGTGCCTTTACCAAAACCCGACACAACTTGGACCCCAGCCTCAAAGCAAGTATGTGCAGTGGTAAATATCGCCTACGCTCACCAGAGCCAAACTGCACCCAAAGCTCATGCAGACCTTGTTCTTGCCAGTCTGTGATGAAACGAAGTAGCCCTACAATTGTATCTGTGTCATTTGAAATCACCAGAAGTCGCTTGCAACCACGAGATACCTCCCATGCACAATGAAGTACAAGTCTATCATCAGCTTCTTTTACACTCCCCGTCAACGTATCAATGCTAGGAAGCGAAGCATCTTCTGTTGAGTGAACTAACTGAGCAGGAACCACTTCCCCATCAGCTATAAAGCCGCTGAGAATGGTGAGAAGATCAGACTGCTGTTCAGTGGCGAGCAAACATAAGGCGTTGCAAGTTGTTCTTGTTGATCGCCGATGGCCAAAATTTCTCCATTTGTTTTAGGTATTGGGTCATCTGGACCTATGACAGCCATGTCAATAGCTCCAATACCAGCAGCACGCCGAGCTCTCTCTCCCCCTTTGACAGAGCATTCCAAATAGCTGTCAAAGACAACATGGAAGCTAGTCCTGGTACATAGAGGTTGACCTGCAGACAGCACACATTTTATAGCCTTTGCAAATGTCCCAAAAGAAGAAAGGTTAGGAAAAGAGCGGAGTTTAGACATAAAGTCAACTATGACAGCTGCATCCCCGTTTGGGAAGACCTTTTCTTCATGCACTAGATGTTTTTCAATCTCAGCTATCAGCTTGCTTTTGTCTGGCTTTGATGCCAAGTCACCTTCAAAGATGATCGAAGTCGGCAGGATATCATGACAGAAGATAGATTCCAACGACATCCCGCGTTCTCTCAAAATATCAATGTCACGCTGAGCAGAAGCTAGTATCTTCTCTGAAACAATAACAGTAGAAGCTTTGATATCGCAGGGTGATTCATGATCTAGTCTAGGCAGGTTTCTTTTTGAGATGGTGACGGAGAGTTTGTGTTTCTTGTCAAGAAATCGCTCCTTGGGAAACTCCTTGTAGCATCGGTATACTATTCACGAGAGCCTGGAGTAGACGCGCTGTAACATCATCATCTGCTAGCTGCTTGGTGACCAAATTATGCAGCTTGATTCCAGGCGCTTGGATGATAAAGGGATTGCCTTTGCCACACACAAAGTCTAGAAGGAGTGCCACGTTTTTGTTCAGATGCTCTGCTTTTTTACCAACAAGGTCATGATGGACGTTTGAAGATTCACTATGGTCCATCGAGCTATCATTTGTCATCTCTCTTAGGTTGTTGGAAATAAGGAGAATCTCGTGAAAGATGAGCTGCCATTCAACCACAACAGCCGAGTTTCTTGTCTGACCTACAATTCCGCCTTTGCTCTTTGACGCCCTCTGGACAGACTGCTCAAGCTTCATATCCGGTGCCACAGCGTTAAAGGAGCCAGCGTGGTCTTTCACAACAAACTGGCCACACATGAAACGCCGGAAGATCTCTGGATGAGTATTCTGTAGGAGCTTGGTTGTTTCAAGGTAAAATGAACCATATCGAAGGTAGTTCAGGCAATCGCCTTCTCGGAAGATGGATAGAGATTTCTCGTCACATGCAATATGCAGTGCAAAGTTACCTTCACGATCAGAAGATATGAGATGTTTGATATTAAGAGCCATCTGCTGGAAGACCTGCCAGTATTGGCATACCTCAGACTTGGACTCACACTCCTTCAGGAATGACTGAAACATATCTTGAATAGGATCCGAAAATGCAAGCAGCTCAGAAAACTTCGCAGTTGACTTGCTCTTGCTCTTCTCGCACAGAGCAGCCCTTAGTTCAACTGCACAGGCCATTGCATCACTGTCTACCTCAAATCTTTGCTGAGCCAACCACAACCAGAAGCCCTCCCACATTAATGAAGTAATGACATCTGAGACAATTGATATACCGTGGAATGATCTGACATAATGAGTTCCTTCCAACACAGAATTTAGAGTCAACTTGCCAAAGACACCTTTTTCAATGAGGCCATCTTCAATACCCGATCCTCTCAAATAACGTCCAGCACACTTCAGAAGTACTTTCACCCAATGAAACATTCCCATCATACCATAAATATCTGAAAATGTATCTGGCTCGGCCATCAAGATATCAGCGAGTGTGTGGTAGACACCTTCATCACAATATACTGGGATCACAGACTGGGATTGGTTAAGTTGACGGCGAACACTCTGGAAATTTTGAAGAGACTTACGGACAGTTGCGTAGTCAGTAACAGGATAGGGGATCATCGGCAGAAATCCGACACGCATTAAGGGCACCGTAGCAGTGGATATCAGAGAGTGAAAGCCGCTCCAGGTAGGCAATACACCAACATCAGTGTCATCTTTTTGGAGACCGCATCTGATGAGAAACTCTCGTTTGGTAGCTAAGGTGACGGCAAATACAGGGTCAATAACATCAAGGTCTAGGTCTTCTACAACTCTGAAATTCGGTGGAAGAATAGGTCTAATTGTTGGCTTGGGGTGATAGGGGACCTCTTGACACGGGAGTTTGTCTGGAAGACACACATTACTTTTCTTCAAAATTCATATCAGAAACAAGGGGTTTTGAATTTGGTGGAGATACTATCTCCTGGTACAAGACAAGCATGGTAACATGGTCAGATTCTGTCCCAGAGATTGATGACTTGTCGCCAAAATCAGCATTGTCCAATGCACCGAAAGTAAATGTGTCTGGGGTAAAACTACTCGGTATCGGTATTTCCTGACTTGCTGACTTTTCAACAGCGTAGGCGGCAAGAAGTCGTCTTGAACGTCTGACATCGCAATAGCTAGTTGACACACCAATACGATTTGCAACTGTTAGTATCTCACGGCTTCGACACTTACCATACTGATAGTGACCAAATGAGGTATGGAGAGGGGTACGTCTTCTTTGCACCATTGAACATTTGGTAGTACATGATCTGGAAGAGGCAATTTAGCTGATTTTGCTTATTAACGATGGCCCAATCAATATCTTGAGTACTCTTATCAGAACTCTCATCCATTCCAATTTTCTCCTTGATGGTGGGCAATGGCTGCCTTCTTTTAGTTTCAATCTATGTAACTATTCCAGTGTTATTTAATACACCAGAATCAATAAAAAATTAAACGTCATCCATCCTCATACATAAAACCATTGCCACAAATATTAAAAGTTGTGTTTTCAACGATGGTCGAAAGCAGCCATCTTAGATTTAAGGGACTTTTGACCCATTAAACTCTTAAAGAACTGTTGCACGGGATTTAGGATGCCAAAGCAAGTGGAAAATGACACCTTGCTCATCATTTTAGCTCACATTGTGCCAGAGATATATCATTTTACGGGTTTTCAAGATGGCGGACAGCAGCCATCTTGGATTTAGGGGTCATCTGACCCCTTAAACTCTACAATAACCATTCCATTAGATTTATAATGCCAAGATTAGTAGAAAATGACACCTCATTCATCATTCTAGCTCATCTAGTGCCAGAGATAGAACATTTTATGTTTTTCAAAATGGCCGCCGGCGGCCATTTTGAATATTTGACCATAACCAGAGTTTGCCCGGGTTTAGAATTAAACACCTTATGCCGTTTTGAAGCTATATGTATCCTTTACTCAAATCAACATTCAAATTCTCTTCTTCAGCAAGTGTATACAGGTCTCTATGGCAGATCCAGGACTAATACTGACTGGTGGTAACTGGACAGCAGCGAGCGCAGACTCGGTGAAATTTTGTAAGCTTCATCATGGACCCCAAATGACACAAGTGACGAGCGAGGACGTACAATGTATGTCATAGCGATCGTAAGCTAAACATCGCTCTGACGTTGCGTGTCTGTCTCAGTCTCACCGGCAAACACGGCCGTATCAAACATCAGTGAAATAAATCTTGATTACAGATTACAGGGCTAACAAACTAGTATAAAATTTGACTGGGGACGCAAAAAAAACCCATGATAAACAGCCTAGTACAGAACAGGAATCTGTCGCATCAAAGGTGACTTTATAAATGTTTCAATTCAAGAAACGTATTCAAAATCGAAGTCAGGCGTCATCCATTTTTGTTGTAAAACCGAAACTGACAAGATTAAAAAATGTTAGGCTAAATTAACTAGGCCTACGTACGAGCCTACTCCTAGCTAGGCCTATGATAGCCCCGTGACGGTCTACGACACATGACAACCCATTTAATTTTTGTCAAAGCTTGACAACACTGACACTGCAACTATTAATAATAATTAGGGCAAGACAACATACTTTTGTTTGTCAAAAAGACTCACGATGTAGGTCTAGGCCATCAATCATTACTCACCGAATAACGTCGTCTCTAAACAAGCAGACAAAGAATGGAATCGTACAACACGATTTAGCTGCGATTTTGATTATATTTCCCCATCAATTGACCATAAACATAAGAAGGTTGTTGAAGTGATTCGACTTTGATCCATGGATCCATGATTATGATGAGACCATCATGATCCCGATCATGATCATTTGCATTGACTTTTTCAATGATGAATAAGCTTACAAAAATAGCTTCAAAAACTTATTCGTACGGTAGATCTGAGACGAAATATTCATCCAGGGTATGAAGTCATATTTCATATAATATTATTTCCAATCGGCAAAATTGATTTTTCCTGCTTCTGAATTCTTTACAGGATCGGCGAATGAACAAACTTCTGTTGTTTGTTTATTTATTTTCCGTGCTTGTTTGCAAATCAAAAACTAAATTAATGTGTGGCCCTGAACATGCATAATATTTGCCGAACTGTGATTGGTCTATCTCATAATCGTTCTTTATAACAGCTTCTCCGCTATTGGTCAATCCAGAGAAAACAATGACGTAGTGGGGAATCCCCTAGATTGCCCTAGATTGCTCCAATATTCAATGGGGTGGTGTTTATTTACCTCAGGGGGAAATGACACAAAAATACGAACTCCAAAGTCAAAATATAAACCTTTAGCATGTTTAGAATAACTTAATATTACAATTTGGATGCTAATCAACAATAAATGACAGTTATGAATAAGATTGGTGACTTTGTACGGACTATTCCGCCCCCTCGGGGCAATCCCTTGGTACCAAAACAAAGTCAGCGATTTCAAACAAGAACCTTAGAATAGTCCGTACGCAGTCACCAACCTTAAACTAATTCATCTTAATCTAAATGCATCATTTTCAAAAATAGATGCAATTATAATTTCATGAATATCATGAGCATATTATCTAACAAATTTAATATTGCCATACTTCCTTAATGTGTATGAATCTATTTGAATATGTCATACTACGTTCAAACTCGATTGCAAATTCAGATACACAGTTTTCTTTCCAATGAATAGTGAAATGGGTTGTGGTTAAAACAGACAGTAAAAAAGCATCACTATTTTATAGGATTCATTGAAAAGTAGACTTGACCGTTTGCAACAAGTACGACAAGAATATCACTAATCGGGTGTGAACCAATGTTCACTATACTGCCCCCCCCCCCCCCCCCCCCCCCCCCCCCTACGACAGAAGGAAGTATGGGACACCTACATTTGTTCAGCAAAATACACTTTTAGTTTATTTAGCTTCAGAAGACATACATTCACGTTAACATTACTCTGGAGCCTGAAACTCCCCAAAAAAGTACGAAAATCTTGTGAAGAGGACTTGCTTCCTTTGATTGTGTACAGTAAATAGATAGGGCAATTAACGAAAACCCACCACAAAAGGAAGTACGGGACACATAATTTTGGTTAATTTAATAATAATAAAAAGTTGCATGATAATCGTTGTTATTATAAAATGTATACATTATATGGGTTGTTTTTACTAAATGATGGATAAAAGTATTTTTGATTGTTCTAATGATGACGTAAAATGTCGTAATTGTCAAAATATGGATTTAGAAAAATGCGGACACGACAAAAAAAAGCTCTATACAGTGTGGTTCAATAAAACGTTGACAGATTTTTGAAGCCATTTTTTTTTAAATTCTGTAGATTTTGAATTTTTTTTCTTCAATATTCATCAACTATATGATCTTGACCATCTATGCTTAAAATATCGTTACAAATAATAATACCACGAGTGATCCTAATTAAAATTATTTATTTTCATAGATTATAAGTGTAATTGTCTATATGAAGAACTATGTTCCAAAAGGAATCAACTCCATATAAGTGAAATAGGAGAAAAGCAACGTTTTTTAAATTAAGGATGTTGCACTTCTTTGATTGTGCTAATTTTCTGCCATATGAAAGAGTATATGTGTTAGCTTAAAAACAGGTTTGATTTCATTTTATATTTTCACTGTATTTCCTATGTCATTCTTTATTTTCGGAAACTAGAGGAGTTGATCCCTTTTGGAACATAAATGTTTCGACCAATTTTCAAAAACCACTTTAATAAGCAATCGTTATTTTCAATTAAGGTACACCTGAAAGACATTATCAAATCACATTGAAAACAGAAAACCGCATTCAAATACCTCTTCAACTTTTTAAATTATGACATTTTGTTTTTTCTTGAAAAAACGGAAAATTTGAACAATTTGGCACATTTTTTGAAATAACAACACTTCTGTTTGTGTGCAATTTAAAAAAAAATAATTATCCCATACATTTTACCTTTTCTTCATTGCATTTCATTAAGGACATTTCTATTAATGTTTTACCATGATAAAAGAACCATATTTCTACCATTTTGGCTAACAAAATAGTGAATTATATTCAAATTTCCTGAAACTTCCGGAAATTACCGGACATTTCCGGAAATCTCCGAGGGCCATAACTTTTGACCCGAACATGTTACAGATGTAGACCAAAGTGTAAAAGATGTATTTCGTAACTCTCTTTCATGTTCTGCACCTAACTCAATTTCGACAAAAAGTGGAGTTGATTCCTTTAGATACTCTATGCCTTAAAAGTGATGATGCCATTAATGTTATCTTGCTGGTCAATTCCCGTAGACTTACCCGTGGACAAAGAAGATTTTGGAGAGATTCTCTTCAAATAGCTATAATTTTGCCGCCATAGCATTATTAACATTGAGATTTTCAGCATAGATGGCCAAGATGATATTTTTTGAAGAATATGTCCAAACAAATTAAACCAAATCCCACAATTTTGAAAAAATATGGCTTTGAAAAACTGTCAACGTTTTATTGAACCACACTGTATGTCGTTATGAAATGCAAATTGAGATGAAAGTACAAGAATAAACTTTGATTGGAGGCTTGGAGCATCAAAAAAACCTGAAAAGCTGGCAAATTACCAGTCTATTTAGTGATTGCCGGCGTTAAAGACACGTTAATACGCTTGATAACCTTCGTGTTGGTACTATTGGTATATTCTACTTTTGATCCGTTCCACACATTGTGGTCGCTGTTGGTATGTTCTACTTTTTATCCGTTCCACACATTCCTATTATCTTCATTAAGATGTAGTCGATAATTTCGGCGAAGAAAAGTATACTGCCGCCTACAAATAAGCCAATGTTTCCTCCAATATCACCTGATGGAATGTAAAGATAAAACCAAGAGAACGGGATTAAAATATTATATTATAAAGTGTCATTGCTTAACTTACCAGTGTATGTGTGGAACAGATGTATGGGCCTAGGCCTGAACCAGTTACCGTGAGTTAAGGCCCTGTCACGTATTAGCGAATAGAGCTAACGTTTGCGCGACGTTTTGGAAATTTGGATGTAAGTTCGGGTAAGTTGTCATTCGTTCGTGACATATTTTGTAAAGGTTGTATTCGCTGATGCTTCGTTAAGGGATCGCGGTGGTGCGCTTGGGTCTAGGAATTTTTTGAGCATGTTCAAAATGTTGAGAGGATAACAACGTAGTCATGGTAGTGGTCAATACCGTATGTGAACTTTAAGCACGTTGAGTGTAGGTTTCTTCTAAACCCTAACTCTCACGGTCTTGAATTGGCAATAGATCACAGAGCTGGGTCAGGGGGTCCGGTCAACAGGGAGGGCTACAATTGTTGGTCCGAGAACGTCCAAGAACGTCCAACTTCCAACGAATTGGGTAGGAAAAGTCGACATCGGTGATGGAACGGGCGTATCCATAGCGTATCCATAGCGTATTGAACATATACATAGCGTATGACTAACGTATTGATAGCGTATCACTAACTTATAGCGTATAACACATTAATGACAGCGTATCATAGCGTGTGCGCGCGTATGACCAACGTATGCTTAACGTATTCGTAGCGTATGTCTGCCGCTAAGAAGGCACTAGTAGAGGGGAAAAGCTGTGGGGAAGGTGGGGAATTACACCTGAAATGCTCAAAAGATGTGATCTGGACAACATCATTCTTGACTTCTGCAATGATGCCTTGTTGAACGGGGAAAAGCCAGAACAGTGGTCCATTCTCAACATATATAGTACCAATACCGAAATCAGGTGATCTCAGCTTGGGGGGCAACTACCGTGGAATAAGCCTGAGTTCAATATTGTTGCCAAGCTATACAACAAGATGATACTCAACAGAATTAGACCGGAGCTCGACGTCCAATCAAAATGGCTTCAGAGTAGGACGTACCACTGTAGGTCACATACGAGGGTCAATCAGTATGTAATATGTTGAATATGGGTTGATTGATACATGTGCGTATATCTCAGCAATGCAATCATAAAAAAACCCATTTGGCACATAGTTAGAACACACACTTATCCATGTATGACACTCTTTTCAGATCTGAATTCCTTAATACAAACAAGAAGGGACCATCTCAAATACGCTTTTATTTAGCAAAATCCGCAATAATATACCTTAGAAAACAACAAAGGATAAAGAACAATGGAGGAATTATAATTTAGTAAATTGTTGTGGAATGTAAAGCAATAAATAGTGGGGATTTCAAGAGGAGCTGTTCATAAAATGTCCTCAAACCATTGAAATTATGTGACGATTACTTTAACAATACATATCTAGTAGCTCTAAAGATAACAGTAATAAGAGAGGTTGTGGCAGCCATCTTTGATGATACATTCATGTATATCTTCATTTTGACTATCACAATATTTATACACGTTGATTTAAGCATTTTTCATTATTTCTGATTAAAATTTGAAGGCACAGTAAGCTTTTATCTGGTAAATTTCATGATTTTAGCCATTTTTGGCCCAGTTCAAAATTATCTGCCGTCTGCGCATGCGCATATTTTCAGGAGGTTTCATGCGAATAAGTTCAGATAATTAGTTAGCTATCATAGGGAATCTCCCAAATTGGTTAATTGCTTGGATTTGTCCTAAATTGTTTGATTTTCCGCAATATTAGTGATTCACTTACTGGGCATTTTTCAATGAAATTGGCTATTTGAAATACTGATATTTGTATACTTTTTATTCAATTGCCTCTCCTTACTTTTTCCTCTTATACTACATATATCAAATTACACAGTGATTAAAGTTATGGTCTTTTTTATCATACTTACGCGAAAAAAAATTGGGATTTACCTGCTTCTGGTGTCATGTTATGCAATCTTCTTACCACATGTTTCATACAAACAATTCAAATTTACCGCCAAATAACTGAGCAGTGTCCCAAGTATACTTACTTTGAGACAATGCTATGACGTCATAGTTCACACTTATAAATCCAAAATTGTATTGTTTGAAAGACAAAGGTTCATACTTTGTATTGATCATATTATCTCTCAATAGAATCACTCATGCATCCCATACCATGATCACTTTCATTATTTATTGAACGACCCTCGTACTTGCCCTCCGAAGAATTATTGAGGGAATAAGATCAAATAACCTGCCAGCCATTATAACCTTTATCGACTTCAAGAAAGCGTTTGACACAATACATAGGGGACGAATGCTGCAAATATTGAAAGCCTATGGTGTACCTAATCAGCTTACAAATGCGATAGCAGAGATATACAAAGACGCCAAGGCAAAGGTTATATCACCAGATGGAGAAACAGAAGTGTTTGAGATACTGGCTGGAGTATTACAAGGAGACACCGTGGCTCCATATATCTTTGTCATTGTTCTTGACTATGCCCTAAGAGAGGCCATATATGGCAGAGAAGAAGAGCTAGGATTCCATCTCACAAAAAGAAGCAGCAGAAGAATAGGACCAACCGTATTAACTGACTTAAACTTTGCTGACGACATTGCACTGTTATCTGAGGAAGTGTCTCAAGCGCAATCACTACTCAACAGAGTGGAGACTTCAGTGGGCAGAGTTGGGCTCAAAATGAACGCTGCAAAGACGAAGTACATGTCCTTCAACCAGACGCAAGTACCTGTAATCACCACAAGCGAAGGCATGCGCCTTGATAAAGTGGAGGACTTCGAATACCTTGGAGCCTGGATGAACAGCACTGAAAAGGACATTAAAACACGCAAAGCAGCTGCATGGAGAGCTTGTGGCAAACTTAGTCAGTTATGGAAGGCTAAACCACTATCCAGAAAGCTCAAAGAAAGACTGTTCATAGCTACAGTAGGATCAGTCCTCCTTTATGGATGTGAGGCATGGACAGTCACCCCAAAGCTTAGTAAACAACTGGATGGATGCTACACTAGGATGATAGTTAGTGATACGCTATCAATACATTAGTCATACGCTATGTATACGTTCAATACGCTATGGATACGTCCATTTCATCACCGATGTCGACTTTTCCTACGCAATTCGTTGGGAAGTTGGACGTTCTTGGACGTTCTTGGACTCTGACAATTTTCGAGCTATTTTTTGAATACGTCGGCATCCGTTCAGGCCACGTTCAGGCCATGCGCTATGGTGTGACAGAGGCTAAATGGGGCCCTCACATGTATCCGTGTGAGCTGGGCGGCCCCTTACCGTCTTATAGAAAAACAACAGAGTTTTTTTTGTCACCGGGTTCATACTGTTCTATACCGGGTCCTTATCGGCCTGGAAGCGGGCTCATACCACCTCCTCACCAGGTCCTCACCGGCCGAAACGCTTGGGTACCGACCGAACCGCCTTGATAACGTCATCAAACTGCCCTGTATAAGCTGAGCGCTCAAGCTCGCCGCTTCTCTCACATTCCGGGAATCTCTGTAAAATATATTTGCCCTCACATGTATCCGTGTGAGCTGGCCGGCCCATTACCGTGTGACAAATTGGTGCAGACGGCGGCACACGGTGATGTCACACGGTGGGCCGTTTCCCGTCCGTTGAACACGTTGCCGGGGACATTGACGGCCATCCGCACCCGGCAGGACCCGGCAGGAATTTTGAACATGCTCAAAACTCCTGCCGGGTGAGCAAAAGCGGCGGCAAACGGTGAGAGCCCGGTTTGAGGACGGTATAAAGACGGCACACCCGTTTCGCACCCGTTCACAGGGCGGTAATGGTAGGCGGCCACCTTACCGTCTAATAGAAAAACAACAGAGTCCAAACAATCACTAAAAAATGTCAACGGGCGCATTAATTTTTGGTTGTGGCCACCGGGTCCATAACGTTATATACAGGGTCTTTACCGGGTCCTCACCGGCCGTGTACCGGGCTCACCGTCCTCATATATTTCTAGCTCACCGTTCTTACCGGGCGCATAACACCTCCTCACTGGGTCCTCGGTCCATACCGTTCTACACCGGGTCTGTCCCGGGTTCTCACCGGCCTTGTCCCGGGATCACCGGCCTCATACAGTTCTAGCTTACCGTTCTCACCGTGTCCTCACCGTGTGCATACTACCTCTATACCGGTTCCTAACCGGTCGAAACGCCTGGGTACCGGCCGAAACGTCTTGATTACATCATCAAACCGCCCTTTTCAAGCTTCATTTGCATTCCGGAATTCGTACGACCAACATCTATAATACTCTCTAAAATGTAAAAGAGCTAAACCTCACTCTTTCGAGAGCTTTAGGAGGGACGGCTCTTCTAAGAAGTGAAGTTCACTCTTTTAAGAGTGATTTATTACTCTTTTAAGAGTGATTTCCACTCTTTTCAGAGTGATTTTAACTCTTTTTAGAGTGAAAATCGCTCTTTTAAGAACTTCACTTCAAAAAAAGAGCTGCTCCTCCTAGAGCTCTCGAAAGAGTGCGTTTTAGCTCTTTTACATTTAGAGAGTGGCAACATTCCTGCTGAGAGTCCGTTCCGCGAACGGTTACTAGGCTGCATGCGGCCATTCGCAGTCCGTCGCTAAGATGGTCGACGTCCACCATCGTCCATCACCGCCCTGTGAATGGGCGCGAAACGGGTGCGAAACGGGTGCGAACGGGTGCGCCGTCCTTATACCGTCTTCATACCGGGCTCTCATCGTTCGCCGCCGCTTTTACTCACCCGTCAGGAGTTTTGAGCATGTTCAAAACTCCGGTGGCCGGCAAAGTCCCCTGAACGTGTTCAACGGACGGGAAACGGCCCACCGTGTGTGCCGCCGTCCGCACCCATTTTTTACACGGTAAGGGGCCGCTCAGCTCACACGGATACATGTGAGGGCCCCATAAAGGGCCTTGTCACACTGTTGCGTATAGAGCTAACGTGTGCCCGACGTTTTGGTAATTTGGGTGTACGTTCACGTAAATTGTCATTTGTTCGTGACACGTTTGGCATGAGTTGTATTCGTTAGCGGTTCGTAGGGTTTCGCAGATGTACGCTGGGGTTTATGGAACTGTTTGATCATGTTCTATACGCAACAGTGTGACCGGGCCTTAAGCGCCGTAAATGGCCGAATAGCTGACGAGTAAGAAACCTACACTCGACGTGCGAATGCTCAAAGTATACATAGCGTATTGAGCACTACGTTGTCATGCTCAAATATTTTCAAAAACCCCAGGGTACCTCTGCGAACCCCTAGCGAACCGCTAATGGATACAACGTATGCCAAATGTGTCACGAACGAATGACATCTTGCACGAACGTACAGACCCAAATTTCCAAAATGCCGGACACACGTTAGCTCTATTCGCTTAATATGTGACAGGGCCTTAACTCACGGTTACTGGTTCAGGCCTAAGCCCACACATTTGCTCCAAAATATGATACACAACAGTGTGACAGGGCCTCTACCTGCCATACGTCAACGTATTCACTTTTAGAAACATAAATAATAGTAAATTTGATGACCTCCAACACTTACTTATGAGGCCAGATATCGTCAGCGCTTGCTTCTCTTCGTATAACTGATAATTTAACTCTTCGTAAAATATATCCAGCACAACGTAATTACTCCTGCAAATGTATAGAAATAACATTTTGTTTTTAAAACAGTCCAACGATCGACAGTGATGCTGTTAAGAGTAAATGTTCCAATTGCTAGTCCGATTTTCAACTTGATGTTTTCTATTCTACACGAAGGGTCATACTTAAAATAGTCATATTTCAAAATTTGAGTCGCATAACTCAAATTGTTCTTATTTTAGAAGCACATGGTGACAGGAAATTTGCCCATTGAGTAGTACACAATCTGGCCGATTGGTTAAAACCCTTTGGTAGTAATTCACTGCATTTTGGCCTATAACGTCTAAATGGAGCATATCTTGCGCCTAAGATTTTACCAAAATAATGAGATAAACGAGGTCTTCTTTTCTGATATCAAAATATTCTGATGTGACAAAAAAGCTTAAGTGATCTTAAGCTTAAGTGAGCTTAAGCTTTTAAGTGATATACACCTTTAAACATTCACACATTTTTTGGAAATCGCCAGTGTATTCCGTGTTCGTGGATACCTCATACCAAAAGAGGTGTGCATGCATATAGTTACACTTCATGTGTAGTTTCTAAGAATGAAAAAAGTCATAACAGCAAATAACTGCCTGAAAATATCAAGGTGACTTTTTTTTATCATAGATTCACTAGACAACAGTATCATTGCTACAAAACTGAGAAAAGGAAAGTTTTAACACGAATTTATCATGTTTATATAAAACAGATTCATTACCGTATGTAATCGAACTCATCATGATCGTAGTATTGATCTGCAACGCTTAGATTTGGTATGTAGCCATAAGATATGAAAGATGTGAACTGATTATAGTGGCATGGAGATATGCAGTCACAGTGACCGAGGGAACCGGACTTGAGCTTCTCTGTAAAAGGAAAAGGTTTTAATACATAAGATAATATTAAATAATACATCTGATGAATGCCGCCGCCCTGTGTAGTTGGTGGACATGAATTAACTGCCATTTACAATGTACAGATACTTATATTTTTAACTGCTTTTTTGTCGACAAAATATACGCTCATCTTAGGAATCGACAACTTTTGATACGGGCAGTGCATCATTCGATACTTATTATTAATACATACGAGGGTCATTTAATAAGTTCTACATCCTACATCATAACTTTACTATTATATAAGCCAGTCGTATGAAGCATTGAATCTTAGCTACAAATTCATGGAAAATTGGTCTGAGTACTAATAGTACTTTTCTGGAGATGTAGTAAAATCTAAACGTCCATTTAGTGCGACGGAAACGGATAAAAAACAGCAAAATTCGGCCAATTCTAAGAGACAAAACGTATATACCTATCGGTCAATAAAAGCCGTTCTAAATTACAGTTATATTTTGAACAAAGAGATAATTTTCTACCACTGACTACCTGAATGGCTATTCTAAAGGTTGCATATAAGGAAAACTCATAAAGTGACTATCATGTTAAGATTTAACATTCGCGGCATCACTGTGGCTTGACTTGTAACATCGAAAATTTGACTGAATAGCAGTACTCCAGCATGCTAAAGACGTACGAATACATTCGAGTTTATATTTTAATATTTGCGAGCCTATAATAAAGACAAATGCCATGAGGCTGACATTCATTTTAGCGATGTTATGAACTTATTGAATGACCCTCGTATGTAGGTAGAATTTCGGTGTTGTAGTTTATTTATCAAGAGATTATTTTTAAAAAAGTTGTTCCTCCTGAAAATTGATGTTATTTACCCCCCTCTGTGTTGATGAGGTTAATTATGCATTCTCGATACCCCTTTTAGGCAATGGTCCACTCTGGCCAGTTCACCCATGGTAAACTGGCTTAGATTGAATAGAGGAAAATCTCAACCTTGAGATATTTCCAAACGATCTGGCTGGTAACATTGGACCAAAGGGTTTAAAACAATCATCCCAACCACTGTAATATTAGCCATAATATCTTGCTATCACCATTTTTAAATGACATGTAAATGCAGAAGAAGCATATAAGGCAAAGGTCTGTCTCACATACATTGGGAAAATAGGATTTTCTTTTTTATTGTGTTTTGGCCCACTTTATTGTTGTATTTTGTCCTTTCTGAGTCAATTATTTTCTGGATATCTAAAAATAAAACCACCCACAATTAGGCTCGTCGCGTACAGTTTTGTGGTAAAAGTGACTCCACATACCCCGCATGACCTATAAATTGCCGTGGCGAAAGTGGAGATACCGCACAGACGGAAAGTTTGTACGCGTGTATTTAATCCCGTGACGTCACCGCTTGGTAAACGATGGAAACTATACAAATTACCCACACCCCACACATGATACTCACGTAGAGCATCTTTGACACACGTAGACAATTCCAGTGGACTGCATTCTCTCGTGTTACCGCGGAATCTGTCAAAACGAAAGAAGGTACAAACTGTTATATATGTAGTGTCAAAAAAGTGAGATCTAAAGTATTTGGCAAATACTTTAGATCTCACTTTCCAGCGTTCGAAATAAGAAAAATAAACTGGTTATCCACCGGATAACCTAGGTTGGGATTTTGGTCATCCGCCAATTTTTTTGGTTATCCGCATTTTTTCAGTGGCAAGCTCAAAAATCACATTTTAAGCGAGTCTTCATATATTGTTTAATATATATTATACACATACAATGACGACAACTCCACATTAACCTCTATGCTCAATAAACAACTTTCTCTTTATTTTACAATCTCCTCTCTTTTAACTACTATTTTTCTTCAGTCACTTATTTGTTCTAGTCGGCACGTTCTTTCAGTACGTCTCTCAATAGGACGACCAGCTGTAAGCCCTGAAATGCATCCTGATGATCCTCCTCTTCCTCACTCGTATCTCCCGACTCCATTGGATCTGCATCAAGTTTCACAACAGCAGGGTCGGTGTCGTCCGCTGTGTCAGTGTCATCCTCATTTGCAACTTCTAATGCATCCGGATGATCATCTTCTTCACTCTTAACTCTCGACTCTATTGGATCTGTATCCAGGTCATCCTCATCTGACTCAGCATCAAGTTTCCCAACTGCAGGGTCGGTGTCGTCCGCTGTGTCAGTGTCATCCTCATTTACAGCTTCTAATGCATCCTGATCCGGATGATCCTCTTCTTCACTCTTATCTCCCGACTCCATTGGATCTGTATCCAGGTCATCCTCATCTGACTCATCCTCAAGTTCCACAACTGCAGCTGCAGGGTCGGTGTCGTCAGCTGTGTCAGTGTCATCCCCATTTGCAGCTTCTAGGGTTGGTTCATTCGCGACCATGACTTGTTCATTCAGTACGGACGGCCAGGTCTATAGCCTCTAATGCATCCTGGTGATCCTCGTCTTCACTTTCATCTCCCCATCATTTTGGTCATCCGCCGGATAATCGGCCAAGGAAAACTGGTCATCCGCCGGTAGATTTGGTCATTTCGGATGACCGGATGGTCGCTATTTCGAACGCTGAGTATTTGCTACTAAAAACAATATTGCTGTGTCAATTGCCGTTTGTACACCTAACGCCCGAGATGGGGTTTGTGAAATAAAGGTCCACTGAAACAAACGGGCGACATAAGTAGACGGGGACAGGCACCGGGAATACGCCCGCATGGGGTCCCAGAAAATGACCACTATGCTACACGACTCACGCTACAGATTTTCTCGAACGCATTTCCATGTATAGTCTGCTATTGGGTAACAATGAAACTTTTATGGTTGTAAATTGGTTGTAACTTTTGTGTTAAGGTTGCCATGGTTACTAAACATTCTGTTTTGATGGCACCTTCATCGTACTTGTTAAAAGAAAAAGGAAACTCGTAAAATTTGACACAAAAATATTAGTTTCACATTCGGATGGAAAATTATCCATAACATAAAATAATATGTTTTATTGTTACTAACTCTTTTGTGGTATCAAACAAGTATTAATCACTATCTTTACCTAACTGGTCTGCATCCGCATTTTTCAACGATATGATCCAACCGACACTCAAGAAAACATCCACTTAGTGTGTACTCATCATAGTACTGAAGGGTTCTACTCGCATCGCAAACTCCCCAAGGCCGGCCAAGATTTCTAAACTGTCATAATGAAACAACAAAATAAAGCTCGTTCAAATGATAAATTCCTTTTCCGGAAAGAGATGCTCTCTCACTTAACATCTAAATATTGTGGCGGAAATCCGTATGGACTATATTATAGAAGGTTTCCTTCAACTAAGTACGATTGCGGTATGGACTACAGATGGCTCCCTTCAACCCAGTTCGAGGTCATGTGACCGTCAGTAAGTCATATGGTTTTGATGTATAAAAGAAGCGCTTCCTGTTTATGGTGGCCAGTGGAGCCGAGGTACCACCAAAGGTAGCTCGTCCCAGATCGGTGTCCGTATGTAATAATGCTCAAGTCACTTCGTGCTCTCTCGCCTCTATGCATTCTGTCTGCTTCTCCTGAATCCATACAACCAACGGATTAGACCACAATCCCGTTAATTGTTAATGATAATGTTGAGAAATACAATATATTCGACACACCGCTCGAATTTGGCTATAATCACAATATTGCTCGATCAATTTTCATAAAAAGGGTTCCTTATCAAGAAAACACTTGATAGTTTTTATTTTGGTGAAACTGAAATCCTTGTACTAATATTTTAATAAACATTGATTAATATGGTAGGACCGTATCATACTCATAGGTTACTGTTATGGGCCTATATGTGAAAATATTTGTTCTCAAAAAAGTGTTACGTCGAATAGCACAGTAAAAAAAAAGTGAAGTGGTCGACGAAATATAGGTTCATTTTAAAATTGTTTGACGTTGGCAATACCTTGTTAAATATTAATTCCTGCAACCATTGAAAATCTCTAAACCGTGACATGTGTCAAAAAAATAAACTTACGATACTTAAACTGCAAGCCTTACCCCTTTCTCACGGAAAAATTCAAACATGTGGGTCATTTTTATCACGTAATTTCAGTACTATATCATGGTCTCTGGGCACTGAAAATTGACAAGAATCAGCATTATAAATCAAGCGCCAATATTAACACTGTTAACGCATATAAACACTGCACAAAAATATAGTAACCACTCGAGACACCCTGTGTTTAATTCCTAAGACCCTTAATAAATTCGAAATATGGGAAAAAACGGAATTTTTTCTTGCGCATTTTGATACCTCATTTTTTCACGATAGCACCAATATTGATGAAGTAGTGGCCAATTGAATAACAAATGATGCAGTTTCAAATGTTGCACTTAATGCATGTCATAAACTTTGTCTTTCATATTTCCCGCCATTGTAACATTAAATTCCTTAAACCAGTGCCCTGAGATCATGGTATTCACAGCGCTGAAACGTAATGATATCAATGACCTACGTGTTCGAGATTTTCTGTGAGAAAATTGTAAGACTTATTATAGTTTAAGTATCATAAGTTTATTTTACTGACACGTGTCACGGTTCAGCGATTTTCAATGGTTGCAAGTATTTATTGAATGCCCCTCGTAGAAGAACAAAAAATACAGAATATTATAACGGCATGTATTGACGTACAGAGAGACCAATTGGCCAAGGGAAATTTTTAGTAGAGTCGGTGGTGTCAGTCGGTCAATCGGTCAGTCATTTCTTTCTTCAAATTAAAGTTTTCTATTCCTAAACAAAAACAAAATTATTTGAGCTTGGCAGAACATGAACATGTTACGCTGGCAAAAATTAGACGAGTCCACATGTGTCCCTGTATGGTTAACTGATATGCATGTATATGTAAATATGGCGGACCAGATTGTGATTTATAACAGGATGGATTGACTTAGACAAAGGGTTTTTTCAACAGTTTCCGTTCTATACCAGTGTGACACTTTTCCTGTTCATGCAGATCCACTCCCTTTCTTTTATTTTGTTCCCTTTCTGATATTTGTCCATTATGAATGCGGCACTAGTATACGTTCCAGCGAACTTACTATAGAACAAACAAACTTTTTCTCCAGGTTTTGATGCCAGAGAGGTGTACCAGATACGTAGAAAAGATGAATAATACAAAGGGCAACTATTTAGTAGAACACTTCCATTTGCCTGGAGTGCCACCAATACTCCATGTTACACACAGGGGGGGGGGGGGGGGGGGGGGGGGGGGGGGGGCAATATTAAGAAAAATACACTGTGGAGAAATACACTGTGCTACGGGAGATGGTAAAGGTTAGGCCTTGGGGTTGAGATGGAGTGTGTGGGTGGGGGTGTGTGGGGAGGGGTAATGAAGTAATGTGTTTGGGAGGTAGGGGGTTAATGAAGAAATGTGAAATAACCAAGGGCCATGAGGTAATGAAATAATGTGGTTTCTGATAAAATAAACACATGGTATGGTGAATCTAAATCGCGTAACATGGTGTCAGATGTGGGATTTGTCCGAAGTACGGGCGTCCCGCTAGATGAATATAAAGCGTAATAAAGGGTTCAACAAAAGAAAGTATACCACTTTGTTTATGTCATTTTGAGTAACTTTCAATTTGTTTTTGTCCAAACAAGCTAGATAGACATTTAGATGAATCTTTTAGGCATAATTTGATACCAAATTTGCCCCCTAACAACAAAGATAAACCATAGTTAGCACCATTTAAAGGAAAATATCCCATTTTCAAAAGTCGCATTTCCAATACACAGCACGAGAAGAATAGGCCAATTGTTAACACACACATATGCCGTATTTATCCCGTACTGATCACCGCGCATATCCCTCAATGCGCGGGCTAATTCAAATGTAAACTGATGCATGGGTGAAGGATTTGAATGTAAAGGAATGTTATGGATGGGGAGAACATGGACAGATTAACCAAATCTTCTCGTGCTGTGTATTGGAAATGCGACTTTTGAAAATGGGATATTTTCCTTTAAATGGTGCTAATCATGGTTTATCTTTGTTGTTAGGGGGCGAATTTGGTATCAAATTATGCCTAAAAGATGTATCTAAATGCCTATCTAGCCTGTTTGGTCAAAAACAAATTAAAACTTACTCAAAATGACATAAACAAAGTGGTATACTTTCTTTTGTTGAACCCTTTATATGTTTTTAACACAGCTTTATTCCCTAGTTCAAAATCTCAGAAAAGCAGTTAGTAGACGGTAATTTAATAATTCCTATAAAATGGCTGTGCATGGGGTGTAATTGTATAAATATTTACACTGACCAATTGTTTTGAACAATCATAAGGAACTGAAAATATGATACGCCCTACTTCAGACTGATTTTACTTGATCTCATCACATATAGACTTTCTATAAACCATGATTTATCTGTGAATAAGTCGAATTTCACTGATCAGCCTGTGACCAAGGTTGAGAGGAATAGAGTAGTCTGAGGTTTATTTTACTGGGAATGTATGCAGTTCCTTGTTTTTATTGAAGGTTATACCAGGGACAATCGAATGGAGGGACAAGAAACTATTGTACTATTATATAAGTATGCGTGTTGCGGGGGTACAAATATCATCAGTTGAGCAAGCATACACAATACATTCATGAATAATAATAATAATAATAATAAAACGGTGCTTCTAAAGCGCCTCCCACCGAAGTCTCAAAGCGCTTAACAGATAACATAACAACACTGAAATTACATTACAATATAAGAATAATACAATATGTGGATGAACATGCAAAAAACATTGTAAACAGGGTAATCAATCATCAAAAGCAATTGTGAATAAGTGTGTCTTAAGAGACGATTTGAAATGGCTAAGAGTTTTACAGTTCTTGATGTGAAGCGGAAGTTGATTCCAAAGTTCAGCTGAAGCATAACGAAATGAACGATGACCATAGGTTAAAGTTGACACAGAGGCACTGATAAGTTGTTGTTTTGAAGCCGATCGTAAATTTCGAGATGGTTCGTATTCATGTATGAGTTCTTGAAGATAAACCGGTGCCAAATTATGGATGCATTTGTATGTTAAAACAATGATTTTGTACATAATACGGTATGAATGGGCACTGGTACAAATCTCAGCAATCATACTGCACGACTCGCTGTGTGTCTTGCTCGATACGGATGGACCCTTAGTCGGGTGAACGCTCGACATCCGTGAAGTAGGGTACAAATGTGATTTTATTGCTGAAAATCATGGATGAGTAAGTCTAGATTCACAAAATGGCACTCTTTTTATTGACGTCTTAAGCCACACACCCGTTATCGATTATGTTATAATAATGACAAATATATTTGCAACACAAACATATCGTGTTTGGTATGAAATTAAAGCACGGCCTATAGATTCAAATTCAGGCTAATGACGCAATCGTTTTTATCTGAGCATTTTTAGTGTCTTAGCTGTTCTCAATGTTGTTAGTTTCAAAATATAAGTCTTTGCTTCTATTTCCAGCTTATTTTGAATCACATTACCCGCAATGTTATGCTATTTCACAGTGTTTCCAAATTAATGGAGGCCTAATGTTGATTTACATGCCTGTACGCAACTATTCATATGTCCTGAAGAAAATCAGTGGAGAAGTAATATAATGAGAATAACATAAAACATAACATAACAATGAGCATTTACTAGTAACTGCAGTATAGGGGTTTCTTATGTTCTGAGGGTGGAATTGTGAAGTGTTATATACTGTAGCCCTTCAACAAGGCACGGTTTTAATTAATTAAAATAACCACAAATAATGAAGACCATAGTCTCAATCTACTTGTATTAAATATTTGAACGTTTTCAAAACAAATAGTTATCAGTATGCTGATGTGCCTCTAACTCCAAATATATTACTAACAAACAACTGATGTGTATGGAGACAGGCATTGATGAATTTGACAGTTTTATTTGTACCATGGATGAAGTATCACATCTTCAAATTGACAGGCAGGATATAGCGTTTTATGTATATACGTGACATGAAATTACAGGTGACATGAAATTACAGGTGACATGAAATTACAGGTGACATGAAATTACAGGTGACATGAAATTACAGGTGACATGAAATAACAGGTGACATGAAATTACAGGTGACATGAAATTACAGGTGACATGAAATTACAGGTGACATGAAATAGCAGGTGACATGAAATTACAGGTGACATGAAATCACAGGTGACATGAAATTACAGGTGACATGACCTGTATGAATACATTTTAATCACGTTTGACCTCTTTTGACTTTTTATGTATATATTGTATCATTTTATATGTATTCCAGGAGTCAACAGCTGTAATTTGATACCAAATATGATATTTTGTTTATAAGACAAACTATACGAGGTTTGTCATAATTATAACATTATCGGCCGTGGCTTGACGTCAATAAAAAAATTCTGAATCTAGACATCCTCCCTCATGTACCATTTTCAGCAATAATTGCATTTGTACCCTACTTCACGGTCATGTCATAATTGTGAAGATATCCATTTGACTACATACCTGTGCAATTCCTACTGAACTACTATACTCTAGAAATGCAAATATATATCATCAAAGAACATCATTTTCCGATTAATTTGGATATTGGAATCAATAGGAACAAAATGTCTATAGTTTATACTTCCCAGGAAAAATATTAATTACTTTGTTCTAGCATGTTTTCACATTTTTTATAAATCTAAAATTATCACATTTTTCTCAGATATACCGATTATTATTAACACTAGAACGTTATTTTTTAAACAAATCACGTATAAATTGTATTCAGTTTGACCTAGGCCCAAGTTTTTTGGAAAATTATATTTTGATCATTTTTTCGAAAGATTATAGGGCAACCTTTGAGGTCCTTGTATAAAAACACACCGCAACTACTAGAGCTAACCCGCAACACGCATGTTTTTTTTGGGTTTTTTGTAATTGAATACGATGATGTAACGATACAATAGGCCGTTTCTAGTGCCTCCATTCGATTGTCCCTGGTTATACCAACATTGCGGCTGCCCAATGTCCTGTTGCGGTGTGGATGTACGTAAGAAATACAAGCAATGTCTTTGTTCCTTGTTTGTATTTTTCAAAGGTAAATAATGTTAATCTTGATAATAATCTTGAACTATTTACGCGTACAAACTGTCAGTTTTTTAAACTAAAATGGTCCAGAAAAACGTTCCTTAAGCCATCTTTTTTTATTTTGAATAAAAAAAAAATTGAATCTGTCTAGTTTTATTCACCAAAATAATCCAGAAAACGTCCCTGAAACCATGTTTTTAAGCGTGAATAATTAAACATTGAAACTAATTCGCGCAAAAAAATGCCTTCTGTTGAGAGGGGCATCGTCCCCATCTTGAAAATTGTGGGGGGGGGGGGCGGGGGCGTTACCCCTCACGCTTGCACTGTCTATGCTCGTTACTATTCCGCCTTAATTTTCACCCTTTTTATTTTGTACTCTCGAGCTTTTGCCAATGGCGTGGGGTGGACTGTCCCCCTAGTAATACCGAATTTATGGAAGAGCTCATTTTGAAAATAATTCATGAACGCCATTTACACCTCCAGATGTATTTGAAGAGATTTTTGATAAAACACGCTTAATAAATATAAAAATGATTGAATATCTAAATATTACTATAAGTTATTTGTATTATCACTATGGTGTGGCCTGTTTATTTTGAATATTTCTGGCACGACTGGCAAAAGAGTAAATGTAAAACTATTTAAATAAAATATCCATGGAAACACTCTTGACGTATGTTGCGGTCGCGAATCATAGCGTATTTAAAACAACTGCTGCCTATATATTGATGATGCTCTATTGTATTCATCCATATTAGAGATTTTTAATGAATGGCAAAAGACACGGCAAATTAAACAGGATTGATCAATTTGTCCTATATATTATGTAAAGAAACGTGTTTCACATGTAATCTAGTTTTCTAAACGATTATTATTATAAAGACAAATTATGTTAAAATATTCCCTGTTCTTCTGAGCTACTGACTCAAAAGTGTAAAATATATAAAATAAAGGACTTAAGTGTTGTAAGGTTTTATGTTTCTTCTTTACTGACAGGAATTGTTATCTCGTCAACTCTATTTGGTATCTGGCAACACTGGTAGTTTCATAATATTAAAATTATGCGTTTTTTACCCAAATTTAGCACGCAAAAAAGTCAATGTGCCTGGGCACGCAGATTTGTTTCTTGTTTGTTTTGAATATCGTATACATTGCCCCTTTCAATTCTGGAGAGAACTGCTTGGGCAATTATTTAGGGATAAGACAGTGTTGCCATAAAGTAGTACCACTTTCTTTAAAAGAGGAATACTGAAATTTACAAATCTCTGGTTTTCTGTGAGTTTGGCAACACTTTAAACTATTAAAGGTAGATGACCCGATCACATTTTCATAACACAGATTTCTCTCAAACATATGGAGATTTTCATATCATATGAAAGATCATATTTTTCTGATTAACTTACTGAAATTTGACGGTCCTGATCAGTATGATTACGAAGAAATCGGTGAAATAACATCGAATTACCGCGAAAGGTGGTTACCACCAATTAGTTTGTGTACAACTCAATGGGCACATTTCACGGCATCTTGTGCGTCTAAAATAAGAACAATTAGAGTTATGCAACTCAAACTTTGGAATACGACTTTTTTGAGGATGACCTTTCATGTCGAATAGAAATCTTTAAGTTGAAAATCGGAACATCTACCTTTAACATTTTGATTTTCTATCCAAAAAAACATTTGTTGTAAAATAGTTTATAATACAGACTTTTTACTCATAAAACATACTTATTCTGTGGTGATTCATGTTTTTCAAAAATAGAAACTCGGCTTTCTGTTAACACTTTTTATCCCTAAATAATTGCCCGAGCAGTTCTCACCCATATTTCAATATGTTAAACCGTTAGACCACCATACCAAGTATAAGGAAAATCCATTTTGATCGTACACAAAGGATTGGTGGTATTTAAGTGTTATCAATTTAAATTAGTACACATACTCTGAATTTCCAGGTTACGGAATTTATATCTCGAAATCTTACACGTTTCAGGTTGTTACCATTACTATATAAATCAAAACTGGTACAGTGACCTTTCTGTAACGATAAAAAGCTTGACAAACAGAACTACCTACTTCTTCTTTTCTCACAGCGATGAATGCCTGATATCCAGGTGATATGGCTGAACCAAGTGTGTCCATCAGCGGTGGGTCAGCTTGGTCGTGTACCAGCACCTTAAGACCTGCTTGGATGTTTCCACTTAATGTCTCCGTGTATTCTTCCTATTTCAAAAAGTTGATGAATGATTCTTATTTAGACACAAATAATTCCTTTACACTGTAATATACCCCTGCAAAAGTGTGAAAATGTTTGATAATGAGGCTATCAAACGTTATAACAACATTCTCACATTTTGACACCTCTACCTAGTAGCGTATAATGACGACAATACTATTATTGCACCGAACACAGCATGTTGTCATCCAGTATGATAACCTCGCCTTATAAACCTTACACATGCAGAGGTTTGATTGGTTATTTCGTGTGATTCCACCTTCATGTGGTGGTATAGAAAAGCATTATATGAATGCATTCTTCGCCATATTATTCCTGCTGACCTGTAACTATCTGCACATACATCACTTTACAAATACCTGTATATTATTTTGCAATAGGTTTTAGACAGTTTGAAAGGTCCATGGACCTTGCGGGGACCTTGCATAGCCAAAAGGTAGTCTACAGTCTGCCACATGTTTTGCCACATATTGACTTTCAACCCCCATTGGGCTAATTTTTAATAATAAAATCTGCACTAGGGATACTATATCGTTTCGTATCGTATTTTTATAAAAACAAACTGAAGTTAAAAGTTCTTAACACTAACAACTTTCAAAAGTCGCACTTTAGGCTCGTAATTCAACCCAAGAATTGGAAGACATAACTCCCATTGACCACATGTCGGGGGATCTTGTGTATCGGCAAAAGGCAGTCGTCTACAGTCTTGCCACATGTCTTGCCACATGTTGATTTTTTAACTAAAATCTGCTCTAGGGATACTATTGTTATTTTTGAAATATGAACTTTTGATTTTACAAAATCTGATATATATCCAGTTTTCATAAACGGTTGAAAAGAATAAAAGAATAAAAGAATAAAAGCCAGATATACAAACTGGGTGTGAAATACACCAATTCACCACTATAATTATAGCACAATGTCAGTAATTGATGTTGCTTACTGGACATCCAAGTTACCACTTGGTAAAGTTACCACTTGGTAACTTGGTTGGCGTGTGTTGAAAATGTTGTCAACCGTAAGTTCAAAGGATATCTATCTCGTCCGTACGATCATCATGATTAACACTTTCCACGCAGCTATGATCGTTTTACCATATATATACAAAACAGATTTTTCAAAAACCTTTCCAAAGTGTATCCCATGAATTAGTGAACTAATACTAGGCATGTTTGTACTTATTTTAATGCATTTCTCATGGGGATTCTTAATATGGTGATGAAATTTAATACCTTTGTCATTTTTGCAGACTCGAGGAAAGTATTAATCCTCTCCCGTTCATGATTTTACATGAATCATAAATAAACCGAAACCTTATCCCATTATATAAAAGAATTTAAAGATTTTGCAACTCACCTGTTGAATATTGATAGTAATTTTCAATCCATTTTCAGACCCCGGCAGCTCCTCTTTCAAAACAGGCATGTCGCCGCTATTGAATGTGTAGCAATTTCCGTACGACGTAAACACGTGGGTAAAGTTCTATTAAAATAACAGATAAAACATTAACCCTAACCGCAATACGTCTCACAGAAACATCACAGCCAGCACCACTTGGCTTGCGCGCGCACAAGTTCTATCTCATGTAGCACTAACTACGGGTATTATATCGTCTCCGATTTTTTAGCCTGTGATATCAAATATGTGGTATTTACCAGCCAAATAATGTGTTTAAAATGTACACCAAGGTAAACCTTTAGTAAGGGATGTACAGCAATGTACAGTCTCATAGTAATCTTATAGGTACATGTACTTTTCCATGCATTCTTTCTTTACTACATTATAATATGGCATGTACCATAGGAATAGTAGATACAGAAGGGATATCAATGATCCATGATTAAAGGGGCACTAAGAGATGTGTTGGAGACTGCGCCCTTAATTATGATAAAAAATGGGATTAGTATATTCTTATAATGGTATTATACATGTATGAACTTACACCTATAAGGATTAAGAAAAATCAGCCCTCTTTGTACAAGAAAACGTCGATTCAAAAATGCTCGTCAGCCGCGACGAGCATTTTACGTCCGACAGTATTCCCCTGCAGTACGCGTGATACATAACGCGAACCATATTTGCATAGAGGGCGTATTTCAATAAATAGCGATGATATTGTTTTAATCAAGTTTTGCTGTGTTTTTCTTAGTAGAAACAACAATAATGGCAATTTTTAATGTTCATCTTGAATTCTGAAGTAAATTTTTAAACATTTAAAGTTTTCAACACCACTTAATGTCCCTTTAAAGCACTAATCACATTGTCGATCTTTAACATGATTGTTATTTAAATCCTATTATAGAGACCAGTCACCTTTTGCTTTACACGTTATGCATAAGTCTGTTGAATTTCGCGGGTTCGTTTTATTTGTCCTCCACAAACTTTGTTTACTCTGTGTATGAACATTGGTACGTGACCTTACTAAAGTAACATTGGGCACAATGACATAATTGTATGTGGTCAATGCCCTGATTGTGCTAAACAAATGGTGTGGAGGAATAAATTCAACTAACTATGTCCTTGGTGTTAATGGTCCTTTTGTCCACTAACGGGCACAACCCGAAATCGATCGCACAATAATATTTCCTTTTCGCGTTCGTCACAATATTATCCACAGTTCAATGTGTTGTATTATATGTAGAGTAAATCCTTCCCGTATTCACTATTTACCCACTTTCTTTTTTAAACCTATTAAATGTCGGCGATATATAGGGATGTGGAGATCCAGTTTAGTTTTATAGCATCATGGTTGCCCTCAAGGCTCAAGAGTTTATTTCCGAAGACGATTACAAATTAATTTATTGCTCAGCCGTACGGTGTCATACGGTCAACATATATGCCGCAAACTGTAGCTAAAAGTATTGTACGGGCGTTCAAGTTCAACATTATGTGCGACGGTGTGCGACTTCATGACAATTAGCGAAAAACTACTTATTTCTAATTAGGCTATTTTTATGCCCTCGCGGCCAAAAAATGGGTGCTGCCCGCCTGCAAACAGTTGTGTTTTCAATGTATCGGGCTAATTTATTGTCCTGAGTTGTGATCTAGGAGGCATATCGCTGTGCTTTAGGAACTTCTAATGTATACACTCCCGTCTTGTAGCGATTTTCTATAGACTATATACACGACGGCTTATAAATCCTCGTAAATTCTCGCGTGTTTCCTGTTCAGAGGGTTTGCGACTGCTAGAAAGAAAGACCGTCGTGTACGAGACAGACTTGGGACCAGTACGCCTTATACGCCTTTTTGTGTGACTTCACTTCTTGTTGTTCGCCCGGGTTGTCCGTTTCGGGAGAGGGTGTATGGGCCCGAGGGTGGGTGGATGTTTGGTAAAGTGAAGCTAACATTGTCCTATATAATCTAATTCATCAAAATAAAATAATGACTATTTTAGGTGCGCTGTTAAGAGCAGAATGCTGTGGCTTGAGACTAAAATACGGTAAAATAGTCTTACTGACTGTGGGTGGCTCACACCTCCCTGCTCACACAATGTGACATTAGGTCTAGTCGTGATAACATTGAACACTTAATAATGCAGTACCGTATATGATTGGAGATGATATCGATTTCCTTTGTGTCAAACGGAAATGATGTTGAAGGTAATTACTCAATTGTATAACAATCGATTATTTTAAAAGTAAACGTGTTTTATAATAATAATAAAAGGGTATTTATAATGCGCCTCACGTTGTGAACACAACTCCGAGGCGCATAACATACATGTATGAAAAAATATAAGAACATAATAAGGAAGCTATACAAATACAACAACAAATTATCATACAAATATAAATAAGTGTCCCCGCCCCATTATTTTTTGACTCGCTTTATAACTTTTTGGTTCAGAGTTTGAGATTTTTGCTTTCGGCCACATCCGACCGTTTAGGCCCGGGCGTTTAGGCCCGGGCGTTTAGGCTTCAATTAACCCTAGTACAACAAATCATACTTAGTGATATTTGTCATCAGTTGGTATTATTCATCATAGGGTATTTTGCATGTTTCACTATCTGTCCCCATCCTAAGTATGACTCCTAAATATGATTTTCGTGTTAATTTCTGTATCGCTTACCAGAGCTCAAAAACACACTTCTTTTTGCTTGTTCTTATCTACTCTTTCTCATCTATCTTGCCATTCGTTTAATATTTTGTACAAAAGCAATATTCCCTTGAAATTTTAGGTGAAATTCTAAGCCAATTCACTTTAGGGAAAAAAACAAAAACAAAAAACACACCAACGTATGGGTTTCCTGTACTAAATTAACCCTAACTGGCATAGACCTGGTAAAGATAGGTGTGTGTCCACCCCCCACCCCCCCCCCCCCCTCACCACTACCAAAGAAAATAAAACAGCCTTTTTTTAAACATTAAAACAATATCTGTGGTGACCAACCCCTTTGATCCACAACAGACTTAATAGAGGCCCCCTCAAGGTTCGCCAAGGTTTAATATCGCTTATATATAAATACAAGGGCGATTTTGTACTAAAAAGGTTTTTTTTTAAGGGCCTCCTATTTTTTTAGAAAGTCCCTACGCTAAACATGTTTTAATATTTTTACTTTGCCTAATATTACCCACACACCCTGGCCTACACACGGCCTAGCCTTGGTTCCAGGCTGATCACTCGCCCCCTTTATGCTATACTATTAGGCTATATTAAAAAAATGTTTTGTCTCAAAGCTCTCCAGTTTTTCAAAACCTAATGCGGAATGCGATTTTTTTTAAGTTTTTTTTTTTTTTTTTTTTTAAATATAAAATATTGAAATCCTAGTCAAAGAGAACTTTTGTATTTAAAATGATGTGATCAATGAAAATCTGAAAAATCTGTGGAATTTTGGGATTTTTTTTGTATTTGGACAATGAAAATCTGAAAAATCTGTGCAATTTTTGGATTTTTTTTTACTAACGCGCACCAATTAACTAACGCGCGCGGGAGCTTTGAGACAAATGATTTTTTTAATATAGCCTTACATGTAGCTACAGTTGAAATTGCTGTATATATTATTTCCTGCCACAGAACAATTTTGCTAATTGGATACAGGTATAATAAGCAGACTGTGTCCCAGCCTACATACCTACCCCGGGCTGATCACTCGCCCCCCTTTATGCTATACTATTACATGTAGCTACAGTTGAAATTGCTGTACTTATTATTTCCTGCCACAGAACAATTTTGCTAATTGGATACAGGTATAATAAGCAGACTGTGTCCCAGCCTACATACCTACCCCGATCAGTCAATAGTTAGGTCACCCAAGCCCTATAATGAAAGCTATGAAGATTGTTAAACGGGGTCAGTCGTCACAAACATGCACAAACACAATAGCCAAACGACCTTGCTTTTGTCAACTCTCCCTACACAGAGAACTGCAGTGCAAATTTCTACGATTTTCGCCATGTAATCTCTATGGCGGATTTCATTCCGTTGTATGAAGTTATGAAGTTTGCGTGGTCTTCGCTATCTCCAAGCAGATAGAGCAATACGTACATGGACTTTTTTGTAGACGAGGGGTCATTTCATGATTTGGGGAGGTTTAGAATGAGTTAGGATTCCTGTAATTTCGAAGACCACAGATGTTCAAAACGTGAATTTTCCAACATTTTACGACATAAATTTGGTCACAAAATGTGTTTAATACTATACATTTTACCGTTCTGCAGATGTTAATGACCCTTCTCTAAAATTCTCCATGATTTTTAACACGTTTCTCAGTTTTTGAGATGCCCAAATAGACCATTTTCCGAAGCTATTTCTAGCAAATATTGCAGTCACTGAGATTCCATTGTTTTCTTGCGTATAACAAAATCTGACACGCAGCGTGACCTCCCTGCTGGCGAACTTCTGTAATTGAGTGCTACAGTGTTTAAAATTATGCTGAAGGGAAAATTGTGAGCCAATGGACATACTATTTGTCACAACCCATTGAAAAATGGAATATGCTTTCAACATTTTGAGTGGCATATCAGATGACACATCTCTATAGCTGGACATCTGGCACTAATAACAGAAGTTTCAAGTCTCGGTGGGGCGAGCAGATTAGTAACCTGGGTAGATTAGTACCTGGGGTAGAATAGTAATATGATGCAAACAGTGGCTAGGGTCAATGGTGTGACCTTATATTAGCTTCGATTTCGCTGCACGACTGTCTGTCCACGGGGTCAACCTCGCTAGTCATAAGAGTCGCTAGTCATAAGGGTCATTGGTTATAATGGTCGCTAATCATAAGGGTCGCTAATCATAATTCAAATAAAGGTTCGTTAGTCATAAGGTTCATTAGTCATAACAGGAAAATTGGTTCGTTAGTCATAATAGAAACAAAGGTTCGCTAATCATAATGCGACAAAAGGACCACTAGTCATAATAAAAATAAAGGTCCGCTAGTCATAATTAAAAAAGGTCCGCTAGTCATAATTAAAAGGGACCGCTAGTCATAAATAGACAAACAGTTCGCTAGTCATAATATGAAAAATGGTTCGCTAGTCATAATGAAAAAAAGGGTTTGCTAATCATAATATGAAAAAGGACCGCTAGTCATAATAAAAATAAAGGTCCGCTAGTCATAATGGGATAAAAGGTCCGCTAGTCATAATGGGGGAAAATGTTCACTAGTCATAATGGAATAAAGGGTCCGCTAGTCATAATAGATTACTACATGTTAAATTTATGTTTAAAATGTGTTTAAAACTTCAAGTTGTTTAGGTCACCGGTTAAACAAATATTTAAAAACTCTGTTTAAACATTTGAACAGACTTGTTTAAATATTTAAACAGTTGTTCTTTTTGTTGTATTGTCTATAGCACGGAATATAATTAATTAATCCTGTTATTATAAAGTCATAATCGCTGATCATAATTTAAAATCAAGGTGATTCTAGAACCGCAAATCTCGCCTTGTGTTGTGTGGGGCGATAGTCAAGGGATTATGTGTGATTACGGGGTGTAAATATCGCCCCTCTTATTATTATAGTCCCACGGTGTTTGTTTTTCGGGTGCTCACTGTTTTAATGTTAAAATGACCATTGAAGTGGCATGAGACAAACTTTTCCGGTTCGGTTTTCGAAAAATCAATAAACTAACTTCTTGTTTGAAAAAAAAACCTTTAAAAAGGGATTTGTCAGCACAACTAAGCAAACATGGTCGTTTCTGTAATAATTGAACTGTTAATGAGAAGCAAGAAACGTGAGAAGATAAGTAAGTGGAGGTATTTAACAAAATAATTTATTCCACCAATATAGAACATATGGTGTTCCCAAACTGATACAAAAAAGGGTGTTAAAAATGTGTTCCTTGTTTAACACCGTGTTCAAAATAGAACATGATAACTTTTCAGCTGACTTAATCCTGTAAAGATATTATATTGATTAAAATATGTGCAAATATTTCTAATATACAAATCTTGAACACCTTTTGGTGTTAATAACCAGAACACCTTTTTAGGCGTTCTCAAAAAATTGAATTGAAAACAAATTTGAATTAGTGGATGGAATTTATGATCCGTTGGGTGGCTCCGGCAAAAAAAAAGGGAAAAAACTTACTTCAAATTATAATTTGACTTTATTTGAAATGGTCCATTCTGACACTTATTTATGAAGTTGATCATCCCGATAAGAAAACATTTCGTATCCTTCTCCTTGTAGATTTGTATCACTAAAAAGGGGCATATTTTGTCGAAACCCAACCATGATGGTACATAGGCGAGGCGTATGTTTTGTGAAAATGTAATGTGATTTACCTGAATTTTGGAGTAAGGGTGCTTGACAAGTTAGCGATAAAAGATGTAGTAAACATGCGCGCGTTTTACTTTCATCAGACGTTTTAAACTTCGTATTTGCCTGTTGCCAGATTTTTGGCTATTTTTCGACGGACCACCTGACAAAGAGCTAGAGGGCCATAGTCTCTGCTTCCTTCACCGACTATAATGTGCCCATACTATTCCAAGCCTCATTGCGCTGTTCGTGTTTAATGGTTCTATTTCACATAATAGCCCACGCCCCCCCCCCCCCCCCCCACATAGGTTACGTTCTTATGTTTTTAGTATATTTATACGCACTGCCCTCAATAGTCGAGAAATGGTAATAATGTTGCTGTTCATTGCCACATCCGGGTAATTTTGTGTGTAACGCTATGGGAAAACATACAATTTCTTGGTGGCTTTTTTATGAAAAAATGCCGGACATTTCGTCCATAAAATGCATAACACTTTGAAGAGTGGGACTAAGGCTACCGGCTAGCTGGCATGCTTTGGGGATAGCATACCTTTTAAAAGGTCAGTAAGGTGGGGAACACCGATGTCATGCGAAATACGTGAAACTTCGTACTTGCAGATGGCATTTCTCAAAGAGAGTAGTTTTAATCACAGAATAAGTCAAGGTAGCTGATAAAATGTGTTTCAAGCTTTCCATTGATATCAAATATGTGGTATTTACCAGCTAAATAATGTGTTAAAAAAGCAAAAAAAGGTATACCTTTAGATTTGACCTTTAGTAAGGGATGTACAGCAATGTACAGTCTCATAGTAATCTTATAGGTACATGTACTTTTCCATGCATTCTTTCTTTACTACATTATAATATGGCATGTACCATAGGAATAGTAGCCTACAGAAGGGATGATCCATGATTAAAGCACTAATCACATTGCCGATCTTTAACATGATTGTTATTTAAATTCTAGTATAGAGACCAGTCGCCTATTGCTTTACATGTTATGCATAAGTCTGTTGAATTTCGCGGGTTCGTTTTATTTGTCCTCCACAAACTTTGTTCACTCTGTGTATGAACATTGGTACGTGACGTGACCTTACTAAAGTAACATAGGGCACAATGACATATTGTATATGGTCAATGCCCTGATTGTGCTAAACAAATGTTGTGGATGAATAAATTCAACTAACTATGTCCTTGGTGAGTTACGGGTCCTTTTGTCCAACGGGCACAACCCGAAATCGATCGCACAATGGTATTTCCTTTTCGCGTTCGTCACAATATTATCCACAGTTCATTGCGGTGGTTATATGTAGAGTAAATCCTTCCCGTATTCACTATTTAACCACTCATATTCAAAATGACATAAACAAAGTGGTATACTTTCTTTTGTTAAACCCTTTATTATGATAACAAAGTTCATGGTATTAAATGTGTTTATATTTAACATGAATTGAGAAACAAATGTTATACTTTAATTCATAAACAAGTTCTCCAGGCCCGTAACCAGGTGGGGCGGGGCTGGA
>CM069450.1:9242591-9424728 GCA_035610835.1 Ophiura sarsii | reverse complement strand
TGCCGGTTTATCGAAAGGTAGGAAATACTGTTATTATATGAGAAATATATTGTTATATCCATTATCCTTTTTATTACCTGGAGTTCATGGGTTTTCTAAACCACAGTTCAAATTTTAGCCTATTAGACAATACCATGACGAAATGAGAAGGGTTTGAAATAAGCCGCTCCTAAACTAATTAGTATGCACATCCAATCGGAGTGCGTGTCTTCCGCAAGAAATCGTGCATATTACATTTCACAGTGAACGCTTTTTGTGTGTGCTAACGACTGACTGTTTAGCATGTACATCATCTATCAAAATCAATACCTCCGTCAGCAACTCATTAACATACGGTTGCTAGCAGTGTTGGCAAGTGGTTATCACTGATTATATAACATTGGGGTCAATACAATATGTTGGAAACTCCCATTCACTTTTTAAGGGCGATAGAGGGCAGGGGGCACAATTTATACTTCTAATCTATGTGCCCCCCCCCCCCCCCCCCCCCAAAAAAAAAATACAACTTGTTTATTTGTCCATAGAGGTTTCCTCAAAATAGGGTCGGTATAGGTCGGATTTTTTTTGCTAGTTGTTGTTGTCATGGTTGTGACCAAGTCCTAGCCAGCACGCAAAATTCTGAACCGTGTCAGATCTTTTGGATGACCACCCATACTTGACCCAAAATAACCCACATAATACAACTTATTTTGATTTGTTAACATTTATATTGAAATTCAAGTCACAAAATAATGCCTGTTTCGGTTTGTACGTATGTGATCAGTCATGAACATGATGAAAGATGATTACGATTCATGTATGCATAAGGCCGTGTGTTTTGAACTCGCCACCCTTACCGTTGCATGTCCAGATTTTTACATTTTACACCATCTGAGATTCGAATTAGCATATCGCAATAACTATTTGTTCTACCCATAAAAAGTATATATTTTCTGAACGGTAATCTCACAAGGAATCCAAATATGCTATTGGAATTTAGATAAGACCTTATGGTAACATGTTGTGATTAGGAATGTTAAAAAAATATCGATTTTTTTCATATTTTGAATTATGCTCAATAATATTTTTATACCAATCCCAATCATAATTTTACTGTGCATATTTAAGTTCTTTATGCAATTACCCATCATAACATAATAGTTGTCAATGGTAAACATGTTGAAATACACTATATCGAGAAGTAAATGAGCACAAACGTTTAAATTTCATATTTATTAGAGTTTACAAGTATATTTCTTTGGGTATACACCCTTTCCTGATTTAAACGGCATTTTTGAATTCTCCTATTTGAGAGCTTTCCAAAAATGTATAATTTTGCTATCATCGGTTAAATATTTCTTTTGTTATAGTCATGTATGTAAAACCGCTGAATTAGGGCAAGTTCACTGTGTAGTGAATAGGGAAAAGGCCAAGGACAATGCAATCGATTCGTGATTACAATTGTTACGTAATAGTTGACACGTTTGTTGAAACAGAAACTTATAGAATATAAAACAATCTATAAAATGAGAGCAAAATCATGTTTGTACCATACAGAGAAGAGAAATTATTGTAATTTGAACGTAGAATTGGGAACATTTTCTATATTCCCCATAGAGATTGTACACAACGCCACCGCCACCGCCGCCACCGCCGCCACAGCTACCGCCACCACCCCTGACTTTCACAACATAATCAATCATATCTCAGCCAAACATTTATAGAAATACCTGATTTATTCACACAATGTAGCTAAATAAAATAGGCTTTCACATGACACCTCAACCATAGCTCCACCACATTCAGTTGTTGAGTTAATAGAGAGAGAATGATGATTCGTCACCAAAAATGCAACGCCACCACCCTTTTTGGGTGGTGAGTTCAAAACACATGGCCATAATGGATATAACATATAGGTTTTGAATCCACACCACGGGTTTACCAAAATACCACTGAGATGGAGGTTACATGGACATGATATGGGGGTCACATGAGGGGTCACGTGGGGTCAATTAAGGTCATACGTGACTTTGAAATCAAATTGTAAAAAAAAGAACAGTTACAGTACACAGTCGGGACTGTAGATTCCATGCCAGTAAATAATGTCAGTCCTTGTAGACGACAATCAAAACTTTTTTGTTGCTGGGCATCCTGTTGCCCAACGATTCTAGAATTAATCGGAAATTGTACTTATTGCTCCCAAATGAATAAAGTTGTAGTTTAATCTGATTTTAAGACTATTGCCAAATACTACAGTGCAAAAAGAAATATTTTCAATGTATTTTGTAGGTTTTTTGGGGTGCATTATTTTGATTGTAAATGTTCTGGTAACATTTCCACTGCTATGTACATGTATATCTGTATCTTTGTAAGTTAAGGGGTGTGCCCCTCCAAGTTTTTTGGATTATATCAGGCCCCCCCCCCCCCCCCCCCCTTTTGGACACGCCACTGATATCTAAATGGGGTGCAACTAGGCCTTGTATAATTATACTAATTGACTTCACCACCATATCCCCCAACTATCTGTTCGTGAGACGTAGCACGCGATATATTTTTAATATTTACATGAATCGTGGCATAATGAAGGTGTACTTTGGTTTAAACAGACTTTTAATATAAAAATCATGAACATAATGCGCGCGTATCTCGCTAAATCTGGTATTTTATATTAATTTACTGCTGAAATGCCGAAACTTGTCGAATGGTGCAAAACCGCCAAATGATTGTCAAATGTGGTGTGGGGGATGCATGCCCCCCTTTTTAACAAAACAACTGCTCATGCAATGTCTATCTCTTTAGTTCCAAGGGGTTGCCTCTCAGTGGCGTATCTGGTGTCGTAAACATGGCGCCAGCTGCGTATTTCAGGGAATGATGCCCTAAACTTGCTACGCGCACAACATGCAAGATTTTAACAGCATATTTGGCACGAATCTGGCCCTTAATAAGGTACATTTCTTTCTTTTCAACGGGCTTTTATAATGATATTCCTGAATAAATGCGCGCAGACCGAGATTTTACACTAAATTGCCCATCATCAAACCGGGCATGGATAAATTAGATGTTTAGATGGAAATAAGTAAATTCCCTAGATTCTTCAATATGTGCAATTCACCCAAAGTCAAGGGGGGATCCCTTACTTACCCGTCCTATGATTAGCTTCATGAAAGTCACCGAAGTGTTTGGATGGTTAATCTCTTCGTTTCTCCAAGTTTCTTTTTGATTTTCACTTCTTTCCACTTATTTAATTTTCAACTCTACACTCAGGCATGCAAAAAGTGCGGGAGCAGGGAGCACCGCTCCTAGGAAGAGACAGTTAAAATTGAGATCCATATTTTTTATACCTACCCATATCATTATTTACTTTACATATTTGAATTCCTCATGAAATTACCCATTCGATGATATATAATTGTCAAGGTTACTACGTCGGTATGGTAATTATACGGCTAGTGAATATCTCCAATTTTTACAGTTATATATTTTTAGAATTTTCAGAAATATTTGTTTAAGGATGAACCCTTCCCGTATATAAACTGCATTTCTGAATTCCTCTAGTTACAAAATGTGTATTTTTGCTATCATAGGTTGAGCACTTTTTCTGTTATAGTCATTTTTATAAATCCGGTGAATTGAGGCTGATTATTCATGTTGACTGTGTAGCGAATAGGACGAAGCTGATGATCATGGTCTTATCCATAATTAATTAGTTGTTACAAATAGTGACAAGTCTGTTGAACCACATACTTAAAGACTACTAAATATCCTTTAAAATGGGACCAAAATGGTGTTTGTAACATTAGGAGATGACTAGATATTGTAAAAAGAACAAATCATGGGATTATTCCCATTGAGTTTGTACAGGCGGCACCCCTTCCAGCGGCATCCCTTCCAGCACCACCCCTGGTCCCAAAACATCAAACAGCTGTATCCTCCTTTTCTGTATTAGCTATACAATGCCATTTTGCAGGGCAGATAGGTTGGTATTAGGGCTTTAAAATGATATCAAATTTGTGAAATAGCTTTTGTGGTTTTAAAAATATTTGAGGAAATGACAGCATGAACTATAAATGTACGGCACCACCCTATTGGGAGCGGAGTTCATAACGCGTGACCATATATAGAAATAATTCATATTTTGATCAAAGCTCAATAATATTTTTATACCTATCCCAATCATAATTTACTGTGCATATTTGGGCTCCTCATGAAATTACCCATCGGAACATAATGGTTGTCAAGGGTTACGTTGTTGAGATATACTATATCGGAAGTGAATGCTTTCCAAAAATGTGTACTCTTGCTATCATTGGTTGAATACTTTTTTGTTATACAGACTATATACAGGTTTTTGTTTACATCTGAGCGGTAAGGGATGACGGCACAAGGCCCGGTCCAGTGATGAATATTCAACACACGTGCTTTGTTAAATCACTGTATTTTGGGGGCGGAGGCAACAGCCTCGCCTCTATTTAGGGTTGGCTTTCGACATTTTGGGAAACCGGCATCTTACCCACTAACCCACTGTTTACGTCTCACGTATGTCACAATACATAAAAAACAGTCATTTTCTTTAGCATATACAAATCAGCAATGATTCTATTGACCTTTTTGCAGTTAAAACCAGGCAAACAGTACTGAATTGAGACAAATTATATAAGCTGCCGTAAATGCAAATTGATACCATGCTTGTAGTGATTTGTGTAAGATAATCTTAACATTAAATACTAAAGCATAAGGCGGCTAATTCTATGGCAGCTGGTTTGTGTCCTCTTTCAACAAATTGTTTGTTTAAAAGCAACACTGATTGTAAACTTACTATTCAGTGAGCAACAAAGCCGCTTCATAATTACTTGAGCAATCAATAATGGCTCAGTGTAAAGAGGTTTTGAATAACTTTAATGTTGTTTGAAAACGGTTGATTTGAGTTATACATGTATAATGGTAAATGTTTGTAGAAATATAATATAATTGAACTTATTAGATAAAACTGATGCAATTTGGTGCGTCAAAGAACGAAAACGATGGCATATTAGTGAAATGACGGCTATGTTTGTAAATGCATCGTTTACAGTGAGGCCGCACAATTGGGCTACTTTTAAACCCTCTACAGCTGAAAAAATGTGATACCCCCGTCTGTGAACAACTTGATTTAGAGTTATTCGTCACTGTTCTGACATAACGACACATCACAACAGAATTAAGTAAAGTGATGTGTCGTTATGTCAGAACAGCGACGATTTGTTTGTTTGTCGCCAGGCTTAATACAAATTCCTTTAAAAAGGAAAAGAGGCGGTCATATAAATTTAAAGAAACATACAGCAGAGTGTGATATAGGTAACAAAAAGAGTGGTTATGTCATAAGTTGTATTTATCAATATAACATTAATGGAAATCACTAACTAATGTTGATAATACTATAAAAGGTCAGGACAATGTTGACGAGTAAAAACGTTAAAGGCTTTTGGAATCAAGTATGTTACATCTTAGAGCTGGTTTACCACGTTGGTCATAACCTGTTACTTGGTGACTGACAGTCTAATGGAGAAATTGTAACTTTGTCAATTCCCCTAGAGAACTGGGTATGGCTAGAAACCCAAAGTGGTAGCTTGCCTTTAAAAGGTACTTTATTTCTGATTTGCTTAAAGGTATAGTATATTGATCTTATAAGCATTTGATAAAGTCTGTACGTGTTACCTACATCACACTCTGCTATCTGTTTTCTTCAAATTTATATGACCGCCCCTTTCTTTTTTAAAGGAATTTTTAGCTTCTCAAGGATCTATGAAGCAATCCTTTGGCTTTGTATGAATGATCTTTGATGTTTATCCTGGCATGAGTTTTGCGTGTTTACCATTGTTGATTGACTTGTAACGCCGCGATGCAGGCTCTACCACACACCAAGTAATAGATCATTTTTCATGACTAAAATTGTAATTACAATATCAACCAAATCGAATTTAGAGAAATTGTCCCGAGCAAACTAATGAAATAATGTCCACAGCATTCGGACGGACTTTTTAAATGTTACAAACAAACGAATGTAAAATTACATCTGCCCCGCAAAACGAGGCTATGTGCAGGACCGCATAACCCCGATATAATTATGCATATATCGCGGTAAAATCAAATATTTTTATATTATTCTATGTTATATAATGTAAACACATATACATGTATTGCCATATTATATGATAATTTATTGAATTTAGGTATATTTTCAAACTTTAAATGAAGTGTATAATGAAGTCTCTGTTGTTTGACCCGGACTTCATATGATTAATTGCTTGACTTTCACTTGAAATGAAAAGAAGAAGAAAAATCCGCCCACCCGCGCCTTACATTTTTTTAGAACACCACAATAGACCAGAGAGAAAATTGTCCCTTGATAGTGTCAATGAAGCCGTTCTTATGAAATGGACCTGAAATCCACCATAATTGTGACAGTGTGTCGAGGACAGCCTTATTTTAGACAAACATTTTGGTGGTAAAAGCTGGTACTTCGTCACGTCTCAGAGGGTGAAACCTCATATATTTTCATAATAAGCTTTTAATAAAATCCAAAACGACACATGACGTTTCCAATGATGTGCTGCAGAAGCTATTTTAAGTTAAGGTTTGATTGACGAAATATTGAACCTTAGAATCATGCTCCGGAGGAAGAAATAACTTTTTGCACCCCTGTCTACACTATTCTTTTCCTTCCCTATTTCCTTCCTACTCTTCGTGTTTCTCTTTCAGTTTCCCTTTCCTTCCATTATCTTCCTCTTCTCCATTTCTTTCCTTTCCTTTCCCTTCTTCTTTTCTCTCTTATACTCTATCTCTCCCCTCTTCCTTTCTTTCCCTTTCCTACCCTTTTCCCCTCTCCTTCCCCTTTCCCTCTCCTTCCCCTTTTCCCTCTCCTTCCCCTTTTCCCTCTCCTTCCCCTTTTCCCTCTCCTTCCCCTTTTCCCTGTCCTTCCTCTTTTTCTCTTCCTCTCTCCCATTTTTTCTTCCCTTCTAGTCCGGTTTAATATGAGCTAGCATTCCCGGTTAAAGCCGTCAGGGAGGGAGGCACCCTGCCCCCGGACCCTCGTGAGATACGCTACTGGACAGGTGGCCATCCATGCTTTTGGATTATAACATTTTTCTGACCCGGTGCACATGTTGGGGACCAACTGAGAGACGAAGTAGCAGGGACATACACAAATCATTGCCCTGTTATGTTGAGACCTGTGCCGGTAACGTACAGAGTGGAGAGTGTGGTACATTTCGTATATGTAGCAAAAGCAATAGAAAACAAACCCTTTATTTTCTCTCTCTCGCTCTCTTCTATCTCCACTCCTCCCTGTTCTCCTTCTTCTTCACCTTCTCCTCTTCTATTTTTTCCTTTTTTTGAAGGCCATGGACCTCAGGCCCCTGGCTACGCCAATGGGAACCTATGGGCCCAGAATCCCCATTCCATTATGCTCCGCTATACAATATACACACAGGGCCTAGTGTACGACTTTGCAGTGCTCTAAATCGGGGCTCTAAAAGTCTGCGTCTGTGTTACGATGAATTCGTAAACAGCATAAATCTAGTAGCATAACCTATTGCTACCGGCCCATGCTGGCGGTGATCTTGTAAACAGTCTAAATCTGCGCTGAGAACCAATGGAGATGGTGTAAACTTTCTTAGCTATTTTAGAATAGTAATTAAATTCTCTTTCATTGAATTGAAAGGGGCATTGAGAGATACGTAGGGGAGTGCGCCCTCAATTTTATATCTATTGAAACTCTTTTTTTCTTCAAATTTCATATTCATCACCAATCTCTCCGTGTCCCCTATTCATTATCTTTGGACAAATAAACTTAAGCGTACACATCCCCCTCCATTTAGTTAAGATAAGGAATGGGCTACATTTTGTTTGGTTTATATCAGCAAATTAATTATCAGGTATTATAATTTAGTCATTTTTTGTTTAGGCCTTTATCTTAGTTTTTCTGGCAAACCTTTTAATTCATAACTATAGCGCGTGGGCTATTTTGTGTAGGCCCAACAATATGACTTTAAAAAAGGGACTAGCGCACTTTTTTTAATATTAGGACTACTAGCGGACCTTTTGAAAAATTATGACTAGTGGACCGTGTGAAAATTTATGACTAACGGACCGTTTTTTCTTCAAAAAGGTTCGCTAGTATGACTAGCGAACCTTTTTTTAATATGTTTAGCGAACCTTTAGGTATCTTATGACTAGCGAACCTTATGACTAACGAACTTTTTTTATATATTATGACTAGCGGACTTTTTGAAAAATTATGACTAGGGGACCGTGTGGAAATTTATGACTAGCGGACCGTTTTTTCTTCAAAAAGGGTCGATAATCATAATTAAAACATTATGACTAGCGAACCTTATTTTATTATGACTAGCGAACCTTTAGGTATTTTATGACTAGCGACCCCCTATTGTGATTATGACTAATGAACCTTTTGGTATATTATGACTAGCGAACCCTTTTTCATATTATGATTAGCGGACCTCTAATATATTTATGACTAGCGGGCCTTATGACTACTGACCCTCATGTTTATGACTAGTGAACCCTCATATACGTTTATGACTAACGCACTCGTGGTATAGGAAAATACACGTTATGACTAGCGACCCTTATGACTTATGAACCTTATGACTAGCGACCCTTATGACTAGCGGGTGGACCCCGTCATCATGTATCACTCGATTTAGCAATCAGGTTGAAGACCGTCGTGTACATAGTCAATCAATTTCGCTACACGACAGTCTTTTATACTCAATTTGCATCTGCGCATGCGTTAACGACTGTCGTGTATATAGTCTGCGCAATTACGCTACACGACAGTCTTGTATATAGTTTCGGCCATGTGTGTCACGCGGCCGACCCGGATTCAATTCCCGGGGCCGGCGGACATGATTTCCAATTCCCATTTTGTATTTAACCCCCTCCCCCTGTTCTTCGTTCCATCCCCACTGCCACGTTCTAGGGTTAGGGTTAATACGACACCACACAGTGCATTTCTAACCCTAACCCTAACCGCACTACGTCTCACAGAAACATCACAGCCAGCACCACTTGGCTTGCGCGCGCACAAGTTCTATCTCATGTAGCACTAAACTACGGGTATCGTCTCCGATTTTTTAGCCTGTGAAGCCCTCCCCGTGGCTGAGTGGTAGTATATCTCACCTGTCACGCGGCCGACCCGGGTTCAATTCCCGGGGCCGGCGGACATAATTGTTCCCATTTTTTATTTAACCCCCTCCCCCTGTTCTTCGTTCCATATATTGTGAGCAAAGGATGGATATGTAATTTACAGAATTTCTTAAGGTTTTCATTTCCATACATCGTCAAATGTAAGGGGTCCCTTCAATTTTGATCGGGACCCGCAAGTCTTTCCAATATGAAACCTGACGCGTCACTATTAGAAAGTGAGAGGTCTAGGACGCGTAGACGCGTCAGAATGCGACCCCTAGGCGTGTCCAAAGGAGAAGCCATGCACCCGCACCCTTGACTATCACTTTGGGAAATACACACATTCGGGGAAATTAAAGGGTTTTATATACTTTATACTATCCAATTTCAAGGCATTAGTTGAGAGAATTGAAACCAAATTCGTATACAAATAGTATGAACAAAGTATGAAACATTTATTTTCGTGCGCTACGCGCGCATGTCCAGATTGGCACCGTTGTTTAATTTGACAAGGGGAATCATGGACTTACGAACGACTTTCTTTAAAATATGAAAGAAAGTCCCCAATCCCAACCCTCCCGGGGCTTTGCCCGTGGACCCCATGGGGACATGCCAATTCCATGCCCCCGGAGTATAAATATCCTGGCTACGCCCATGTTCCCATGTATAAATCTGAAACTTGTGTCGCTTTCCTCAGTTACAATTCGGGGCCACCACATGGATAATGTTAAAATCAAGTCCTTTTTATTTCGAGTACTATATAGTATATAAAAGGTTTTGTTTGTCCATGTCCGACCGACCGTGTACTACAGTCCCGACTGTGTAACTGTTCTTTTTTTTTACAATTTGATTTCAAAGTCACGTATGACCTTAAGTGACCCCATGTGACCCCATATCATGTCCATGTAACCTGCATCTCAGTGGTGATTTGGTAAACCCGTGGTGGATTAAAAACATAATATTTATATCCATATGCATACATGAATCGTAATCATCTTTCATCATGTTCGTGACTGATCACATACGTACAAACCGAAACAGGATTTTTTTGTGACTTGAATTTCAATATAAATGTTAACAAATCAAAATAAGTTGTATTATATGGGTTATTTTGGGTCAAGTATGGGTGGTCATCCAAAAGATCTGACACGGTTCAGAATTTTGCGTGCTGGGTAGAGCTTGGTCACAACAACAACTAGCAAAAAAAATCCGACCTATACCGACCCTATTTTAAGGAATCTTTATTGAAAAATAAACAAGTTGTGTTTTTTTTGGGGGGGTGGGGTGTGGTGGGGGGGGGGGGGGCTATTATGTGAAATAGAACCATAAACCACGAAGAGCGTTATGAGGCTTGGAATATTATGGGCACATTATAGTCAGTGAAGGAAGCAGAGACTATGGCCCTCTTTGTCAAGTGGCCCGTCGAAAAATAATCTGGCAACAGGCAAATACGATGTTTGAAACGTATGATGAAGGTAAAACGCGGGCATGTTTACCATGATCTTTTATCGCCAACTTGTCAAGCACCCTTACTCCAAAATTCAGGTAAATCACATTACATTTCCACAAAACATAGGCCTATGTACCATCATGGTTGTGCACCTTTTTAGTGATACAAATCTACAGGGAGAAGGATACGAAATCCCGGGGGGGGGGGGGTTCTCACATTGATATGGTATACGTATATGTGCCTACCTTTTGGGGTGCCTTTTCGCAAAAATTGGTATAGCGATGGGGTGGTTTTCATCACAGACCAAAGCTTCCAATTGGCATAAATTGGGTGTATTTTGAGGCATTTTTGGAAAAAGCGCCCAATTTGTGCACAATTGGGTGCTTTTCTTACAAAATTGATATATTGATGGGTGGGAAATTAGCCAAAAAATAGGTATAGGGAAAGTCACATTTTCGAGGTCCGGTAGGCACATCCACGTACGATTTTGGCGAAAGTACCCCACCCCCCCCCCCCCCCCCCCCCCCCCCCCCCCCGGGTACGAAATGGTTTCTTATCAGGATGATCATAACATCATAAATAAGTTCCAGAATGGACCATTCCAAATAAAGTCAAAATATAGTTAGCTATAATTCGAAGTAAGCTTTGTTTCTTTTTTTGTTGTTGCCGGAGCCACCCAACGGATCATAAATTACATCCACTAATTCAAATTTGTTTTCGATTCAATTTTTTGAGAACGCCTAAAAAGGTGTTCTGGTTATTAACACCAAAAGGTGTTCAAGATTTGTATATTGAAATATTTACACATATTTTAAACAATATAATATCTTTACAGGATTTAGTCAGCTGAAAACTTTTTTGCATCAGTTTGGGAACACCAAATGTTCTAGAACGCGTCCGGTGTTCACAGGTGCGTTCTTTAACACACGTCTGTGAACACCTTCCATTTATTTAATAATAAACTTAATAACAATAAAACTGAATAAACATCAGTAATAACAACGATATTTCGCTTCTTGATTTATTTACTTGTGTTTTCAAACATATTGGTGGCATAAATTATTTTGTTAAATACCTCCACTTATCTTCTCACGTTTCTTGCTTCTCATTAACAGTTCAATTCAATATTACAGAAACGACCATATTTGCTTAGTTGCTTAAAGGGACATTAAGTGGTGTTGAAAATTTTAAATGTTTAAAAATTTACTTCAGAATTCAAGATGAACATCAAAAATTGCTATTATTGTTGTTTCTACTAACAAAAACACAGCAAAACTTGATTAAAACAATATCATCGCTATTTATTGAAAAACGCCCTCTATGCAAATATGGTTCGCGTTATGTATCACGCGTACTGCAGTGGGATACTGTCGGACGTAAAATGCTCGTCGCGGCTGTACAAGCATTTTTGAATCGACGTTTTCTTGTACAAAGAGGGTTGATTTTTCTTAATCCTTATAGGTGTAAGTTCATACATGGTAATACAATGATAACAATATACTAATCCCAGTTTTTATCATAATTGAGGGCGCAGCCTCCAACCCATCTCTTAGTGCCCCTTTAACATTAAAACAGTGAGCACCCGAAAAAGAAACACCGTGGGACTATAAGAGGGGCGATATTTACACCCCGTAATCACACATAATCCCTTGAATATCGCCCCACACAACACAGGGCGAGATTTGCGGTTCTAGAATCACCTTGATTTTAAATTATGATCAGCGATTATGATTTTATAATAACAGGATTAATTAATTATATTCCATGCTATACAATTCAACAAACTGTTTAAATATTTAAACAAGTCTGTTCAAATGTTTAAACAGAGTTTTTAAATATTTGTTTAACCGGTGACCTTAACAGCTATGGTTGTTTGAAGTTTTAAACACATTTTTAAACATAGATTTAACAAGTGTAGTAATCTATTATGACTAGCGGACCCTTTATTCCATTATGACTAGCGAACATTTTCCCCATTATGACTAGCGGACCTTTTATTCCATTATGACTAAAGGACCTCTTTTAATTATGACTAGCGGACCTTTAATTTTATTATGACTAGCGGTCCTTTTTTCATATTATGATTAGCAAACCCTTTTTTTCATTATGACTAGCGATCCATTTTTCATATTATGACTAGCGAACTGTTTGTCTATTTATGACTAGCGGTCGATCCTTTTTTAATTATGACTAGCGGACCTTCATTTTTATTATGACTAGTGGTCCTTTTGTCGCATTATGATTAGCGAACCTTTGTTTCTATTATGATTAGCGAACCTTTGTTTTAATTATGACTAACTAACCAATTTTTCCGTTATGACTAACGAACCTTATGACTAATACACCTATCAGTTGTAAGACGCACTATACGACCCCCGGGAGTGGTGCGTCACTTTACCGAGGTGCGTCAACTTCTCATGTACCATGACGCAGCCTGTGTCAAAAAAACGACGGACCATTGCCATCCAAATACGCACCCTCAGTCAACTATCAGCCCATTCGCACCCATGTAAAGTGACGGACCTTTACGCACCCTCCGTCATTTTTTTGACGGACCAAAGGCTGCCACTGACGTACCCTCCGTCAAGAATTATTGGTAAACGACGCACCCACGACGCACCTCTCCCGGGGGTCGTATAGTGCGTCTTACAACTGATAGGTGTATAACGCACCTTTATTTGAATTATGATTAGCAACCCTTATGATTAGCGACCATTATGACCAATGACTCTTAGGACTAGCGACCCTTATGACTAGCGAGGTTGACACTCAAGGACTCCAACACCCCATATTCTTTAGTCTGGAAAATATTGGCAAAATGTAAGCCTTACTCAAAAGCCAGCAAACGGTGCAACCTGTGCTTACATGAAAAATTTCTAATCACAACATGTAGACATAGAAAGAAATTTATTTTATGTAACTCTAACTAACTACAATTGTTAGTTGACTGACAGCTCTCATATACACCATTTATTATGTTTTATATGCATTCCTTTGGACCTTTGCCCATGTTTGTATCAAAACCAAGTATCAAGTTTTAAGGTCAAAGTTTTAAGGTCAAGGAGACCATGCATGAGTCATCTTTTCTGGGCTATTATAATACACAGTGCAAGTGTTACTTAGTATTCAGTAATACACCTGAGGAGTGCAGCCATAGTGGTTGCATGAAACAGTACTGTACGTAGTGTTTATGGAATAAACTAAATTTAATTTTGATTATATTACGCTCTACTTTTAGTATCGAGCACTCTGTACCAAATGATCTGGTTTTACTTTGTTTTCCATTGCTGCATATATATATATATATATAGTTATATTTTTATAATGACTGCGTTAATTATTATATAATTATATAATTTGTCCCTTTTATTCTTTTCTTGTTTTATAAGAAAAGATTCCTATATAGGCTACCCCAAAAAGTTAATCTGAAGAAAAAAATTGTGCAATTAATGATTTTCTTTTCGAGATATCGACGATTATGTAATTTTTCTCCATAGAGCTCTGTATAAAAGCTCATTTTCTCCACCCCACTGTCGTTTAAGCAAGATCCTGCGACATTAAGACTACTCTGACACGTTCCATAGACGTAAACGATTGCTTTAAACGATTTTAAAGTTTAACGTGTATATTTATTAAAATGGCTGAAATATGAGGGTTTAACTTTCGCTAGTAGGAACAAAATGTTATTGTAAAAATAACAAAACAATTAATTTTAAACGATTTTAGGTTTGATTAAGATTTAAAAAAATCAAGTTCTGCTTACTACTGTATAGGGAAAAATCATATGTTTCAAGGAAACAAAGTCATTTTTTTCAAAAGACCTACATCTCATTGTAAACAGCCATTGAAATTGTTGTTTTGTTGCAAAAGGGCCTGTATCCAGAATTCGGGATACAGGCCCTTTTGCAACAAAACAACAACTTCAATGGCTGTTTACAATGAGATGTAGGTATTTTTGAAAAAAAATACTTTATTTCCTTGAAACATATGATTGTGACCTATACATTTCAATATCAAACTTATTTATTTGAAATGATTAAAATAAATGATTTTTTGTGTGTGGTATTTTTTCTTTATGTACAAACAGATGGAGTTTTGTTGCAAAAGGGCCTACATCCAAATTTCAAAAAATGTAAACATGATTTAAAAAATTAAAAAAACTAGCACATTTAAAATTTATTTCAATTTCAATTAGTATGTAGTGTACCTCTTTCATAATCCATTCAGTTTTTCAATTGCTCAACTTGAATATTTAGAAACAGTTTTTTGACTTTTTCTCAATAAGAGCCAAAGTGGATGTAGGCCCTTTTGCAAAATACCTCTTCAAATATTGGCTGATCAGTTATTGAATTGTACCGATACCATTAACATTAGAGGAACCACAATGGATCAATCACAACGATGTCGGCGTCGTTTAACTATTGATTTCGCTGCGATATAATGAACTTTTAAGTAAAGAGTTGATGCAACACATACCCAAATGCTCTATTCAAACGTGCCATTTTAACAAGTGACACATATTTTAATATCCTTCTTTAATATCCTTCTTCTTCTATAGATGAAGATTTATTTAGAAAGGAAATTAATTTAGACAAAGGCACGAGAAAACTCTGTCACTATGCTGAACAACCTATGATGTGATTCAAGACACAGGGAACCATGATAGAACCATGTAAATGAAGAGATTAAAATTTCAAATCACTGACTCCCCCTCATTGGAGGATATTACCCACACTGAAATGGTACATCGGTCAAAGTCTGTGAATCTACTAAAGTGCTTAACAAAAGAAAGTTGTACACTTTGTTTAGGTCAATTAAAGTAATTTTCGATTATTTTTTTACCAAACAGGCTAGATAGACATTTGGTTGAATCTTTTAGGCACATTTTGATACCAAACATAACACCTTAAAACAAAGATAAACCATAATTAGCACCATTTATAGAAAATTAGTCACTTTTCAAAAGTAACATTTTCAATACACAACGCGGAAGAAAACACCAATTGTTTAACAAGCACATAATGCCCTTTATGTTCGGAATCAAATATCCCGCTCACTAAGTGTATACCCAGCGCAGGGTAGTGTACACGGCTGCACAGTGTGATCGATTGCCCGCCAGTCAATCCTGGTTAATAACAGTGTCACGCACGGGGTGAACCTCGCACACACCCATTTTCCTCCCGTGTAGTCATTGAAAATGTGACTTCTGAAAAGTGACTAATTTTCTTTAAATGGCGCTAATCATGGTTTATCTTTGTTGTGTTATGTTTGGTATCAAAATGTGCCTAAAAGATTTATTCAAATGTCTATCTAGCCTGTTTGGTTAAAAAAAATCAAAAGTTACTTTAATTGACCTAAACAAAGTGTACTTTCTTTTGTTGAGCACTACCATGACTACTACGAAGAGGATGGCTTACTTACCACTGAGGAACAGTTTCTGCCACGCCATTTACACTCTAACAGTGTTTCGTTGTCCAGTACAAATCCAGCACGGAGTGTGAACTCGGTGTAGTTGAAGGTTGAATTAAAATCACCAAAAACATCGGAGTACTGATATTGCTCGGTTTCATCCGCCGAGTAATAGCTGTCATAGTCGTAATCCCCGGCACCTAACACAAATTGGGCAATTTTGTAATCTTGAGGTGTTTCAAATCCTGATTTCCGGTATCTAATATGAATACAAAAAGTTAATATACAGTGTTATTACACCTCATAAATATTCATGAACTAATCATGGCAATTCATTGGCCAATTCCTATCACAAGTACTATTTCCCTAGGGAAATAGTTTGACTATTTCCCTACAACCTCATCCCCAGAGTCACAGTGAGGTGTAATAAAACAAATACTACATGGTATGATCGGGGCAATATGGCACACTATTTTCCCTCGGTACTGGCTACGGGCCTATCACCCCTCACCCGAATGCTCTATTTCCCCTCTACCATGTAGTATTTGTATAATATCAGCATCTAATTGTAAAAGAATATCAACTATAACGATGGGTTTCACTCAAAAATTTGATAAGCAACCCTATTTCATGAAGACATTATATTGGATTGCGACTCGGTTTACCGGGCGACAGTAGCGCAAAGGATACCCTCTTCAACACATTAGTGATAAATACATAGAGGCGGCACAATCTTCAACAACTACCCCCGGTAGCATTCTGAACACTTTCCATGCGGCTATAACATTTACCATTATACAAAATAGATTTTCATAAACCTCTTTGCCAACTTCCAAAGTCTATCTCAAGAATTACTGAATCAATACTACGCATGTTTGTACTTATTTTTAATGCATTTCTCATGGTGACTTTAAATATGGTGACGAAAATCAAACATTTTGTGATATTTTGGAAGTTTTAACCCATTGTCACATATTTAGGTCACTCATTTTCATCCCTGAAAGCGCTATCATCCAAGGACCTTCTTTTCTTTAAATTTCTCATGGTGAAAATCAATAACTTTGACATTTTTGAAACATTTCTTGCCGCGTGGGAAGTGTTAACCCAATTTCACATCCTTAGGGTACACATTATCACACCGGAATATGATATCATCCAAATACCCCGTTTTTCTTTAAATGTCACCAAATTATTTTAGATGTAATCATTGTGACAAACTCACTACCCTTTATTAAGAGTTTTGTGTTGTTGGTTTTTTTGTGTGTGTGCTTTTTTAGAGGGTGATCACCTAAAGAGCTTTCTTAAAATAGGCCTATAACTCGAAAACCCTCTTTTTGAAAATTTTGCAAAAATTGTCACCCAAAGACCCACGTTTAAGGGAAATTAAGCATCCAAAGACAGACATATTTAAAGCATCCAAATCATCCCCCAAGATTTGAAAGTACTAGCCATTACCCCCGGTCCATAGGCGTGCGCAGGATTTTTTTACCCGGGACTTTGATTGATTGATTGATTGAGTATGCATGTTTGACTAATCAAAACGGTGCAACGGACAAGGGGTGTCTGCAGGGGGATGTGCCCACCCTCCTTGGAATTGGATTTTTTTGATTGAATTTTCGAAACAATTTGGTGCGATTTGGTGTGTACTTTTGGCCAATATTGTATTGAAAAACTTTCACTTCATTTCCAAACAATATTGGCTTATTATCAATATCATTCAAAATAGGATTTTTTGTCCCTTCAATTTTGCACAACACGGCGTAAGGGTTTGAAATTCGCATAAAATAAAAACCATTCACACTGAGCGCGAACATATTGGCTATTGTAAAAAGCAAGGTTTAAAAAACCAGTTGTTAAGCTTGACTGATAAGTAAACAATGAAATGAATTTGCGCGTAGCGCGCAAAAAATATTCATTTTATCACTAAAAAGGTCCAGACAACGTTTCTGAACCCATCCTGTTCCAATCGTATTACAAATAAGTAAAAATAATTCGCGCGGAGCGCGAAAACAATTTGCTATTGTAAAAAGTAAGTGTAAATAGTAAGTAAGTAAGTATATAGAGAGCATTCCTGAAGCCATCTTGTAAAGCTTGAATCTATATACTAATTTTCGGTCCCTCGCCTGATTAGATAGTTCAATAATAATTTTACACTCGCGTCCCTCTTCAACTGAAAAAGCGTGGTAATTGCGCCTCTAATACACGAGCTAATTAGATAGTTCAATGCCAGTATTTTCCCGTTTTCAGACATGCGCAGAAAGGATCACAGATGATAATCCGAAATGTTGAATTTCTTTTACTCGGGTAGCTACTGTTCGGTCAAAAATTGTGGTTTCCGGAGTGAGTGATGACATATGGTCTTCACCCAAAATATTTTCATCAGGGATATAGCTACATTTCTGTATGTGCGGCCGTTTGTTTTTCTTAAAGATCGCACGAGTAACAAGCATTTATACGGGACTATCGTCCGACAAATAAAAATATTTTACGACATTTTCTAAATGTAAACAAAAACTCTTACACAGATCTTAAAGTGACATTCACATTAGTAACATAGATGAACGCGGAGTTTGCTAACGTAGAAGAAACTGGCGGTACCATACCAACCGTTTCTGCGCGACCGCGTTTAACATGGCGCACGCGATTCGGCGCACACGTAATGACGCAGACAAAGTGTGTACGCGTTTGTGGTGCAAACTGTACATTATAAACGGGGCATGCCGCGAGTGAAAGCAGGCAGTCCGTACGGTTGCTCCGCGGTGCATACCGTACAGTACAATAAAATGTAACGAGAGCAAGACACAAACAAAACATTAATCATAAAGCCAAAGACATTTATTTTAATAAAGAAACTGGGAGCAAGGCGCAAACCGTATCCAGGATAACATGTATTAAAGTGACTGAAGTGGCTGAAGGAAAATACATTTGATGGAGTCACTCATGCAGTTGTATGGCTGGTCATGAAGCTATGGGCTGGTGGATCAGGGTCGACCCCACCCCCCCCCCCCCACCCCCCACACACACACACCCCTTTTATTTTATTTGTGCGACTTAATATACAGCGGTGCGGCTTACTGTATTATATATACGATGAGGTCTGAATCTTAATTTGAGGTGCTGCTTAATCGCCGTGCGGCCTATAGCACGTAAATTACGGGATTGTCACATGATACCCTAAGGTCTAAGCCCCTTCCCCGCACCGCACTTCCCTTACTTGATAATATGGATATATTAAAGCGGCCTTACACATAAGGCCACATGGGTATCTGGATACACGGAACGTGCGGTATTGCCCCATCATACCCTATAAAGCCACCCCCTCCTCCCCGCACTTCCCTTACTTGATAATCTGGATTAAGGGTACATGGGCATCTGGATAAACGGAACGTGTAGTATATTATCATGATTATTATAGAGTGTCTGGATTAGTAAGGGCACCAGTGGTATCAGGATTACGGGGTTCACTATAAAACGCAGATAGTCTCAAATTACCTGGATATACTATGCGCAGGTGTGCCACCTGTGATAACTGGATTTTAAGGGTGTATTAGGTAGTATCTCGGGAGGCCTTATTTAGAACACAACAAACATGACAAAGGGACTACTATACGTTTAGGCCCTATATGCCTATTGGAGGAATAATGTATTTAAGTAAATAGGCCAAACAAAACCCGGATGGCACACATAGTGTTTAAGTACAAGCATGGAATGGTACATGTGATCTTGATGATAGACTCCACCGACCATAAAACTAACCAACTATAGAACCCATATATAACGCTCAGAACGTAGGCCTATTACTTGAATACCTGAATGGCGGCACCAGCATCAAGGAGGAAAACGGGGTGGCGGGGCAATAAAAGAATCGGGGGAGACATTTTAAAGCTAATTTCAAGTTACTTTCAGTTAAGTTTTGACATTAAAATACAACTTTTGTATTATTTGGGGGTACAAAATGGATGTGGGTAGGGACATGAGTTGACAGGGGATAACGGGGGAGGGGATATTAAGGCAATCCAGATCCACGTAGGCCCTAATAGCCGCATACACAGTTATCACGGGTGCACTTAATATTCGATTCAAGATAAACCACATAGTCCATCATGGAGGTCCTATATTGGATCACTAATACACAATCTTTATTAAAGTACATGGGGTGGTACCTGAATAATCAAGGGCGCCATGTGTTATACATGCATGGCATACATGGATTTATTAAGGGCACATGGTATATATGGATTATTAAGGGCACTGTGATGTGGTACCAATGTCAGTATTAAGGGCACCTAGGATACATGGAGTATCAACGACATACTCTTGCTGTTTTACAATACCCTCATCTTTATACGTTTTGATGTGACTAACCACCCGCTATTATTATAGCTTCGGCACCTATACCTGCGCTTTCCATTATAAACTGGATATAATACGGGCACATTGGTATGGATATAATGCCGGCAAATGCGGTACCTGGGTTATTAAGGCCATCTGAGGGCCTAGGCCTATCATGGGTAACCGGTGTATTAAGAACACGTGGAGTACTTGGATTAGGAACATGGGTATCTGTATTATTTAAGAGCTCATTGGACCTAGGCACATGGTGTATTAAGGGTACCACGTCACATTATATCAAGGGCACTTTAGGTACCTGAATAAGGACATACTCTTGATATATATATAAACATTTATAACGCTTTGATATTACCCACCTTTGCCTATTGTGATATGACTATTACTGCCCGCTATCTTCGGCACCCGCGATTAATTCAAGTTACTTGAATGATAAAGTAAGGGCACATAGGTATCTCGATATAACGGCACACTGCAGTACCTGGATTATGTGGTATACAGTGCCATTAAGGGCACCTGTGGTAACTGGATTAGGGGTAGGGCTTAGGCCTATGGGGTCCCTGGATATAATGGGACAACGGGTACCTGCATTTCAGGTCACATGGGAGGCCTACATAGGTATCTGGAAAGACAAGGTAGGCCTACCTACTTTAAGGCATATGTATACCTGGATTATCAAAAGCACCTGCGATATTCGGATTATTTAGGGCCCGTCTGGATTATGTATACATGTAGGACATGTTCTTGATATTGTATCAAATTTTCTTACGGTTTGTTTACTTACCTCCTCCCCGTGAAATCTTCTAGCGGGTCCGTTCGCGCGGATGCCCGCTAGTAATAAATAAACATTGAAACTAATCCGCTCGTAGCGCGCAAATTCTTGAAATTAAATAACACAAAATTAAAAATAATTCCCGCGGAGCGCGGAGAAATTGGCCTTTGTTAAAATAAAGGTTTAGAAAAACGTTCTTGAAGCCATCTTGTTAAGCTTGAATAATAAATAAGCATTGAAACTAATCCGCTCATAGCAATTTTAACAATAAAAATGTCCAGAAAACAATTCTGTAGCCATCTTGTTCAAATTGAATAACAAAATATTTTTAAAAAAATGGCTATTGATAAAAAAAAAGGTTAAAAAACTCGTTCCAGAAGCCATCTTGTTAAGCTTGAATTATAAAACATTTAAAATAATCCGCGCAAAATAGTCCTGAAAAACGTTCATGAAGCCATTTTGTTTAAGCTTGAATATTAAAACAATGAAACCAATTCGCTCGAAACGCACAAAAATGTCTAGTTTTGTAACTAAAATGGTCCAGAAAACGTTCCTGAAACATGTTGTAATAAAGCTTGAATAAACATTAAAACTAATTCGCGCAAAGCGCGCATAAAACGGCTATTTTAACACTAACAAGCTTCAGAAAAATTTTCCTGAGCCATCATGTTTTAATCTTGAGTAATTTACGCGTACCAACTGTCAGTTTTTTAAACTAAAATTGTCCAGAAAAACGTTCCTTAAAGGCATATTATGAAAAGATCACATAATATACCTTTAAGCCATCTTTTTATAACTTGAATAAAGAAACATTGAATCTAACTTCCGCGAAGCGCGCAAAAATGTCTAGGTTTTTTTCACAAAAATAGTCCAGAAAACGTCCCTGAAACCATGTTGTTAAGCTTAAATAATTAAACATTGAAACTAATTCGTGCAAAAAATTACTTCTGTTGAGGGGGTGGCATCATCCCCATCGTATCAATTATGGGGGGGGGGGGCGTTCACCCTCCCCGCTTGCACTGTCTATGCTCGTTACTTTTCCTCCTTTTTTTTATTTTTTTATTTTTATTTTTTAATTTTGTACTATGCAGGCGCGTACCAGGGCACGCGCCTGCATACAACATATTTGACACACCGCTCGAATTTGGCTTTAATCTTAATATTGCTCTACCAATTTTCCTAAAAAGGGTTCCGTATCAAGAAAACACTTGATGGTTTTTATTTTGGTGAAACTGAAATCCATATACTAATATTTTAATTAACATTGATTAATATGGTAGGACCGTATCATACTCATAGGTTACTGTTATAGGCCTACAGTATATGTGAAAATATTTTTCTCAAAAAGTGTTACGTCGAATAGCGCAGTTAAAAAAGTGATGAGGTCATAGAAATAATATAGGTGAATTTTAAGATGGTTTGACGTTGACAATGCCTTGTTAAATAATAAATCCTTAAAGTATTCACATTTTGATTTTTTTTTTAAATATCATTTTTTGGAGCGTTGCTTGACGCATTTGCAAGCCGAGATTTATGTAGAAGAACAAAAATTACAGAAAATTATAGCGGCATGTATTGACGTACAAAGAGACCAATCGGACATTTTAAGTAGAGTCGGTGGGGGTGTCAGTCGGTCAATCGGTCAGTAATTTTTTTGGCAGAACATGAACATTTTATTCTGGTGAAAATTAGACCGACGAGTTCACATGTGTCCCTGCATGGCTGACTGATATATATGTAAATATGGCGGACCAGATTGTGATTTATAACAGGATGGATTGAGTTTAGACAGCGGGTTTTTCAACATTATCCGTTCTATACCAGTGCAACACTTTTCCTGTTCATGCAGACCCACTCCCTTTCTTTTAATTTTATTTTGTTCCCTTTCTGATATTTTTTCCATTATGAATGCTGCACTAGTATACGTTTCCAGCGGTTAACTTACTTTAGAATAGAACAAATAGCTGCTACATTTTCCAAATAAACCTTTTCTCCAGGTGTTTATAATAGAGAGGTGCACATGATACGTAGAAAAGATGAATAATGCGAAGGGCAGCTATTTAGTAAAACACTTCCACTCCAGTCACCTGGAGTGCCACCAATACGCCATCCTAGACAACATTACAATATTGGCCCAATAATTATGTTTTATTGGCCCAATTTTGTCTTACAATATTGGCGCAATATTATTTGCTCATGGGCCCAAGCTTAGCTCTATATTGGCACTCGGCAATGTGGGCCAAGCTTGGGCCAAGCTTAGGCCAATATTGGGCCAATATTGAGCGATCTTGGAGAAATGTTAGGTAGGAAGAATTCTATCTTTATATTGTTTTATTTCCCCCAAAGAGGAGTGAGCGGACCCCGGGCCAACCCGTGGCCAGGACCAACTTTGGCCAAGGGCAAGTCTAGGACAAGGGAACAAAAAATTGTAAGGGACAGGACAAGGCACAAGAAAAAAGGCCGGGAAGCGATAACTCTTAACAGCGGCCACATTTTTTAGACCACGTCATAATTTGTATATCAAATCAATGGTGTCATTTCCCGCCCCTTGTGCCCATTATTGGACCAATATTGGTTGCCAACATGATGCCAATTGAAGAGCGTTAATGTAAGACCAATAGTGGTCCAATATTGGTGACCAAGAGAGTGCCAACCGTGCCAATGCCAGTGGCACTCACTTGGTCACCAATATTGGTCTAATATTGGTTGCCAACATGATGCCAATTGAAAAGTGCCAATGTAAAACCAATATTGGCCCAATATTGGTGACCAAGAGAGTGCCAATGCCAATATTGCCAATGGGAACCCAATATTGGCCCAATATTGGTCAACATGAATATGCCAATGCAAATATTGCCAATGTTGGGCCAATATTGTGCCAATATAATGTATGTTGTCTGGGATGTTACACGCGGGCGGGCAATATTATTGGAGAAATTCACTGTGCTATGAGAGATGGTAAAGGTTAGGCCTTGGGGTTGAGATAAGCTGTGGGTGTGTGTGTGGGGAGGGGGGTAATGAAGTAAAGTGTTTGGAAAGTAGGGGGTTAATGAAGAAATGTGAAATAACCAAGGGCCATTAAGGTAATGAAATAATGTAGTTTCTGGTAAGATTAAAACATGGTATGGTGAATTTAAATCGCGTAACATGGTGTCAGGTGTGGGGTTTGTCTGAAGGACGGGCGTCCCGCTAGATGAATATAAGCGCAAAATATGTTTTTAACACAGCTTTATTCCCTAGTTCAAAATCTCAGAAAAGCAGTTAGTAGACGGTAAGTTAAGAATTCCTATAAAACAAGGAACTGAAAATGTGATACGCCCTACTTCAGACTGATTTTGCTTGATCGCATCACATACTCTCTATAAACCATGAGTCATCTGTGTATGAGTCAAATTTCACTGATAAGCCTGTGACCAAGGTTAAGAGGAATAGAGTAGAAAAATAGGGTGTCTGAAGGCCCTGTCACACCATAACGTATCGCCTCAACGTATGCCAACGTATGCGAAATATCGAAAAATACGTTGGTGTACGTTGGTGTACGCTGATATAAGTTAGGGGTACGTTGGGGATACGTCGTTTACCTTGTTTACGTTAAGAGCACGCTGTGATACGCTGTGACAATTTGGAACACGTCGAGCCCGCGAAAAAAATATTGAACATGCTCAAAATTTCTCGTCGTACTCAACGTGTGCTTAATACGTTCTGCATAAGTTCCCGGTAAGTTTGTCGTACGTTAAATATACGTTGACATATGCTGACATACGTTAGTGGTACGTTACTCGTACGTTACTCGTAAGTTGGTATACGTTGATAAACGTAGGCTGACGGGGAAACGTACAGCCAACGTAGTGATAACGAGTTGATAACGTATATGTGCCGTATGTCTAACGTATGCCTGACGTGTTTCCAACGAGTTTCGACGTATTCTCACGTATTCACCTTATGCCGGGCGATCGTGTAAGGCCCTGTCACGTATCCATAGCGTATCCATAGCGTAATGAACGTAGCGTATGACTAACGTATTGATAGCGTATCACTAACTTATAACATAATTATGACAGCGTATGCGAGCGTATGCTTAACGTATACTTAACGTAGCGTAGCGTATTCGTAGCGTATGATGATGGGTTGATGTGTTCAGCACGACAGACCATGAAGAAGTGAGGATGAGATACTCAAGGGACCCATTTATATACTCAAACCCTCCATAAGTTCCCAAAACGCCGAATGCTCGCTAGCTGTACGGTACATATACTAGCTGTACGGTAGCCCTGTCACACCATGGCGTATCGCCTGAATGTATGACATCATCATCATCTACGCTTTCCGGCTATGTTGCCATTACGCTCGCAACTATTGCTTTCCGCTCAAGTTGCGCTTTGACAATTAGAGTAATAAACTCAGTGGTCCGTCACGATCCACTCCCGACAACTTAACCGAACCTAAATGTGTGTACAGACACAGACCGGGATGATCCCCTACTCTTTACGAAGGAGTCTGTGACCTTTTAACGTGCTCGGCGATAGCTCTTCCGATACACGGGACCAACATTTCTACGTACCTTCCGAAGCACGATGCGCCATGAACATGCCAACTTCAGTCTGCACGGTCTGAAGGAGGCATGGGGACGAGGCTGTGTTGGTGTATCGTGTGTTTTTTTTAACTCTCACTCATAAACGATCCACCAACAGAACTACGGTGCGCAGCAGTGTACGACGCTCTATATATGTATGAATATATGAATGTATGACAACGTATGCGAAATATCGAAAAATACGTTGGCGTACGTTGGTGTACGCTGATACAAGTTAGGGGTAAGTCGGGGATACGTCGTTTACGTTAAGAGCACGCTGTGATACGTTGTGAAAATTTGGAACACGTCGAGCCCGCGAAAAATTATTGAGCATGTTCAAAATTTCTCGACGTACTCAACGTGTGCTTAACTTACGTTCTGCATAAGTTCCCGATAGGTTCGTGGTACGTTAGACACACGTTTACAAACGCTGACATACGTTAGACATACGTTGACATACGCTGACATACGTTAGAGGTACGTTACTCGTCGTAAGTTATAGGTTGGACCTATAGATTTACCCTTCTAGATATTTTAATAGTTATCATCTAGGCTGCGTTTACTTGAACTGGCAACACTTGTCCCGCCGTGTACGAAACTCAATTTCTACAGCGGCATAAGTCACGTGTTCGTTGTACGCCGAGGATACGCTGAGGATACGTCGAACACGCTATCAATATCAATTGAACACGCTATCAATACGTTAGTCATACGCTAATACGCTATGGATACGTCCATTCCATCACCGATGTCGACTTTTCCTACGCAATTCGTTGGGAAGTTGGACGTTCTTGGACGTTCTTGGACTCTGACAATTTTCGAGCTATTTTTTGAATACGTCGGCATACGTTCAGGCCACGTTCAGGCCATACGCTATGGTGTGACAGGGCCTTTAGGTTTATTTTACTGGGAATGTATGTAGTTCCTTGTTTTTATTGAGAGTTATACCAACACTGCGGTTGCACAATGTCCTGTTTGCGGTATGGATGTACGTGAGAAATACAAGCAATGTCCTTGTTCCTTGTTTGTATTACGGGAAGTTTTTCAAAGGTGAATAATTATAATCTCGATAATAATCTTGAATAATTTTTGCGTACAAACTAAAAGGGTCCAGAAAAACGTTCCTTAAGCCATCTTTTTATAACTTGAATAAACAAATATTGAATCTAACTCGCGCAAAGCGCGCAAAAATTTCTATTTTTTTCACTAAAAGCTTAATAATTATAAGACGTCGAAAGTCAGACTATGATTTACTTACTTTGCCATGAACAGAAATCAGTGGCGTAGCCAGAGGGGAAGGGAGAGGACGAGGGGCGATCGCCGTGACTATCGTATTGGTTGAGATTTACCCTGTCGGTTCATTTGAGGAGAGGAATCATTTAATTTAATACGCGCACATATGTCTCCAAAATGCAATATTTTTTTGTATGAGATTGTTTAGAGTCAAAATGTACCTCAATCATAGCAAAAATTAGGGAAATTTCGAACATTTTCGTGCGCTACGCAAACATTTCTTTTGTCACAATAATCTTGTCGGTTGACTTTCATTTCTGCCCTCTCCCAATATAAAATACCTAACTACGCCACTGACAAAAATGTTTCATGTACACGACGAAACAATATTGCTTCTGTGGTTTTAAAACAATCCATGGCTCATGTTCCTAGGGTTTTTTTTTCTTCTTTTCATTTCTGTATTTAAAAGTATTTAATACATGTGCCATTTGTTTCAAAATATCTTGATAATTTTTGATAATTTTTTATCAAAATGTTAACCAAAGAAAGAACGGCAGAATCTTCAAATCAACACCAGAGATATACAATAAAATATGATCAAAGAAGTTTATTTTTCTCTATTGTGTATCGTACAATTTTGTATGTTGTATACGGCAATTCGTCTTTAATACAATGGTTTTTAATCAAACATGAGGGTTTATCAAGCCATGAAAATTTCGTAACTCGAGGGGGAGGGGGGTAACAAGTTACGTACGCTCTGTACGTAAGTGAAAATGGCGATAATTTTGGACGACCCCTAAGCTTGAATGATTAAACATTGAAACTAATTCGCGCAAAAAATGACTTCTTTTGATGGGGGAGGGGGCATCGTCTCCATCGTGACAATTATGGGGGGGGGGTGGACTGCCCCCCCCCCCCTGATTACACCACTGGTGGTGTGGAAATGCCTTTAGCGGGATACAGGGGGCCGAGCTGTTGGGTTTTAACTTGCCTGGATGACGTAAAACTCTCCTTGCTATCAATATTAACTTTTGTTATTAAGCACTCACATAGTTCAGAGACGTAGAGATAAAGTAAGAGACACTAATAAAAGCTGCCGGCCTCTCCTTTCCCCTCCCATCCTCCTCCCCTCTCCCTCCTCCTCCCCCTCTCTTCTTCCTCTCCCCTCCTCTCCTCCTCTCCTCACCTCCCTTCCCCTCTACCGGTGGTTTGAGCCCCAAAGCCCCACCCCCTTCCTGGGCACGCGCTTCGGTCCCCCATCCCATAGATATTCTTACCTGTTGAAATTGCATATAGTAACGGCTGGAAACTCTAGATCGTAAAGATACACGCGAGATACTTTAGTGTTGACTTCATATGATGTATAAGCACTAATTCTCAGATATATTTGCCAACAGCAAACGCCCATGCATGCTCCAAAGGCTAGTGCCCAAACTACCCGTATCCAGATAGGCCGAGAATTGCCGCCTATACGCGCGACGCCGTGAAGACTTGTCGATTGCACGAAATCTTGCTCTAAGCTGAGCTCAGCATCTGGTATCTTATCACGCCTATCGTCTTCCATTCGGTTTAGCTCCATCTTTTAAGCTTCTGGTCGAAATTTGACGCTGATGCACATTACATAACAAGTTAAAATTAATTCCAGCCTCACAAATCTCTTTAAATTACCTTTTAGTAGTAGTCACAAATCGAAATTAAGTATATAATGGTATATTAAGTACCCTTTAACTAAGCGTAGTAATATCGAGTGACGTAAATTAGCATGTCCATTCAGCCAACACACACACACAAATGACGTTCAACTTCAACCTACACATATAGGTATATATTCATACAGACAAATAATTAAATTTGTAATCGCCTCATTGGAGTCGATGCTTCATTGAGCGTGTTTCTGCTGAATTATTGCCGAATGTTGCCGATTATTGCCGATTATTGCCGATTATTGTCGGGTTCTGTCTGTTTCTGCTGGGTAAACTTAGCGTTTATAAGCGGTTTCTTCCCCAGCAGAAACACGCTCTATGTGTGTTCAGTATTATTCGTAGTTACACCCTACTGACAGTATAGATATAAATACTTGATGTATCCAAAATAGATCTGTTGTTTTGACCTCAAATTTGTGCGAAATCACTTAATCGTAAGTAACAAATATGAATGATGTCAACTTAACACTTTCCACGCGGCAGGCGTCTGCAGACGACATTCCAAAATTTCACAAAATGTTTTAAAAATGTCAAAATTGTTGAATTTTATTACCATATTTAAATTCACCATGTGAAATACATTGAAATAAGTACAAATGTGCCTAGTATTGGTTCAGTAAATCTTAAGATAGACTATGGTAATATTTAGCCGCGTGCAAAGTGTTAAAGCCCAATCAATTCTGCTGTTACCATGCCAATTTTGGACAATTCAACAAAGATTATTAACTTTCATCAAAACAGGGATTTCAACAATTGTATTATATGTTTCAACCTGCACCTATACAAATTAAGATAAAATCAGTCCTCGTTGTACAACCTTAGAACATAGAATGAGGCTCAACAAAACGTCGATTCAAATATTCTTTCCTAGGAACATAAAATTATTCCTCACTTATAGCTGGGAGCATGGATCCATTTTCGGGGTTTTCCGGCCCCGGTCTGCTGGCACAGGAAGTTATATACCAAAAATGTTCCTTGAAGTTCGTGGAATTATAACCTAGATGGATATCCTTGCCAACGTGGGTGTTTAATTACCCTTTGACCTTGATTTAGGGTAAAAGGTCACATGTGTTTCAATGTGTTTTTAAACCAATTTGCTAGGTACATTGTCAAAACCTTGTTTACTACTACGATACATATAATTATGCTGGACATAAGGTTGTTTTCGTGATTTTGTTTAAAATACATCTAATATTCAAATAATTTGGATTTGTTATAAATAATATGGACGTAAAAAAATAGATTTTTGAGGAGAAAAAAAGCAAATTGTTAGCACTTTTGAAATTAGTGAAAGTTGATACCAAAAAATTGATACTCTGACTTATTTCCTTTTCAAAAATGTATACCTTTTGTTTACGTCACGAGTCACAGCTTTGATAAATTTCATAACATTCGGGTTTATATTACGTACAGTAAATTTAAATATTTTAGAGTCCTTAAAAAGATTACAACCCTGCCTAATCCCCAAATGGAAAATACATTTGCTTGGTGTTTTTCCACACACAACTGGGGGAACCGGTTTCTGACTTGGCTCACTTCAATATTGTATATCTAAAGAAGCTTGTAATGGTTTTCCAAGAAATTAAACCTAGTACAGGGTGTATCAAAAAAATAGGACACTTTTTTATGACGGGTGTAATACTTGTTATAATCATTGGACCATGACCAATGTAGTCTCAATGTAAAGCCCAATTAATTATTAAGATATCCTGAAAATAAGAGATCAATCCGATGAAAAATAAGAAAACTAGCATAATTTGCGTAAACCATGTCATTTACTGGTTTGTACAATGGGATTTACATATTGTATAGACGAGTAAATAACATGGTTTACGTTTCAATACGTTACAATAATTATAAACATAGAAAATAATCTATCAGTCAATACTAAAGATTAGTTTGGTAATCCATTTAATTCTGGCACAAATCAATAATGGCTAAATAATCCACAAAATTAAATCAGAAGCATGCATATTCTTGCAAATTAAAAAAGTTCTCGAACCCACTGTAGATGGTTCATTAGCATGATAAGAAATATAATTGGCATAAACAGTGTGGTGCGCGTTCATGTCACTCTACTGTTACTGTGTGAATGACCATTGTACATACTACAAAATAGATTGCCTTGCCTAATAGGTCACAATTTCCTTAATTAATGATGGATTTTTCTCATCTTTTCAGGATTTTATCTTTATCGGTTGTACTTTGCGTTGAAATAAAAATTGGTCATGCTTCAGTGATTTAACAAGGATTTAAACCATCATCAAAAAGTGTCCTAATTTTGTTTGATACACCCTGTATATTAGGAAGAAAAAAATCTTTAAAAAATGTAATTCATATTATTTATAACGTTATCAGCTTGCACATAAACGCAACCTCTTTTTCAACAAAAAAAGTATCATTTTTATCTTCAAGAATACTTGTTCCGAAAAACGTTGCTGCGTTTCCAAAATGTATGAAATAGCTTAGTATTTCTCTTAAATACCGCTTGATGGCGACATTTTCACTTATGTATTTCATTGCATGCAAGGTAAACTCGAGATGGCGCTATTTCACTGTTTTGAAAAGAAATTCTTACTAAATGTAACTTACTTTTACAGACGTCTGAGAGGCTTTAATGTATTTTGCTCTATTTCCAAAATTTGAAAAAGTGTACTTTAGGTCCCATTTTCTGAACTGATTACACCACTGGTGGTGTGGAAATGCCTTTAGCGGGATACAGGGGGCCGAGCTGTTGGGTTTTAACTTGCCTGGATGACGTAAAACTCTCCTTGCTATCAATATTAACTTTTGTTATTAAGCACTCACATAGTTCAGAGACGTAGAGATAAAGTAAGAGACACTAATAAAAGCTGCCGGCCTCTCCTTTCCCCTCCCATCCTCCTCCCCTCTCCCTCCTCCTCCCCCTCTCTTCTTCCTCTCCCCTCCTCTCCTCCTCTCCTCACCTCCCTTCCCCTCTACCGGTGGTTTGAGCCCCAAAGCCCCACCCCCTTCCTGGGCACGCGCTTCGGTCCCCCATCCCATAGATATTCTTACCTGTTGAAATTGCATATAGTAACGGCTGGAAACTCTAGATCGTAAAGATACACGCGAGATACTTTAGTGTTGACTTCATATGATGTATAAGCACTAATTCTCAGATATATTTGCCAACAGCAAACGCCCATGCATGCTCCAAAGGCTAGTGCCCAAACTACCCGTATCCAGATAGGCCGAGAATTGCCGCCTATACGCGCGACGCCGTGAAGACTTGTCGATTGCACGAAATCTTGCTCTAAGCTGAGCTCAGCATCTGGTATCTTATCACGCCTATCGTCTTCCATTCGGTTTAGCTCCATCTTTTAAGCTTCTGGTCGAAATTTGACGCTGATGCACATTACATAACAAGTTAAAATTAATTCCAGCCTCACAAATCTCTTTAAATTACCTTTTAGTAGTAGTCACAAATCGAAATTAAGTATATAATGGTATATTAAGTACCCTTTAACTAAGCGTAGTAATATCGAGTGACGTAAATTAGCATGTCCATTCAGCCAACACACACACACAAATGACGTTCAACTTCAACCTACACATATAGGTATATATTCATACAGACAAATAATTAAATTTGTAATCGCCTCATTGGAGTCGATGCTTCATTGAGCGTGTTTCTGCTGAATTATTGCCGAATGTTGCCGATTATTGCCGATTATTGCCGATTATTGTCGGGTTCTGTCTGTTTCTGCTGGGTAAACTTAGCGTTTATAAGCGGTTTCTTCCCCAGCAGAAACACGCTCTATGTGTGTTCAGTATTATTCGTAGTTACACCCTACTGACAGTATAGATATAAATACTTGATGTATCCAAAATAGATCTGTTGTTTTGACCTCAAATTTGTGCGAAATCACTTAATCGTAAGTAACAAATATGAATGATGTCAACTTAACACTTTCCACGCGGCAGGCGTCTGCAGACGACATTCCAAAATTTCACAAAATGTTTTAAAAATGTCAAAATTGTTGAATTTTATTACCATATTTAAATTCACCATGTGAAATACATTGAAATAAGTACAAATGTGCCTAGTATTGGTTCAGTAAATCTTAAGATAGACTATGGTAATATTTAGCCGCGTGCAAAGTGTTAAAGCCCAATCAATTCTGCTGTTACCATGCCAATTTTGGACAATTCAACAAAGATTATTAACTTTCATCAAAACAGGGATTTCAACAATTGTATTATATGTTTCAACCTGCACCTATACAAATTAAGATAAAATCAGTCCTCGTTGTACAACCTTAGAACATAGAATGAGGCTCAACAAAACGTCGATTCAAATATTCTTTCCTAGGAACATAAAATTATTCCTCACTTATAGCTGGGAGCATGGATCCATTTTCGGGGTTTTCCGGCCCCGGTCTGCTGGCACAGGAAGTTATATACCAAAAATGTTCCTTGAAGTTCGTGGAATTATAACCTAGATGGATATCCTTGCCAACGTGGGTGTTTAATTACCCTTTGACCTTGATTTAGGGTAAAAGGTCACATGTGTTTCAATGTGTTTTTAAACCAATTTGCTAGGTACATTGTCAAAACCTTGTTTACTACTACGATACATATAATTATGCTGGACATAAGGTTGTTTTCGTGATTTTGTTTAAAATACATCTAATATTCAAATAATTTGGATTTGTTATAAATAATATGGACGTAAAAAAATAGATTTTTGAGGAGAAAAAAAGCAAATTGTTAGCACTTTTGAAATTAGTGAAAGTTGATACCAAAAAATTGATACTCTGACTTATTTCCTTTTCAAAAATGTATACCTTTTGTTTACGTCACGAGTCACAGCTTTGATAAATTTCATAACATTCGGGTTTATATTACGTACAGTAAATTTAAATATTTTAGAGTCCTTAAAAAGATTACAACCCTGCCTAATCCCCAAATGGAAAATACATTTGCTTGGTGTTTTTCCACACACAACTGGGGGAACCGGTTTCTGACTTGGCTCACTTCAATATTGTATATCTAAAGAAGCTTGTAATGGTTTTCCAAGAAATTAAACCTAGTACAGGGTGTATCAAAAAAATAGGACACTTTTTTATGACGGGTGTAATACTTGTTATAATCATTGGACCATGACCAATGTAGTCTCAATGTAAAGCCCAATTAATTATTAAGATATCCTGAAAATAAGAGATCAATCCGATGAAAAATAAGAAAACTAGCATAATTTGCGTAAACCATGTCATTTACTGGTTTGTACAATGGGATTTACATATTGTATAGACGAGTAAATAACATGGTTTACGTTTCAATACGTTACAATAATTATAAACATAGAAAATAATCTATCAGTCAATACTAAAGATTAGTTTGGTAATCCATTTAATTCTGGCACAAATCAATAATGGCTAAATAATCCACAAAATTAAATCAGAAGCATGCATATTCTTGCAAATTAAAAAAGTTCTCGAACCCACTGTAGATGGTTCATTAGCATGATAAGAAATATAATTGGCATAAACAGTGTGGTGCGCGTTCATGTCACTCTACTGTTACTGTGTGAATGACCATTGTACATACTACAAAATAGATTGCCTTGCCTAATAGGTCACAATTTCCTTAATTAATGATGGATTTTTCTCATCTTTTCAGGATTTTATCTTTATCGGTTGTACTTTGCGTTGAAATAAAAATTGGTCATGCTTCAGTGATTTAACAAGGATTTAAACCATCATCAAAAAGTGTCCTAATTTTGTTTGATACACCCTGTATATTAGGAAGAAAAAAATCTTTAAAAAATGTAATTCATATTATTTATAACGTTATCAGCTTGCACATAAACGCAACCTCTTTTTCAACAAAAAAAGTATCATTTTTATCTTCAAGAATACTTGTTCCGAAAAACGTTGCTGCGTTTCCAAAATGTATGAAATAGCTTAGTATTTCTCTTAAATACCGCTTGATGGCGACATTTTCACTTATGTATTTCATTGCATGCAAGGTAAACTCGAGATGGCGCTATTTCACTGTTTTGAAAAGAAATTCTTACTAAATGTAACTTACTTTTACAGACGTCTGAGAGGCTTTAATGTATTTTGCTCTATTTCCAAAATTTGAAAAAGTGTACTTTAGGTCCCATTTTCTGAACTGTGCTATCGTCCGATACTGGCACACTCAGTATCGTTCAATACTGGTACAATTACAGTAAGTGTGCCAGTATCGGACGATACTGGCACGATATTGGAGCAGAATCTTGAGATACTGGAAATTGCATGTGCCAGTATCGTGCGATACTGATATACAAGTGTCTGGGACCTGATGTTCACTTTTTCCCCACTTCGCATTTCTTCATATTGCGATAACTGTAGATGCACGTACCAGTGCATTTACTTGAGCCTGATCCTACCGGGACCAGAATGTGGTATACAATTGGATTCTTTGAGGACAATATTTGATTGGTCGAACTGAGTTTTTAAAATGCGTCTCGCCCAATATTTTATAAATCATAGCGAGACCAATAAATATTTGGCGAAAAACATCAAATTAGTTTTGGATCCAATATTAACAACACTTAGACTCATCAAAACACAATAATGACTCTGATTGGACTGAACGTATTACACCCCCCCCCCCCCCCCCCCCCCCCCCGTATCAACGCCAGTATTACAGTATCGGCCGATACTGGCATATGTACGATGTTCCAGTATCGGGCAATACTGGCACATATGTATGTACCAGTATCGTTCAATACTGGGATAAATCTCACTGGTATCATGTGTACTAGTATCGGCCGATACTGAAACATAAAAACGTACAATGTGGTGTTCAAGTATCGACCGATACTGGAACAGTATCGATACTGGCAACTTTTATGTCGCCTTGTCCTTCTGTAGACCACAAGAAATTAAAAATAAATGTAATTACTCACTTTTGATTTTTTCAAATCAGCTTTATTGAACGCACTATGTTAACAACGAATAACATTACTATACAATATCCATCCACCTTAATTGTGCAGTGAGTTCAAAGTGTATTTATTCAACTAATCAATGCAGTATTTACGGGCGATTATAAGTTGCGGCTACTGGAATACGCTCTGGCGTCACTGCACAGAGATAAATTTTGATGTATGCACTTACGGACAAATATATACTCTGTTCAGCAAAATACTGATCGAACACTTAAATTACGTACCCAATACATCAATACTGTACATCAATATCTATAGATGGTGTATCACAGCAGCGTAAGCGTTTATACCATACAAACGGCCGAGTGCACCAATGACGGGTAGCTGAAGAATAGCTACCTCGCTAGTAACCGAGGCGTAACCCAAAATGTTGAGAGCGCCAATGCGGGGTAAGCTACTAGGCTAATAACTGGCGGATAATTTACGCTAAATGTTATACCTGACCGGACCCAAGAGTAAGTTGGGGCATAACGTTTTATGCCAGAAGTCAGTCGATTCTAGCAGTAGCGTATTTTTTTGTGAACATTGGAGGGGATGATTCGCTGATGCTGAAGGACCAATTGCGCTTGCATGCCCAGGGGGTGTCTATTTGAAGTGAAATGTGACCCCTCATAAGCTGAAAGATTTTATATTTTTGAAAATCCATTCATGCAATTTGGTGATTTTTTTAGTCAAAATTTAAATCAACTCCTTTTACCCATTCAAAGACTAATCGCACCGACTTTGGGTCATATTTTGACCAAAATGTACTAATTGTCCAAGGATCTTAAATAATGACTAAATAAATAAACTTATTATTGTTTTTATTAATTAAAAACTGATAAAGCCAAGTTTCAACATTATTGTGAATGGAAGGGTAGAACTAGAAGAACGAAAAAAAACAAGCATATCGTGCCGTGCGTGGTCTGGGGATCGAACCGGGGTTCTGCGGTATTTGTGTTAAGAGATGTGTTATAATTGTATATAATTGTTCCCATCGGGTGCTTGTTTTTGTCGTTAAAATTGTGCTTTTTGGTGCAATGTTTGTATGTGCCCCTCGCCCAAAATATGTTCGTAATGTCATGATAGTCCTTATTTTTGAAAAAGCGGTAAACAAATTTCGAAATTTTTGGCCATGAAATGGCATCATTTTTTCCGGATCGCAGGCCGACTCCACGTGATTCTTGATTTACACTCACCTATGACCTAGCGAGTGACGACACGTTTTTAATATTACGGAGGACCATTCACGTCAGAATTTTACAGTAAACTATAGGTTAACACTTGGCATATGCGCCAATTAATTTTGTAAGAGGACGATGCTGATTAATGTGGATATTTACCTCGCTAGTTGCTATTCTGGTGTTACTCGCCAGTTATGCTCTAAGAATTACATCGTTTAGTAGTAAGTTATGCTACAGTTTACCTCCCTATTAAGTTACCCGTCATTGGTGCACTCGGCCGTATGAAATATAAAATAAATAGGGTTTTTCTTTTGTTCCCATGCAATATATTGGCAGCCCCCACATCCTACGAGGTGAACTATGAGCGCTGCTGGAACGTGTATGGTACAAAACAGTAATATAAAATTATATTGGTTTGTTGAGGAATCGAACCCGGTATTTATGCGTGGGAGCCGAGCGTGGCCATTATACTACACTGGGTTAACTGTTACAGAAAGCCGTGGATCAAAGATGTATACGAGGGGGTATCAAAAAGTTCTTGAAATCACCCAGACGTGAAGGAGTCAGAAACCTTTTTTTTGTTATGTAACTCTTCAGACATCTTTAAAAAGTCACTATGCAAAGTCACACATCTCTCCCACTATTTATTACCTGTCCACAGCCCGCTATTGTAGAGCTCCTCAGATTGACCGACATTGATTGATCCTCAGATTGCCTCGGATAGCGTTATTCCCAAAACAGCAATAAATAGTTTAAAGTGTTGACAGAAAGGTTTCAAAGGAATGTAGGGGTCATTATAGGTCAATCTGTGTACACCCCATGTTACCCACAAGATTATTGTCACCAAGCTTGATTGTAATGTCCTTTGACCCCTTTCTGTCAACACTTTAAACTATTTATTGCTGTTTTGGGAATAACGCAATCTGAGGCAATCTGAGGATCAATTAATGGCGGTAAATCTGAGGATCTCTACAATGGCGGTCTGTGGACAGGTTATAAATAGTGGGAGAGATGTGTGACTTTGCACAGGGTCTTTTTTTTAAAATAACCAAACAATTAATTTTAAACGATTTAAGGTTTAATGAAGAAAAAAGGAAGTTCTGCCTACTTCCCCCCCCCCCCCCCCCCCCCCCCCTTCTCCGCATTGCGCGGGTCCTTAATGATCTTAACTGTACGAGTAACGGGCGACGAGTTTGTTTATTTTATACAGAAAAATCAACACACAAAATGACCCAGCTTATCGTGGGACGGTTCTGGAATGCTGTTTATAAATGGTTTGTGCGAAATGCTATGCGATGCGGGATGAACATCGAAGCTGCTTTGATGGTGTATTAACCATATTTCATGTGTAATATAAATGTGGAAATCGACCACGCCTTTCATTATCTACATGTTGATCTAATTCTAAAATTTACATCAAGTTCTAGAATGGTGTAAACATATCGCATGTTTAAAATAAATGTGAAAATAGATAACGCCTCTGAATATTTACATGTTGATCTACTTCTAAAATGTACATCAATATCTATAATGGTGTAAACATATCGCACATTTAACATAAATGTGGAAATCGATCACGCCTTTCAACATTTACAAGATCTAATTATAAAATAATTCGGAAAGTGTACTTTAGGTCCCAGATACTGGTACTGGTATACCAGTATCGTTCAATACTGGAACATAAAAGTTGCCAGTATCCCTCGATACTGGTACTATTTTAATGTCCCAGTATCGCCCGATACTGGAACATTTTATACGTCCTAGTATCGTCTGATACTGGAACACTGACTTTGTACCAGTATCGAACAATACTGGTTGTTCCAGTATTCTCCGACACTAGTACAGTCCAGAATATGGGACCTCAGGTACACTTTTTCCTGTACATCAATATCTAAAATGGTGTAAACTTATCGCAAGTTTAACACAAATGTGGAAATAGAACACGCCTTTTGATATTTACATGTTGATCTACTTCTTAAATATACATCAATATCTAAAATGGAGTAAACATATCGCACGTTTAACATAAATGTGGAAATAGAACACGCCTTTGAATTTGTACATGATCTAATTCTCAAATGCCCATCGATATTAGTCGGGTATCAACAGAGGGTTAGTGTGCACCCCCCCCCCCCCCCCAGGACTCCCCCAAACCAACTTTTTTTGCTTCCTATTATGATCCTAAGACATAATCAGGATGTTACCAAAAATATTTTCATATTGCTAAGGGGTTATGCAAGATGGCGTCCAAAATGGCCGCCGTAACTGGTCAAATCTCATAAAATGACATATAGCAATCAAATTGTATAGAGAAAGTGAAGTTTTAATAGTGGGATGTATGTATTAGACCACTAGACACTCATATCCAGAACTTTTTCTTTGTTAACACACCTAAGTCCAAGATGGCCGCCAAAATGGCCGCCAAAATTGGTAAAATTCCATATATTGGCATATATAAACTAACATGTATGATCAGAGTATAGTTTTAACAATGGGATGTATGTGTTAGACCACTAGAAACCCAAATCTAGTATTTGTACTTTGTTGACATACTTCAAAAACAAAATGGCCGCCAAATTAATGGTCAAAAGTGGTCAAAATTCCATAAAATAGCATAATATCAACCGAAATGTATGATAAAAATATAATTTTAATGATGTGATGTATGTATTAGACCACAAGTAACTCATATCCAGTATTTGTGCTCTGTTGAAATAGTTCAAAATCCAAAATGGCTGCCAAAATGGCCCCCCAAAATGGTTCCTAAAGTGGCTGCAAAAGTGTCAAATTCCAAAAAATGGGATAATATCAACCTAAATGTATGATGAAAATATAGTTTTAATGATGGGATGTATGTATTAGACCACTAGTAACTCACATCTAGTATTTTTACTTTGTTAACATACTTAGAAATCCAAAATGGCCCCCAAAATGGGTCCCAAAATGACTGAACAAATTGTCCAAATTCCATAAAATGGTATAATATCAACCAAAATGTATGATGAAAGTATAGTTTTAACATTGGGATGTTTGTATTAGACCACTAGTAACTCATATCCAGTATTTGCATTGTAATAACATACTTTAAAACCAAGATGGCCACTAAAATGGCCGCTGTAAATGTAAAAATAGTCTACATGAGTGTATGATAATCTAAAATAGATATTGTAAGAGTGTATATTACATCAAATTCACCAAATAGTATTATTCTAAACTGCTATAAAGCTATTGCTTTTAGAAATAAGGCCCACCTCTGACAATTGTGATTCAGTTTCACTTTCCAAAATGGCTGCCAGAATGGATAAGTTGATGTTTAATGACCTAAAACAATGGTTTTGTACCATACTAAGTAATACTAATACCCCCAAATTTAATGGGACAGTATTCACTATATTGGCTTTATATCTTACTTTATATCTACAGCTTTTAATCCATACAGTAAACGTATTTGTATATGTGACAAGGTATGATTAAATGGTATAGACTCCATTTTGACAATGTGATGTTAATAAGATGGGCATTATAATGACCATTTCATTAAAATTACCCCCTAATGGTCAATAAAATTACCTCCAAATGGTCAAAATAATTACCACAGGTGGCCACCAATTTATCAAAATATGGAGTCTATACCATTCAATCATACCTTGTCACATACATACGTTTACTGGGTGGATTAAAATCTATTGATATAATCTTTTGTTCATATCTAATGTAACACTAACAATAAAACTAATACAGATTTCAGTTATTTTAACCGTTTGCAGCCATCTTATATATATTTTTAAAATACTCAAACTAGATCTACAGCCCTAGGCGTTATCATAGACATATATTGAATGCTGTCTTATTAGATTTGGAGGCATTGGTATTACATATAGTATGGTCATTTACAATACAAAACAATTGTTTTAGGTCATTTAACATCAACTTAACCACTCTGGAAGCCATTTTGGAAAGTGATACAGAGTCAAAATTGTCACAGAGGTGGGCCTTATATCTAAAAGCAATAGCTTAGTAGTTTCGAACATACTATTTGGTGAATGTGATGTAATATACACTCTTACAATTTCCATTGTGGATTATCATACACTCATGTAGACTATTGTACATTTACAGCGGCCATTTTGGTGGCCATCTTGGATGTAAAGTATGTTATTACAATGCAAATATACTGGATATGAGTTACTAGTGGTCTAATACATACATCCCAATGTTAAAACTATACTTTCATACTTTCATCATACATTTTGGTTGATATTATACCATTTTATGAAATTTCAACAATTTGTTCAGTCATTTTGGGACCCATTTTGGGGGCCATTTTGGATTTCTAAGTATGTTAACAAAGCAAAAATACTAGATATGAGTTACTAGTGGTCTAATACATACATCCCATCATTAAAACTATATTTTCATCATACATTTAGGTTGATATTATCCCATTTTTTGGAATTTGACAATTTTGCAGCCACTTTAGGAACCATTTTGGGGGCCATTTTGGCAGCCATTTTGGATTTTGAATTTTTTTAACAGAGCACAAATACTGGATATGAGTTACTTGTGGTCTAATACACACATCCCATCATTACAATTATATTTTTATCATACATTTCGGTTGATATTATGCTATTTTATGGAATTTTGACCACTTTTGACCATTAATTTGGCGGCCATTTTGTTTTTGAAGTATGTTAACAAAGTACAAATACTAGATTTGAGTTTCTAGTGGTCTAACACATACATCCCATTGTTAAAACTATACTCTGATCATACATGTTAGTTTATATATGCCAATATATGGAATGTTACCAATTTTGGCGGCCATTTTGGTGGCCATCTTGGATTTAGGTGTGTTAACAAAGCAAAAGTTCTGGATATGAGTGTCTAGTGGTCTAATACATACATCTCACTATTAAAACTATACTTTCACAATACAATTTGATTGCTATATGTCATTTTATGAGATTTGAAAAGTTATGGCGGCCATTTTGGACGCCATCTTGCATAACCCCTTAGCAATATGAACATATTTTTGGTAACATCCTGATTATGTCTTAGGATCATAATAGGAAGTAAAAAAAGTTGGTTTGGGGGAGTCCTGGGGGGTGCACACTAACCCTCTGTAGATGCCCGACTATATCTTAAATAGTAAGGCTTATTACAGGCCTACTCTCATAAACCAATTTATTTACGGGGCAGATACCCTCTGGGCTTTTGCAATAGTGCGAACGATACTGGATGTTCCAGTATTCTCCGACACTAGTCCAGAATCTGGGACCTCAGGTACTCTTTTTCCTGCACAGCAATATCTAAAATGGTGTTAACATATTGCACGTTTAACACAAATGTGGAAATAGACCAGCCTTTGGGTATTTACATGTTAATTTACTTCTAAAATGTACATCAATATCAAAAATGGAGTAAACATATCGCACGTTTAACATAAATGTGGAAATCGACCACGCCTTTGAATATTTACATGATCTAATTCTCAAATGTCTATCAATATCTTAAAACGGTGTAAACATATCGTTTGTTTAACATAAATGTGGAAATAGACCACACCTTTAAATATTTACATGTTGATCTAATTCTAAAATGTACATCGATATCTGAATATTTACATGTTGATTTAATTCCAAAATGAACACTTTCGAAACGTCACATAAAAGATTGTAGATTTGATGATTTTTCGAATATGTGAACTACTCGTGATACTATCCATACAGTAACACACCAATGAGTCTATTACGTGCAAACACTAGGGTGTTATTTCAACACCAGTTGGTGTTATTCTCAACACTACTATTATTGTGTTAACACTGGTAGGTGTTAAAATAACACTGATTGGATTGGACACGTATTTTAAACTCCAAATGGTGTTAATTTTAACACCCTTTTTTGCTGCAGTGCATATATCAAAAATATGTCTCTATTTCATGACGGTTTTATACTTGTCAAGACCACTGGATCATGTCCGAATCAGCTGTAGCACAAAGCTATTTAGCAATGATAATATTCTGACTCGCAATCCAATGAAAAATAAGACCGCTAGCATAATCTGCGTAAACCATGTTAACATTAGTTTGTGCAATGGGATTTACACATACAAATCAGAAAATTGAATGGTTTATGTTTCAATATGTTCCATTCATAAACATTATAAATCGTCTATCAATAACAGTAGCAAAGATTAGTTTCGAGTTCCTTTTATTTGTCGCACAAATAATTAATAGCTACGTAATCCAAAAATGTGGTGCATGAATATGTGTATTGTCGAAAGGGAAAGTTTCAGTTGGAAAGCATGTAGGAAAGTTGTGATAGGAAAGCATCAATAATCAATAGCGCGTTTAAACCAATCATAAATATAGAATGGCATTTAGAATCATTCATAGACAGGTGATTGGACTTGTAAGCCAACATTCATAGACAGGTGATTGGACTTGTAAGCCAACATTCATAGACAGGTGATTGGAATTGTAAGCCAACATTCATAGACAGGTGATTGGACTTGTAAGCCAGCATTCATAGACAGGTGATTGGACTTGTAAGCCAGCATTCATAGACAGGTGATTGGACTTGTAAGCCAACATTCATAGACAGGTGATTGGACTTGTAAGCCAACATTCATAGACAGGTGATTGGACTTGTAAGCCAACATTCATAGACAGGTGATTGGACTTGTAAGCCAACATTCATAGACAGGTGATTGGACTTGTAAGCCAACATTCATAGACAGGTGATTGGACTTGTAAGCCAACATTCATAGACAGGTGATTGGACTTGTAAGCCAGCATTCATAGACAGGTGATTGGAATTGTAAGCCAACATTCATAGACAGGTGATTGGACTTGTAAGCCAACATTCATAGACAGGTGATTGGACTTGTAAGCCAACATTCATAGACAGGTGATTGGACTGGTTACAAAACTACGATTCTCTCGCTTATATAGCGACTGGATTTTTCAACTTTACATTCTTCTTCAAGTTCATGATATTTGTGATCATTGAAATACAAAATTTATATAGGGTAACCCTGAAAGTTCCGAGAAATTAGCCACCGATTATGGACAGCTGGCGTATCGCTCTCATTTATCATCAAAACTTTGAGCAGTGTTAACAGCACTTGTACAATCAAAATCACACAAAAACATGCAAAATGTACTGAAAAGATCTCTTCTTGCATTGTGGTAATCATTTTAATAGATTTTAGTCCTAAAATCAGTCCTATTCCAACTCATCATTTCAGGGCAATAAGTACCTTTCAAGATTACGGGAAAAGTATACTTTAGGTCCCAGACTCTGGACTGTACTAGTATCGTCCGATACTGGAACACCCTGTATCGTCCGATACTGGTACAATGTCAGTGTTCCAGTATACATACATGATTATGTACCGGTACCGTTCAATACTGGGACAAATCTCACTGATATCATGTGTCGCCCGTTACTGGAACATAATTTGGTATTACTCGAACAGTAAAATCGTAAAATCGTGAAATCGTATAGTAACGATAGCGGTATACCAGTATCTGGGACCTAAAGTACACTTTTCCCTTCAATTTCACCTCTTTTTTTTTTTGGGGGGGGGGGGGGGGGAACCCAACCTATGCAGCTATTTTCAAAAGTATCTCAACATAGCATCCCGTCATAAGACTTAATCTGCTTAAACGCATCATATACCGATATGCGATTGAATACAGCAGTCACACACCTGCAATCAATTATACATGTATGTATTGTAAAATTGATTGCATCTGTTGTTCTTCCTATTCCTTCACACAAAGAACAAACAAATGATGGCAGCAAAATATCCTGCAATTTATCTATCCAGGTAGGACCACAGAGTTCATAGGATTTAGGCAGTGTTTTAAAGAAAATTAGGAGGCTATTTCACCACTCACTACACAGTAAATCTCCACACACAAAAACCACATCTTTTTACCACAAAATTGCATCGGTTTCATATACGTACATGGTGTTAGATTGTATCTTTGACGTTAATAGTGTTGGTAAGGCACTGTGAAAATTACAACTTCCTACATTGCTCAGTTTTCTGACGAATTGAAGATTTGCGATGACATTTTTCGCTACATTTCATGCTAGATATAGAAAGTCACCATTTGTGACGCGATCAAGTGGAATGAGTCGGATGTCGGGAATATGATACGAGTGATAAATTCTTATGTTTTACTATGTTTTCTCAGTTGGTAAATTATTTGTAATTTAAAAACTAGAAGGTCGGTTTTAGTGGGGTTTGGACCATAGCATTTTTCACCTGTTTATCAACAATGAAAACTGCCGACATGTGACTCGTTTCGTTTGATCGCATCACATTTCACAAAGCTCCTTGCACCACATAACACGTCATTAGTATGGTGTGGATCAAAGAAGATGTTAAAGGCACCATCACAATGCATTGCGTTTGTGAAAAATGCCCTAATTCTGGTCTCCAATTTGTCTTGGTTCCCATAGACATATACACACTATCATGGCGTCATAGTGCGTTCATCGTTGGTGCTCTTATGTTCTAGTTTACATCAATGAATAAATTAGTAATCAGTGTTCCTTTGTCTTATTTCTAAAACATAAGAGCTCGACAAATGCATCGTGTAAAAAAAACCTTTAGTTGGCTGGCGTTCGCGCATTGTGGGAAAACCTTAAAATCTTCTTCGGGTGTTGATCGGATACGAGAAGTAGATAATATGAATAGGAACTCAAGGACATGAAGGACACACCAAACACAAATGCTGTTTAACCTATGAGTAAGATATTCTTGAAATCACCGAATAGTAAACCTATCGAAAAGCTTAGGGAGCACATCAAAACTCGACCGCCCGGCAACCGCGGGTTCCGTGGTGTTCCGTGCGGTTGCAGCCGGTTTCTATTGTTCTATAAACAATGATATGCGGTCCGCAGTCGAGTTTTGATGTGCTCCGTTACATAATTCAATCGGTCTTGAATCAATCAGTTGAATGATGATGAGCTTCAATCCGTTCATGCGAGGCGTTTCAAAGCGCGCTCCCGCATTTGTATCGTGTTGCTGCCACTGTCCGGCGATCGTCTTTGGGGATATTTTGCATTGAATAGCACCCGCACGCGATGGTTAAAACCAAAGCCTAAAAACAATAACACTCCCTGTGTGGAATTGACGATGACGAATATCCACCAGAGTGCTGCGACATCAGTAATTGCAGCGATAAATCCTAAAATCCACGTTATTCCCATAACAACGGCAACCTGAAAATAGCAAAATATTAGGCCACTTTCAGATACGGGTTTTTTCTACAGAAGGGCTACTCAACTCTGCACCAAAAAAAATATCGACTTTGTTCGAGGCGCCTTGTGTTTATTTCTTAGGACCATTAACACTTTCCACGCGGCAGGTGTCTGCAGACGATATTCCGAAAATTCACAAAATGTTTCAAAAATGTCATCATTGTTAGATATCCATATTTGTAATCACCATGTGAAATGCATTGAAATAAGAGCAAACATGCCAAGTATTGATTCAGTAATCCATTGAATAGACCTTTAAAATTGGGAAAGGTTTCTAAAAAAATATCTTTGGATATGATAAAACCAATGTTCGCATGGAAGGTGTTAAGAGATTCAACAAATGAGAAAGAACAGGAATTTCCTATCGCGTATTTTGACACCTCTTTTGTTACAATAGCACCAATATTGATGAAACAGTGGCCATTTGAATACAAAATGATGCATTTTCCATTGTTGCACTTAACTCTTTACTCATGAAAAGAGCGTACACACACACAGTAAATCTAAATTGTAGGCTACCTCTTCTTTCTCTCCATAATCATGAAAGACCCTGGTACAAATATTAATTCAATCACACTGCACGGCTCGCCGTGTCTTGCTCGATACGATATTTACAATATTCCAAAAAAACATGTCGGAATTTGTTTTCATCGAGGCTGCAGAATTGTCCATTGTCCAGGGCCATTGATTGAACCTTCAGTTTGTGTTGCGTTATATTTTGTGCTCATATCTCAGTAAATTCAGACCGCACAGTAGCTTACGATGCTAAAGGAAAATGTCCAAAACATTATATACTTTGAATACATTTATACACACACAACCAACCTCCATAAAACTTATCGAGGTATTATAAAAAGACAACAACACAATTAATAGCCATCAGGTAATATGTAGCCAAAACTAATCTTACCTTAAGACCAAGAAGAATGTCAGAAACTGCACAGAAGCTTCTTTCTTGTCGAAGTTTCCTGGAACTGTTTTGTCCTCGGCAGATAGCCACCATGGTGATAATATACAATGCAAGGCATATTACTGTTGATAAAGCCACTGGTATCCCAAATGCTATGAGATTAGCGAAGTGATCACTTATCCAACATGGAGTACTTTCCCCATACCAGAATGCAATGTTTTCCATCGTGTGCAGGCAAAGGCAGACACTGATGATAAGCAATGCTAAGCCCCAACCGATCAATGGCAAGCCGTATATCAGAAAAGGCCCTTCTTCATCTTGCTTGGTAGGCATGGATGTTTTGTTGAAAGCGAACGTGTATGCCAGATTTATCGCAATGATTGTCATCCATGTGAATGAGGTCAACCAGGCATAATGACTCGTAATGGCAAATACCACGCAAATCTGACGTGGAATTGTCACTCTATTACTAATCAGTGGAAACAGATGCGCCATGCCAAGTGATATCGACAGACTCATAATTGATCTACCGTGAACATTTCTGAGTTTAGGTAAGATACAGTGGATGCCAAATGTTGCAGCAACACCAAACAATGAAAAACTGCTGCCGATTACGTTAAGTATTTCCAAAGTTCCACTATATTGGAACAAAATTCCAGTGTGAACAATGTCTTGTGTCATGATAAAATGGCTGCAGATGTAAACACTACCACCAGGCAAATATATGACATCTTTGATAGTAGCATTCGTTTTGGTATCCAGAATCTTCTCATTGAGAAGGTTGAATTCAAGCTTGCTCATCTTAATTAAAGGACATTCTAATCGAGGAACAATATCCGCGCACATGTAAACAATGTCGTCTCTTGTCTTAGCATCAATGTATTTCACGTAGTGCAGCACGGTATACGGCAGCAAGAGTAAATCCTTGTATGTATAGACCTCAATCCATGCATCTGGTAGAGTGACCCTGTGAAATTCCCCTAGCTCTCCGGCATACCATCTGCCTTCACAGTCACTAGCATTATCAGTGTACTGACGGTGTAATACACGCTTATGAAAGTACTCAACATTACCAACAGGGCAACTACCACCGGTGTCGTCATTTAATAGTTGCACGCCATTGGATAATGTTTCGGCGATGTTGCACAAATCAGACGCCGACAACATAACTTTCACAATGCCCGTTTCAGTATGTAAGACGTGCTTCTTCCAAGAGCTCGTTGATGTTCCGTTACTGCCAGTTAGGTAACGAAGAATGCAAAAATAGTCTAATGCTGTTTCAACCAAATTAGCTGTTTCAGCCAAACTAATGGTGAACAGTATTGCTGATGTTTGGTGTTTGGTGCAAACCCCATTCACAACCTCATTGTGCCAATCAGTGTATCGTTCACACGTCATATTATCTCCTTGCAGTTTAAATCCCGGTGGACATAATTCATGTCGACATTCATGCGTAAACGAATCATATATTTGTCCCGGTAGCTTACATTCAAGGTGGCTGTTCTGGCTATAGTCAAGTGTGTTATTTCTAAAGTCCCACAGCACTGTCAGTGCCGCGCCATAGTAATAATTGCCATGTTGTTGCCCGTTGTACATGTAGTCCGTCAATGTTGCAGGTTGAACTCCATTGCATAATGCACAATGAAGATTTTTGTAATTACTGAGCCCATCTTCTGCTTGCACCCAACCTTGATAGGAAGTGCAAGCACGTGAAATAGTATCATTGTTGAATGTTGATGGACACAAAGCTACTTGGTCAGGGTGACATGAGCGTGTCTTTGTACCAATCTTAACCGACAGCTGCATTGTTCGTCTGTCCGAGATGCAGGTGTTTTCTGACAGTTCTTGTTCTGGTAGTTCATACCACACGTCCCATGGTGAAACGTGGCCTAGTTGTCGATGGCATATTGCGCAGAATATGTTTCTGTAATTAATTTGATTTTGACCGTACACTGGCCAAGTGAGAAGGGATCGACCGGATAGTATGGTACTTATGGTTGACACTTCACATCGGTCGCGAATCTTATCATCCAGCCAGTCCACTGGACAATTCGCAATCATCAAGTAATAGAAACCCAAGTGTGTATCTGACATGATACACTGGAATGTGTCGTTTTCTTGTGAAGCAGAGTTCCCGGTAACGTTACTCTGTGGACATACATCGTGGTAATCGTAGCAACAGTCGTTTAATGTCTGGCAGAACATATCACAGTGACAGGTGACGGCTCCAAAGTCATTATCAGCGCATTTTCCAAAGCAACTATGTCCGTCATTAACTTGCATGAGGAGTTCCTCATATAGCACTTCTGCAAAAGAAATTGTTAAAGCAATGTTGTAGCTATCACTTATTTCAGCCATCTGCTTGAGAATGGGGGTATGTCTCAATTGAAAAGGGCCAAGATCACTACTAGTTTGTTCTCAAAGAACAATTCTGTCAAGAGAGAATCTCTTTATACTATGCCTCATTGGATAAACACCAGAGCTGTCATTTTGAGCATGTGCATTCTAAAGCAAATAGCTTAGCAATATAAACAAAAACAAGTGAGTGCTGCTAATTTGGTATCAGCTGAAATGATCTTTACAAGCACGTATATTCATTAGCTGCGTTCTGTCGCTAAGGGAGTGTTCATAAATACTGTGGGGGGGGGGGGCTGGATAATGATAATATATAATAATAATTTTGATACTCTGCAAAGGGGGGGGTCAAACAAGTTTTTAAAAACCCCAACAGAGGGGGGTCAAACAAGTTTAAAACACTCATTAGTTTCCACAATTTTCTGGGGGCTCCGCCCCCAAACCCCTGCTTTACATGCATGCACATTATTTACGGAACGTTCATAAATCAACGTAAAAATAGCTAATTTCTACAACCCTATTTTCATGTACTAGACAAGCTAAAAAAGAAGGAATTTACAAGAATCCTTTAAACCAGAATGAAGAGAGTGCTTGATGAAAACCAACCAAGGAACAAGCAGGATTCAGGCAAGGCTTCTCAACCACTGACCATCTCCAGGCTTTAAGCCAGCTAATTGAAAAGGCCAATGAGTACCAAATGAAGCTCTGCGTAGGATTCATCGACGATGAAAAGGCGTTCGACTCAGTTGAGCATAGTGACCTCTTCCTAGCATTAAGGAAAATAGGAATAAATTAAGGATATGTTCAAATCCTAGAGGATATATACAATGACGCTACAGCGAGGATCCATATCGACGAGGACATCTCGAAACCAGCAGAGGTGTGAGACAAGGCGACACAATCTCTCCAAAGATTTTCACTGCTGCAATGGAAGAGGTGTTCAAGAAGGTAGACATGAAAGAAAGAGGGATACACATCGATGGAGAGCGGCTAACAGACCTCAGGTTTGCAGATGATGTGGCTTTGCTAGCTAACTCAGTGAAGGAATTGGAGGCCCAATTAAATTGTCTGAATACGGAAAGCAGACAAGTTGGTCTGAAAATGCACAAAGGAAAAACAAAATTCATGACAAATTTCCAAACAAAGGAGTCCATCGAAATTGACAAGGAATCGATAGAAAAGGTAGAATGTTACAAATATCTTGGCAAGGAAATAAAAATGGAGGACAATACGAGAGAGGAAGTCTTGATAAAAATCAAGGCAGGCTGGAGCTGCTTCGGCAGAAACAAAACCATTCTCTGCGATAAAACCATAACATTAAGAACAATGTGTGCTACCTACCATGACATACGGTGCCGAAACTTGGTCAACAACCAAAGAAACTGAACAGAAACTTCTAGTAGCGCAGCGAGCCATGGGAAGGAGGATGTTAAACATAACAATACGAGACAAACAAAACAACACTACCATTCGTAAAAAAACCAAAGTAAAAGACATCATTAAAAAATCAAGGAAATGAAATTGAGATGGGCAGGACATATCGCGAGACAAAACGATAATCGGTGGCCAAAAAGAACAACCGAGTGGCAACCCCGTACAGGCAAAAGGAGAAGAGGCAGGCAGAAACAAAGATGGAGAGACAAGCTAACTGAATACAGAGGAACGACATGGACTAGAGATGCACAAGATAGGCACAGATGGAAGATGCTGAAAGAGGGTTTCAGCCTACAGAGGCTGAAAAAGCTTAGGTAAAGGTAAAGGTAAATTGGTCAGATATTAAAATTCAATGCTTCGGTCAAAAATGAGATATTAGGACAGTAGAAAACTGCTAAGTCTCTGCTTTAAAATGTTTTTTGTTTGAGGTAAATTGGATTTTCGGTTCTGAATGTTACAATCATTTGATCAAATTTAGTTACTAAAATATTAAAATAATTAATTGCACATAATAAATCATCAAAATTTCAAGATCAACGTAATTTCTTATGTATTTCTTTATTATTCTCACCCGGCTATTTTTAAGCCATTTATCTTTAAATATCAATAAAAATGCTAATATAATGGCGATTTTCACCCAAAATGGCTCAAAATGTGTCTAAATTCATACCTTCCATAATAACTATTTTTATCCCAAATGTCAACTTATTTCTTTCTCGCCAATTTTAATATTTTTCAATACGATATCTAAAATCTATATAAAACACGTAAACTTGCAATATGGGAACAAACGTAACTCAAAAATTAAAGCTCATATAAACATGGGATTTAGACCAGATCTTAAGCACATAAGCACGATCTTTAATATCTGTTTTCAAATTTGAATTACGATACAAAATTACCTGATTGGCAACCGTATAAAAAAAAATTGTGAGTGCTGTAATTATTGAACTTAGACTCAAATGAATATAGCAGTATACATTTTTGGAAAGGAAATGGAATAGAGAAATCCACATTTGGCCTCAATTTTGACCCCAAATTTTGTTTTTTGAGCAGATCACAAAAATTACTTTTTTGACCCACATAGGGTTCGATACATTTGAATTGGTTGGGCCCGCGGAACTTGGCTTTTTTGTTTGCCCTACGATTATGGTTGATATTTTACCAATGTTGCACGTTATAGAAATCCCGCGGCGATCATATCGAGAGCAAGGACCTTTTGTTAAAGTGACCAACAGCTGATCAATATCCTCCCGACCGGAGTGTCCAACATAATATATAAGAGAATCGTTGACATTTTGTTCTTCAGACATCTGGCATTCGTCAACTGGTTTCCAACTACTGGCCGAAGTTCCATGTAGGTTATAACACAACATATTTGCAATCGAGTCAGTAGGGTCGTCCCACGTCTAAAAATGAGTAAAAAATATACAAAACGCTTATAGATTTAAGTGCGCAAATTCCCTTCCAGCTTTATAACGCAGTTATATAATAATAATAATAATAATAATAATAATAATAATAATAATAACCATATTTGTATAGCGCCTAACATCGAGATCCCTAAGCGCTTGAACATAAAAACATAATAACAAACAAATACATGGATATGGACTACAATTTAAAAACCATTGTGAATAAATGAGTCTTTAAGGACTTCTTAAACTGAAATATAGTCTCTGCATTTTTCACATGAAGTGGAAAATTATTCCAGAGTTCTGCAGCTGACACAGAGAAGGAACGTTGACCATATTGAGTGGACGTTGAAGAGCAGACAAAACGCTATAGAGATGAAGAACGAAGATTGCGTGAAGGTGTATATTGTTTGATTAGATCTTGAAGATAGATTGGCGCAGTACCATGAAGACATTTATAAGTCAGAAGTAAAATTTTATACACAATACGATACTTGATAGGCAGCCAGTGCAGATCACGGAGAGTTGGAGTTATGTGATCATGTTTGCGAGAAAGAGTGATTAATCTGGCAGCAGAGTTTTGAATTCTTTGAAGCTTGTTTATCTGCGAATTTGGTAGGCCGTGTAAAAGACTGTTACATTGATCTAAGCGACATGTAATAAATGCATGTACCAGCATTTCAGTTGACTTTCTGTCGAGAAACTTTCTAATTTGTCCAATTCGATACAGAGCAAATGAAGCAGAACGGCATATGTTTTTGACAAAGATATCTATTTTCAAATCATTCTGAACAATGACTCCCAAATTGCGAGCACTCTTTACTGGTTCAATCAAAGAGTCACAGATTTGAACATGTTTCAAAGGAGATGAATTTCTGAATCGGGATGAAATATAGAGAAACTCAGTTTTATCATCATTAAGTTTCAGATCATTGGCAGTTGACCACAGTTTAATAGCATTGATGCATATTTCAAGTTTTGGGATGAGGGATGAGTGGTCATCCTTGTCAAAAATGATATTAACTTGTGTGTCATCGGCATAAATCATTTTGCCAAGGTCATGTAAATCAATGACGTCTTCCAGCGGTGCTGTGTACATGGTAAATGATAGTGGTCCAATAACTGATCCTTGTGGGACGCCTTCCAGAGGAGTATGAGGCTTAGAAATTTTGTCATTTACAGAGATAAATTGAGACCTATTTTGAAAATAGGAGGAAAACCAGCTTAGCACACATCCTCTAATACCATATCTGTGAACAAGTCGGTTAAGGAACACATCAGGGTTGATGGTGTCAAATGCTGCAGAGTAATCAAGAAGTATTGGGGCATCCTCTTTTCCTTTATCTACAGCCAATAACAGGTCATTGTAAACACGAAGTAATGCTGTCTCTATACTATGCCCAGATCTGTATGCTGATTGCATTTTTCCGCGGAGATTGTTCAAAGTGAGGTAGTCCTGAATTTGTGATGCAAACGCACGTTCAATTGTTTTGGCAAGGAACAGGTCTGTAATTCTTCAATTGTTTACAGTCAAGCTTAGGTTTCTTTATGAGTGGTGTAATGACTGCTGATTTGAGAATATCTGGGAAATGACCATTTTGGAGAGACAAGTTGACGATTTTTGTGATAATGGGTACAAGTTCATCAGAACACTTTTTGAGAAGCCATGTTGGTATAGGATCTAGGTTACATGACGTAGAAGGCGATTTCATTATAAGTTTTCTCACTGATTCTTCTGATTACAAAAAGTAAAGCTCTAGCCTCACGTGTACAAAATATTCTTCACAAGTTAAATGATAAGTTCACTACAGCTGCAATAAATATGGACAAATGTGATATGTTATGGATCACAAACGATAAACGAACGCACGAATATACAAACACATACTGTACACTTACATCTAGCAGGTTGCTTGTGGGAAAACACAATGGGTATTGTGTCGAATTGTTGCCTTCTCCACCAAGAACAACACCTGTTCTCCCTGTAAGTCCACTCAGCTGTATTGATAAATCTCCACGTTCATAGTCTAGAAACATTACAAGCATTATTATTTAAACAAATATGGTAGAAACCTGTAAACTAAGTAGTTAATACAAAATGCAACTATTTCTATCTCACTTTATCCGATATACACGTTTTAAGACTCCCAAATGCTATGCAATTTACACGTCAAAAACATAACCCAGCATGCCATGAAAACCGTACCAAACAACGTGGCGTTCACAAAAAAAAACCAATTTGTATTTTGCTAATAATATGTTGTGTTAAAAAAAGAAGCCAACCGCGGATGTTTTATAACGCGGGCACTATTTGCCTTTTTGATGGTTACCATGGTTACATAAGTTGTATGTTTGCACTTGGGGCAGGGAGAAGAACGATTTCTGTTATGTTGTATTGAAGAACTGTGGCATAGTTAGATGATTTCTTTCAAGTTACATTACTTCACTCCCTGGGACCCTGAGTGACATTGATTGTCAAAGTTTCCAAGGCATTCTTAATAATTATGAATATTTTAACGCACTTAGCGCAATGGTAATTCTGGTTCATTCACTACCTATCAATACCGTGGTAATATTACTTTTTAAAGATGAAAATACATAAAGGTAAGTCGCGCGATTCACTCGATAATTATCGCCCAATTGCCTTGCTAAATTATATCGATTACAAAATAGCAAGTAAAGCTCTAGCCGCACATGTACGAAACATTCTTCATAAGTTGGTTGATTCCGACCAAAATGTATTTAAAGGGTAAAAATATCCAAAGTAATATTCGTCGATATTGAAGATGTACTAAGATATGTAGATAATCAAAATATATGCCCCCAAAATGGTTTCTGAAGTTGCTGCAAAAATGGTCAAATTCCATAAAATGGGATAATATCAACCTAAATGTATGCTGAAAATATAGTTTTAAGGATGGGATGTATGTATTAGACCATAAATAACTCATATCTAGTATTTTTGCTTTGTTAACATACTTAATAATCCAAAATGGCCCCCAAACTGGGTCCCAAAATGACTGAACAAATTGTTTGAATTCCATAAAATGGGATAATATCAACCAAAATATATGATGCAAGTATAGTTTAACATTGGGGGTATATAATAGACAACTAGTCACTCATATCCAGTATATTTGCATTGCAATAACATACTTTAAAACTTAAGATGGCCACCAAAATTGCCGCTGTAAATGTTTAAAAAAAGTCTACATGAGTGTATGATAGTCCTAAATAGATATTGTCAGAGTGTATATTACATATTCACCAACTAGTATGTTCTAAGGGCCATATCCAAACTCCAGTGATTTTAAAGCATTTTTCTACCGATTTTACCCCGGTATTCCAACGGTATTTCGTTCTATCCCCGGTATTCCAACGGTATTTCGTTCTATTTCGTTGGAATACCGGGGTAAAATCGGTAGAAAAATGCTTTAAAATCACTGGAGTTTGGATATGGCCCCTAAACTGCTAAGCTTTTAGAAATAAGACCCACCTCTGTGACAATTTTGATTCAGTATCACTTTCTAAAATGGCTGCCAGAATGCTGTCCCATTATATTTTGGGTGTATTGGTATTACATAGTATGTCATTTACAATACAAAACAATTGTTTTAGGTCATTTAACTTCAGCTTATCCATTCCGGCAGCCTTTTTGGAAAGTGATACTGAATCAAAATTGTCACAGAGGTGGGCCTTATTTCTAAAAGCAATAGCTTAGCAGTTTAGAACATACTATTTGGTGAATTTGATGTAATATACACTCATACAAGATCTATTTTGGATTATCATACACTCATTTACAGCGGCGTATTTGGTGGCCATCTTGGTTTTAAAGCATGTTATTACAATGCAAATATACTAGTGGATATGAGTTATTAGTAGTTGTTTATTACATACCCCAATGTTAAAACTATAATTCCATCACATATTTTGGTTGATATTATCCCATTTTATGGAATTCCAACCATTTGTTCAGTCATTTTGGGACCCATTTTGGATTTTTAAGTATGTTAACAAAGCAAAAATACTATATAAATATAAGTTACTAGTGGTTTAATACATACATCCCATCCTTAAAACTATATTTTCATCATACACGTCGGTTGATATTATCCTATTTTATAGAATTTGACAATGATTGCAGCCACTTCGGGAACCATTTTGGGAACCATTTTGGGGGCCATTTTGGATTTTGAACTGTGTTAACAAAGCAAAAAAACTGGATATGAGTTACTAGTGGTCTAACACATACATCCCATTGTTACAACTAAATATATTCATCATACATTTCGGTTGATATTATCCTATTTTATGGAATTTTTGACCAACTTTGGCCATTAATTTGGCGATCATTTTGGTTTTGAAGTATGTTAACAAAGTAAAAATACTAGATATGAGTTTCTAGTGGTCTAACACATACATCCCATTGTTAAAATTGTTAAAACTATACTCTGATTATACATGTTGGTTTATATATGCCAATATATGGAATTTACCATTTTTGGCGGCCATTTGGCGGCCATCTTGTATTTAGCCGTGTTAACAAAGCAAAATATCTGGATATGAGTGTCAAGTGCTCTACTACATACATTCCACTATTAAAACTATACTTTCACCATACATAATTGCTATACGAGGGGGTATCAAAAAGTTTTAGAAATCACCCAGAAGTGAAGGAGCCAGAAACGTTATTTTGTTATGTGATCCGTCATGACATCTGTGCAAAGTTACACCTGTTTCCTACTATTTATTACCTGTCCACAGACCGCCATTGTAGAGATCCTCTGATTGACCGCCATTGATTGATTCTCAGATTGCCTCAGATTGTGTTATTCCCAAAACAGCAATAAATAGTTTAAAGTGTTGACAGTTTAAAGTGTTGACTGTTCCCCGCCATCATTACGTCATAGAAAGACATCGGTGCCAATGTGACACCCCAACCCCTCCCCCGACTCAACACAAACGTTAGTAACCATGACTGTTCTAAAAATCGCGGAAAAGGGGTATATTTTCGATTGTCAGCGCTGACACTTAGTGACAGCGAAATCATGAAAATAGGGGGTATTTCATGAATTAGTCTCCGCGAAATTAAAAAAGGGTATTTTATGGAGAGGAAAAAGCTAAAAACATCACAGTATGGATTTAAACATGTTAACAACCCAAATACACCATTTGGGTACACCAGTTTATAACAAATAACCATAAATGCCTGTTACTGTTGGGAGCAACAAGTTTTTATCTATTTATTGTATGTATATTAAAGTGTCTTTGAAAAGGATTGTATGAAATTATAGTCATTGAAAAGCAAAAAAGGGGGTATTTTTCACTTCAATTTTGTCCTCGTTTTTGCCAAAAAAATGGGGTAAAATTGTTGAAAAATCCTTGCAAAGGGGTACTTTGAAAAAATGAAGAACAGTCATGATTACCAACTTTTGTATTGAGTTGGGGGCCGGGTGTGACACGCGTAGCGGTGGCCAACGCCGACATCAATAGGGTTTTTATTCAAAGAATAATAATACATTCCAATAAATACGTAAACCGGTACGTAAACATCAAAGTTGATTAAATTGTCGTAATCGTGATTCGATTAAGTCGCGCATTGAACGTAATAGTACAGGGTGTCTCAGAAAAAATTACAACGCACCTTTAGAGGATTGTAACTTTCTGAACAAGTGTCAGAATAGAACAACTCAAAGAGCAAAATAAAGGCAAAATTATTTGCTATACTTTAAAGAAAACCGGATGTGATTCGGTTCAGTAATGTCAGAGAAATGAGCAATTACGTAACATTAGTCTGGGAACACTTCCATCCAAGTTTGCTCATATTGAGTGATTCAGACAGGACATACATGAAATCAATACTTCTCTACAAAATGACATGGATTAACGTGTTTTTATGGTTCTAGATTTTATTTTACACCAAATAATATGCCAGATGAGACCAACATTTAACACAAGATATAAAATAAAAGTTGTCTAGATTATTGTCATTACATTTTATATTTAAGAACAGTAAAATTTAAAATTTGTAGGATAAGTTCAATCTTTTTATAACAATTGGAAACAAAATTATAGTAATTTTAGTAAATATGAACATTGTCGTTATTAAACCAAGTTCAAGATCTAATAACATCGCGCATATATAACTTATCAAGCTTCTAGTCTTTACATTTGCAAATTGAAGGCTGAAATCATGAATATTATAAAATTATCGCCAATGATGGTCAAATTATTAGTATTGCAATTGAAAACAAAATAAATGTGTTGTTTACATTAAAAGAGTATGGTCATATCTCTCTCCTTGCATTGTTTTTGGTTTTCTGGATGTTATGAGTGTTATGATTGATTATTCAGTATTCTTAGATCACAAATTGAACTTTTTTATCATAGTATTAAACAGTGCTGGCTAATTGAACATTAATGAGTAAGTAACCATCCGCGCAAGTGAAAATCTGTCAAAATATGCAAACTTGGATGGAAGTGTTCCGTGACTACTCTTACGTAATCACATATATCTCCATAATTACTTAACAAAATCAAACGCTGTTTTCTTCCAATTGTAGAAAACTAATTTGGCCTCATTTTACCCTTTGAATTGTAAAATTCAGATACTTAATTAGGAAGTTATGATCGTCTAATGGTGCGTTGTAATTTTTTTTGAGACACCCTGTAGTGCATCCTTGAGCATCCGTACTACCTTCGCGGGGGCCTTGAGTAGGCTACATTGTGAAGACGGGCGGATTCATGTGTAAAGTCTTCAGTGGCGTAACCAACGGTTGCCCCCCCCCCCCTCCCAAATGAAATCAATCGGTGTGGGTGTGGAATGGAGCAGTGGTGTAGCCAGAGGGGGGCGACCGCCCCTCCCCCCCAATATTGACGTAGTGTCGGTTGAGATTGGCACTGTCGGTTCATTTGACCAAAGGAATCATGGAATAATGATGGTACAAAGTACACAGATGAAAAATTTTCGCGCGCATGTCTTCCCAAAATGCAATATTCTATGGTACAAGCTTGTTTGGAGCCGAAATGTAGCTCAATGGTGCAAAAAATAGGTGTAAAGTCGCAAATTTTCGCGCGCTACGCGAGCATTTAGGAGCTCACCCATTTAAAGTCACTGCCCCTTATTGCCCCCCCCCCCCCCCCCCCAAATGAAAAAGTCTAGTTACGCCACTGAAAGTCTTTGATTATAATGTACGTACCTAGTGGTGTGGCGTCTGCACATATAACTCCTGCCCGTATTGGACATCGTGTAGGCCAATAATCAAACCCCCTGAAAGAACAGGTGGTTAGAGAGGACGAGAACGAGGATTGTGTCCAGTCGAGAGTATAACAATTTACTCCATTAATGAATATGCCGCCCTCTTGTGGTTCATCAGTTGTAAATGCTGATAATGCAGAGGCGTAACCAAGATGCCGACATGCCACCTTAGCGCATTCAAAATTCCATGCAATCCCACAAACTCCTCCCCAGGTAGAGACACCATCGTACACCTCCACCAGGCCAGCATTGTCTCCGTAGTTGTCTGTTTTTAAACGCAGACTCAAGTTGGGGTCTAAATTTCGGGTTAAATAGTTTAGAAAAATAGGTTTAACTTAAAAAAGCTCCAAAATGTAGTTTATTAAAAATGCGACTTTTGAAAAGTGACTAATTTTCTTTAAATGATGCTAGTTATGATTTATCTTTGTTGTTATTTGTTACGTTTGGTATCAAAATGTGCCAAAAAGATTCATCCAAAAATGTCTATCTAGCCTTTTGGTAAAAAATAATCGAAACTTACTTTAAATGACCTAAACAAAGTGTATGACTTTCTTTTGTTGATCACTTTAATAGCTGTACGTGCAACCCATGCACGTTTCAAATATGACGTACAAAACACATCATGTATTAGCAGTAAGGGGAAATCATCACTTGCAGAGAGTTTCATCAGAAAAACCTAGCATAAAACACATTTAATAGTCAAATTGCTAGAAATAAATATACTCCAGAAAGGTTCAAGATCATGAGATTAGAGCATAATATCTAAAAATATCAGAAAAATAAGCCACATAGTATCAAACTCGTGTTTCCTCATATGGGTGTCAAATTTTCCAAATACGCAGATTTGATTGAGACCTGAAAGTGATCTCTTATCAATCAGATTACATCGAGTAAGAATACTACAGTCATCAACAAAAAGTAACTATACGGGTAATAAATGGGTTTTTTAACTCTAAAAATATATATCCTACCTAAAAATATTAAATAATAAAGTTGTTGGAAAATTTGTCGTCTTTAATATGAGATATAACACGCTAGGATTGGGTGAGTATTGAAGTAGTGACACTCCAAAATGTAAGGTAGAGTCTGATTTTCATTTTCACTTTTTTTTTCTACACGCGGACCCAGCTACGGGTACATTATCGATTACCGGTTGTAGTGCAATTGGGGATGCATGCGCAGTTTGGATAGTCAACCGTATTGTTCCGATGGATTACTACGCCACACACACGCTAAATGTTAATGCTGTCATACTCTCCCCCGTGTTGACTAGTAAAATGTGAAAATGAAACTGTGACTTTACCTTACATTTTAGATTGTCCTATCTTTAATATTTAATAAATAACAGGCATTTAAAAGACGCATTTCAAACCGCAAGGAAACTCAATGCGCCCCACAAAGATAAAATCAATAAATTAAAAATTAAAAATTAAGAAAACGCACAACCTGTACAATCATGAAAAAATATTATACACTATCCAGAACAGATGGGTGGGGATTAGGCATATACATATGACTAATTAAAATACGTGTCATTACATTGCGTGTCATAGGTAATCATGCATTAACAAGGCTCACTAATGACGATTTGGTCTACCAAGATAGATTAAGAAACCATAAAAGGTGATTAAAGAACCTCATACCCGGACGTCATGCTACGAAAAAAACATCATTAGTGCATAGAGAGACAATGACATTAATTCATCATGGACGATTATAGAAACAGAGATGATGGCTAATTGGAAGCCTCTGTGGCCAAATCATTAAAATATCGCAATTAGAAGATGTCCGTGCATGCTCTTCTCAAATGTGTAATGAAATTCGCCCAAAAAGCTAGTTTTATATATTGGAGCAACTTACAAACCGCCTTTAAATTTGAGATACATATTGAGACCCTGTTAATAACTACAAATGATTCGAAATTAAACCTGATTCATGATATACTCTTCCAAATAGAATGTTGGCCCAACATTGGTCTCCCATCGACAATCCTGGCATTGTTATTATTTTACTGAACTATATTGGGCCAATTTTGGCTTTCCATCGGCAATATTTATATGCAGTGATGGAAATACCCACATGACTTTCCAACCGGGATTGACTAGGTAGGAACCAGTCAGTATGCAGCCACGCAAAAAGCTGTTGTTTTTCTAACCCACAAACAGCGACCCTGAAGTACTTACCCGTAGCGATACGGCTTCGTAGTCACAGTTGACCTCGTGATAGCACGATGTAAATGAGCTCTTTTTCATGATTATAATCACACATTTCAAACACATTTGCCATGAAATCGTAAAATAAAAAGCCAATTATGCAAATAATATATCTAATATATCTAATTTTATCTGTAAACTTCATGACATGTTGGATTTTCGGTGCAAATTATTGCCATCACACACACCCGGAATCGAGAAAAACTTGACGAAACTAAAGCCAAATCCACGGTAAATGATTCCCTTTTGAAGAATTGTATCCATGGTATCATAATATTCATAGTATTTTGTAAATAGAAACATGCTTAAAATATTATAAAATTATTTAGTCCGGTCAAGTGAATGGTTATAATATAGCTGCCCGAATCTGGTCTCGAGCTAAATTCATTTCGTAGCGTCGATTGGCTGTTACTGATCCCGTGGTGCGCTTTTAGTATTTCTTTTTTACTAAATCAAGCATTGTTGTTCCAAAATAATTAAATAACTTTCTACAGTATTATTGAAATTCATATTTTGATAGGCCTAATATCAAGGAAAATAAACTGAACGTTCGAAATTTCAACAGATTATGTTTCTGAATTATCATAACTAAAGTCCAAAAAGGACGGTTATGAAAGGTTATGAGCCTTTGCTCACAACCTTTCATAACCGTCCTTTTTGGACTTTAGTTATGATAATTCAGAAACGGGAGCTCATTAACAAAATGTAATAAACAATAAATAATACCAAGATTGATTTCAGTTGCGTGCGGGGGGGGGGGGGGGGGGGTATAGGACATATTTGAGTCCAAAACGGCCCGAAAAAATGCTTTACACAATGGAAAAGAGGGGCTTTTTTGGAAATAGGAGTGGGGGGGGGGGGCGTTTTCACAACAAAAAGTACATTAGTAAAAAAAAGGTACATTTGTACAAAAAAAGTACATTGATACAAAAATAGGACTTTTTCAGATATGCCCCCCCCCCCGGACGCCCCCTAGTTACGGGCCTGCTTAGGCTATACGAAGAGTAAGACTAAGCTATTATAAAGTCATGAATGAAGCCATTGCATTATTTGATTTTGTAAGCTATGATACATATCACGGTAACTAAACGGGGGTCGTATTTCGTTTTCTGACAGAAAATCGGTGAAAATCAGACTCGTTTTTCTCATCAAAAAAGAAGTCGGGCATCAATGTTTTTGATATGAAATTAAAGCTTAACATTCCGTCAGTACAGAAATTGCTCTAAAATATCGTACACATTTTAGTCCGGTCAAGTGAATGGTTACAAAAAGCAAAGTCACGAAATTTTTAAATTCTAAAATTAGCAATAAAATCGCTGTTTGTGGACCAAATATTTCAGATTTGGCATCAAATTATAGAGAAAATTACGAACAATCCACCTACTTCGTCATCATGGCTGCCAACTAACCCTACCTCAATTAATTTAGGGAAAACAAACTTCTCGTAAGGTTTTAGCGCAAGGTTGACATCCTGAAATCGATCTTCATTTTGATTGTGGGTTAGAAATCGGCAAGGTCACTCATTGAAAGTGATACCTGCGTGCTGACTGGGAACTACACAGTTTGTGGACTTAGAATATTTCTAACCCTAACTTTTACAAAAGAAAATAAACCAGTTGAATAAGGGGTCCTAGTGGGAATCGATCCATGGACCTCTGCATTGTAAGGCACATAGCTCAACCACTAGACTAACGAGGGGTGAACTGGCCAAGACAAGATTTTAATCCCTATTATTATTAAGGAATAAAGCAATACTTCAGTACACACAATATAATTAATAGAGCTGCGACACTCATGATCGTAAACCCCGGGTTGACAGTAATGTGGCTATTTCTATTACTGCATATTTATATTGGTAAAACGTTAACGGCCTAGCTGTTTTTATGCTTGCATTGTCGAATTATTTGCAAATGTATCAATCGGCCCACATTTCAACCTATTACATGTCTAGATTTCAATCAGTAGTTGAAAGCTATATTTATGTTTATTTTAATGACATTGCATAACCAAGGGTATCTAAAAATCTAAATGTTTTGTTTAAAAGACAATGGTTCATACTTTGAATTGACAACACTATCCCCCAATAGAATCACTCATGCGTCCCATACCATGATCACGTTCATGACATTTTTGACCCACTCTCGTACGTATGTTTTGTTTCTCGAAAGAAATTAGAAAAATCAATGTTGATATGTTTGCAATAGCACCCCCCCCCCCCCCCCCCCCCCCTACGTGGTCGTGCCTATATTCACACATCACATATCATTTCTATAATTGGTCTCGTAACAACACATACACATTCTCATTAACGTATGAGTACAGGTGTATCGAACGGTTAATAAGGTTGTTTCAGTTCCAGTGTAAACCCTCGTCCTCCTGAAGAATTGTCACCGATTGCACTAAAACGCAAAGGACAGTGACCTAGGGCATCTAAGTCGCTTTTACATCCCTTGCGCTCATTTTGACGAGAAAAAGAGGGTACCACCTTACCGTAGGGAAAGCCGTCAAAGGCCGATAGTAGGGAGGGGGTTGTTGCCACCTTAAAATGTTGGCCTATATTTCACTGTAGGCCTACAGCGAATACGGCGGGATTTTGAGGTCGGCCATGTTTAGTGACTTCATTGTGACATCATGTGTGGAATGTATGTACTTGTTTTAGTATATGTTGAAATAGCGGACCACTAGCTATACGTGGTACCCAAATAATTATACTCTGCATCCCGCTTTAGATTTTTAGGGAGTGGTAACCACCCCCTCCCCTTTAGGAAGCAGTGTTATAAAAACGTCTGAGGAGGACGAGTGTTGAACCCCAATATGCATGCATGTCCAGATCGAATAGCCCGCGTGGTCTAATGCTCAATAGGCATTTTTACGATCTACATATCCGATATTGAATTCTGGATGTATATAACAGAAATGACGTTGCAGAACTCGATACGTTGTGTGTGTGCGCTGATTAAAATTTCATATTATACTTACCCTTTAAGCATACAAGTCCAACGTCACAATCATGTTCGGTGATTGTTGACTCATCATCCCAACTATTTGAAAGCATCTGGAGGCATTGTGTCAGAGTTAACTCCTGACATAGACTCCTGCTGAAAAAGTCGATATGCACTGGACCTGATCCTGGTCCGAACTTTTCTGAGCTTCTGTAGGGAGATAAGGACTCTGAGAATCCTAAATCCCGACAGGCAGCCTTGGCTTCAAATCCTGTCCAGAAACATCCCTTGATAGTTCCCCACACTCCACCGTCTCGTCGTATTTCCAATCTTCCTTCATTAGGCGTGCTGCCATTGACCAGACGGTACTCATATTCATATGTTACGTTGGCTGTGTGCAATTATATTAATATTAAATGCATGAGAGTACGATATTGAACACTATATCGCAAGGCGAAGCCGAGTGTAATGAAACAATACAAATTGGACCGCAGATCGGGGTTTTTCTACCATCTGTTATAGGTTCTAGGGCTATAATAGTTTGCTACTGCACAAACGACAAGCATGTAAATTGTTGTTTTATACTTAATAAATAAAATGAAATGTGGCTGAAATCAGGCCTATCATTAGTAAGTATCATTCATGATATTCTTATTATCAACCTTTCAAGATTAGCGTGAACTTAGTATTCTACTTGCAAAAGAAGTATGAACAACACTGGTCTGGATATGATGTGCGATCCGTCAGATTTCTAATGTTAACCGACACATCTTGTAATCTTTGTTCCTCCACATTTACCCGTAACAAATGAATGCTCTTTAGTATTACAGGTGAGTACGAAGGGTTCTAAAGGGAGTTCTAAATATTGGGATTTATCAAATAACTAAGGGATAAACCATGAGATCTGCCGTAAAGTTTTGAATTATGTCAAATTCGAAGCGCGATAAGAAATTGCAATGGAAATTTAAAACCTCTCTTTTACCAATATTTATACAGAAATATAGAAACTTACAATCACACACCGCAACTAAAGCCACACATAGTAGGCATCCACTGAGAAACACTTTCTGCAGAACGTCGATTTTGGTTGCATGCATCTTCACGACTCGCTGTTGAACTGTTGTTTGTACAATGTGTGTTGGAAAACTACTGGGAGTTCCAATGATATTAATTAGTAACTTCCTTTTTCGGCCATAATTAGATTGAACAGCCAATCGTTAACGCGATCACTAATGAGACTTGATTTCAAGTTTAGGTAATTAGTCGCATTGTTATGTCATCTCAATAACATAAGGTCATGTGCCTTGAGTTGGGACCCCTTTGTGTGACATATGCTAAAAATGGCAAAATCACTTTTTAGCATTAAAACTATACATAGGAGTATAAGGAAAGTATACATTTCCTGAAAGCATACAAATTTCCCAATCTCACAATGACAATATCAAGGTCATTATATAGGGTGGGTAGATAATATATAGGGTGCAAACATCGAAATGCACTAAAAATACAAAATGTTCACTGGTCATTTACATACCTTGAAGATAAAATTTTAATTTATTAAGCTGCATAATTCAAAAGTATACACTAGTATTATCAAGAAAAATGTTGCCACGTTTGTCTTTAGTTATAAAGTATACCTTATACAGGGTAGTCAAAATGTGTAACAATATAAGTATGTGAAAACGTATTTCTGATATAAAGTTAACCGTTATCCTAATTCAGTGTCATAATAAATTTCAAATTGACGTTTTGTAATAATATTGCACCAAACACAAACATATGACCAATAATTACCATGTTATACAGGGTGTAACAAGCGAAATGCACATGTATGATTGAGTCCTCAATCCACGCGTTTCTTCACTTGTTGATTTTATTTTGATGAAAGCAATGATAATGAAATGAAATAAAGGAAAAAGTGTACTTAAGCTCCCAGATACTAAACTGTACTAGAATCGACCAATACTAGAACACCCAGTATCGTTCGATACTGGTACATTCATTATTTTGTTCCACTGGCACGTTTAAAATGTTCCAGTATTGCCCGATACTGGAACAAAATAATGTACCAGTATTGATCGATCGATACTGGTACATTATTTTGTTCCAGTATCAGTCCAATACTGGAACATGAAAAATGTACCAGTATCGCCCAATACTAGAACATTAAAAATATGCCAGTATCGCCCAATACTGGAACATGAAAAATGTGCCAGTATCATCCAATACAATATCGGTGAAGTTGGCTTGTATGGTTATTTTCTCTTTCTGGAAAATAGGGTGGCTCTGAAAAGAGCCGTTTTGTGGTATTCAAAACTGCCTGTGATGCGTCAAGCGACGGGGATCTTTGGGAGGTTCGTCTCTTCTCTAGTGCGGTTTATTCTATACGTTGGCGAGTGTCTAGTGTTGATATGTGTCGGTGTTTCCGTTTCTTAATTACTGCAGCTGGTTATTCTTTTTAGATGGACCCGTCGAAGCTGTTGTCTGAGACACTTCATTATTATTATTTGTTTGGTTATTCGTGGCAAGTACAAACATCTTACACTTGACGTCACAATGACATTATAAACATGGCCTCAACATGCCGTTTTATATTTGTGTAGTGAAATATACATGTAGGCCAACATTGAAATGTTTGCCAAAAAACTCCATATCGGAATGTCACGACATAGTTACTTGTTTGTTTTTCAATGGAAAGATAGGGTTTTCAACGCAAAAATCACAATATTTTAATCAATATCAAGGATGGCCTATAAAATCGATTCAGAAACTAAATTATATATCATATTAGCTATATTTAGGCGACTTAGCATGTACAACCTTTATTTATCTATTTTGATACCTTTTAATCACTTTTAGCATTTTTAATTTTCAATTTTGTTGTTATCTTTGTATACATTTCTATGTGCAATTTGATGTTTTTATACCATTGTAATAACCATGTAATTCAGCTTTTAGCTGCGATTTGGTGACAATAAACTATAAATAAATATTAAATAAATACCGTATATGGAATAATAAATAATTAAAAGAAAAAATTGGATGAATACGGAGAAAAATACGGAGAAAAAAATCAATTAAAAGTCACAACAAGGTTCGGATTGTACCGTGTGTCATAAGTGATTACCCTCCCCCCCCCCCCCCCCCTATAAATTACAAGTGTAAACGATTATTTAGAAAGGTATAAACGTACCAATACAATAGTTTTCAGTCTGAACTGAAGTTGTTGGCACCATCATGATCAAACACTTCTTGCACTCTTTGTACCCACTGTACGTCTACAAGCGCCCTCAATGTCTATTATGGAATATTTTCCATTATCGAAGAACACAGTTTTGTCGTACAGATAGGGAGGCTCGTAAAGTATTTGCAAATGCAGAGTATGCTTATTTGGGTACCATGGTATAGCTAGAAGTCCCCTCTTTCCATACATACCAAAATAAGTACAAACATCACATGCATGACATCACAATGACGTCACTAAACATGGCCGACCTCAAATTCCCGCCGTATTCGCAGTGAGGTAACAGGTACCTTTAAATTTCACATCTTCAGTAAAACAACGATAAAATTCTGAAAACCTAATCAATTTTGATGGTCTAAACGCTGAGATACATCTAATACATGTGGGCTACCATATTAGATGTGTGGTAGAGCTGTGCACAACATCTTCTCTCCAAGAATGATGATAATCGGCAGTACCGGGGGGTAATCACTTATGACACACCGTATACATGTTTTAGTGTTGGCTAACGCACGGCGTGTGGACAGCCTTATAGCCGAGAGCAGCGTTCGTGACCGCTGGTGCCATTGTTAGCACGCACATTTGCTCCTATGTTGTGTAGGGGTGGTTGCGTTCGCCCTCTTCGACGTCTAAACTTTTTATGCCACGTCCGCAAAAGGGTAATAAAAGCGGAGCAAGCAGCGCAACATCATTATTATTGAATTGACACAAGAACGAACTCATCATCATTATCATGTCTTGATGTGGTAAAGCGTCACCGCAAAGTTTTGGTGATAAATCTAGGGTATTACCGAAAAATCTATCCGTGATGGTATCAAAGCAAAGACGGTAAAGATATTCAAAGTTATTTCTGGTTTGATTTACGAGGAAACCCGTAGCGTCTTGAAGTAGTTTCACGAGAACGTCATCCGCATGAGCACGCAAAGAGACCGGTATTTGGACGTTGTCTATGCCTTGAAACGCCAAAACCTTTACGGATTCCGCGATTTGCTTCATCCCAACAAAACGGCTCTTAATAGGGCCACCAATTTTGTCGAAGAAAGCAAAGATGTGCCTATTATTAGTGTTTACCAGTAATACCTATTTTAATAAATATTAAACATGTACTGAACTTTTACAAATATGCCTATATATAATATTATCCCCGCAATATTCAATAATATGCGCGTGTTCAAGCAGTGTTGACAATGGTGATGTCGGATGTCGCCGCAGAATGCCAGATGTGAAACAGTATAGTACTACAATAGTAGTATTATGAAGCCGGTTCAATGTTTACAGGGTATAATAAAGGGGTAAACTGACATTACACTCTGATATGCACACAGACTAATACAAATGTATCAAATGTTTGCGTCTTTACGTTACCATTTGATACGAAACAATTTTAATATTAAATCGAGTGTTTTACTGTTCTCTCTTTTTTCTTCTTCTTGTTTTCCTTTTCTGAATCTCGTTCCTCAAAGTAATGAGCCGAAAGACATGATGCATTGGTCTTTGCCTCTGGTTTAGACTAATCAGAGACTCGGTCTAATTAACCAATCGCATCGACTCGCTTCAGTAGCCAATCAGCAATAACGGCGCAATTTGGGAAAGAGAAACTTTGTGGTATACAACGAGTAGCCGAGCACTTGGCGATCATCAATTAATAATAATGTGGCATCAAGAAACCTAAAATGGCGGAGCAGGGGTGTTACGGCGTGGGGTCCAACAGGAGCCCACCTCCAGGGTATCCACTGGGGTGACCCCGGAAGCTCTTAGGATTTACACAATTTCAAGTGCAGACCTTGAGCCAGATTCAACATTAATTTGATTGACTCATCATAGACGTTCAGGGTCTACAATTGACTTGGAACATTTTGGGGGTCTATGCATAACAAGCAAGTAATACATTTTTTGTTCAGAAAACCCACCAGAGAACAGACCGTGGCGAACCAGCTTCTCCAGTTGCGTAAATGTGTTGGTGACACTCGGGGAGGGGGGTGATTGACCAGTAGATGCAGGAGCATACCCATTTAAGAGGTGAAACGGGGCGGGGAGAGAAGAAGAACACAAGAAATTAAAAAGAAATGTAATTACTCACATTTGATTTTTTTTTCAAATCAGCTTTATTGAACGCACTATGTTAACAACGAGTAAAATTACTATACAATATTCATCCACCTTAATTGTGCAGTGATGTCAAAGGGTATTTATTCATATAATCAATGCAGTATTTATGGGCGATTATAAGTTGCGGCTACTGGAATACGCTCTGACGTCACTGCACAGAGGTAAATTTTGATGTATGCATTTACGGACAAATATACTCTATTCAGCAAACACTTAAATTACGTACCCAGTACATCAATATTGTATATCTATAGATGGTGTATCACAGCAGCGTAAGGGGCGATATCCAAACTCTACAGTGATTTTAAAGCATTTTTCTAGCGATTTTACAACGATATTCCAACGGTATTTCGCTCTATTGTTAAAAGCATCGGAAAAAGATCGGTGATTAACTAGAAACCTCTCTACTTATCTGGCGTTAACAATATAACTATTGTAGTACTCTCGATGGCTGCATTAGTGAAGCAGACAGATCAAAGGCGCAAGGAAGGTTGTGTTATATTCTTTAAGAAATACTATAAACCATCTTGGATTTCCAAAAGTATCTCAAATGTTATTTCGCAAGCAAAAACCTGTGTTAAAATATGGATATCACCACTATCGGATCAAGAATTGTATTCAGTACGTCGTTTCTCTTAAATCAGATCATGTGACTTAACGGTCATGTGATACGTAAACTCCAGGCGTATCGCTCTATTTTATCATCAAAACATTGAGCAGTGTTAACCATGTTAACAGAACTTGTACAATCAAAACCACACAAAAACCTGCAAAATGTACTGAAAAGATCTCTTTTTGCATTGTGGTAATCATGGTAATAGATATTAGTCTTAAAATTAGAATTATATTCAAACTTTAAGTACCTTTCCAGATTACGGAAAAGGTGTACTTTACATGTAGGTCCCAGATTCTGGACTGTACTAGTATCGTCCGATACTGGAACACCCAGTATCGTCCGATATTGGTACAATGTCAGTGTTCCAGTATCGGATAATACTAGCACATATCAAGTAACGATACTGGTACATACATAATTATGTATCAGTATCGTTCAATACTGGGACAAATCTCACTGGTATCATTTGTCACCCGATACTGGAACATAATTTGGTGTTCCACTAACGACCGATACTGGAACAGTAAAATCGTAAAATCGCCTGGCAATAATAGTGGTATACCAGTATCTGGGATCGAAAGTACACTTTTTACTGAATTTCACCCTTTTTTAGGGGGTAGGGGGTAGCCCCAACCTCTGCATCTATTTTCAAAAGTATTTCATCATAGCATCCCGCCATAAGACCTGATCTGCTTGAACGCATCACATACCGATATGCGATTGAATACAGCAGTCGCACACCTGCCGTCGATTATATCGTCGCTGTTCTGACATACCGGCGCAGTCACTTTACTTAATTCTGTTGTGATGTGCCGGTATGTCAGAACAGCGACGATATGTATCGTAAAATTGATTGCATTTGTTCTTCTTCCTATTCCGTCACACAAAGAACAAACAAATGATGGCAGCAAAATATCCTGCAATTTTGCACTTCAACCTGCTATAAAATTACCACCAAATTGCATCGTTTACATATACCGGGACATATACATGGTGTTAGATTGTATAAGTTGACGTTAATAGTGTTGGTAAGGCACTGTGAAAATTACAACTTCCTACATTGCTCAGTTTTCTGGCGAATTGAAGATTTGCGATGGCATTTTTCGCTACATTTCATGCTAGATATATAGAAAGTCACCATTTGTGACGCGATCAAGTGGAATGAGTCGGATGTCGGGAATATTGATTTTGAGTTATAGATGCAAAAAGTGATAAATTCTTATGTGTTACTATGTTTTCTTAGTTGGTAAATTATTTGTAATTTAAAAACTAGAAGGTCGGTTTAAGTGGGGTTTGGACCATAGCATTTTTCACCTGTTTATCAACAATGAAAACTGCCGAAATGTGACTCGTTTCGTTTGATCGCATCACATTTCACAAAGCTCCTTGCACCACAGAACACGTCATTGGTATGGTGTGGATCAAAGAAGATTTTAAAGGCACCATCACAATGCATTGCGTTTGTGACAAATGCCCTAATTCTGGTCTCCAATTTGTCTTGGTTCCCATAGACATATGCACACTATCATGGCGTCATAATGCGTTCATCGTTGGTGCTCTTATGTTCTAGTTTACATCAATGAATAAATTAGTAATCAGTGTTCCTTTTTCTTATTTCTAAAACATAAGAGCTCGACAAATGCATCGTGTAAAAAGAAACTTTAGTTGGCTGGCGTTCGCGCAATGCATTGTGGGAAAACCTTAAAATCTTCTTCGGGTGTGGATACGAGAAGTAGATAATATGAATAGGAACTCACGGACATGAAGGACACACCAAACACAAATGCTGTTTAACCTATGAGTAAGATATTCGTGAAATCACCGAATAGTAAACCTATCGAAAAGCTTAGGGAGCACATCAAAACTCGACCGCCCGGCAACCCCGGGTTCCGTAGTGTTCCGTGCGGTTGCAGCCGGTTTCTATTGTTCTAAACAATGATATGCGGTCAATCAGTTGAATGATGATGAGCTTCAATCCGTTCATGCAAGGCGTTTCAAAGCGCGCTCCCGCATTTTTATCGTGTTGCTGCCACTGTCCGGCAATCGTATTTGGGGATATTTTGCATTGAATAGCACCCGCACGCGATGGTTAAAACCAAAGCCTAAAAACAGGAACACTCCCTGTGTGGAATTGACGATGACGAATATCCACCAGAGTGCTGCGACATAGTAATTGCAGCGATAAATCCTAAAATCCACGCCTTATTCCCATAACAACGGCAACCTGAAAATAGCAAAATATTAGGCCACTTTCAGATACGGGTTTTTTCTACAGAAGGGCTACTCAACTCTGCACCAAAAAAAAATATCGACTTTGTTCGAGGCGCCCTGTGTTTATTTCTTAGGACCATTAACACTTTCCACGCGCCAGGTGTCTGCAGACGATATTCCGAAAATGCACAAAATGTTTCAAAAATGTCATCATTGTTAGATATCCATATTTGTAATCACCATGTGAAATGCATTGAAATAAGAGCAAACATGCCAAGTATTGATTCTTGTCGAAGTTTCCTGGAAATATTTTGTCCTCGGCAGATAGCCACCATGGTGATAATATACAATACAAGGCATATTACTGTTGATAACGCCACTGGTATCCCAAATGCTATGAGATTAGCGAAGTGATCACTTATCCAACATGGAGTACTTTCCCCATACCAGAATGCAATGTTTTCCATCGTGTGCAGGCAAAGGCAGACACTGATGATAAGCAATGCTAAGCCCCAACCGATCAATGGCAAGACGTATATCAGAAAAGGCCCTTCTTCATCTTGCTGGGTAGGCATGGATGTTTTGTTGAAAGCGAACGTGTATGCCAGATTTATCGCAATGATTGTCATCCATGTGAATGAGGTCAACCAGGCATAATGACTCGTAATGGCAAATACCACGCAAATCTGACGTGGAATTGTCACTCTATTACTAATCAGTGGAAACCACTAGACACTCATATCCAGAACTTTACCTCTGTTAACACACCTAAATCCAAGATGGCCACCAAAATGGCCGCCAAAATGGCCGCCAAAATTGGTAAAATTCCATATATTGGATATATTGGCATATATAAACCAACATGTATGATCAGAGTATAGTTTTAACAATGGGATGTATGTGTTAGACCACTAGAAACTCAAATCTAGTATTTTTGCTTTGTAAACATACCTTAAAAACAAAATGGCCGCCAAATTAAGGGGGCTGTCAAGTGTCATTCGTATTTTCCAGGAATTTCACTTTTCTTCATTTTTCAAAACTTCAGAGTGTTATCTATCAGTACATGCAAAGAAATTTTCAATTTTGAAATTCCAAAAGCCTATTTAGAAGGATTTAAATCCCTTATTGTGATCATTGACAAAGTAGAATGGAAAAGTCTGCCCGCAGGGGATCAGCGAAACTCCCATGCGCCGCGTATCCCGTGTTTTGTTTTTCACGCAAATTGGCACGCGCCAGTTCGCTTAAAATACGCGACGCTGTTATTTCGAAAGCCGTCAGTGCGTGCTGCGTTACCCGCTATGTTTTTGCCGCGTTTGAGGGCTTGTTCATACGCATTGTTTACGCATCGGAGGCCCGACTTATAAACCGTCATTTTGCCGGGGTGTGGCTGAGCCTGAAAGCAAGTAGGCCTATTAGTAAAACAAGGCTTTAGCACAAGCGTTAGTGTCAAGGAGTTTGGAAAGAGAGAAGGAAAAAAGATAAAAAATAAAGGGCAGAGAAAGATTTTGAATCCATGATCGGAGTGAAACATTGTAAGGAGATCAAAAAGACTTACACCGGGTTTTATCCGAAGACGTTAATGTTTTGTTTTTGTTTGGCCTTTCGATGTTGTACAAGTCCGTTCCACCCGCCCGTCCATCCAATAGGCCTACCTGTTTATCTATTTATTGTCATTACTGAATATGGTAGGCCTATTACTTGTTAAGTTAGCTAGTTCTCAGTTAGTTCAACTCGGTGTACTAATTTGTCATTCAGTTATATCAAACATAATATCAATTATAAGTGCCGTTTTACCTAGGCCTACATGATCGGAGAAGCATCCTCGGGCCGATGAGCCGATGCTATCAAATGGTTCACATGGTTATCTCATAATAGTCTAACTTTGTATAGTACATGTATTTGCACGCGCGGCAATCAAACACACGACATGTGGAGTTGGGGGTGTATAGGGCCATGGAGAGCAGGGATGGACAGCCTGGCATGTATTTTAATTATACTATCCATTATAAGCTCATTTATTCAGTTGCGTTCGGGTCTAAGGCCCCGCTGTTAGGCCTACGGTTTGGTTGGTGACATGCCATATAAGACAAAATAAGTTCCAAGATAACCAGAAGTAGGCCTATACGGCCAAACAAGTCATGTTTCTATAAAATCCTCCTAAAATGTCATAGTTAAATTGAATAATATAAAATTCTGGAACATTCCAAATGAAATTCGGACTGAACAAAGAACAGAGATCTTCCCATTTCGATCGCTAAATGCCCATCATTCATATTTTGAATCAATGAAACGTCCGAATGTTCTAGACTGAAAGCAAAGGTGGAAGGGATGGGATTATGGTGGGAGAGGATGCTCTATATTTCTGCCCCTCGGACCCACCCCAATAAAAAAAATAGGGTAACATCGGTTTGGTTTATCACGAAGTTATGAGATGTAAACAATAGGCCTGATTAATTAAATGTGTGGTTGCACCTTTGATATCCTTGTACTTTTGTGTCCTCTCAATAAAAAAAATTCAATCTAGGTATAGGTGACAAGGCAATTCATAGGGATAGCCAATATATAATAAAACCATGGAAATACCGAATACTGTATATAGGCCTAGCACTAGAGCTAATTGTTAAATAATGACCGTGTTTTCAACGTTATCATTGTTATCTTCAGTAGATAGCAAACTACTTTTATAAGAGATCCAACCGAAATGCTTAATAGAGCTATTGTTATAACACTGAACAATCACTATTTAATCATTATCTTTGGTAGATATCAATTCAAATCAATTTTAAAAGGATCCAAGTCCATGGAAATACTCATCATTTAACTACTGTGAAATGTGCTTCATTACCCGCCAGTGGCGTATCTGATGAGATCGCTTGTCAGAGGGGGAAATGGTATCTTCCCGGTAGGCTTTAACTTTACAGGCTGAGGATTGCCTCCGCCGCCGAGTCCGACATTTGAAAACGGGGAGGGTGGGGGTGTTCTCAAAATCCACCCCATCCGATTCAAATTGGGGCCCTTGCTCCCCCAACCCACTGTATTTACAGAAAATAAAACCTTTTAGCCCGGTAGTTTGAGCTGTTCTACCCGGTCAAATCCGTCGAGGGGGACACTCTGCTGATACGCTACTGTTACTCGTTCGCTTGACAGTTTACCCATAGACAATTCATATAGTCATTTTACAAACCGTTAAATTTATTTTCCTGCTTCATTAAACATTAGACCTATCGGACATATATTTCAGTTTCTTTTTCGGTGGCGCTGGCATAACGAGGATCAAGTTCAGGTGGCATGTTGTGGCCTTTTACTATTCATGATGAAATTACAATTCGTGACGTGACTCATATTAATCATGTTAATCAGAAGCTTACCCGATTCCGTCTCTTTAAATATCTGAGGTAGAAAACATGTAGGCCTAGAGCCTACCAAACGACAGGTCTTAAATTAAATCTTCATCCCATTTCTTGCTTTCTCTCTGTTTCCAATTTTTCTCTCTCCTTTACTAAGTCCTTTATCTAGGATAGGTGTTGATTTTTACACCCAGACTACTCACTAATCCCGCCACGGTGCATTTTTAAATGATCACATTGATAAAGACTCGACTACACTGGCCTATAATGATAAACTCTGATGATTAGCCGCAGAGTGTTGCGCACAGAAATTAATACACGAGCGTCTAAATCTTTGTCAACCAGTTCAACGCGCACGCGTCACCATTTATTTTGCCAACTCAAAACATTCCGCGCGCGTCTGCGCTCATTGTCGATTAACGCACGCGCTTGAATGCGTTACGCTTCCCGGTAATTGTGAACGCACTTCGAATGTGCATAAAATGGTATGGCTTCTTTTTCAAACTCGACATCATGAAAAAGGTGTTTTTTAACACACATTTGAGGTTATTTTGATACCAAGAAAAGAACGGTTTGTAATGAAACTTTGCACGAAGTTGGGGATTTATATGTTTCCCACAATATCTAAAGAACAGGATTTGAAATACGTGTATTTCCCCGTAAACCATGATCAAACGGCGGTATTGTCACTTTTCACATTCATCGGTTGATTTCTTTATGTTCATTTTTGAGTAAAAATACGATTTACAGACACGATAACTCAATACAAACTGCATCTGATGGACAGCAAGTAAGTTTAACGCAACAACCATGATCTTCCCCAGGTTCCATTTTTTTGTTTTTTGTTTTAGGCCTATTTCCCGATTTTTCGGATCATTTTGTGGAAATTCACGTTTGTTGTATTTAAAAATCCCATTTTGTTGCCTTATTTGGTCAATAAATAAAAAAATATCTCAGATATCAAAACAAAACAAAATGGAACCCGGGTAATTTTCTTAAGATTACAAAAATCGTAAAAGGACAGATTTTCAGAAAATATTTTTTTGGTTACCTTGTCCGAATTGAAGACTGGTCAAAATTCTCGTTTTTTATGATTTTCTCCAAAATGGTTCTTTTTAGAGCAATTTTATGTTCATGGTTAGATTTATTGAACCCTTTCCTTCAAAAAAATGTATACTTGTATATGGAATATATGAATAATTACGTAGTTACGGCAGTTTTACGGAAGCTATTTCTGACACTTGACAGCCCCCTTAATGGTCATAAAATTGGTAAAATTCCATATATTGGATATATGAGACCTGTCACCACAAAATGAGCGTTAAGTCGCCAATGTGCATTAAGAGATATGGTCCAATGAATATGCCAAAAATCAATAGAAAACAAAGACATTTTGCAACTTCAATTTGAATTTTGACAGGGAAAACATCGAGCAATTATGACATGTTGCATATCATTTTAAAGCTTGTTTCCTGAGTATTATGAATCTGGACAAACCTCAAAACTAAGTTTTCCGACTTAACGCTCATTTTGTGATGACAGGTCTCATATTTGCATATATAAACCAACATGTATGATCAGAGTATAGTTTTAACAATGGGATGTATGTGTTAGACCACTAGAAACTCAAATCTAGTATTTTTGCTTTGTAAACATACCTTAAAAACAAAATGGCCGCCAAATCAATGGTCAAAAGTGGTCAAAATTCCATAAACTAGCATAATATCAACCGAAATGTATGATAAAAATATAATTTTAATGATGGGATGTATGTGTTAGACCACAAGTAACTTATATCCAGTATCTGTGCTCTGTTATCATAGTTCAAAATCCAAAATGGCTGCCAAAATGGCCCCCAAAATGGTTCCTAAAGTGGTTGCAAAATTGTCAAATTCCATGAAATGGGATAATATCAACCTAAATGTATGATGAAAATATAGTTTTAATGATGGGATGTATGTATTAGACCACTAGTAACTCACATCTAGTATTTTTGCTTTGTTAACATACTTAGAAATCCAAAATGACTGAACAAATTGTCGAAATTCCATAAAATGGTATAATATCAACCAAAATGTACGATGAAAGTATAGTTTTAACATTAGGATGTATGTATTAGACCACTAGAAACTTATATCAAGTATATTTGCATTGTAATAACATACTTTAAATCCAAGGTGGCCACCAAAATGGCCGCTGAAAATATACAAATAGTCTACATTAGTGTATGATAATCCATAATAGATATTGTAAGAGTGTATATTTAGGGGTTCAATACGGTTTCGTCGTTGTTTATCTTGAATCGATAAACAACGACGAAGACCTTGTTGAACCCCGTTCAACAACGACCAAACATATTTACATCATTCATTGTGTGAATAGCGTTTTGGATAATTGATGAAAACAAGTAAAAAAAAACGTGTTTTAATAGGCTTTATTTGACATTAAAAAAATAGCTGCTCTTTAAAAATCGGGGGAAAATGTTTACGTTTTATTCAATTAGGCCCTTTTTTGGACATCGTCCGTTCCCTGTAAATGGGCGAGGGAACTTCTGAATGGGCTGGGTTACAAAAGGTAAACATTAGAGAAGACAAATTATTTCGCAAGTAATTGTGAAATTTAAAAAAAAAATGTAAATAGCATTTTATTCACACACCACCTTTAACATTCAGAGAAAAATTAAATCAAGAATGCGTTTAATTTACATAACACATTTTGATACATGTTTATAGAATATTTGTATCAAATTAAAACACACCCCTAGTGGTACGGTCCTTAGATCAAAGGTTCTCATTTTACCGCGCGATGATACAAAATGTCGATTTTCTTGTGCTGGGTAGTGATCGTTCGGTCTAAAATTGTGGCTTTAGGGGTGAGCCGTGACATATGGCCCTCGCCAAAAATAATTTCCTCCGGGATATAGCTACATTTTGGTATATAAAGCTGTTTGCTAACTTTAAGGATTGCATGGCGAAATGCATTTATACGCCGAAAAAACGGGCGAAAAATGAACACATTTTGCGAACATTTTTTGTTTGTTTACAATTTTGCATCGATGCATAATGCATTATGGTTTCCAAATAAGGTTCGCCATCCTAGTAATTTGCATATGAACAGTGGGTTTATCTCAAATCGACAACGCTTTGTTACTGTAGTTAGGTATGGGGGAGTTGTTGAATACATCACATTCACCAAATAGTAGTATGTTCGAAACTGCTAAGCTATTGCTTTTAGATATAAGGCCCACCTCTGTGACAATTTTGACTCTGTATCACTTTCCAAAATGGCTTCCAGAGTGGTTAAGTTGATGTTAAATTACCTAAAACAATTGTTTTGTATTGTAAATGACCATACTATGTAATACCAATACCCCCAAATCTAATAAGACAGCATTCAATACATGTATATGTCTATGATAAAGCCTAGGGGCTGTAGATCTAGTTTGAGTATTTTAAAATATCCAAGATGGCGGCAAAAGGTTAAAATAACTGAAAAACAGTATTATATTTATTGTAAGTGTTACCATGAAAGTAACAGATGTAGAATAGTTTGCCAAATGATATTAAAAAATGCTACAAGCATCAGCCAATTAAAAAGAAAAAATCACAAGCTACATGCAGCTAAATTCATTGTGGATGTCGTCGCCTATACATTATGTGTATATTCACTGGTAATAGTATTACATGTTTGTACATTTTTGAGCTCAGGGTGTGTTATTGTTGTTATTAGTATTATCATTAGTGTTATATTATTACTATTATTACTATACACACATATTGTATTTGTCATACTATAATAGACATTCACATAATTCAGTAGAAAATATTGTATATATTGTTTTTAAACAACAATCAAAATGACTCTACTTACTTTTAAGTAAAGGGGGAACTTAAAGGAAGTTTTTGATTTGATTTTTTGAATTTTGTGAGTGCTGTAATTATTTAACTATTAATCAAATGCATATAAAAGTATACATTTTTGGAAAATCACAAAATTCACTTTTTTGACCCAAATTTGTTTAAAAAAAGCTAACAAAAAAATAATTTTGAGTACAAAACGGCCAAATCACTTTATAATTATGTTAAGACACTAATGAAGGGACGATTTTTTTTTAAACACTAATCTAATATTTGTGAACATTTTGACCAAAAAGTGCTAAAAAACGTGATTTTTCTTTCTTTCTTTTTTACACTTTTTCGTCAACATTTCAAAAAATATTGGATTAGGTTTTTAAAAAAATCGTCCCTTCATTAGTGTCTTAACGTCATCATCAAGTGATTTGGGCATTTTTAACTCAAAATTATGTTTGTAAGCTTTGTTAAAAAAAATTGGGTCAAAAAATAAACATTTTTGGTCAAAATTGATGCCAAATTTAGATTCTCTGATCCATTTCCTTTCCAAAAAGGTATACTTTTATATACATTTAAGTCATGGTTCAATAATTACAGCACTAACAAAATTCAACAAAAAACTTCCTTAACGCTTTCCACGCGGCTAATATTTTTACCATACATAAAACAGATTTTTCAGAAACCTTTCATAATTTTCAAAGTCTATCTCAAAGATTACTGACCAAACACTAGGCATGTTTGTACTTATTTCAGTGCATTTCTCATGGTGATTCCAAATATGGTAATGAAATACAGTAATTTTGACATTTTTGAAACATTTTGTGAAATTTTGGAATGTCGTCTGCAGCTGCCTGTGCCGCGTGGAAAGTGTTAAGTCCCTCCTTAAAACAAAAAAACAAAAATAACGTATTGCTGCTCCCACTTGGAATATCATGAATATCTATTGCGTGTTTACCTTTTCGTATCTGTTGATTCGACGAGAAGGCAGCCAATAATTTGTCAGTAGTTGGATGGGGTTCGACCAAAAGAATCTTGATGGCAAGAGAAACCATTGGGGTACGATAAGCACGAAATACATTACAGACCAATCTCGATTGTCGGTAATTTTAACATTTTGAGTTGATAGGGGGGCACTTTATGTGACTAGGAGCATTCCCCATTACTCCTGTTGCAATCAATGTTCATCACACATGCGCAATGTTCATTGACACATATATATAATATACTAACTACTATTTGAAATCATTAAGCGGAATTTGCCAATGTAATACTTTCTGGTGTATTGGTTACAAATCTTTATCTAAGCCTCTTTAATCATGCACACCATATTAAATAGTACTTTTAAAATCCAGTCTTAGACAACCATACACTTAATTGCACATCTTTGCATCGAGTTAATATTGTTCAAGGTAAATATAGGAAACATTTATGTAAAAATGATACAATAGATTGTATTAACAATAACAAAAAGATATTCGATGTGTCAATAGTATAAATATTAAATTGGAATTTGGCGCATTTTTGTGCAACTGCATTATAAGGAGATTGATTCTTCTCGGCAATTTTTAATAATTCAAATATAGGAGTGTTAGACATTTGCCCCTGCCTCTTTTTGTTCTAAGATTACATTGTGTTTTCACCATAGTTTTATGTCATAATAATATAATTATAAGCTCCTATTGAGTACTAATTCATCTTAATCTAAATGCAGCATTTTCAAAAATAGATGCAATTATAATTTCATGAATATCATGAGCATATTATCTAACAAATCTAATATTGCCATACTTCCTTAATGTATGAATCTATTTGAATATGTCATACTACGTTCAAACTCGATTTCAAATTCAGATACACAGTTTTCTTTCCAATGAATAGTGAAATGGATTGTGGTTAAAACAGACAGTAAAAAAGCATCACTATTTTATAGGATTCATTGAAAAGTAGACGTGACCGTTTGCAACAAGTACGACAAGAATATCACTAATCGGGTGTGAACCAATGTTCACTATACTGCCCCCACCCCCCCCCCCCCCCCCCCCCCCCCCTACGACAGAAGGAAGTATGGGACACCTTCATTTTTTCAGCAAAATACACTTTTAGTTTATTTAGCTTCAGAAAACATACATTCACGTTAACATTACTCTGGAGCCTGAAACTCCCCCAAAAAGTACGAAAATCTTGTGAAGAGGACTTGCTTCCTTTGATTTTGTACAGTAAATAGATAGGGCAATTAACGAAAACCCACCACAAAAGGAAGTATGGAACACATAATTTTGGTTAATTTAATAATAATAAAAAGTTGCATGATAATCGTTGTTATTATAAAATGTATATACATTATATGGGTTGTTTTTACTAAATGATGGATAAAAGTATTTTTGATTGTTCTAATGATGACGTAAAATGTCGTAATTGTCAAAATATGGATTTAGAAAAATGCGGACACGACAAAAATAGCTCTATACAGTGTGGTTCAATAAAACGTTGACAGATTTTTGGAAGCCATTTTTTTTTAAATTCTGTAGATTTTGAATTTTTTCTTCTTCAATATTCATCAACTATATGATCTTGACCATCAATGCTTAAAATATCGTTACAAATAATAATACCACGAGTGACCCTAATTAAAATTATTTATTTTCATAGATTATAAGTGTAATTGTCTATATGAAGAGCTATGTTCCAAAAGGAATCAACTCCATATAAGTAAAATAGGAGAAAAGCAACGTTTTTTAAATTAAGGATGTTGCGCTTCTTTGATTGTGCTAATGTTCTGCCATATGAAAGATACTATATGTGTTAGCTTAAAAACAGGTTTGATTTCATTTTTATATTTTCACTGTATTTCCTATGTCATTCTTTATTTTCGGAAACTAGTGGAGTTGATCCCTTTTGAAACATAAATGTTTCGACCAATTTTCAAAAACCACTTTAATAAGCAATCGTTATTTTCAATTAAGGTACACCTGAAAGACATTATCAAATCACATTGAAAACAGAAAACCGCATTCAAATACCTCTTCAACTTTTTAAATTATGACATTTTGTTTTTTCTTGAAAAAACTGAAAATTTGAACAATTTGGCAATTTTTTTGAAATAACAACACTTCTGTTTGTGTGCAATTTTAAAAACAATTATCCCATACATTTCATTAAGGACATTCCTATTAATGTTTTACCATGATAAAAGAACCATATTTTTACCATTTTGGCTAACAAAATAGTGAATTATATTCAAATTTCCGGAAACTGCCGGAACTTACCGGACATTTCCGGAAATCTCCGAGGGCCATAACTTTTGACCCGAACATGTTACAGATGTAGACCAAAGTGTAAAAGATGTATTTCGTAACTCTCTTTCATGTTCTGCACCTAACTCAATTTCGACAAAAAGTGGAATTGATTCCTTTCGGAATAGAGCTCTTCATATACTCTATGCCTTAAAAGTGATGATGCCATTAATGTTATCTTGCTGGTCATTTCCCGTAGACTTACCCGTGGACAAAGAAGATTTTGGAGAGATTCTCTTCAAATAGCTATCATTATGCCGCCATAGCATTATTAACATTGAGAATTTCAGCATAGATGGCCAAGATGATAAAAATATGGCTTTGAAAAACTGTCAACGTTTTATTGAACCACACTGTATGTCGTTATAAAATGCAAATTGAGATGAAAGTACAAGAATAAACTTTGATTGGAGGCTTGGAGCATCAACAAAAAACTGAAAAGCTGGCAAATTACCAGTCTATTAGTGATTGCCGGCGTTAAAGACACGTTAATACGCTTAATGATAACCTTCGTGTTGGTACTATTGGTATATTCTACTTTTGATCCGTTCCACACATTGTGGTCGCTGTTGGTATGTTCTACTTTTTATCCGTTCCACACATTCCTATTATCTTCATTAAGATGTAGTCGATAATTTCGGCGAAGAAAAGTATACTACCGCCTAGAAATAAGCCAATGTTTCCTCCAATGTCACCTGATGGAATGTAAAGATAAAACCAAGAGAACGGAATTAAAATATTATATTATAAAGTGTCATTGCTTAACTTACCAGTGTATGTGTGGAACAGATGTATGGGCCTAGGCCTGAACCAGTTACCGTAAGTTAAGGCCCTGTCATGTATTAGCGAATAGAGCTAACGTTTGCGCGACGTTTTGGAAATTTGGATGTAAGTTCGGGTAAGTTGTCATTCGTTCGTGACATATTTTGTAAAGGTTGTATTCGCTGATGCTTCGTTAAGGGTTCGCGGTGGTGTGCTTGGGTCTAGGAATTTGTTGAGCATGTTCAAAATGTTGAGAGGATAACAACGTAGTCATGGTAGTGGTCAATACCGTATCTGAACTGTAAGCACGCTGGGTGTAGGTTTCTTCTAAACCCTAACTCTCACGGTCTTGAATTGGCAATGGATCACAGAGCTGGGTCAGGGGGTCCGGTCAACAGGGAGGGCTACAATTGTTGGTCCGAGAACGTCCAAGAACGTCCAACTTCCAACGAATTGGGTAGGAAAAGTCGACATCGGTGATGGAATGGGCGTATCCATAGCGTATCCATAGCGTATTGAACATATACATAGCGTATGACTAACGTATTGATAGCGTATCACTAACTTATAGCGTATAACAAATTAATGACAGCGTATCATAGCGTGTGCGCGCGTATGACCAACGTATGCTTAACGTATTCGCAGCGTATGTCTGCCGCTAAGAAGGCACTAGCAGAGGGGAAAAGCTGTGGGGAAGATGGAATTACACCTGAAATGCTCAAAAGATGTGATCTGTACAACATCATTCTTGACTTCTGCAATGATGCCTTGTTGAACGGGGAAAAGCCAGAACAGTGGTCCATTCTCAACATATATAGTACCAATACCGAAATCGGGTGATCTCAGCTTGGGGGCAACTACCGTGGAATAAGCCTGAGTTCAATTGTTGCCAAGCTATACAGGGTGGTCCAAAAAAAACTATACCCAACTTTGGAGGCCATTTTCTCCTAGATGATAAAATATTTTAGTAATTTGGTTTGCATATTATTAAAGCATATATCGTTGAGCATTATTGGTGAAAATAGGGAAGATATTACATTAACATTTTTTGAGATATTGCTATTTTTAGCGAGTATGTGTAAAAATGGCTTTTCCACGGGAGCTGTCAATGCATCAACATGATATGCACTTTTGTGACAATATAATATGACACAATAATGTAATGACCCAAGACCCATTATTAAACTTAATCCTTAACTGCTTAACAATACATATCTAGTAGCTCTAAAGATAACAGTAATAAGAGAGGTTGTGGCAGCCATCTTTGATTGATACATTCATGTATATCTTCATTTTGACTATCACAATATTTATACACGTTGATATAAGCATTTTTCATTATTTCTGATTAAAATTTGAAGGCACAGTAAGCTTTTATCTGGTAAATTTCATGATTTTAGCCATGTTTGGCCCAGTTCAAAATGATCTGCCGTCTGCGCATGCGCATATTTTCTGGAGGTTTCATGCGAATAAGTTCAGATAATTAGTTAGCTATCATATGGAATATCCCAAACTGGTTAATTACTTGGATTTGTCCTAAATTGTTTGATTTTCCGAAATATTAGTGATTCACTTACTGGGCATTTTTCAATGAAATTGGCTATTTGAAATACTGATATTTGTATAATCTTTATTCAATTGCCTCTCCTTACTTTTTCCTCTTATACTACATACATGTATATCAAATTACACAGTGATTAAAGTTATGGTCTTTTTTATCATACTTACACGAAAGAAATTGGGATTTACCTGCTTCTGGTGTCATGTTATGCAATCTTCTTACCACATGTTTCATACAAACAATTCAAATTTACCGCCAAATAACTGAGCAGTGTCCCAAGTGTACTTACTTTGAGACAATGCTATGACGTCATAGTTCACACTTAGAAATCCAAAAGTGTATTGTTTGAAAGACAAAGGTTCATACTTTGTATTGATCATATTATCTCTCAATAGAATCACTCATGCATCCCATACCATGATCACTTTCATTATTTATTGAACGACCCTCGTACTTGCCCTCCGAAGAATTATTGAGGGAATAAGATCAAATAACCTGCCAGCCATTATAACCTTTATCGACTTCAAGAAAGCGTTTGACACAATACATAGGGGACGAATGCCGCAAATATTGAAAGCCTATGGTGTACCTAATCAGCTTACAAATGCAATAGCAGAGATATACAAAGACGCCAAGGCAAAGGTTATATCACCAGATGGAGAAACAGAAGTGTTTGAGATACTGGCTGGAGTACTACAAGGAGACACCCTGGCTCCATATATCTTTGTCATTGTTCTTGACTATGCCCTAAGAGAGGCCATAGATGGCAGAGAAGAAGAGCTAGGATTCCATCTCACAAAAAGAAGCAGCAGAAGAATAGGACCAACCGTATTAACTGACTTAGACTTTGCTGACGACATTGCACTGTTATCTGAGGAAGTGTCTCAAGCGCAATCACTACTCAACAGAGTGGAGACTTCAGTGGGCAGAGTTGGGCTCAAAATGAACGCTGCAAAGACGAAGTACATGTCCTTCAACCAGACGCAAGTACCTGTAATCACCAAAAGCGAAGGCATGCGCCTTGATAAAAGTGGAGGACTTCAAATACCTTGGAGCCTGGATGAACAGCACTGAAAAGGACATCAAAACACGCAAAGCAGCTGCATGGAGAGCTTGTGGCAAACTTAGTCAGTTATGGAAGGCTAAATCACTATCCAGAAAGCTCAAAGAAAGACTGTTCATAGCTACAGTAGAATCAGTCCTCCTTTATGGATGTGAGGCATGGACAGTCACCCCAAAGCTTAGTAAACAACTGGATGGATGCTACACTAGGATGCTAAGATCTGTGTTCAACATCAACTGGAGTCAGCATGTGACGAATAAGGACCTGTATGGGGACATGCCAAAAGTCTCGGCATCAGAGAACGCAGAGCAAGATTTGCTGGACACTGCTTCAGGGGGTCCAAGGAGCTTGTACACAAACTCATACATTGGATTCCAAAGCATGGAGTAAGAAAGCGTGGCAGACCAGCCCTGACCTACATTGACATTCTAAAACGTGATACAGGATTGCAGTTGGAAGAAATCAAGACAGCTATGTTGGAAAGGAAGATCTGGAGAGGCAGTGTGGTTCGGAAAAATCATCCGCCCTAAGTCAAGTCAAGTAAGTCATGTCTGCCGTATTCGACGTAACCTCAGCGTATCCTCGGCGTACAACGAACACTTAACTTATGCCGCTGCAGAAATTGAGTTTCGTACACGGCGGGACAAGTGTTGCCAGTTCAAGATAACTATTATGCTGATATAAGTTAGGGGTAAGTTGGAGATACGTCGTTTACGTTAAGAGCACGATGTGATACGCTGTGAAAAATTGGAACACGTCGAGCCCGCCAAAATTTATTGAGCATGTTCAAATGTCTCGACGTACTCAACGTGCGCTTAATACGTTCTGCATAAGTTCCCGATAGGTTCGTGGTACGTTAGACATACATTTACATACGCTGACATACGTTAGACATACGTTGACATACGCTGACATACGTTAGACATGTTACAGGTACGTTACTCGTAAGTTATAGGTTGGACATATAGATTAATCCTTCCAGATATTTAATAGTTATCATCTAGGCTGCGTTTACTTGAACTGGCAACACATGTCCCGCCGTGTACGAAACTCAATTTATGCAGCAGCATAAGTCACGTGTTCGTTGTACGCCGAGGATACGCTGAGGATACATACATCGAACACGGTAGACATACGATACGAATACGTTAAGCATACGTTGGTCATACGCTCGCATACGCTGTGGTACGCTGTCATAAGTTTGTTATAAGTTAGTGATACGCTATCAATACATTAGTCATACGCTATGTATACGTTCAATACGCTATGTATACGCTATGGATACGTCCATTTCATCACCGATGTCGACTTTTCCTACGCAATTCGTTGGGAAGTTGGACGTTCTTGGACTCTGACAATTGTCGAGCTATTTTTTGAATACGTCGGCATCCGTTCAGGCCACGTTCAGGCCATGCGCTATGGTGTGACATGTCTGCGTAGGGTTTCGCAGATGTACGCTGGGGTTTATGGAACTGTTTGATCATGTTCTATACGCAACAGCGTGACCGGGCCTTAAGCGCCGTAAATGGCCGAATAGCTGACGAGTAAGCAACCTACACTCGACGTGCGAATGCTCAAAGTATACATTTTGTATTGAGCACTACGTTGTCATGCTCAAATATTTTCAAAAACCCCAGGGTACCTCTGCGAACCCCTAGCGAACCGCTAACGGATACAAATACAACGTATGCCAAATGTGTCACGAACGAATGACATCTTGCACGAACGTACAGACCCAAATTTCCAAAACGCCGGACACACGTTAGCTCTATTCGCTTAATATGTGACAGGGCCTTAACTCACGGTAACTGGTTAAGGCCTAAGCCCACACATTTGTTCCAAAATATGATACACAACAGTGTGACAGGGCCTCTTCCTGCCATACGTCAACGAATTCACTTTTAGAAACATAAATAATAGTAAATTTGGATGACCTCCAACACTTACTTATGAGGCCAGATATCGTCAGCGCTTGCTTCTCTTCGTATAACTGATAATTTAACTCTTCGTAAAATATATCCAGCACAACGTAATTACTCCTGCAAATGTATAGAAATAACATTTTGTTTTAAAACAGTCCAACGATCGACAGTGATGCTGTTAAGAGTAAATGTTCCGATTGCTAGTCCGATTTTCAACTTGATGTTTTCTATTCTACACGAAGGGTCATCCTTAAAATAGTCATATTTCAAAATTTGAGTCGCATACTCAAATTGTTCTTATTTTAGAAGCACAGGGTGACAGGAAATTTTCCCATTGAGTAGTACACAATCTGGCCGATTGGTTAAAACCCTTTGGTAGTAATTCACTGCATTTTGGCCTATAACGTCTAAATGGAGCATATCTTGCGCCTAAGATTTTACAAAAATAATGAGATAAATGAGGTCTTCTTTTCTGATATCAAAATATTTTGATGTGACAAAAAAGCTTAAGTGATCTTAAGCTTAAGTGAGCTTAAGCTTTTAAGTGATATACACCTTTAAACATTCACACATTTTTTGGAAATCGCCAGTGTATTCCGTGTTCGTGGATACCTCATACCAAAAGAGGTGTAGCATGCATATAGTTACACTTCATGTGTAGTTTCTAAGAATGAAAAAAGTCATAACAGCAAATAACTGCCTGAAAATATCAAGGTGACTTTTATCATATATAGATTCACTAGACAACAGTATCATTGCTACGAAACTGAGAAAAGGAAAGTTTTAACACGAATTTATCATGTTTATATAAAACAGATTCATTACCGTATGTAATCGAAGTCATCATGATCGTAGAATTGATCTGCAACGCTTAGGCTTGGTATGTAGCCATAAGATATGAAAGATGTGAACTGGTTATAGTGGCATGGAGATATACAGTCACAGTGACCGAGGGAACCGGACTTGAGCTTCTCTGTAAAAGGAAAAGGTTTTAATACATAAGATAATATTAACGCTTTCCACGCGGCAGGCGGCTGCAGACGACATTCCAAAATTTCACAAAATTTCAAAATTATTGAATTATATTACTATATTTGGAATCACCATGAGAAATGCATTGAATTAAGTACAAACATGCCTATTATTGGTTCAGTAATCCTTTAAATATACTCTGAAAATTGCGAAAAGGTTTCGGAAAATTCTGTTTTGTAATGGTAAAATTAATAGCCGCGTGGAAAGTGTTAAATAATACATCTGATGAATGCCGCCGCCCTGTGTAGTTGGTGGGCATGAATTAACTGCCAGTTACAATGTACAGATACTTATATATATTTTTAACTGCTTTTTTGTCGACAAAATATACGCTCTTCTTAGGAATCGACAACTTTTGATACGGGCAGTGCATCATTCGATACTCATTATTAATACATACGAGGGTCATTTAATAAATTCTACATCCTACATCATAACTTTACTATTATATAAGCCAGTCGTATGAAGCATTGAATCTTAGCTACAAATTCATGGAAAATTGGTCTGAGTACTGATAGTACTTTTCTGGAGATGTAGTAAAATCTAAACGTCCATTTAGTGCGACGGAAACGGATACAAAACAGCAAAATTCGTCCAATTCTAAGAGACAAAACGTATACCTATCGGTCAATAAAAGCCGTTCTAAATTACAGTTATATCTTGAACAAAGAGATAATTTTCTACCACTGACTACCTGAATGGCTATTATAAAGGTTGCATATAAGGAAAACTCATAAAGTGACTATCATGTTAAGATTTAACATTCGCGGCATCACTGTGGCTTGACTTGTAACATCGAAAATTTGACTGAATAGCAGTACTCCAGCATGCTAAAGACGTACGAATACATTCGAGTTGATATTTTAATATTTGCGAGCCTATAATAGAGACAAATGCCATGAGGCTGACATTCATATTAGCGATGTTATGAGCGAGGAGGTAGAACTTATAAACCCTTTAGTATTAAAATACAATCATCCCAACAACTGTAATATTAGCCATAATATCTTGCTATCACCATTTTTAAATGACAGGTAAATGCAGAAGAAGCATTAAGGCCAAGGTCTGTCTCACATACATTGGGAAAATAGGATTTTCTTTTTTATTGTGTTTTGGCCCACTTTATTGTTGTATTTTGCCCTTTCTGAGTCAATTATTTTCTGGATAACTAAAAATAAAACCACCCAAAATTGGGCTCGTCGCGTACGGTTTTGTGGTCAAAGTGACTCCACATACCCCGCATGACCTATAAATTGCCGTGGCGAAAGTGGAGATACCGCACAGACGGAAAGTTTGTACGCGTGTATTTAATCCCGTGACGTCACCGCTTGGTAAACGATGGAAACTATACAAATTACCCACACCCCACACATGATATACTCACGTAGAGCATCTTTGACACACGTAGACAATTCCAGTGGACTGCATTCTCTCGTGTTACCGCGGAATCTGTCAAAACGAAAGAAGGTACAAACTGTTATATATGTAGTGTCAAAAAAGTGAGATCTAAAGTATTTGCTACTAAAAACAATATTGCTGTGTCAATTGCCGTTTGTACACCTATCGCCCGAGATGGGGTTTGTGAAATAAAGGTCCCACTGAAACAAACGGACGACATAAGTAGACGGGGACAGGCACCGGGAATACGCCTGCATGGGGGTCCCAGAAAATGACCACTATGCTACACGACTCACGCTACAGATTTTCTCGAACGCATTTCCATGTATAGTCTGCTATTTGGGTAATAATGAAGCTTTTATGGTTGTAAATTGGTTGTAACTTTTGCGTTAAGGTTGCCATGGTTACTAAATATTCTGTTTTGATGGCACCTTCATCGTACTTGTTAAAAATAAAAATAAATGAAACTCGTGAAATTTGACACAAAAATATTAGTTTCACATTCGGATGGAAATTATCCATAACATAAAATAATATGTTTTATTGTTACTAACTCTTTTGTGGTATCAAACAAGTATTAATTACTATCTTTACCTAACTGGTCTGCATCCGCATTTTTCAACGATATGATCCAACCGACACTCAAGAAAACATCCACTTAGTGTGTACTCATCATAGTACTGAAGGGTTCTACTCGCATCGCAAACTCCCCAAGGCCGGCCAAGATTTCTAAACTGTCATAATGAAACAACAAAATAAAGCACGTTCAAATGATAAAATTCCTTTTCCGGAAAGAGATGCTCTCTCACTTAACATCTAAATATTGTGGCGGAAATCCGTATGGACTATATTTATAGAGGGTTTCCTTCAACTAAGTACGATTGCGGTATGGACTACAGATGGCTCCCTTCAACCCAGTTCGAGGTCATGTGACCGTCGGTAAGTCATGTGGTTTGGATGTATAAAAGAAGCGCTTCCTGTTTATGGTGGCCAGTGGAGCCGAGGTACCACCAAAGGTAGCTCGATCGTATGTAATAATGCTCAAGTCACTTCGTGCTCTCTCGCTTTTATGCATTCTGTCTGCTTCTCCTGAATCCATACAACCAACGGATTAGCCCACAATCCCGTTAATTGTTAATGATAATGTTGAGAAATACAATATATTCGACACACCGCTCGAATTTGGCTATAATCACAATATTGCTCGATCAATTTTCATAAAAAGGGTTCCTTATCAAGAAAACACTTGATGGTTTTTATTTTGGTGAAACTAAAATCCTTGTACTAATATTTTAATAAACATTGATTAATATTATGGTAGGACCGTATCATACTCATAGGTTACTGTTATGGGCCTATATGTGAAAATATTTGTTCTCAAAAAAGTGTTACGTCGAATAGCACAGTAAAAAAAAGTGATGTGGTCGACGAAATATAGGTTCAATTTAAAATTGTTTGACGTTGGCAATACCTTGTTAAATATTAATTCCTGCAACCATTGAAAATCTCTTAACCGTGACATGTGTCAATAAAATAAACGTATGATACTTAAACTGCAAGCCTTACCCCTTTCTCACGGAAAAAATTCAAACACGTGGGTCATTTTTATCACGTAATTTCAGTACTATAAACATCATGGTCTCTGGGCACTGAAAATTGACAAGAATCAGCATTATAAATCAAGCGCCAATATTAACACTGTTAACGCATATAAACACTGCACAAAAATATAGTAACCACTCGAGACACCCTGTGTTTAATTCCTAAAGACCCTTAATAAATTCGAAATGTGGGAAAAAACGGAATTTTTTCTTGCGCATTTTGATACCTCATTTGTCACGATAGCACCAATATTGATGAAGTAGTGGCCAATTGAATAACAAATGATGCAGTTACAAATGTTGCACTTAATGCATGTCATAAACTTTTTCTTTCATATTTCCCGCCATTGTAACATTTAATTCCTTAAACCAGTGCCCTGAGATCATGGTATTCACAGTGCTGAAATGTAATGATATAAATGACCTACGTGTTCGAGATTTTCTGTGAGAAAAGTGTAAGACTTATAATAGTTTAAGTATCATAAGTTTATTTTACTGACACGTGTCACGGTTCAGCGATTTTCAATGGTTGCAAGTAACTATTGAATACCCCTCGTAGAAGAACAAAAAATACAGAATATTATAACGGCATGTATTGACGTACAGAGAGACCAATTGGCCAAGGGAAATTTTTAATAGAGTCGGTGGTGTCAGTCGGTCAATCGGTCAGTCATTTCTTTCTTCAAATTAAAGTTTTCTATTCCTAAACAAAAACAAAATTATTTGAGCTTGGCAGAACATGAACATGTTACGCTGGCAAAAATTAGACGAGTCCACATGTGTCCCTGTATGGTTAACTGATATACATGTATGTAAATATGGCGGACCAGATTGTGATTTATAACAGGATGGATTGACTTAGACAACGGGTTTTTTCAACAGTTTCCATTCTATGCCAGTGTGACACTTTTCCTGTTCATGCAGATCCACTCCCTTTCTTTTATTTTGTTCCCTTTCTGATATTTGTCCATTATGAATGCGGCACTAGTATACATTCCAGCGGTTAACTTACTATAGAACAAACAAACTTTTTCTCCAGGTTTTGATGCCAGAGAGGTGTACCAGATACGTAGAAAAGATGAATAATACAAAGGGCAACTATTTAGTAGAACACTTCCATTTGCCTGGAGTGCCACCAATACTCCATGTTACACACGGGGGAGGGGGGGGGGGGCAAATATTAAGAAAAATACACTGTGGAGAAATACACTGTGCTACGGGAGATGGTAAAGGTTAGGCCTTGGGGTTGAGATGGAGTGTGTGGGTGGGGGTGTGTGGGGAGGGGTAATGAAGTAATGTGTTTGGGAGGTAGGGGGTTAATGAAGAAATGTGAAATAACCAAGGGCCATGAGGTAATGAAATAATGTGGTTTCTGATAAAATAAACACATGGTATAGTGAATCTAAATCGCGTAACATGGTGTCAGATGTGGGATTTGTCCGAAGTACGGGCATCCCGCTAGATGAATATAAAGCGTAATATATGTTTTAACACAGCTTTATTCCCTAGTTCAAAATCTCAGAAAAGCAGTTAGTAGACGGTAATTTAATAATTCCTATAAATGGCTGTGCATGGGGTGTAATTGTATAAATATTTACACTGACCAATTGTTTTGAACAATCATAAGGAACTGAAAATAGGATACGCCCTACTTCAGACTGATTTTACTTGATCTTATCACATACAGACTTTCTATAAACCATGATTCATCTGTGAATAAGTCGAATTTCACTGATCAGCCTGTGACCAAGGTTAAGAGGAATAGAGTAGTCTGAGGTTTATTTTACTGGGTAATGTATGCAGTTCCTTATTTTTATTGAAGGTTATACCAAGATTGCGGCTGCCCAATGTCCTGTTGCGGTGTGGATGTACGTAAGAAATACAAGCAATGTCTTTGTTCCTTGTTTGTATTACTGGAAGTTTTTGAAAGGTAAATAATGTTAATCTTGATAATAATCTTGAACTATTTACGCGTACAAACTGTCAGTTTTTTAAACTAAAATTGTCCAGAAAAACGTTCCTTAAGCCATCTTTTTATATTTTGAATACACATTTTTTGAATCTGTTTAGTTTTATTCACCAAAATAATCCAGAAAACGTCCCTGAAACCATGTTTTTAAGCTTGAATAATTAAACATTGAAAGTAATTCGCGCAAAAAAATGCCTTCTTTCGTCCCCATCTTGAAAATTATGGGGGGGGGGGGCGGGGGCGTTACCCCTCAAGCTTGCACTGTCTATGCTCGTTACTATTCCCCCTTAATTTTTACCCTTTTATTTTGTACTCTCGAGCTTTTGCCAATGGCGTGGGGTGGACTGTCCCCCTAGTAATACCGCATTTATGGAGGAGCTCATTTTGAAAATAATTCATGAACGCCATTTACACCTCCAGATGTATTTGAAGAGATTTTTGATAAAACACGCTTAATAAATATAAAAATGATTGAATATCTAAATATTACTATAAGTTATTTGTATTATCACTATGGTGTGGCTTGTTTATTTTGAATATTTCTGACACGACTGGCAAAAGGATAAATGTAAAACTATCCAAATAAAAGCCCCATGGAAACACTCTTGACGTATGTTGCGGTCGCGAATCGTAGCGTATTCATAAAAACTGCTGCCTCTATATTGATGATGCTCTATTGTATTCATCCATATTAGAGATTTTTAATGAATAGGAAAAGACACGGCAAATTAAGCAAGATTGATCAATTTGTCCTAGCTATTATGAAAAGAAATCGTGTTTCACATGATATCTAGTTTCTATATGATATTATAATAAAGAGCAATTTTGTTAAATTATTCCCTGTTCTTCCAAGCTACTGACTCAAAAGTGTAAAAAATATATCAAATAAAGGACTTAAGTGTTGTAAGGTTTTATCTTTCTTTTTACTACCAGGTATTGTCATCTCGTCAACTCTATTTGGTATCCAATTTTGGCTCTGGCAACACTGGTATTTTCATAATATAAAAATTATGCGTTTTTACCCAAATTTAGCACGCAAAAAAGTCAATGTACCTGGCCACACAGATTTGTTTTATATTTGTTTTGAATATCGTATACATTGCCCCTTTCAATTCTAGAGAGAACTGTTTGGGCAAATATTTAGGGATAAGACAGTGTTGCCAGAAAGTAGTACCACTTTTTTTTAAAAGAGGAATACTGACATTTACAAATCTCTGGTTTTCTGTGAGTTTGGCAACACTTTAAACTATTAACACTGTGATTTTCTATCCAAACCATTTGTTGTAAAAATAGTTTATATGCAGACTTGTTACTCATAAAATTTACTTATGCTGTGGTGATTCATGTTTTTCAAAAATTGAAACTCGGCTTTCTGTCAACACTTTTTTATCCCTAAATAATTGCCCGAGCAGTTCTCTCCCATATTTCAATATGTTAAACCGTAAGACCTTCCACCTTTACCAAGTACAAGGACTGTTAATTCTGATTATGCACATGATCCAGTGGTATAAGTGTTAGCCTTTTTAATTAATACACATACTCTGACTGTCCAGGTTACGGAATCGTACACTTTTTAGGTTACAACCATTACTATATCAATCAAAAGTGGTACAGTTGACCTTTCTGTAACGATAAAAAGTTTGACAAACAGTACTACTTACTTCTTCTTTTCTCACAGCGATGAATGCCTGATATCCAGGTGATATGGCTGAACCAAGTGTGTCCATCAGCGGTGGGTCAGCTTGGTCGTGTACTAGCACCTTAAGACCTGCTTGGATGTTTCCACTTAATGTCTCCGTGTATTCTTCCTATTTCAAAAAGTTGATAAATGATTCTTGTTTAGACACAAATAATTCCTTTACACTGTAATATACCCCTGCAAAAGTGTGAAAATGTTTGATAATGAGGCTATCAAACGTTATAGCAACATTCTCACATTTTGACACCTCTACCTAGTGGCGTATATGACGACATGACAATACTATTATTGCACCGAACACAGCATGTTGTCATCCAGTATGATAACCTCGCCTTATAAACCTTACAAATGCAGAGGTTTGATTGGTTATTTCGTGTGATTCCACCTTCATGTGGTGGTATAGAAAAGAATTATATGAATGCATTCTTCGCCATATTATTCGTGCTGACCTGTAACTACAATGTATCTGCACAGACATCACTTTACAATTACCTGTATATTTTGCAATAGGTTTTAGACAGTTTGAAAGGTCCATGGACCTTGTGGGGACCTTGCATAGCCAAAAGGTAGTCTACAGTCTGCCACATGTTTTGCCACATATTGACTTTTAACCCCCATTGGGCTAATTTTTAATAATAAAATCTGCACTAGGGTACTATATCGTTACTTTAGTCGATATTTGATTTCACCAAATCTGAAATAGTACCTTTTTTTTTTAAACAAACTGAAGTTAAAAGTTTGAATTTCTTAACACTAACAACTTTAAAGTCGCACTTTAGGCTCGTAATTCAAGCCAAGAATCGGCAAAAGGCAGTCGTCTACAGTCTTGCCACATGTCTTGCCACATGTTGATTTTCAGCCCTCACTGGGCTAATTTTTCAAACAAAAATCTGCTCTAGGGATACTAGATTGTTATTTTTGAAATTTGAACTTTTGATTTTACAAAATCTGAAATATCACTAATTTTCATAAAAGATTGAAAAGAATAAAAGCCAGATATACAAACTGGGTGTGAAATACACCAATTCACCACTATAATTATAGCACAATGTCAGTAATTGATGTTGCTTACTGGACATCCAAGTTACCACTTGGTAACTTGGTTGGCGTGTATTGAAGATGTTGTCAACCGTAAGTTCAAAAGATATCCATCTCGTCCGTACGATAATCACGATTAACACTTTCCACGCGGCTATGATCGTTTTACCATTATACAAAACAGATTTTTCAAAAACCTTTCCAAACTTTCGAGTGTATCCCATGAATTAGTGAACTAATACTAGGCATGTTTGTACTTATTTTAATGCATTTTGCATGGGGATTCCTAATATGGTGATGAAATTTAATACCTTTGTCATTTTTGCAGACTCGAGGAAAGTATTAATCCTCTCCCGTTCATGATTTAACTTTTACATGAATCATAAATAAACCGAAACCTTATCCCATTATATGATAGAATTTTAAGATTTTGCAACTCACCTGTTGAATATCGATGGTCATTTTCAATCCATTTTCAGATCCCGGCAGCTCCTCTTTCAAAACAGGCTTGTCACCGCTATTGAATGTGTAGCAATTTCCGTACGACGTAAACACTTGGGTAAAGTTCTATAAAAATAACAGATAAAACATTAAGAAAACCAGTGCATAAATTATACTTGATAGTCTACAGTGATAAGGCGACAAAAACACTGTCTGGTCAGTCGGGTATATTTCCAGAATGTCATTAAAAAAATCGGTATACATTTGGCAATTTTTATGACAACAGGAGTTCTCTTTCGTCGCCTAACATACACTTCCTACACAGGTGATTTGAGGTTGGCATATTTAAAAACAGTAATAAGAAACAGTTAAATTCCCTTACAGCAATTTGACACCTATGGCAAGTATTTTGCACAATAGAAGAGATAAACCTGGTTTTTCGACGAAAAACCATGTTTATCGGTCGAGAAATCTGGTTTTTTTTTCAAAAAAAACCTAATACAATCGACGATAAACTTTGTGTTTTTTTCGATTTGATCAACCTGGTTTTTCGATTCGATTGTCATAGTTTTTTAAAAACCAAGTTTATCAGCCGAGAAACCTATTTTTTTCAAAAACTATGAAATCGAATCGAAAAACCAGATTTATCAAATTGAAAAACCAAGTTTATGTTTGATTGTCATAGTTTTTGTCGAACAACTAGGTTTCTCGACCGATAAACTTGGTTTTTCAAAAAAATTGACAATCGAATCGATAAACCTGTTTTTTCGGAAACTATGACAATCAATTCGGTCGTCATAGTTTTCGATTGTACAGTACAGAAGTGCGGCCGCAAAGTTTAGTAAAGTAATAAAAACATACGTATTTATTTAGACACACGACTCTGACTACGAGGTTACATGTTCAAAATGGCGTTTTATTCGTGATTCGGTCGTTTTATTACAAAAATGTATACACGTAATTTTCTGCTTTTGTCTGTCGGATTTATTCTCGTTTTTTGAACTATAGTACAGCTGCTTCATCTCTGCCTGCTGGGTAAATGGCTGCAATCAGAACAGAGGTAAAGGAATCGCTATAGTCATCGGTTCCCTCACAAAACAGATTTCGAAAGGGCAAAGCGTTGGATATTGTGCAAAATTACATGACCCCCTGCTAACCAGTTACGTTTTACACCGCCCCCCCCCCCCCCCACCCTCTCCGAAAAAAATTAATCTTGTCATATACTTAAGGAAGCTGTTTTTCATTTGGAATTTTGTTCATGAATTCTGTTTATTCCTTATCTGAACGGCCAGATTTTTTATGTTGCCTCTTCTTTCTATTGTGTGAAATTAGTAATGGCGAGCGTAGCCGGAAATTGTTTCATATTTATACATTTTGGGTGGTTTTGTGAGTGATTATAACCCGAACAAGGTAGAACATTCTTGGCAGAAACGTATAATCCAGTGAAACGTTTTACTTTTGTGAGCATCCATCATATCGTCCGAGACACACACAAAAATTGCTGTCCAGAAGTCGTTTCATGGTTATTTTTTTAAGTCGATAGGTTTTAATAGTAAAAACAAAAAGACGCGCATTTATAAACAAATTATGATATGTAAATAAATGATATAATTGAACATTAGAAAAGTAACATACAAAAAAGATTTGGTTGCTTGCTGACTTAAACCTTGGTTTCATGCGTGACAGGCAGCCGCGCTAACCATTACACCATTCAAGTCGTATTCATGTTCCGGTGTTACAACGGAATATATGCTTGAATAACATCGACCCCATAGAAATGCACTATTTAGAACAAAAATCCCAATACTATGACCATGTTGCTATTTACGATTGAAATTATATTCAATTAAATATTTTTTAGTAAAACTACGGTTGAAGAAGAATTTCTTTGTTTGGAAAAGATAATTTAGAGAGTGATCTTTTCCCTATTGACCGCATCGGTGAGGTGGCGTTTTTATACTGAATCCGTTATGTTGGCATTCGAGAGTAGCACGGTGCTGATGCGTAATGTACAAGGACTCGAGGATAAATATAATTCGATTGTCATAGTTTTATTTTGATAAACCAGGTTTTTCGAGAAGAAAAAATATAACAATCGAATTATATAGATCGTCACAGTCGAATTTGATTGTCATAGTTTTTTTCTCGAAAAAACAGGTTTCTCGGGCGATAAACTAAGTTTATCATAAACTATGACAATCGAATCGAAAACGAGGTTTATCAAATCGAAAAACCAAGTTTATCGTCGATTGTCATTTTTTTTTTTTTTTTTTATCTTTCAAGGTTTTTTTTATCTTTTATTGTGTATCACTATCATAATTTTCACATTTCACATAGTTTTATCATGTTTACATTACATTATCGATACATGTTTAGCCCATTTTCATATACTTTTAAGCATTTTTACATTTTCATATGCTTTTCGGCATGTTTACATTCATGTTCACATAACTTTCACATTTCATGTTTACATTTCATATCAAATACATGTGTAACACATCTGCATATGTTTTTTCATCGTGTTTTCATTGCATATCATTACATAACACATTTGCATATGCTTTTCAGCATGTTTACACATTTTCATATCAATTACACGTATAACACATTTGTATGTGCTTTCATGTCGATTGTCATAGTTGTTTTCGAAAAACCAGTTTATTGCTCGAGAAACCTATTGTGGTTTTATTTCAGGGGAAAAACTATGACAATCGACGATAAACCAGGTTTATCGATTCGATTGTCATAGTTGTTGATAAACCTATATGGTTTTTCGAAAAACTATGACAATCGAATCGATAAACCTGGTTTTTCGATTTGATAAACCTGGTTTTTCGATCCAAAAACAGCTTTATCTCTTCTATTGTGCAAATTACTTGCCATATGAAAATTGAGTGGCTACTTTTAGAGTTATACGGGGCCTTAAGTAAACAGACTTAACGAGAAAAGGACATTGATTTATATTGAGCACTGTGTGCTATTGAAAGCAGTCAGGCATGTATGAATGAATGGTGAGCTGTGATTTATTGTTGTTACTTCGTGGCACATTCCATTAAAAACTCAATTAGCTACAACTTTTCTTTCATCATTCATGTCATTTGGTGTGGCTACCATGTTAAGATATGAAGGGCCATATTCGCGTGCGTTTAAACCGCGTTTAACTTGACTTTAAATACATCGTTAAATTAAATGAAATTCTCGACAATTTGTTTTATTTTTAAAAACACACACCCACGCGTCTAACTCGCTAAAAAAGGTAGTTTTCATAATGTACACGTCGTGATTTCCTTTCCATAACACCATGCCTCATGGTCTTATGCTATCTTAATTACGGTATATTATTATGGGGTAATGCTCCTCAAGAATATTTTAAACAAAGCATTTCGTTTGCAAAAAAGGGCGCTAAGAATTATATCAAATAGCTCTTACCTAAGCCCATCAACACCTTTATTCGGGGAAAAAGGACACAATGTATAAGAAAGAGGTAGCTATATTTATGTACGAGTACAAACATGGAATGCTACATAAATCATTCATGGTATTTTTACGAACCACAGATATGTTCATGCTTATAACACAAGGAATAAAGATGTCATCAATTAGGCATACATAAGACAACAGGAATAATGATCACAGGGCCAAAGGTGTGGAAAAGTTTGCCAAATGATATCAAAAATGCTACAAGCATCAGCCAATTAAAAAGAAAATCACAAGCTACATACAGCTGTATTCATAGTGGATGTCGTCGCCTATACATAATGTTTATGCACTTATCAATTGCAAGCCCGGCCCCTGGGGACCCGGGCATGGCGGGGACCATGCGGGACCGTACACGAGTGTACAACAAATGATGCCCGGCTATGCGGGGGAGTGTACGCGGACGTAAAAACTGTGCCCCCGCTAGCCGGGGCGTGTAGCGGGGACGTACGCTAAGGTACACAAATGTACACCCCGTGCGCTTGTTTAAATAAGCTAGAGATGCGATGCGCTTGACGAAATAAGCCTGATAACAGATAGGGAACACATAGAAATGCATTCCGTTATGGTTGCAAAAAGAAATGAGCGACCTTTGGGACTGTAGCCGGGTGAATACTTTGTCCTGGGAAATGGGTGACCGGGACTGTACACTTTGTCCCGGCCAAGGGGGACCGAGACTGTAGCGGGGACGTACTAAATATGGTGCCTGGCCCTGCGGGGACCGTACACGATTGTACCCGGGACGTCACATGGGCAATTTGTACGTCCCGGCCGCGAATTTATTAACCGTACTCACTCACTGTATAAATGTATTGCTGGACAATGTGCATGTGCTATGCGCTTTACTCCGTCAGGTATCAAATGTTGTTTACGGTAATAAAGATCGCGTCCCGGCCCTAATCCTCGCTATCTCCGGGTCACCCGGGGCCGGGGCTGCATTTATAAGTGCATTACATCAGGCGTAGGTAACATGGTAGATAAAACCCCGATTCTCTTGACCTTAATAGTTTGTCGCAACTGGTCTAGTGGGCGCTATAACATGGTCGAAGCCAACCACTGCTTGCCTTATGCGGCATGTCGCAACTGTTAAAGGGGGCGCTGTGTACATGAACCAATTTGATTACAGGCACAGATCTGGAGTTTCTTATCCCATAATTATTAATATCCCTGATTACATTCACTGGTAATAGTATTACATGTTTGTACATGTTTGAGCTCAGGGTGTATTATTGTTGTTATATGCCTATGTTTGTTCATAAACAAGATAAAGAGAAATGCAGTTTATTCTGTCCATTGTTTAAACGACGTTACGCCGATAAAAAGTGACGTTAAGGCGAAAATGTAAACAAAGGAAATTTATCTTTATCCGCATAATTCAGTAGAAAATATTGTATATGGTCACGCGTTATGAACTCGCCTCCCAATAGGGTGGTGCTGTTACATTTTTTAGCTTCATGCTGTCATTTTCCTCAAATATTTTTAAAACCACAAAAGCTATCTCAACAAATTTTAAAGCCCTAATAACAAGCTATCTGCCTGCTAAATGGCATTGGTATGGCTAATACAGAAAGGGAGATACAGCTGTTTGATGTTTGGGGACCAGGGGTGGTGCTGGAAGGGGTGCCGCCGGAAGGGGAGCCGCCTGCCCAAACTCAATGGGGATAATCCCATGCTTTGTTCTTTTTACAATAACTAGTCATCCCCTAATGTTACAAACACCATTTTGGTCCCATTTCAAAGGATATTAAGTAGTCTTTAAGTATGTGGTTCAACAGACTTGTAACAACTAATTAATTATGGATAAGACAATGATCATCAGCTTTCTTCTTATTCGCTATATAGTCAACATGAATAATCAGCCTCAATTTACCGGATTTATAAAAAAAATAGGTTTAGGGGTTGCAACAACGCCAGGCTTTTGCTTTTAGTTGTTCCGCCTCCATCATATTACTTGTTTTAAATTGTCATTGTATTTTGTTGATATGATGGAAAATAAATATTGAATTTAATGAATTGTATGTTGAGTACATAAATACCATTCCATACGATGGCATGCTTCAACGACTTTTCTAACAGCTACACTTGCGTTTAACTTAAACACGAGTTTAGTTAGCGACGGTTTTAGGCTAAAACCGCGTTTGGTACGATAATGCGACCCCATAACTTGAAAAGTATCCACACAGTTATTATGAAAGAGGTGTTAAATAACTGGCGCGATATTTGCTCGCTTGATGCACATCTCATATTTTTGGTACCGTGTATATATTTTGAAATAACTCGACGCAATACCAACGCCTTTCCAGATTTTTTTGTTTTTAATTTCTCTTTTATTAATTTCTTTCTTCTTTTGTATTTATACAATAACATCAATATTTACAAAATAATATAATATAATAATAGCAAGTATGTACAATGTGGCAATCGATTAAAACATTGAGTTATAATATGTAAGAGATACATTTAATATCACGACATAATTGATATACATGATGACATAGTAATTACAGTGAGATCAGTCTACGAAGACAGAGTTCGTTTTCAAATAGGTTAACAGATTTGGGTGGTTGCCATATTTAAACTTGCTTATGCACAGTTTTCCAATGGCGATGATGAGGTTAATCAATTTTAAATCGTGATGGTCATAAGTATTATTGTGATAGTTTAATATAACAATTTCAGTGGTTAATACAAAACATGTAGATAATTTATGCGAGATAACTTGACTAGCGTAAGACCATAGCTGTTTAACTAGATTACATTTGAAAAAGAAATGGTCGATATAGTCAATTACGTTGCATGTGTGACAAATTTTATTTTCTACCTTACCCATCTTACATAGAAGTATTTAATGAGATCAACCTCGCTTCATCGGTGCACTGTGGAGTGGCGAGCCAAATGTCGGTCCAATTGAATGAGTAATTGGTGAACCTAAGTGGCCAGAAATTTGTACACAGAGGAGGAACATACAAATTGTGAATCATGGCTTTCCTAAAACCTTTGTTTGTACAAGTATCAATAGGGACTGAATTAAAATAAACATCATCTCCGTTGTTGTCGGGAATTGTGGCATTGTCACCAGGAGTCTTTGTTAATTTCCAATCAATGGGAAGCGCATTGCGGAGAGCGTAATACTGTAGAATTATGGCACCCTTATCATTTAGACGATTACGGAAGTGGTTAATGGAATAAAAAGAACCATCATCGTCAAATAGGTCACGCACAAAAATAATTCCCGACTTAATCCAGTTTATGAAGAATAGTGTATTATTTTTCAATTGGATAACATCATTATTCCATATAACTTGATGTCCAGAAACTTATGGTTTATAGAGCATTCGTTCATAAAATCGATGGGAAGAACAATGGGCGCGGTAATAGATTTGAATAGAATTCTGTGTCACGTGATCTATTAATTCTGATTATGACAGTCTCATCATTACTGCGAAAAATATGAAACTGTCAATAGTGGGTCATCAGATGGATAAATTGACCATTCAAGTAATACCTAACCATTTCAACAACAACATTCAAGCATTATATTATGCTCGGGAACGATGATATTATATCTCTATGAAACATGAAACTTGAAGGGCTCGTAATTAATTAAGTCCCATAAAAACCATCAAGAGTGGGTCATTACACTAATATGCTAGCTATCATTGCGCCTAGATGGCTAATGGGTATGAGATGGGAATCACGTTCATTCTCAATGCTCATCTTTCGATTTAAAGGGGCAGTGAGAGATTCTACGAGAAGGCAGCCATTAAGGTTGTCAGAAGTTGAATGCGGGTTCGACCAAAAGATCTTGATGGCAAGAGAAACAATTGGGGTGCGAAATACATTACAGACCAATCTCAATTGAAACATAAACAAATCGACAGTTTCGAAAATGAGTGATCTTGAACTGATTAGGAGGGAGGGGGCTATGATTGTGAGTTGTGACTAGGAGCATTCCCCGTTCACCTGGTGCAATCACTGGTCATCACACATGCGCAATGTTCATTGACACATATACACATATACTAACTCCCATTTGAAATCAATAAGCGGAATTTGCCAATGTAATATCTTCTGGTGTATTTATCTGAGCCCCTTTAATCATGCACACCATATTAAATGGCGCTTTTAAAATCCATTCTTAGACAGCCATACAATTAATTGCACATCATTGCATCGAGTTAATATGGTTCAAGGAAAATATAGGGAAAATGTAATGATACAATAGCTTGTTGTATTAACAATAAAACAGATCTTCGATGTGCCAATAGTATAAACATTAATTGGAAATTTGTGAAAGTTGTGCAACTTAGGATATTGATTATTTGTGAAGACATTATTTAACTCTCGGCAAATGTTGATACAAATATAATTTAATGAATTGCATGAACATATATCTAACAAATCTAACATAACTAAAATAAGGCGGTCTCGCGCCTGCCATACTTCCTTAATTTGTATAAATCGATATGAATATGTTATACCACGTTCAAACTTGATTGCAAATTTAGAGACACAGTTTTCTTTCCAATGAATGGTGAAATGGGTAATGGTTAAAACAGACAGTAAAATAGCATCATTATTTGATCGATTTATTTACGATACGGTAGATCAGTAAAAACAACCTTTCTTGTGATTCTCCCCAACAATCCTTAGCGCTTTCCACGCGGCTATTGGATTTACAAAATACAGAACAGATTTTACAAAAACCTTTCAAGGCTTATCTCGAAGATAACTGAACCAATACTAGTGTTGGTTGTACTTATTTTAATCCATTTCTCATGGTGATTCCTAATTCGGTAATGAAATTCAATAATTTTAACATTTTTGACATTATTTTGTGAAATTTTGGAATGTCGCCTGCAGACGCCTGCCGCGTAGAAGGTGTTAACGCATTATGAGCCTAGAAACGATAAAAATAGAGTTTCCATAAAAAGAAAGCATGCGTAAACAAGATGACTGCCAACCATTTTAAAGCTGCGGATGAAGACGCTGCATACTAAAAAATAAAAAATAAAAAAATAAAAAAATAAAAAATAATCAGCACAAAATTCGCACGAATCGGTCAAATCATTTACACACCCACCCCGGCAATGTGTGTAGTACCCACAATTGTAATGGCTCTTTAATAGCATCCACACCGAGCGTACGGAAATAACTTGAACCATATTTTAAAGGTGCGGATGAAAACGCTGCACACACAAAAAATTACTCAACACAAAATGTGCATGAATCGGTAAAATGTGGTTAACATTTACACATCCACCGGTAATATGTGTGGTACCACAAATGTAATGGCTCTTGTAAAGGATCCACACCACTAAATAAATAGTGGAACAGTCCACGAAAGGCCTGTTGAATTGTGAAAAGTCACACACACAAAAAAACCCGTTAAAAACAATTAAAAACCGCCATCTCTCTCAACATGCAATTTTTAAAATTCGCGGCGATTGAAAGTATCGGTGTCGATAACGTCATGGGTATCGATGCTCAAATTGGCGCATGTGCATTGTATAACTATGACTTCATCGACACAGGGACTTTCGATCGCCGCGAATTTAAAAAAAAAAATTGCATGTTGACAGATGGCGGTTTTTAATTGTTTTTGTCATATTGTGTGGTGTTTTGTTCTATATAATTACTAAAGTTGGACTCGATAGTTATTTTTCGAACATATAATGCATAATGTTGAGCTTGCAGGACCCCTCCTTTAACATTAGAGGAACCACAATTGATCAATCACGACGATGTCGGCGTCGTTTAGCTATTGATTTCGCTGCGATATAATGAACTTCTTAGTAAAGAGTTGAAGCAACACATACCCAAATGCGATATTCAAACGTTCCATTTTAACAAGTGACACCTATTTTAATATCCTTCGTGTATAGATAAGGATTCATTTAGAAAGGAAATGAATTTGGACAAAGGCACGAGAAAACTCTGTCACTATGCTGAACAACCTATGATGTGATTCAAGACACAGGGAACCATAGAACCATGTAAATGATGAGATTAAAAATTTCAAATCACTGACTCCCCCTCATTGGAAGATATTTCCCACACTGAAATGGTACATCGGTCAAAGTCTGTGAATCTACTACTATACAGTCATCAAAAAAGAAACTATACAGGTAATAAATGGGCTTCTAACTCTACAAATATAAATCCTACATATAAATATTGAATTATAAAGTTGTTGGGAAATTCTTCGTCTTCAATATGAGATATTGTACACTAGGATTCGGTGATTATTGAGGAAGTGACACTCCCAAATGTAAGGTGAAGTCCGATTTTCATTTTCACATTTTTATTTTCTACACGCGGACCCATCTACTGGTACCTTATCGATTACCGGTAGTGCATTTGGGGGATGCATGCGCATGTTGGACAGTCGGCAGTCGACAGCCATATTGTTCCGATGGATCAATACGCCACCCACACGCTACCTGTCATACTCTCCCCCGTGTTGAAATATAAAATGTGAAAATGAAATTGTGACTTTACCTTACAATTTTAATTGTCATTTCATCAATATTCAACCGATCCAACTTTGCAATATCTCATATTAAAGATGATAGATTTCTTAACAACTTTATGGTTTACTATTTTTAGGTAGGATATATATTTATAGAGTTAAAAGTCCATTTATTACCTGTAGGGCCTATAGTTACTTTTGTATGACTGTATACCATGACTACTAAGAGGATGGCTTACTTACCACTGAGGAACAGTTTCTGCCACGCCATTTGCACTCTAACAGTGTTTCGTTGTCCAGTACAAATCCAGCACGAAGTGTGAACTCGGTGTAGTTGAAGGTTGAATTCAAATCACCAAAAATATCGGAGTACTGATATTGCTCGGTTTCATCCGCCGAGTAATAGCTGTCATAGTCGTAATCCCCGGCACCTAACACAAATTGGGCAATTTTGTAATCTTGAGGTGTTTCAAATCCTGATTTCCGGTATCTAATATGAATACAAAAAGTTAATATACAGTGATATCAGCATCTAATTGTAAAAGAATATCAACTATAACGCTGGGTTTCACTCAAAAATTTGATAAGCAACCCTATTTCATGAAGACATTATATTGCATTGCGACTCGATTTACCGGGCGACAGTAGCGCAAAGGATACCCTCTTCAACACATTAATGATACATTTACATAGAGGCGGCACAATCTTCAACAACTACCCCCGGTAGCATTCTGAACACTTTCCACTATGCGGCTATAAAATTTACCACTATACAAAATAGATTTTTAGAAACCTCTTTGCCAACTTCCAAAGTCTATCTCAAGAATTACTGAATCAGTACTACGCATGTTTGTACTTATTTTTAATGCATTTCTCATGGTGACTTTAAATATGGTGAAAATCAATAATTTGACATTTTTGAAACATTTTGTGATATTTTCGAAGTTTTAACCCATTGTCACATATCGTCAGCCTGCTTCGATAATTGCCTAACTCACTTTTCAGTAAAATTGATTTTTTTTTGCATAAATCATGACTTCATTACATTATGCACATGCTGTTATAATACCTAAGTCATTGACCAATCAAAAGTGTTGATAAATGAAGAGCTTTGTTGTAAAAGGGCCACCAGACCATTCCAACATGTTACTCATTTTGCATTATTGAATTTGCATTGGGTCAGAAGTCACAAACTGGTGCAAAAAAATGTTTCACTTCTAATAATGTTGAGAAATGCACCAAATCTGATTAAACGGGACAAAACTTAAGTTTTACATACTTAATGACCCACAAACTATGTATTGTTTATGATTCAAGGTTTTTCATTTTTGCAAAAAAGAATCAAAGTATACAGGGTGTGTAAAATTTGTATAGGGTGGAACATAAAAAAGTTGATCGTTTTGCTCCTCACAAAATATTTTGATAGTTTGTACAATTAGGGTTTAGCTGAAGATAGTCACCAAAATTAGAACAACCGCAGAAGGTGCTACCAAATTTGCTAAGAATCACTTGCCCAAAATGTTCACTGGAAAAGTACAGGGTGTCTAAAATTATGATAAAATAATGCATAAAATGAAGGTTTGTATATAATATTCTATGAAATTAAGTTAGCATGGACTATTTAATTTAAAAGAAAATGGTTATCAAAATGAACTACACGAATATCGTTAAAGTTCCTTTTATTTTAAATACAGGGTGGTCCAAAATAGGTCTAAATAGCAAATTTTTCATAAATCTATGAACAATTCTGTGAAGAAACACTTCTGGCTTTTTTAGTTAAATGTTTTACTACCCAGGGTAGAAAAGGACCAAAGAGTCACACAAATGAAATAGAGAGACAGCGATTTGGCCATTGTTTAATCAATAAAATGAATAAAACTGTGTATTTTTTACATTAAAAACACTCCCTGAATTGAACATAATATTCTAGTAGAGAATGTCTAGATAACAATTCAATATTATTATTCATAGTAGCAGGCACATGTTATTAACACATATGAGAAGTTTGAAAACTTTCCTATGTATAATTTTAAAATGGCATCAATTTCAAAAGTTCTAGTTTTCCACTATTTTGTGTAGAAACCTATGAGCGCCTCATCCACCGATCCCACCCTTGACTCACTCGACGTTTAGATTGATAACTTCACTGTTGCTAAACATGTGGCTTTAATTCTTTTTTTATTCGGTAGCTGGATAAATTGTCTTCAATATGATACCAAAATGTTATGTTTTTTTTGACAACTTCTATTTAAAATAGAGACACGTATCACGATTTTAAGGATTTTTTGAAACGATCCCACCTTATTTGATATACCTATTAGTGACCTGTGACCAGGTACACAGGTAACAGGTTTCATACTTTTGTTGTTTTCTAAGAACTAGAAAAAAATGAGTTAGGCAATTATCGAAGCAGGCTGACGATATTTAGGTTATTCATTTTCATACCTGAATGCGCTATCATACAAGGACCTTCTTTTCTTTAAATTTCTCATGGTGAAAATCAATAACTTTGACATTTTTTAAACATTTCTTGCCGCGTGGGAAGTGTTCACCCAATTTCACATCTTTAGGGTACACATTATCACACCGGAATATGCTATCATCCAAATACCCCGTTTTTCTTTAAATGTCACCAAATTATTTTAGATGTAATCATTGTGACAAACCCACTGCCCTATATTAAGAGTTTTGTGTTTTGGGGTTTTTGTGGTGTTTTTTTAGAAGGGTGATCACCTAAAGAGCTTTCTTAAAATAGGCATATGACTCGAAAACCCTCATTTTGAAAATTGTGCACAAATTGTCACCCAAAGACCCACGTTTAAGGGAAATTAAGCATCCAAAGACCCACGTTTAAGGGAAATTAAGCATCCAAAGACATATTTAAAGCATCCAAATCATCCCCCAAGATTGAAAGTACTAGCCATTACCCCCGGTCCATAGGCGTGCGCAGGATTTTTTGACCCGGGGGACTTAAAAATAAATTGATTGAGTATGCATGTTTGACTAATCAAAACGGTGCAACGGACAGGGGGAGTCTGCAGGAGGATGTGCCCCCCCCCCCCCCACCCTCCTTAGAATTGGATTTTGTTGTTGAATTTTCGAAACCATTTGGTGCGATTTGGTGTGTACTTTAGACCAATATTTTATCGAAAATCCTTCACTTCATTTCCAAACAATATTGACTTATTATCACTTAACTTATTATAAAATAGGATTTTTCTCCTTCAATTTTGCACAACACGGCGTAGGCCTAAGGGTTTGAAATTCGCATAAAATAAAAACGATTCACAATGAGCGCGAAAATATTGGCTATTGTAAGAAGCAAGGTTTAAAAAACGAGTTCATGAATTAAATTTGCGCGTAGCGCGCAAATATATCTATTTTATCACTAAAAAGGTCCAGACAACGTTTCTGAAGCCATCCTGTTCCAATCGTATAACAAATGAGTAAAAATAATTCGCGCGGAGCGCGAAAACAATTTTCTATTGTAAAAAGTAAGATTTAGAAAAAAGTTCCTGAAGCCATCTTGTTAAGCTTGAATAATAAATAAACATTGAAACTAATCCGCTCGTAGCGCGCAAAAAATGTCTATTTTAACACTTAAAGGTACAGAAAACATTTATGAAGCCATCTTCTTGAAATTGAATAACACAAAATTAAAAATAATTCCCGCGGAGCGCGGAGAAATTGGCCTTTGTAAAAATAAGGTTCTTGAAGCCATCTTGTTAAGCTTGAATACTAAATAAACATTGAAACGAATCCGCTCATAACGATTTTAACAATAAAGAGGTCCAGAAAACAATTCTGTAGCCATCTTGTTCAAATTGAATAACAAAATATTTTTTAAAAATGGCTATTGTTAAAAAAGGGTTAAAAAACCCGTTCCTGAAGCCATCTTGTTAAGCTTGAATTATAAAACATTTAAAATAATCCGCGCGCAATAAAATAGTCCTGAAAAACGTTCATGAAGCCATTTTATTTAAGCTCGAATATTAAAACAATGAAACCAATTCGCTCAAACGCGCAAAAATGTATAGTTTTGTAACTAAAATGGTCCAGAAAACGATCCTGAAGCATGTTGTAATTAAGCTTGAATAAACATTGAAACTAATTCGCGCAAAGCGCGCAAAAAACGGATATTTTAACACTAAAAAGCTCCAGAAAAATGTTTCTGAGCCATCATGTTTTAATCTTGAATAATTTACGCGTACCAACTGTCAGTTTTTTGTTTTAAACTAAAATGGTCCAGAAAAACGTTCCTAAAGCCATCTTTTTATAACTTGAATAAAGAAACATTGAATCTAACTCCCACGAAGCGCGCAAAAATGTCTAGAAATAGTCCAGAAAACTTCCCTGAAACCATGTTGTTAAGCTTGAATAATTAAACATTGAAACTAATTCGCGCAAAAAAATTACTTCTTTTGAGGGGCGCATCATCCCCATCGTGACAATTATGGGGGGACGTTCCCCCTCCCTGCTTGCACTGTCTATGCTCGTTACTTTTCCTCCTTAATTTTCTTCTTTTTTATTTTGTACTCTACCCTCTCTCCCCCTTTTTTCCCCTCTAGACAAGCGCCTGCATACAACATATTCGACACACCGCTCGAATTTGGCTTTAATCTTAATATTGCTCTACCAATTTTCCTAAAAAGGGTTCCGTATCAAGAAAACACTTGAAGGTTTTTATTTTGGTGAAACTGAAATCCATATACAAGTACTAATATTTTAATAAACATTGATCAATATGGTAGGACCGTATCATACTCATAGGTTTAGGCCTATATGTGAACATATTTTTCACAAAAAATGTTACGTCGAATAGCGCAGTTAAAAAAAAGTGATGAGGTCATAGAAATAATATAGGTGCATTTTAAGATTGTTTGACGTTGACAATGCCTCGTTAAATATTAAATCCTTAAAGTATTCACATTTTTTTAAATTGTTTAAATATCAACTTTTGTAGCGTTGCTTTTTTTCTTTTATTCTATGATACACAATTATCAATTATGTACAATGTGGCAATCGATTAAAAACAATGAGTTATGATATGTAAGAGATACATTTTAAGGTTGGTGACTGCGTACGGACTATTCTAAGGTTCTTGTTTGAAATCGCTGACTTTGTTTTGGTACCAAGGGATTGCCCCGAGGTACCAAAACAAAGTCAGCGATTTCAAACAAGAACCTTAGAATAGTCCGTACAAAGTCACCAATCTTATTCATACTGTCATTTAATGTTGATTAGCATCCAAATTGTAATATTAAGTTATTCTAAACATGCTAAAGGTTAATATTTTGACTTTGGAGTTCGTATTTTTGTGTCATTTCCCCCTGAGGTAAATAAACACCACCCCATTGAATAATGGAGCAATCTAGGGCAATCTAGGGGATTCCCCACTACGTCATTGTTTTTCTCTGGAATGTTTTTCTTTGACCAATAGCGGAGAAGCTGTTATAAAAAACGATTATGAGATAGACCAATCACAGTTCGGCAAATAATATGCATGTTCAGGGCCACAAATTAATTTAGTTTTTGATTTGCAAACAAGCACGGAAAATAAATAAACAACAGAATTCAGAAGCAGGAAACATCAATTTTGCCGATTGGAAATAATATTATATGAAATATGACTTCATACCCTGGACGAAGCTGGACGAATATTTCGTCTCAGATCTACCGTACGAATAGGTTTTTGAAGCTATTTTTGTAAGCTTATTCATCATTGAAAAAGTCAATGCAAATGATCATGATCGGGATCATGATGTCTCATCATAATCATGGATCCATGGATCAAAGTCGAATCACGTCAACAACCTTCTTTGTTTATGGTCAATTGATGGGGAAATATAATCAAAATCGCAGCTAAATCGTGTTGTACGATTCCATTCTTTGTCTGCTTGTTTAGAGACGACGTTATTCGGTGAGTAATGATTGATGGCCTAGCCTACATAATCGTGAGTCTTTTTGACAAACAAAAGTATGTTGATTGTTGTCTTGCCTTAATTATTATTATAGTTGCAGTGTCAGGTGTTTGTCAAGCTTTGACAAAAATTAAATGGGTTGTCATGTGTCGTAGACGGGATGGCTATCATAGGCCTAGCTAGGAGTAGGCTCGTACGTAGGCCTAGTTAATTTAGCCTAACATTTTTTAATCTTGTCAATTTCGGTTTTACAACAAAAATGGATGACGCCTGACTTCGATTTTGAATACGTTTCTTGAATTGAAACATTTATAAAGTCACCTTTGATGAGACAGATTCCTGTTCTGTACTAGGATGTTTATCATGGGATTTATTTTGCGTCCCCAGTCAAATTTTATACTAGTTTGTTAGCCCTGTAATCAGATTTATTTCACTGATGCTTGATACGGCCGTGCTTGCCGGTGAGACTGAGACAGACACGCAACGTCAGAGCGATGTTTAGCTAATACTATCGCTATGACATACATTGTACGTCCTTGCTCGTCACTTGTGTCATTTGGGGGTCCATGATGAAGCTAACAAAATTTCACCGAGTCTGCGCTCGCTGCTGATGAGGGACGTCCAGTTTAACCAGTCAGTATCTCTGTAGGGCAGGCTAGCCGCCGCGCTGGTGGTACAAACACACGCCAGTTATTCAAATCATGCAGACCAAATTTGCCGTTCATCATTGACATTTTACAACGATATAAAAATGGTGTTTTGTTGTGTTTTCAATGTAGTATTTGTATTGTTGAAAGTACAGCCGCGAGTAGTCGTGTCGCGTGTATCCATGTTCAGGGCCCCACTCGCAAACATCTGCCTCTTGTTACCATGCACAACGTCACACAAAACGCCACGCCCCCAGGTCATTGATGCGCGTACAAATACATTTTGGAGGTCTTGGCAATATATCAATAACCTGCGCTGTGCGTCCGCGTTTCCATGTAACGATCAATTTGAGTGGAAGCGCGGTGGTACGCACATTTTCAAAAGTTATGAATTAATATCACGACATAATTGATATACATGTACATGGTGACGAAGTAATAACAGTGAGATCAGTTTACGAAGACAGAGTTCTTTTTCAAATAGGAATAACAGATTTGGGTGGTTGCCATCTAAACTTGCTTATGCACAGTTTCCCAACGGCGATGATGAGGTTAAATGCACATTAAGTGGTGTTGAACATTTTAAATGTTTAAAAATTTACTTCAGAATTCAAGATGAACATTAAAAATGGCCATTACTGTTGTTTCTACTAGCAAAAACACAGCAACACTTGATATCATCGCTATTTAATGAAAAACGCCCTCTATGCAAATATGGTTCACGTTATGTATCACGCGTACTGCAGGGGGATATTGTCGGACGTAAAATCGACGTTTTCTTGTACATAGAGGGCTGACTTTTCTTAATACTTATAGGTGTAAGTTCATACATGTAATACAATTATAAAAATATACTAATCCCAGTTTTTATCATAATTGAGGGCGCATCCTCCAACACATCTCTTAGTGCCCCTTTAATAAATTTTAAATCGTGATGGTCATAAGTATTGTGATAGTTTTAACAATCAGTGGTTAATACAAAACATGTAGATAATTTACGCGAGATAACTTGACTAGCGTAAGACCATAGCTGTAAGTTAACTAGATTACATTTGAAAACGAAATGGTCGATATCAATTAGGTTGCATGTGTGACAAATATTATTCTCTACCTTACCCATCTTACGTAGAAGTACTTTGGTGGGATAAATATCGTGGAGGATTTTCCAATTTAATGAGATCAACCTCGCTTCATCGGTGCACTGTGGAGTGGCGAGCCAAATGTCGGTCCAATTGAATGAGTAATTGGGGAACCTAAGTGGTCAGAAATTTGTACACAGAGGAGGAACATACAAATTGTGAATCATGGCTTTCCTAAAACCTTTGTTTGTACAAGTATCAATAGGGACTGAATTAAAATAAACATCATCTCCGTTGTTGTCGGGAGTTGTGGCATTGTCATCAGGAGTATTTGTTAATCCAATCAATGCGAAACGCATTGCGGAGAGCGTAATACTGTAGAATTATGGCACCCTTATCATTTAGACAATTACGGAAGTGGTTAATGGAATAGAATGAACCATCATCGTCAAATAGGTCACGCACAAAAATAATTCCCGACTTAATCCAATCTATGAAGAATAGTGTATTATTTTTCAATTGGAGAACATCATTATTTTATATAACTTGATTAAGACATGATGTAATATCCTCTTTGATTATAACTTGCTTAGTGTCAAACCAGATTTTAAATAGCTGATAGTAAAAAGAAGGCAATCTCTTTAACATAATATGACACATGTTGTTAAGCTGCTTAAATGTACAGTTACAATTAAAATATTCATACCAATACCCAACTTGTTTATATAGTACAATGGGATATTTTTCCAACATGCAATATCTGAGTTGTTAAGTTTCTTAATCCATGACAGCTTTAGTGAATCGAAAAATAGTTTGGTGTGAAACATGTTCATACCATCTTTATCGTAATCTGCAATCACTGTGTTACGTTTGACTGCTTCTTCTCTGCCCCAAATAAATTTGAAGAACATGTTATTGAGTTTCATAATAATTTCATCAGGGATATCTGTGACAGAGGCAATGTATGACAATTGTGATGCTAACAGTGTTTTAACAATCACATTTCTTGTAGCGTTGCCTGACGCATTGCACATTTGCAAGCCACGATTGTATGTAGAAGAACAAAAATTACAGAATATTATAACGGCTTGTATTGACGTATACAGAGAGACCAATCGGACATTTTAAGTAGAGTCGGTGGTGTCAGTCGGTCAATCGGTCAGTCATTTTTTTCTTCAAAACAAAGTTTTCCATTCCTAAACAAAAACAGAATTATTTGAACTTGGCAGAACATGAACATCTTATACTGGTGAAAACTAGACCGAGTCCATATGTGTCCCTGCATGGCTGACTGATATATGTAAAAGTGGCGGACCAGATTGTGATTTATAAACAGGATGGATTGAGCTTAAACAGCGGTTTTTTTAACACTATCCGTTCTATACCAGTGCAACATTTTTCCTGTTCATGCAGACCCATTCCCTTTCTTTTAATTTTATTTTGTTCCCTTTCTGATATTTTCCCATTATGAATGCTGCACTTGTAAACGTTTCCAGCGGTTAACTGAACAAATAGCTGCTACATTTTCTAAACAAACTTTTTATCCCGGTTTTTATACCAGCGAGGTGCACAAGATACGTAGAAAAGATAAATAACACAAAGGGCAGCTATTTAGTAAAACACTTCCAGTTGCCTGGAGTGCCACCAATACTCCATTTTACACGCGGGCGGGCAAATATTATTGGAGAAATACACTGTGCTACGAGAGATGGTAAAGGTTAGGCCTTGGGGGTTGAGATAAGCTGTGGGGGTGGGGGGGGGGTGCGTGTGGGAAGGGGGTAATGAAGTAAAGTGTTTGGGAGGTAGGGGGTTAATGAAGAAATGTGAAATAACCAAGGGCCATGAGGTAATGAAATCATGTAGTTTCTGATAAGATAAAAACATGGTATGGTGATCGAATCTAAATCGCGTAACATGGTGTCAGATGTGGGATTTGTCTGAAGGACGGGCGTCCCGCTAGATGAATATAAGCGCAATATATGTTTTTAACACAGCTTTATTCCCTAGTTCAAAATCTCAGGAAAGCAGTAAGTGGACAGTAAATTAAGAATTCCTATAAAACGGCTGTGCAAGTGGTGTAATTGTATAAATACTCTGACCAATTGTTTTGAACAATAATAAGGAACTGAAAATGTGATACGCCCTACTTCAGACTGATTTTGCTTGATCGCATCACATATACTCTCTCTATAAACCATGATTTATCTGTGTATAAGTCAAATTTCACTGATCAGCCTGTGACCAAGGTTAAGAGGGATAGAGTAGAAAAATAAAGTGTCTGAGGTTTATTTTACTGGGAATGTATGTAGTTCCTTGTTTTTATTGAGAGTTATACCAACACTGCGGTTGCACAGTGTCCTGTTTGCGGTGTGGATGTACGTGAGAAATACAAGCAATTGTCGCCTATAAACATTGAAACTAATTCGCGCAAAAAAATGACTTCTTTTGAGGGGGGCATCGTCCCCATCGTGACAATTATGGGGGCGTTCCCCTTCCCCGCTTGCACTGTCTATGCTCGTTACTATTCCTCCTTAATTGTCTTCCTTTTTATTTTGTACTCTCGGGCTTTTGCCAATGGGTTCAATGGGGGGGGGGGCACCCTGGTTACACCACTGGTGGTGTGGAATTGCCTTTGGCGGGGATCATACAGAGGGCCGAGCTGTTGGGTTTTAAATTGCCTGGATGACGTAAAACTCTCCTTGCTATTTTTTTGCTATCAATATTTACTTTTGTTATTAAGCACTCACATAATTTAGTTCAGAGACGTAGAGATAAAGTGAGAGACACTATAAAAGCTCCCGGTCTCTCCTTTTCCCTCCCCTCCTCCTCCCCCCCCCCCTCCTCCTCCCCCTCCCTTCCTCCTCTCCCCTCCCCTCCTCCTCTCCTCACCAACCTTCCCCTCTCCCGGTGGTTTGAGCCCCAAAAGTCCACCCCTTCATGGGCACGCGCCTTCTATTCGGTCCCTGTATACCCCATAGATATTCTTACCTGTTGAAATTGCATATAGTAACGGCTGGAAACTCTAGATCGTAAAGATACACCCGAGATACTTTAGTGTTGACTTCATACGATGTATAAGCACTAATTCTCAGATATATTTGCCATAAGCAAACACCCATACATGCTCCAAAGGCTAGTGCCCAAACTATCCGTATCCAGACAGGCCGAGAATTGCCGCCTATACGCGCGACGCCGTGAAGACTTGTCGATTGCACGAAATCTTGCTCTAAGCTGAGCTCAGCATCTGGTATCTTATCTTATCAAGCCTGTCGTCTTCCATTCGGTTTAACTCCATCTTCTAAGCTTCTGGTCGAAATTTGACACTGATGCACTTTACATAACAAGTTAAAATTAAGTCCAGCCTAACAAATCTCTTTTACCTTTTAGTAGTAGTCACAAATCGAAATTAAGTATATAATGGTATATTAAGTACCCTTTAATTACTATTAGCGTAGTAATATCGAGTGACGTAAATTAGCATGTCCAGTCAGCCAACACACGCACTCAAATGACGTTGACCCGTATATATTCATACAGACAAACAATTAAATTTGTAATCAACTCATGGGAGTCGATGCTTCATTGGGCGTGTTTCTGCTGGGACACTGCAAAAAGATTATTGCCGAATGTTGCCGATTATAGCCGATTATTGCCGATTATTGCCGGGTACTGCCTGTTTCTGCTGTGTAAACTTAGCGTTTATTAGCGGTTTCTTCCCCAAGCAGACACACGCTCTATGTGTGTTCAGTATTATTCGTAGTTACACCTTACAGTATAGATATAAATACTTGATGTATCCAAAATAGATCTGTTGTTATGACCTCAGATTTGTGCGAAATCGCTTAATCGTAAGTAACACATATGATTTCAACTTAACACTTTCCACGCGGCAGGCGTCTGCAGACGACATTCCAAAATTTCACAAAATGTTTTAAAAATGTCAAAATTGTTGAATTTTATTACCATATTTAAATTCACCATGTGAAATACATTGAAATAAGTACAAATGTGCCTAGTATTGGTTCAGTAAATCTTAAGATAAACTATAGTAATAATATTGAGCCGCGTGGAAAGTGTTAAAGCCCAATCAATTCTGCTGTTACCATGCCAATTTGGGACAATTCAACAAAGATTATTAATTTTCATCACAACAGGGATTTCAACAATTGTATATTATATGTTTCAACCTGCACCTATAAAAATTAAGATAAAATCAGTCCTCGTTGTACAACCTTAGATCATAAAATGAGGCTCAACAAAACGTCGATTCAAATATTCTTTCCTAGGAACATAAGTATTCCTCACTTATAGCCGGGGAGCATGGATCCATTTTCGGGGTTTTCCGGCCCCGGTCTGCTGGCACAGGAAGTTATATACCAACAAATGTTCCTTGAAGTTCGTGGAATTATAACCTAGATGGATATCCTTGCCAACGTGGGTGTTTAATTACCCTTTGACCTTGATTTAGGGTAAAAGGTCACATGTGTTTCAATGTGTTTTTAAACCAATTTGCTAGGTACATTGTCAAAACCTTGTTTACTACTACGATACATATAATTATGCTGGACATAAGGTTGTTTTCGTGATTTTGTTTAAAATACATCTAATATTCAAATAATTTGGATTTGTTATAAATAATATGGACGTAAAAAAAAAAAAATTTGAGGAAAAAAAAGCAAATTGTTAGCACTTTTGAAATTAGTGAAGTTGATACCAAAAAATTGATACTCTGACTTATTTCTTTTTCAAAAATGTATACCTTTTGTTTACGTCACGAGTCACAGCTTTGATAAATTTCGTAACATTCGGGTTAATATTACGTACAGTAAATTTAAAATATTTTAGAGTCCTTAAAAAGAATACCAACCCTGCCTAATGCCCAAATGGAAAATACATTTGCTTGGTGTTTTTCCACACACATCTGGGGAAACCGGTTTCTGACTAGGCTCACTTCAATATTATATCTAAAAAAGCTTGTAATGGTTTTCCAAGAAATTAAACCTAGTACAGGGTGTATCAAAAAAAATAGGACACTTTTTTATGACGGGTGTAAAATTTGTTATAATCATTGGACCATGACCAATGTAGTCTCAATGTAAAGCCCAATTAATTATTAAGATATCCTGAAAATAAGAGATCAATCCGATGACAAATAAGAATACTAGCATAATTTGCGTAAACCATGTCATTTACTGGTTTGTACAATGGGATTTACATGTATAGACGAGTAAATAACATGGTTTACGTTTCAATACGTTACAATAATTATAAACATAGAAAATAATCTATCAGTCAATACCAAAGATTAGTTTGGTAATCCATTTAATTCTGGCACAAATCAATAATGGCTAAATAATCCACAAATCAGAAGCATGCATATTCTTGCACATTAAAAAAGTTCTCGAACCCACTGTAGATGGTTCATTAGCATGATAAGAAGTAGAATTGGCATAAACAGTGTGGTGCGCGTTCATGTCACTCTACTGTTACTGTGTGAATGACCATTGTACATACTACAAAATAGATTGCCTTGCCTAATAGGTCACAATTTCCTTAATTAATGATGGATTTTTCTCATCTTTTCAGGATTTTATCTTTATCGGTTGTACTTTGCGTTGAAATAAAAATTGGTCATGCTTCAGTGATTTAACAAGGATTTAAACCATCATCAAAAAGTGTCCTAATTTTTTTTGATACACCCTGTATATTAGGAAGAAAACAATCTTTAAAAAATGTAATTCATATTATTTATAACGTTATCAGCTTGCACATAAACGCAACCTCTTTTTCAACAAAAAAAGTATCATTTTTATCTTCAAGAATACTTGTTCCGAAAAACGTTGCTGTGTTTCCAAAATGTATGAAATAGCTTAGTATTTCTCTTAAATACCGCTTGATGGCGACATTTTCACTTATGTATTTCATTGCATGCAAGGTAAACTCGAGATGGCGCTATTTCACTGTTTTGAAAAGAAATTCTTACTAAATGTAACTTACTTTTACAGACGTCTGAGAGGCTTTAATGTATTTTGCTCTATTTCCAAAATTTGAAAAAGTGTACTTTAGGTCCCATTTTCTGAACTGTGCTATCGTCCGATACTGGCACACTCAGTATCGTTCAATACTGGGACAATTACAGTAAGTGTGCCAGTATCGGACGATACTGGCACGATAATGGAGCAGAATCTTGAGATACTGGAAATTGCATGTGCCAGTATCGTGCGATACTGGTATACAAGTGTCTGGGACCTGATGTTCACTTTTTCCCCACTTCGCATTTCTTCATATTACGATAACTGTAGATGCACGTACCAGTGCATTTACTTGAGCCTGGTCCTACCGGGACCAGAATGTGGTATACAATTGGATTCTTTGAGGACAATATTTGATTGGTCGAACTGAGTTTTTAAAATGCGTCTCGCCCAATATTTTATAAATCATAGCGAAACCAATAAATATTTGGCGAAAAACATCAAATTAGTTTTGGATCCAATATTAACAACACTTAGACTCATCAAAACACAATAATGACTCTGATTGGACTGAACGTATTACACCCCCCCCCCCCCCCCCCCATCCTCCAAACAAACAAACATTCCTAAATCTATGATAACATATATGTACCATAAAATATATGTATACACACATACATTCACCCCATTGCATCCCATGATTGCATGATGTTTTATGTCAATGGAAAATACTAAAGAAACACGCGACAAGAAGAAAAACAACAACTTGAGTTATAACAGCGAAGCATGCTTGGATTGCTTATAACCTCTTTGGGAAAATGTAATTTAGGTCCCATATTCTGGACTGTACAAGTATCGTCCGATACTGGAACACCCAGTATTGTTCGATACTGGACCAACGCCAGTATTCCAGTATCGGCCGATACTGGCATATGTACGATGTTCCAGTATCGGGCGATACTGGCACATATTTATGTACCAGTATCGTTCAATACTGGGATAAATCTCACTGGTATCATGTGTACTAGTATCGGCCGATACTGAAACATAAAAACGTACAATGTGGTGTTCCAGTATCGACCGATACTGGAACAGTATCGATACTGGCAACTTTTATGTTCCAGTATTGAACGATACTCGTATACCAGTATCTGCGACCTAAAGTACACTGTCGCCTTCTGTAGACCACAAGAAATTAAGAATAAATGTAATTACTCACTTTTGATTTTTTTCAAATCAGCTTTATTGAACGCACTATGTTAACAACGAATAACATTACTATACAATATCCATCCACCTTAATTGTGCAGTGAGTTCAAAGTGTATTTATTCAACTAATCAATGCAGTATTTACGGGCGATTATAAGTTGCGGCTACTGGAATACGCTCTGGCGTCACTGCACAGAGATAAATGTTGATGTATGCATTTAGGACAAATATTTACTCTGTTCAGCAAAATACTGACCCAATACATCAATACTGTACATCAATATATATAGATGGTGTATCACAGCAGCGTAAGCGTTTATACCATACAAACGGCCGAGTGCACCAATGACGGGTAGCTGAAGAATAGCGCTACCTCGCTAGTAACCGAGGCGTAACCCAAAATGTTGAGAGCGCCAATGCGGGGTAAGCTACTAGGCTAGTAACTGGCGGGTAATTTACGCTAAATTTTATACCTGACCGGACCCAAGAGTAAGTTGGGGCATAACGTTTTATGCCACAAGTCAGTCGATTCTAGCAGTAGCGTATTTTTTGTGAACATTGGAGGGGATGATTCGCTGATGCTGAAGGACCAATTGCGCTTGCATGCCCAGTGGGTGTCTATTTGAAGTGAAATGTGACCCCTCATAAGCTGAAAGATTTTATATTTTTGAAAATCCATTCATGCAATTTGGTGATTTTTTTAGTCAAAATTTAGATCAACTCCTTTTACCCATTCAAACACTAATCGCACCGACTTTGGGTCATATTTTGACCAAAATGTACTAATTGTCCAAGGATCTTAAATAATGACTAAATAAATAAACTTATTATTGTTTTTATTAATTAAAAACTGATAAAGCCAAGTTTCAACATTATTGTGAATGTAAGGGTAGAACTAGAAGAACGAGAGAAAAAAAACCAAGCATATCGTGCCGTGCGTGGTCTGGGGATCGAACCGGGGTTCTGCGGTATTTGTGTTAAGAGATGTGTTATAATTGTATATAATTGTTTCCATCGGGTGCTTGTTTTTGTCGTTAAAATTGTGCTTTTTGGTGCAATGTTTGTATGTGCCCCTCGCCAAAATATGTTTGTAATGTCATGATAGTCCTTATTTTTGAAAAAGCGGTAAACAAATTTCGAAATTTTTGGCCATGAAATGGCATCATTTTTTTCCGGATCGCAGGCCGACTCCACGTGATTCTTGATTTACACTCACCTATGACCTAGCGAGTGACGACACGTTTTTAATATTACGGAGGACCATTCACGTCAGAATTTTACAGTAAACTATAGGTTAACACTTGGCATATGCGCCAATTAATTTTGTAAGAGGACGATGCTGATTAATGTGGATATTTACCTCGCTAGTTGCTATTCTGGTGTTACTCGCCAGTTATGCTCTAAGAATTACATCGTTTAGTATTAAGTTATGCTACAGTTAGAGCATAACTACTAGGGGGTAGCTTACCTCCCTATTAGGTTACCCGTCATTGGTGCACTCGGCCGTATGAAATATAAAATAAATAGGGTTTTTCTTTTGTTCCCATGCAATATATTGGCAGCCCCCGCATTCTACGAGGTGAACTATGAGCGCTGCTGGAACGTGTATAGTACAAAACAGTAATATAAAATTATATTGGTTTGTTGAGGAATCGAACCCGGTATTTATGCGTGGGAGCCGAGCGTGGCCATTATACTACACTGGGTTAACTGTTACAGAAAGCCGTGGATCAAAGATGTATACGAGGGGGTATCAAAAAGTTCTTGAAATCACCCAGACGGGAAGGAGTCAGAAACCTTTTTTTGTTATGTAACCCTTCAGACATCTTTAAAAAGTCACTATGCAAAGTCACACATCTCTCCCACTATTTATTACCTGTCCACAGCCCGCTATTGTAGAGCTCCTCAGATTGACCGACATTGATTGATCCTCAGATTGCCTCGGATTGCGTTATTCCCAAAACAGCAATAAATAGTTTAAAGTGTTGACAGAAAGGTTTCAAAGGTCATGTAGGGGTCATTATAGGTCAATCTGTGTACACCCCATGTTACCCACAAGATTGTTGTCACCAAGCTTGATTGTAATGTCCTTTGACCCCTTTCTGTCAACACTTTAAACTATTTATTGCTGTTTTGGAAATAACGCAATCTGAGGCAATCTGAGGATCAATTAATGGCGGTAAATCTGAGGATCTCTACAATGGCGGTCTGTGGACAGGTTATAAATAGTGGGAGAGATGTATGACTTTGCACAGGGTCTTTTTTTTTAAATAACCAAACAATTAATTTTAAACGATTTAAGGTTTAATGAAGAAAAAGGAAGTTCTGCCTACTCCCCCCCCCCCCCCCCCCCCCCCCCCCCCCCCCCCCCCCCCCCCCCCCTCCGCATTGCGCGGGTCCTTAATGATCTTAACTGTACGAGTAACGGGCGACGAGTTTGTTTATTTTATACAGAAAAATCAACACACAAAATGACCCAGCTTATCGTGGGACGGTTCTGGAATGCTGTTTATAAATGGTTTGTCCGAAATGCTATGCGATGCGGGATGAACATCGAAGCTGCTTTGATGGTGTATTAACCATATTTCATGTTTAATATAAATGTGGAAATCGACCACGCCTTTCAATATCTACATGTTGATCTAATTCTAAAGTTTACATCAAGTTCTAGAATGGTGTAAACATATCGCATGTTTAAAATGAATGTGAAAATAGATAACGCCTCTGAATATTTACATGTTGATCTACTTCTAAAATGTACATCAATATCTATAATGGTGTAAACATATCGCACGTTTAACATAAATGTGGAAATCGATCACGCCTTTGAACATTTACAAGATCTAATTATAAAATAATTCGGAAAAGTGTACTTTAGGTCCCAGATACTGGTACTGGTATACCAGTATCGTTCAATACTGGAACATAAAAGTTGCCAGTATCCCTCGATACTGGTACTATTTTACTGTTCCAGTATCGGGCGATACTGGTACACATGTTACCAGGGCGATTTGTCCCAGTATCGCACGATACTGGAACATTTATATGTCCTAGTCCGATACTGGAACACTGACTTTGTACCAGTATCGAACGATACTTACCAGTATCGAACGATACTGGGTGTTCCAGTATTCTCCGATACTAGTACAGTCCAGAATATGGGACATCAGGTACACTTTTTCCTGTACATCAATATTTAAAAAGGAGTAAACACATCGCAAGTTTAACGCAAATGTGGAAATCGATCACGCCTTTGAATATTTACATGTTGATCTACTCGTACTTCTAAAATGCACATCGATATCTAAAATGGTGTAAACATATCGCGCGTTTGGATCTAATTCTAAAATAATTCGGAAAAGTGTACTTTAGGACCCAGATACTGGTACTGGTATACCAGTATCGTTCAATACGGGAACATAAAAGTTGCCAGTATCCCTCGATACTGGTACTATTTTAATGTTCCAGTACCGGGCGATACTGGTACACATGTTACCATGTTGATCTACTCGTACTTCTAAAATGCACATCGATATCTAAAATGGTGTAAACATATCGCGCGTTTAACATAAATGTGGAAATAGACCACGCCTTTGAACATTTACAAGATCTAATTCTAAAATAATTCGGAAAAGTGTACTTTAGGACCCAGATACTGGTACTGGTATACCAGTATCGTTCAATACGGGAACATAAAAGTTGCCAGTATCCCTCGATACTGGTACTATTTTAATGTCCCAGTATCGCCCGATACTGGAACATTTTATACGTCCTAGTATCGTCTGATACTGGGACACTGACTTTGTACCAGTATCGAACAATACTGGGTGTTCCAGTATTCTCCGACACTAGTACAGTCCAGAATATGGGACCTCAGGTACACTTTTTCCTGTACATCAATATCTAAAATGGTGTAAACTTATCGCAAGTTTAACACAAATGTGGAAATAGAACACGCCTTTGGATATTTACATGTTGATCTACTTCTTAAATATACATCAATATCTAAAATGGAGTAAATATATCGCACGTTTAACATAAATGTGGAAATAGAACACGCCTTTGAATTTGTACATGATCTAATTCTCAAATGCCCATCGATATCTTAAATAGTAAGGCTTATTACAGGCCTACTCTCATAAACCAATTTATTTACGGGGCAGATACCCTCTGGGCTTTTCGTTTTGCAATAGTGCGAACGATACTGGATGTTCCAGTATTCTCCGACACTAGTCCAGAATCTGGGACCTCAGGTACTCTTTTTCCTGCACAGCAATATCTAAAATGGTGTTAACATATTGCACGTTTAACACAAATGTGGAAATAGACCAGCCTTTGGGTATTTACATGTTAATTTACTTCTAAAATTTACATCAATATCAAAAATGGAGTAAACATATCGCACGTTTAACATAAATGTGGAAATAGACCACACCTTTTTAAATATTTACATGTTGATCTAATTCTAAAATGTACATCGATATCTAAAATGGTGTAAACATATTGCATGTCTAAAATAAATCTGGAAATAGACCACATTTTTGAATATTTACATGTTGATTTAATTCCAAAATGAACACTTTCGAAACGTCACATAAAAGAGTGTAGATTTGATGATTTTCGAATATGTGAACTACTCGTGATACTATTCATACAGTAACACACCAATGAGTCTATCACGTGCAAACACTAGGGTGTTATTTCAACACCAGTTGGTGTTATTTTCAACACTACTATTATTGTGTTAACACTGGTAGGTGTTAAAATAACACTGATTGGATTGGACACGTATTAACTCCAAATGGTGTTAATTTTAACACCCTTTTATGCTGCAGTGCATGTACAGGGTGTATCAAAAATATGTCTCTATTTCATGACGGTTTTATACTTGTCAAGACCACTGGATCATGTCCGAATCAGCTGTAGCACAAAGCTATTTAGCAATGATAATATTCTGACTCGCAATCCAATGAAAAATAAGACCGCTAGCATAATCTGCGTAAACCATGTTAAAATTAGTTTGTGCAATGGGATTTACACATACAAATTAGAAAATTGAATGGTTTATGTTTCAATATGTTGCATTCATAAACATTATAAATCGTCTATGGTCACGCGTTATGAACTCGCCTCCCAATAGGGTGGTGCCGTTACATTTTTTAGTTTCGTGCTGTCATTTTCCTCAAATATTTTTAAAACCACAAAAGCTATCTCAACAAATTTTGTATCATTTTAAAGCCCTAATAACAGGCTATCTGCCTGCAAAATGGCATTAGTATAGCTAATACAGAAAGTGAAAAACAGTTGTTGATGTTTGGGGACCAGGGATGGTGCTGGAAGGGGTGCCGCTGGATGGGGTGCCGCCTGTACAAACTCAATGGGGATAATCACATGCGTTGTTCTTTTTACAATAACTAGTCATCCCCTAATGTTACAAACACCATTTTAATCCCATTTTAAAGGGTATTTAGTAGTCTTTAAGAATGTGGTTCAACAGGCTTGTCAACTATTTGTAACAACTAATTAATTATGGATAAGACCATGATCATCAGCTTTCTCCCTATTCCGACACAGTCAACATGAATAATCAGCCTCAATTTACCGGATTTATAAAAATGACTATAACAGAAAAAGTTTTCAACCTATGATAGCAAAAGTATACATTTTTGGAAAGCTTGTAATTAGAGGAATTCATAAATGCAGTTTATATCAGGGAAGGGTTCATCCTCAAACAAATATTTCTGAAATTTCTAAAAATATATAAAATAAAAATTGGAGATATTCACTAGCCGGTATAATTACCATACCGACGTAGTAACTTTGACAATTATATATCATCTAATGGGTAATTTCATGAGGAATTTAAATATGTAAAGTAAATAATGATAGGGGTAGGTATCAAAATATATGGATCTCAAATATTTTCCCGAACATTTCCGATCATACCATTTTAGTTCTTGGTCGACCTATACTTTTAATGGCATATTTGGTTTCCTCATGCAATTTCCCTTCCAAAAATGTATACTTTTAATACCTCAGGGGGGTATACAAGCAAATATAAATGTGTAAAGTTAAAATCATGTCGCGAAAGCCAAAATCCGTGTGTAACGCGAAAGGAGGCGAGCTTAAAACACATGACCCTATCAATAACAATAGCAAAGATTAGTTTCGAATTCCAGTTTTATTTGTCGCACAAATAATTAATAGCTACGTAATCCACAAATTTGATGCATGAAAATGTGTATTGTCGAATGGAAAAGTCTCTGTAGGAAAGCATGTAGGATGTGATAGGAAAGCATCAATAATCAATAGCGCGTTTAAACCAATCATAAATATAGAATGGCATTTAGAATCATTTATAGACAGGTGATTGGACTTGTAAGCCAACATTAATTTCTGCCATAAACATGATAATAAAAGAAGTTAACCATCTTAAATGTTGTTTCACAAGCAAAACCCTAGTGTTAAAACATGGATATCACCACTATTGGATCATAGAAGTGTATTCAGTAGGTCATTTCTCTTAAATCAGATCATGTGACTCATCATGTGATACGTAAATTCCAGGTTAGCCCAATATACTACATGTAGGAACCTAAATTATATTTCAAGGAGTATCTCAGATTCTGTTTGACTACCAACAACTTATGATTAAACACCAAGATCACCCTGATTGGACCAAGAAAATGCATTATGGTGGTCGTTTCCATTAAATCGGATCATGTGACTTATACGTCACGTGATACCAAAGCCCCGGATTTCCCTATGTTTTTTTCTTTAATAAACTCAAAGCGAATTATTGGGTCTTTGTTATAAAAGAACAAGAAAAACAAATCACCTCGAGTGGAACTGTAGCAACTTCAAGTCGGTATTTGAACATGACATCGGGTATCAATATGGCAACATTGGCGTATTTAAATCAGGTCGTTATTAGACCGACGATAGGGCTACTCAATCATCATGATCATGAAGTCAGTTTGGGCAAAACATCTACCACCTTGATGTAGGGATCTGCCTAACCTTTACTTTTATCGTTGCTGAAATCAGTATAATTAGGATTTTTCCTCGAAATGAGCAATAATAAGATAGGCTCGTTACCATGGCAACAAAGGGTTGCTGATATTTTTAATACCATATATCTACATAACTACTAAATGTCTTTCACCTTCCAAAAGAGGTGTTACAAAACTACGATTTCCTTGCTTATATAGCGACTGGATTTTTCAACTTTACATTCTTCTTCAAGTTCATGATATTTGTGATCATTGAAATACAAAATTTATATAGGGTAACCCTGAAAGTTCCGAGAAATTAGCCACCGATTATGGACAGCTGGCGTATCGCTCTCATTTATCATCAAAACTTTGAGCAGTGTTAACAGCCCTTGTACAATCAAAATCACACAAAAAACATGCAAAATGTACTGAAAAGATCTCTTCTTGCAATTGTGGTAATCATGGTAATAGATTTTAGTCCTAAAATCAGTCCTATTCCAACTAATCATTTCAGGGCAATAAGTACCTTTCAAGATTACGGAAAAAGTATACTTTAGGTCCCAGACTCTGGACTGTACTAGTATCGTCCGATACTGGAACACCCTGTATCGTCCGATACTGGTACAATGTCAGTGTTCCAGTATAGGTTGATACTGGTACATATATACATGATTATGTACCGGTACCGTTCAATACTGGGACAAATCTCACTGATATCATGTGTCGCCCGTTACTGGAACATAATTTGGTGTTACTGGAACAGTAAAATCGTAAAATCGTAAAATCTTATAGTAACGATAGCGGTATACCAGTATCTGGGACCGAAAGTACACTTTTCCCTTCAATTTCACTTTTTTTTTGGGGGGGGGGGAAACCCCAACCTATGCAGCTATTTTCAAAAGTATCTCAACATAGCATCCCGCCATAAGACCTGATCTGAACGCATCATTATACCGGTATGCGATTGAATACAGCAGTCACCCACCTGCAAACAATTATATGTATTGTAAAATAGACTGTTCTTCTTCCTATTCCTTCACACAAAGAACAAACAAATGATGGCAGCAAAATATCCTGCAATATCGCATTTCAACCATAAAATCTGAACCCTTGCTCGTATAGAGATGTTGAGCCATCAATTACAAAACCCTGTTCGTCATCTGTCCTTTATCTATCCAAGTAGGACTATATAACCACAGAGTTCATAGGATTTAGGCGGTGTTTTAAAGAAAATGAGGAGGCTATTTCACCTCTCACTACACACAGTAAATCACCACACACAAAAACCACACATTTTTACCACAAAATTGCATCCTTTACATACATGGTGTTAGATTTTATCTTTGACGTTTTAACGTAAAATAGTGTTGGTAAGGCACTGTGACAATTACAACTTTCCTACATTGCTCAGTTTTCTGGCGAATTGAAGATTTGCGATGGAATTTTACGCTAGAAAGTCACTATTTGTGACGCGATCAAGTGGAATGAGTCGGATGTCGGGAATATTGATTTTGAGTTATACATGCAAAAAGTGATAAATTCTTATGTTTTACTTTATTTTCTCAGTTGGTAAATTATTTGTAATTTAAAAAACTAGAAGGTCGGTTTAGTGGGGTTTGGACCATAGCATTTTTCACCTGTTTATCAACAATGAAAACTGCCGACATGTGACTCGTTTCGTATGATCGCATCACATTTTACAAAGCTCCTTTCACCACAGAACACGTCATTGGTATGGTGTGGATCAAAGAAGATTTTAAAGACACCATCACAATGCATTGCGTTTGTGAAAAATGCCCTAATTCTGGTCTCCAATTTGTCTTGGTTCCCATAAACATATGCACACTATCATGGCTTCATAGTGCGTTCATCGTTGGAGCTCTTAGGTTCTAGTTTATATCAATGAATAAATTAATAATCAGTGTTCCTTTTTCTTATTTCTAAAACATAAGAGCTCGACAAATGCATTGTGTCTTATAATCAGTTGCATGATGATGAGCTTCAATCCGTTCATTCAAGGCGTTGCAAAGCGCGCTCCCGCATTTGTATCATATTGCTGCCACTGTCCGGCGATCGTCTTTGGAGATATTTTGCATTGAATAGTACCCGCACGCGATGACTAAAACCAAAGCATAAAAACAAGAGCACTCCCTGTGTGGAATTGACGATGACGAATATCCACCAGAGTGCTGCGACGTCAGTAATTGCAGCGATAAATCCCAAAATCCACGTTATTCCCATAACAACGGCAACCTGAAAATAGCAAAATATTAGGCCACTTTCAGATACGGTTTTATTTCTACTGAAGGGCTACTAAACTCTGCACAAAAAGAAAATATCCACTTTGTTCGAGGCCGGCGCCCTGTGTCTATTTCTTAGGACCCTAAACGAAAGAACAGGAGTTTCCTCCCGCGTATTTTGACGCCTGATTTGTTACAATAGCACCAATATTGATGAAGCAGTGGCCATTTGAAAACAAAATGATGCAGTTTCCATTGTTGCACTTAACCCTTTACTCATGAAAATAGCGTACACAAAACAGTAAATCTAAAGTGTAGGCTACCACTTCTTTCTCTCCATAATCATGAAAGACCCTGGTACAAATCTCAGTTCAATCACACTGCACGGCTCGCTGTGTCTTGCTCGATACGATATTTACAATATTCCAAAAAACATGTCGGAATTTGTTTTCATCGGGGCTGCAGAATTGTCCATTATCCTGGGCCATTGATTGAACCTTCAGTTTGTGTTGCGTTATATTTTGTTCTCATATCTCAGTAAATTCAGACCGCACAGTAGGTTACGATGCTAAAGAAAAATGTCCAAAACGTTGTATACTTTGAATACATTTATACACACACAACCAACCCCGTAAAACTTGTCGAGGTATTATAAAAAGATAACAACACAATTAATAGCCTTCAGTTTAAAATGTAGCCAAAACTAATCTTACCTTAAGACCAAGAAGAATGTCAGAAACTGCACAAAGGCTTCTTTTATGTCGAAGTTTCCTGGAACTATTTTGTCCTCGGCAGATAGCCACCATGGTGATAATATACAATACAAAGCATATTACTGCTGATAAAGCCACTGGTATCCCAAATGCTATGAAATTAGCGAAGTGATCACTTATCCAACATGAAGAATTTTCCCCATACCAGAATGCAATGTTTTCCATCGTGTGCAGGCAAAGGCAGACACTGATGATAAGCAATGCTAAGCCCCAACCGATCAATGGCAAGACGTATATCAGAAAAGGCCCTTCTTCATCTTGCTTGGTAGGCATGGATGTTTCGTTGAAAGCGAACGTGTATGCCAGATTTATCGCAATGATGGTCATCCATGTGAATGAGGTCAACCAGGCATAATGACTCGTAACGGCGAATACCACGCAAATCTGACGTGGAATTGTCACTCTATTACTAATTAGTGGAAACAGATGCGCAATGCCAAGTGATATCGACAGACTCATAATTGATCTACCGTGAACATTTCTGAGTTTAGGTAAGACACAGTGGATGCCAAATGTTGCAGCAACACCAAACAATGAAAAACTGCTACCGATTACGTTAAGTATTTCCAAAGTGCCACTATATTGGAACAAAATACCAGTGTGAACAATGTCTTCTGTCATGATAAGATGGCTGCAGATGTAAACACTACCACCAGGCAAATATATGACGTCTTTGATGGTAGCATTCGTTTTGGTATCGGAAATCTTCTCATTGAGAAAGTTGAATTCAAACTTGCTCATCTTAATTAAAGGACATTCTAATCGAGGAACAATATCCGCGCACATGTAAACAATGTCGTCTCTTGTCTTAGCATCAATGTATTTCACGTAGTGTAGCACGGTATACGGCAGCAAGTGTAGATCCTTGTATGTATAGACCTCAATCCATGCATCTGAAAAACTGACCCTGTGAAATTCCTGAGGCTCGCCGACATACCACCTGCCTTCACACTCACTCGCGTTATCGGTGTACTGACGGTGTAATAAACGCTTATGAAAGTACTCAACATTACTAACAGGGCAACTACCACCGGTGTCGTCATTTAATAGTTGCACGCCATTGGATAATTTTTCGGCGATGTTGCACAAATCAGACGCCGACAACATAACTTCCACAATGTCCGTTTCAGTATGTAAGACGTGCTTCTTCCAAGAGCTCGTTGATGTTCCGTTACTGCCAGTTAGGTAACGAAGAATGCAAAAATAGTCTACTGCTGTTTCAGCCAAACTAATGGTGAACAGTATTGCTGATGTTTGGTGTTTGGTGCAAACCCCATTCACAATCTCATTATGCCGATCAGTGTATCGTTCACACGTCATATTATCTCCTTGCAGTTTAAATCCCGGTGGACATAATTCATGTCGACATTCATGCGTAAACGAATCATATATTTGTCCTGGTAGCTTACATTCAAGGTGGCTGTTCTGGCTATAGTCAAGTGTGTTATTTCTAAAGCCCCACAGCACTGTCAGTGCCGCGCCATAGTAATAATTGTCATGTCGTTGCCAGTTGTAGTCCTTCAATGTTGCAGGATGAACTCCATTGCAGAATGCACAATGAAGATTTTTGTAATTACTGTGCCCATCTTCTGCTTGCACCCAGCCTTGATAGAGCATGCAAGCACGTGAAATAGTATCATTGTTGAATGTTGATGGACACGAAGCTACTTGATCAGGGTGACATAAGCGTGTCTTTGTACCAATCTTAACAGACAGCCCTATTGTTCGTCTGTCCGAAATGCAGGTGTTTTCTGACAGTTCTTGTTCTGGTAGTTCATACCACATGTCCCATGGTGAAACGTGGCCTAGTTGTCGATGGCATATTGCGCAGAATATGTTTCTGTAATTAATTTGATTTTGACCGTACACTGGCCAAGTGAGAAGGGATCGACCGGATAGTTTTGCACCTATGGTTGACACTTCACATCGGTCGCGAATCTTATCATCCAGCCAGTCCACCGGACAATTTGCTATCAACAGGTAATATAAACCCAAGTTTGTATCTGGCATGATACACTGAAATGAGTGGTTTTCGTGTGAAGTAGAGTCCCCGGTAACGTTACTATGTGGACATACATCGTGGTAATCGTAGCAACAGTCGTTTATTGTCTGGCAGAACATATCACAGTGACAGGTGACGGCTCCAAAGTCATTATCAGCGCATTTTCCAAAGCAACTATGTCCGTCATTAACTTGCATGAGGAGTTCCTCATATAGCACTTCTGCAAAAAAAATTGTTAAAGCAATGTTGTAGATATCACTTATTTCAGACATCTGCTTGAGAATGGGGGTAGGTTTCAATTGAAAAGGGCCAAGATCACTACTAGTTTGTTCTCAAAGAACAATTCTGTCAAGAGAGAATCTCTTTATACTATGCCTTATTGGATAAACATCAGAGCTGTCATTTTGAGCATGTACATTCTAAAGCAAATTTTTGGTATCAGCTAAAATGATCTTTACAAGCACGCAAAGTCATTAGCTGTGTTCTGACGGGCATCGCTAACTTATTAAAGTTAACGTCGTAGTTTTAATTTTCGAGAATTATCTCGTAGTAATCGCCCGTGTAGACGAGCTCGTGGTTAACTGAACTTAAAGTTTTACAAATTATAACCACAAAAGAAGTCTTGTGGTTAGTGCGTTAACCTCGAAAATAAGTCGCCGTCTGGACAGACTCGAAATTAAAGATAGTACGATGTCCTAACGGCGCCATACCATACACATTGATGGGTGCCCTAGGAACTCACGGAAACATTTGTTTAAGTCAAAATTATTCTGCAAATGGTACATAATATGTTAAGTAGTAAATGAAATGAACAATGAATATAATGTTTGAATTTATTGAAATTGACTCAAATAATATATAAGGCTATTGTCATTAAAAAAACACACATTCATAACGTGACTTTAAAGGTTATTTAAGGTGCGTCAAGTTTTGCCTATTTAGCAAATATAATTACCTGCGGCTTTTTAATACATTTAAAACAAAAGAGGGTTTGCGTGCAATAGTTAACAAAAACGCCCCAGATAATCAACATACGCAACGCGTAATTGACAACTTCCACGTGATGTCTTACTATCGGCAATGGATAAATAACTTGCGCGCATTTAAAGGCATATTATGTGATCTTTTCCAGGGAGCGCCCTCTAGTAATGATTTCTTTTTAGAAAATAGATTTTCTTGCAGATTTACATTTCGGATCATAATTCATGAATACATTCCAAGTTACATAGCGATACGATTCCTAATTACCTCAGCATCATGGTTTTAGAGTGAATTTAGAGTAAAAATAAGTTGTCGGCGCAGACTCTAAAACCATGATTTTGAAGTAATTAAGAATCTTGTCGCCATGTAACTTGGAATATATGTACGATTTATGATCAGAAATGTAAATCTGCAAGAAAATCTGCTTTCAATTTATTTTCGAGGATTGAGGGCGTTCCCTGGAAAAGATCACATAATATACCTTTAAGGGGGGTCTAGGTTGGTCAGATATTAAAATAATTCAGTGCTTCGGACAAAAATGAGATATTAGGACAGTAGAAAACTGCTAAGTCTCTGCTTTAAAATGCTTTTTGTTTGAGGTAAATTGGATTTTCGGTTCTGACGTTATGGTCAATTAAGTTTCGGGTGTCTCAAAAATTCGGTGGTGTTTTGTATACATTTGTATGTAAATACGCTCACCCTGCGATTTTTAGCATTTTCAGTTTTAATTGTTTTTTTGATCAAATGATTGTAACATTTCATCAAATTTATCTATTAAAATGTTAAAATAGTTAATTGCACATGATAAATCATCAACATTTCAAGATCAACGTAATTTCTTATGTATTTCTTTATTTTTCTCACCCGGCTATTTTTAAGCCATTTATCTTTAAAAATCAATAAAAATGCTAATATAATTGGCTCAAAATGTGCCTAAATGCATGCTCTTCCATAATTGAACAACTATTTTTATCCCAAATGTCAACGTATTTCTTTCTCGCCAATTTTAATATTTTTCAATACGTTTTGCACGATATCTCAAAACTATAAAACACGCAAACTTGCAATATGGGAACAAACGTAACTCAAAAACGAAAGCTTATATAACCATGGGATTTGGACCAGATGTTAAGCACACAAGGGGCTATGACACCATGAAGCCCGATTTTTAATATCTGTTTTTAAATTTGAATTACGATACAAAATTACCTGATTGGCAACGCTATAAAAAATCCGGCTTCATGGTTTCATGCGCACTATACCGATACATCATCTACCAAGTATGGTGTATATGCAACATTTCGTTTTCTAGTTACGTTTGTTCCCATATTTAGCCAATCAGAGGCCTTGCATAGTAACCATGGCAACCAGATCAAAATAACACGCGTGTTCTGAAACGTCTTGATCTAAGCTTTAATTTGATATATAACACTAAGCGGTAGGTCCACGGTAACATTGAGAAAATGTGTTTCCAAATTTGGGTCAAATCAAAATCAACCTAGACCGCTCCAACCCCCCCCCCCCCCCCCCCCCCCTTAATTGATTGCACGCGTACTATGGATTATTTAATTAAAACGCACAATCATTATAGGGGGGACTCAAGGAAGTTTGTTTTTGAAATTTGTGAGTGCTATAATTATTGAACTTTGACTCAAATGAATATAAAAATTCCTTTAAAAAGGAAAAGAGGCGGTCATATAAATTTAAAGAAACAGACAGCAGAGTGTGATATAGGTTACAAAGAGTGGTTATGTCATGAATGGAAATCACTAACTAATGTTGATAATACTATAAAAAGTCAGGACAATGTTGACGAGTAAAAACTTTAAAGGCTTTTGGAATCAAGTATGTTACATCAGATAAATTGGTCATAACCTATTACTTGGTGACTGACAGTCTAATGGAAAAATTGTAACTTTGTCAATTCCCCAAGAGAACTGGGTATGGCTAGAAACCCAAAGTGGTAGCTTGCCTTTAAAAGGTACTTTATTTCTGATATGCTTAAAGGTTTAGTATATTGATCTTATAAGCATATTTTGTTTTTAAAGAAAGTAGATTTTCTTGCAGATTTCCATTTCTGATCATAAAGCTTGAATAAAATTATTCTAGACAAGTTTTATGAATCTATATGAGCATTATACTTGAAAATATGTGTTTTTATGGGTTTTAAGGGTTGAAAACAGATTAGTTGCACGAACAGTTGAATGTTGTCTAACAAATATGATTTTGATTATGATTGTTTCAATCTGTAACTCGGAACGTCAAGTGAAGTGGCTTTGTTAAAGATTGTCTACAACCAATAAATGTGCGTATTTCTATTTAGTTCTGTATATAAAAATGTTATTGTTTACACCCTTAAGCATTATTTTGACAGTAACAATAAGTACATATTACAGATGTTTATAACTTCATTTTTTAAATTCAAATGAATATTTGAATACAGTCCAATGAATATTTGATACACAGTGAATTCGTACAACAAGATTTACTTGGGACAAAATCGTGAACAAATAATGTCGCAAAATATACCCTTTGCACATAATTGATTCAATATCTTTTAACATCGGAATTCGGTAACTTTATTAATCCCCAACCAATTTCCACCGTTCAAACGGGAAACTATATCAATAAAGACACGTTATTTTCATATTTTGTCTTTAAACTTTCCTAAAATAATAAAAACCGATGATTTTGTTAAAGCACTTTATCTTAGGCACTCAATCAAGATGTAATTATTGCTGGTCCTGTACAGTCCATGAATTGCGCGCCGCTGAGTAAACATACACCTCCCTGGTATAAACAACTGTTATTTGATCAGATATGCAGTGTTGCCAAACAACATCACAAATGTCGCCTAAAATATCTGATCCAAAGCCAAAAGGTAGCCCAATACATGTTTAACGTGTGCTTAAACAGGTTTAATTGAAAAAGGTCAGTAAAACTCATTGGTGATAGTAATGCGCTACAACAGAGAGGATCTGTTTTTATGTAGTGTGACATACGTGAAACATAAGGGATTTATTGTAGCATGTAAACTGTAGGTAAGATGTCGTTTTCCCATATGTCAAAACCTACCCATAAAGGAGGCGAAGGCCGTTGCCCCGCCTCCAATAAAAAGTATACATTTTTGGAAAGGAAATGGAATAGAGAAATCCAAATTTTGCATCAATTTTGACCATTTTATTTTTGGTTGAGAAAATCACAAAAAATATTGTTTACCCACATAGGGGTCGATAAATTTGGATTGGTCTTGGCTTTTTGTTTGCCCTACGATTATGTTTGATATTTTACCAATGTTGCACGTTATAGAAATCCAGCGGCGATGATATCGAGAGCAAGGACCATTTGTTAAAGTGACCCACAGCTGATCAATATCCTTCCCATCTGAGTGTCCAACATAATAGATGAGAGAATCGTTGACATTTTGTTCTTCAGACATCTGGCAATCGTCAACTGGTTCCCAACTGCTGGCCGAAGTTCCATGTAGGTTATAACACAGCATATCTGCAATCGAGTCAGTAGGGTCGTTCCACTTCTAAAAATGAATAAAAAATATACAAAACACTAAAGATTTAAGTGCGCAAATTCCATCCATAAGATATTGGTTCAAAAGTAAATTCTCTAAAATTATATCACTTTTCTTAATATAACACAATTAGACGTTTTTAGAATCTTACAACACCTATAGCACCCCCCCCCCCCCCCCCCCCTTTCAATATCATGTTTACTTTTCACAAAAAGTAAGTTACAGCAAAGATTTTTTAGTGCAGGGATAATAATCTCTATTGAAATGTCGTAAGAACTGATACTATGTGTATTTCATTGCACCTGTATGACAATGCATGTTTGAATAGAGCGGTGATTAGTATGGGCATTGGTAGTCTCTTTCGAAAACAGCATTTCCCTTGTAGTGGATGTTGTGACACAAGACTAACGTTAAAACGAGATGGCATGGTGAAAGTGTAAACAATTTCAACATATTAAATTATCGCATATTATATTCACCGTGTTCGATTGATTTTGCTATAATGACGGTGATGCGATTTGTGAAAACCCTCCACATGGTGGCATTTTTCATATTAGAGATATTTATATCATAAGAAAGGTAAAACTGTGTTGAATACAGAACTGTTTCGATCATTTTTCTACGATCACTACAAAAAAGTTACGAGTGAATGATGATTGTAATGTCATAAAAAGCTACAAAACAAGAAATCATGAAAACAGGCCAACAAAGATACATAATTCAATAGAATAACATTATCAGGTTAATAATAAAAATAAATTTCATGAAAGATGATGACACAAAGTAGTTTTTTTTTTAAAGATTCAAATGTTACCCATAATCCCTAGTTCACATTTTGCGACATCCGACGGGTTTTCACAGATCGCATCACAATTATGTGAGATAATTGTACATAAATTCTCCACCCAGTGTTAAAACTCGAACCCATGCGCACACTTATGGATAATGTGTGCATATTGTTCAGATCGATGCTAATAGATGCAATCGTTCAGGGATCGACAGTGAATATTCATTGATGATTTGTTGTTGAGTTATTTCATGACAGGGCTAAATACTACACGTTTCTTTATCTTGGTCCGAAGCACACATAGCTTCAAACAAAAATCTTTGCTTCAAACGACTTAGCGCACGTAAGTATCCCTGTACTAAAAATTCATTGGTAACATAAACCGTCTCCATGGAGTTGGTCTTTTAAATTCATTTTATTTTAAAGTGTCTTTATTTTCAATTAAAAAGTAATTGCAATTGAATTGAAACAAAAAATAAAATGATTATTTTATGCATGAATAGTCAATAGTCGCTTTGAGAACTTGTTGTAAGGCGCTATATAAGTATTTTGTATTATCATTTTTATTATTATTAGTCAATAATCAATGGGTCCACCATTCACATCAAGAACTCTGCCTCGTTGAAAAGTGCTTATTTCTTGGGAACGTCATTTTGGGGAAATGTGAATGTTTTGAGAAAAGTAAACATGACATTGAAAAGGAGACACCCTGTCTATTTTTAAAACGAATGTAAGAACATACAGATATCAATTACAAAATTGCCGTGGTAGTATTTCTTTTAAAATGCATAAGGGTACATCCCTACCGCACGACTCGCTCAATAATTATTGCCCAATTGCCTTGATAAATAAAGATTACAAAAAGTAAAGCTCTAGCCGCACGTGTACAAAACATTCTTCACAAGTTAAATTATAAGTTCACTACACTATCTGGGCTTGCAATAAATATGGACAAATGTGATATGTTATGGATAACAAACGATACACGAATGCACGAATATACAAACACACACTGTACACTTACATCTAGCAGGTTGCTTGTGGGAAAACACAATGGGTGCTGTGTCGAATTGTTGCCTTGTCCACCAAGTACAACACCTGAATTCCCTGTAAGTCCATTTAGCTGTATTGATAAATCTCCACGTCCATAGTCTAGAAACATTACAAGCATTATTATTTAAACAAATATGGTAGAAACCTGTAAACTAAGTAGTTAAAACAAAATGCAAATATTTTTATCTCACTTTTTTCCGATGTACACGATTTAACGCTCCCAAATGCTATGCACTTTACACGTCAAAAACATGACCCAGCATGCGATGAAAACCGTCCCAAATAACGTGGCGTTCATAAAAATAAATTTGTATTTGCTAACAACATGTTGTTTAAAAAAGAAGCCAACCGCGGATGTTTTATAACGCGGTCACTATTTGCCTTTTTGATGGTTACAGAAGTTGTTTGTTGTGCTAGCCCCAACGGGGGCTGCACTTATCCCCGAGATTGACAATCGATGAGCAAGTACGCGTTATTTATAATGGCTTCGAGTCACTTGGCTCAGAAAACCGTGACCAAATCGATACAATTGTCAAACGGGTCCAGCCAAGTGACACTTTCATACGGGTATATTGATTGGACGAGAAATGTGACGCTTGGATACCATTGTGTATTTGTATCAGTGATCAATTACAAGCGCCTCCGAGTCCATCCGTGTCGATGGATTTGATTGGACGAGAGATGTGTTGAGTTTTTTAGCGCCCGGGGTAAATTTTGAGATGTTGTCCGCAGTAGTTTGCCTAGCCTGTGGAAAGTATTAGTTGGTTGTGCTATAGACCTACCGTAGTTGTGTTTGATAGTATTTGTAAATAAACATAAAGAATATTTACTCCGATAGGTAAACAAAGCGATAAATATCCACTAGCTTGTGGCAATATAAGTATTTCTAAAGATATGGAGGGGGGAAGAAAACATTATTAAGGACTGAGAATTTTAGGCAAATATAGAATATAATAGATTATCACTGTCCATGCGCGCGGTTATGCACACGCAAAATACGATTCACAAAATGTTTCACAAACTTTAATTTATTGGCTTTCATCATCATATATTTCGAATCACCATGAGAAATTAATTAACATAAGTAGAAACACGTCTAGTTAGGTCAGTTATTCTTGAGATAAGACTTTGAAAGTTTAGAAAAGGTTTTTGCAAATCTTTTTTATATGGTAAAACTGGTATATAAAAAATTCAAACCAAAAAATAGAAGAAGAAAAAAAAAAAAAAAAAAAAAGTACATTGTTAGTACATTGTATTATAGCACATCTTTAAAGGATGATATCTCAGTTTGGAGTTTTCATAAAGACTAAATTGAAAATTATATAACTCCGCTTAAAAAAAAGAGTACCATTGTTAAGCGGAAGATCTCTACTACAATAATCAATTACAAACTCAATTTTGATATCTTGCCTAATTGTGTCTGATTTTCACATATACGGACAACTACTGCAAATTTGTCTTCATATTCATTACTTGATATCATGCCCAAATTTGCCAATACGTCCACTGCCTGCTCTTGTGCCAATCTCTGATTACCCAATTACATGTCATTATTCTACCAAATGCTTTCCTAAAAAAAATATCAAAGTCTTTCATTTGTACTAGCACTTCCCTTTTAAAGGTTTTTTTTATTTGCACTTGGGACAGGGAGAAGAATGGTTTCTGTCATGTTGTATTGTAAGCAAACTGTGGCATAGTTAGATGATTTCTTTCAACTTACTTTATTTCCCTCCCTGGGACCCTGAGTGAGATTGATTGTCAAAGTTTCCAAGGTATTCTTAATAATGATGAATGTTTTAACGCACTTAGCGCAATGGTAAATAAGCCCTGTTTATGACGGTCTAACGGCTGAATTTCTACGATGCATTTAATTCCGGTTCATTCACTACCTATCAATACCGTGGTAATATTACATAAAGGTAAGTCGCGCGACTCACTCGGTAATTATCGCCCAATTGCCTTGCTAAATTATATCGATTACAAAATAGCAAGTAAAGCTCAAGCCGTACATGTACAAAACATTCTTCATAAGTTGGTTGATTCCGACCAAAATGGATTTAAAGGGTACAAATATCCAAGGTAATATTCGTCGATATTGAAGATGTACTAAGATATGTAGATAATCAAAATAACATGATATGCATTGATTTTAAAAAGGCGTTCGATACCACTTTATTTTACACGCCATAAGAAAGCTAAAGGTTGGCGATAGGTTTCAGAAATGGGTTTCGGTTGTCATGTTATCTTAAATAATAGCGCAAACTGTATCATAAACAATGGTCATAGTTCAAATCCGTTCAAGGTGGACCGTGGTTGCCGTCAAGGTTGTCCAAATATTAGATGATGTTCGTATCCATGCGGTTGAACTGCTTGTTTGTAAACTTCGTCAGTCAAACCAAATACATGGCATTGCTCTGTCACTTGACAACTAAGCATGACATAAATTGTCCGCTTAGGAGCGCTATTAATTCGGTCTAGTAAACCAAGGAGTTATCATAGTTATTGTTATCAATTACTACAAGAGGATTTCCTGGTTGTATATTTAAATTCGGGGCGTGTACGACGGTATTTCTTGCTAACTGCATGGGTGAGTTTCCATTATGTTGCAAATTACATCCACGCTTTTGAACCACTCAATAGGCGTCGCAATACATCGGTTGGTTGCACACGATAATTATGTCATATAGCAACCAGCTTTGATGGGAGGCGAATATTTAAATGTGTTGCCGGTTTTTAGGGCAGCAATTTATAGCGCTGCTAAGCGGGCCTTGTAGCGTAATGATAGACATGAAGTCCGTATTTTCACCTTTGCTGACGATACAACCATCGTTGTTAAAATACCCAATTGTCTTAAGAAAGTGATGTCTATATTTTGAAATTTACTAAACTATCAGGGCTTGCACTAAATAAGTATAAAAGTGATATGTTATGGATTGGATCATTGAAAGATAACGATTACTGTGTTGGTGATATTAAAAACGATATTAGCCATAAAGGGCTAATTGCCATAAGGGCTCTCCGTCCACAAACTGGAACAACAGCGCCCCCACATAGCATATTGGATTCATTCTGCATAGCTTGTATGTGACAACCAGTAATACTACGGAGGTATGTCACTTGCTGGGCTGCAATCACAGCCGATACTACAGAACAAACTTTCTCGGGTGGTGTTATGTTGAGTTTCCCTCCCACCCACCACTGTAGGGTAACACTTAAACAAGCACGACAGGCACCCACCGGAAAGAGACTGCAGGTTGGGCGCCTGGGTTAGTTAGTTAGCCCCTGCACGCTCCCCCACTACGAGGTTGCCATGTTCATGACTTGGTCGCCGGTTGCTCCAACAACACTTACTTTATAAACAGCCTCTTTCCCAGACGGTCAAATTGATAAGATTAGTATTCATGCTTTCCTTTCAGGATCCATTATTGCGTCCATCGTTTAAATGTAGCTAGGAAATATTGGAAACCAACTCCAAACAGTAGAAACACGCTCATGTCACTTTGATTTTCTGTTTTTTACATCATTTTACAATGAACATAAGCTGCAAAGATTACTGGTAAATACAATACAAAGAAATTGTAGATCAATGTGTAATAAAAGTTGTTTCATTTGCTTCTAACAAGAGGAGAAATCGTAGTCGGCAAATAATGCACCACGATTTAAAAATATGGCAATAAAATCAAAATGACATGTGTATCAAGTTGTACAGGTTCCCTTACAAACATGCAGTTTTGAGCATTGGGTTTGACAATCTAATTGCTGATCATTAGTGGATTCATCAATATCACTGGGGAGGACTGTGTTTCTTCTCTCCAGATTTGGTTTTCTTTTCACTAATGATCACTGTTTTGAACCAATTTCAACCAATATGAAACAACCTATTCCTGGATTTGATGAAAAAAAGTTACACGAATCCAGCAAACTATTTTGTATGCCGACAAACCTTTTCAATCAATAGTATCATGACCTCGATCTATTCATTCATTAAAGGCGATTACGGCTAATACGCTTATGATTGTAAGTTTGAATGCGCACAGCATGGATACACCTGATATTTAAAGTCGCGCGGTCATTCAATTGTTCAGCAAGGCATGACGATGGGCAATAGCTAACACTGTAAGAGTGTGTGTAGAAACATACATACAGCGTGTTTTTATTAAGCAAACCGGCTTTTACCCGTCTTATAAAAAGCAGGATAAAAGCCGGTTGCTCGTGTGAGAGACGTGTTTTTATTGCAGTTCGATAAACAAACTTGCCGGCTGCCGCTGACCTCATTATAATAAATGCCAGCGAAAGGTCATACACATCTGTTTGCATTTAATTGTCAGGTGATCGTGCATCGTGTGCCCACTTCCGCTTTTCCACCGGCAAACGCGCTGAGCAGGAACCGTGCGTGTTTATACTGACGAAAGACTGCTTTTCCTAACCGGTTTCAACCGCTATTATCCTTGGTTTCGAAGGATAAAAGGCATCTAAAATCCAGGAGAAATAAACCGGTATGAGCAGGCAAATGCCGGTGGTGGTGTGTTTTTACTGGGGGATTTTAATCCGTTAGCAGTCATATGCCTGCTTTTTTTCTTCAGTAAAAACACGCTGATAGAGTCTATAGCAGAGATCACATGACTTATGATAAGATACTTTGTTGTACTCACGATGAACTGATACGTCTAAAGAACACACTTTATTATGCAATATGGGATATAATAAGTGTGTCACAGTTTAACATAGTGCATTGTTTGCCAACTACGATTTCTCCTCTTGCTTCTAACCATGGACGTCACTTTATACTACATTTAGTACTCTACCGACATGTCTTTTTGAAAGACAGTTCTTGGTCAAATAGCGGGGATATGGGAAGGGGCAATTTTGCCTATTTCCAGGCTAACAAGGCTATTTTCTTATCCCCAATTTTTCCTGGGAAATTGCGTGCGTCTTCCTCCCTGAACATGGGTGACGGAGATGCTGACCTCTCTTTCTTAAACTCTCACCTGATGCCTCTCCTTTTAATCAAAGGTCACTGAATTACCCCGTATTTATGTGAATTCCCAATACCTTAAACAAAAATTACTAAACCTGGGAATTCCCTAAATAAAACAATCATGCCGCACACACCTATAATAGAAGGCATGGGAATTCCCAATTTTAAAAACAAAAAGCAGCCTGGGAATACTCAAAATAAAACAATCAAATTCCATAATCTGAAGGGTAAGGGTCTCCTGTTGTACTACATTTAAGTATGCAATTTTATTGCTTGATTTTCGATTTACAGTTTCTGAAACATTCAAGGTCATAAGCATGATAGGTGCCGGGGGGGGGGGCTGGTACTCGGATATTTAAGCACACCTAGTGCAGCATTCATAAGGCACTGCATAACAGATTTTCGTAGAATATGGTGACAAAAAGAATCGTGCAAAATATCGAACAAACTTTTTTTTTGCTTGTAAAAATACTGCAAAATGTTACCTAGTGTTTTTGGATATTTACGTTCATTTGACGGGAAAGGGGGGAAGAGGGGAATTAAAAGGGACCAGCCGACCAACCTGATGGTCCCTTTGCCTGTAGAACTAGGGAATTAGTAGGTAGTATGGGAACATTTCAGAGAGGGAACAAAATGAACTCTCATGAAGAGCAGACGGATTCTTTATCATTTTTATATTTGTCAAAATGATGGGTATAATAAACCATGGAAGTAACTAAAAGGCATATCTTACTACCCAGACTGCCTGCCATAAATATGCTCAGAAAATGTCGGGTTGGCATTTTGTGTTAGAGCAATCAAACCGAGTGGGGTATTGGCAATTTCTACATCTTGGTTATGTATGAAATGTTGCCCAAAAACTGTCATTCTAATCCGTTTTTCACCACAATAATCTTTTTAAGGTATCTCTATTTGTAAACATACATTCATCATGACTGGTGTCAAATGAAAGATGATGATTTCAGCTTTACTATGATCCCAACATATGTGAATATATATCACGAATATCAGAATTGTGATTGAAAAGACATTTTAGATTAAATTCCGGAAAAGATATTTAATTAAGTATTATTTTAATAAAACAGCATCAGTCCCATATGTTCTGAAAACTGCTCCTATTACATTGGAATAATATAAATTATATGTAAAACAAAAATGCTTTGATAATCCTAAGTGTATTTATAGCAATTTTATTCTACAATGCAACAGAGCAAGAATGCCCTTTATTACAAGGTGTTATACATAGACCGGTATGCAGATATAAACAAGCGCATTATAGGGGACTGGTTTAATGAATCTGCGCAGGCCTTGTGTATTACCGTGCATGACTGAACCTATTATGGCATACATGTCTAACCACCTTTCCTTTCATTATTATCTATTGTCTTTCTATTGTTGCATCAGCCCTTTATTTTGTAGGAAGAGGTCACCATTCAGGTCACGGGGTATGAGCAGCCCGTTATCTAGCCAAGAGACCATTATTAGACAAAGGTTTTTGATAATGTCCTCTAGCTCACATAACGTCGTCTGTCCTATAGTAACCTCTTCTAAAAATATTGAGCAGATGAACAACAAAAAAGACAATACAAACAATGAAAAGAAAAGTGGATTACCTACGAAAAGTAGCGTCATCTATCGGATTAACACTTCCGAGTAAACATCACATTAACCGATCGATTTAAGTAGGCCTAGCAAAAGTAACACGATCAATAGTTTTTCAATTGTGGATGAATTCCTGATCCTAAAGTAGGCTTAATCTTCAATGATTGTGTTATAAATAATGCATATCTGAAGGCACAATCAAACATTAGTATAAAAGGATAGTGTTAACCCTTTTAATATGAAATTTATCAAGCGCTGTAACGTTTGAACTATTAATGTGATATTTAATAAATGAAAATCCTTTTTTTTGGAAATGAAATGAGTCAGATAATCCATTTTGGTACTAAAATGCTGATTTTTACATTTCTATATCATTTCAAAACTAAACATTTGTATGTAAAAATAAACCAGAAGAGAAATGTCTTAGGGACGCACCATTTGCATTTGGGAGGGGGGGGGGGGGCATGGAAGTTTTAAAAAAAAAAATTGCCCACTATCCAGGAGAAAAAAACAACTTTGCCCACCAACAAGGAAGAAGAAAAAAGATGACCCACTGCTGATTAAAAAATTTAAAAAAGATGACTCGCCCAACTTAATGGTAAGAAAAACAATAAAAACAATAAAAAATAAAACATTGCAGCTTTTGCCAAAAAATGCCAAAATTGTGATTTTTTTTAACCACCAAAATAACATTTGGGGGGTCAAAAGTTACACTTTTTAATCTAACAACTACAAAATGTTCCAGAGAACATGTCTTACGATGAATTTGGTACAATTTCAGCATATTTTGTTTGACCCAAAATGTAATTTTGGAGGTTAAAAAAATTCACATTTTTAGTGTCTCAATAGTATGATCAAGCAATTTTGGGCATTTTTTATTCAAAAATAATTTTGTTAGCTTGTCCCAAATAAATTTATAGTATACATTTTTGGAAAGGAAATGAGTCGGAGAATCCAGTTTCTGTATCAAATTTCACCAAAAATACTGATTTTTTTTCAATTTTTGACCAAAGAAAAAAAAAGATTTTTTTTTTTCACAAAATTTCGAGACGTCGATTTGGGGAATCGAAAAGCAACCAGTATAAAAATAGGTGGTGCCAGCATCAGAACAATTTCTTTTTTTGGGGGGGGGGGGGGGGGGTAAGAGAACATTTGTTGGTTCGCGCACAAAATGCAAAAAGCCTGAAAATGTAAGTTAAATGTATGTAAATTAAGTTCAAATGTTCGATGATTTGGGGTTCCAAAGGGGGTACAGGGCATGAGCTGACTGAGTCGGAGAGGGAGGCAAGTGTGTGGGGGTGTATGGGAGTGGGAAAGGTCGTGACTGATGGTATTTACTCTTTCGTGTTAATCTATACGCAGCTGAACTTGATTCTGAAATTATTCGCATTGAAATTTGATATAGAGGGCCTTACAACTCATTTCAGCGTTCTAGAATAGAATATGTATTACCTGCCATGGTATAACCATGGAAGTAACAGTGACTTCCATGTTATAACATAATCATTTAATAGTATGATACAAAATCATAGATCAACTCACGTTCTGTAGTTTCTTGTCAGCAATCGCATGTAGGCCTATATAAAGGCATTTCCCAAGTATATCCAAACATACAAAGTCCGTATAATTCCTTGTTATCGGCGATGTTTTTTTACACAAATCTTACAGTATTTAAAACTGTCATTGACATGCAATAGGCTTCTTGACTTGAGCATGAGCATTGCTTTGGTAATACACTCCATTCGAGATTGTAAATAGAGCTCAAAATTGTTACCACCTGTTACACTGACTCCAAAATACCATGGTCGGATCAATACGACTAAAGAATATGCTAAATTCGTTTATATCAATTTTTAAATCAGTTAAGTCCATGTGTGTACCACCTAAAGTATTTCATGGTTTGCTAACTTCAAGGAGGCTGTATATTACGTCATGGGGTACTAATCACCAGACCAACATTATATGTAGTCTCTTGCAAAGTTTAGCGATGTCAAAATTAGTATAACAGACACCTTCATATTATTACTAGATCAATTGTACAATTTTGATTATATAACTTACAAATTATCATCTTTATTTATTTGTACCGTTACCATGGTTACGGTGTATCAACATGTATGAAAGATAAAACACTCATAGTAGACCATCAGCAGCAATAATGCCGGCGCGCCTCTTTTGCAGGCGAGGCGCCGGGCGCCCATTATTATTGCTGATGGTCTACTACTCGTCCTTTATCTAATACATAATGTTCTTCTAACGCGGTAAATTCAAATGCATGTTCCCTTGGTTTCATGCCTGGGGAATCATTTGTTTACATACATATCAAGCTGACAGTATGTACAAAGTGTATACACACTAATTAAATACATATCATTTAGAAAACAAAAACAAAACTGTAAAAAGTGTTTATACCATTTTATAGTTTATGTCTAAAGCTCTAATTTGATAGGTCTCAAGCCAATATTTATGTTCAAATAAATTCTCGAATATCGGTTCTTAATTAGGCCTATGCACATTAATAAAATAAATAATGAAATACAAAGAAAATTAAAATTTACAAAAATATCAGAATTAGGAATACGCAAAGCATATCTGATTTCCAGTAACAAGATAGTGGAGTAGCCCGGTCGGCCTTTGACATGAGGTAAGACCCAATTTAAGAAAGTCATCCCAGTCGGAAGGACAGGGTTGGTATTATTTTGAGCCCGATTTTGTCTTTCAATTATTTTTTCAGGTGACAACCTGCCCTCGACCCCCCCCCCCCCCCAACCCCCAACCCCAACCCCCTCCCGCCCCTACCCCGTGGCAACATCACTGTTACCATGGTCCACACATCTTGAGATATACGAGGGTCATTCAATAAGTTCTACCTCCTTACTCATAACATCGCTAATATTAATGTCAGCCTCATGACATTTGTCATGATTATAGTTCTGAATCATTGCTACACATTGACAGTAAGTGATAATTGATAGCTATTTCACTTTTGTTACGATGCGGTAAAGCCAGAGACAGATTTTGGACCGTAAACGGAAACGGAAAATTACATTTTAAAATAAATACAATGTTTTTCAATGGTTTTTTCCGTGTTGTATTGTTAGATATAAGAGCACAATATACTGGAATAGAAAATCAATTAATGATATCTGAATCTATTACAGTATTATCATGTTTAAATAAGATTGTAAGCAATATTAAATCATGTAGGCTTGTAAATAGTGTAATATTGACTCGAATGTATTGCTATGCCTTTGGCATATTGGAATACTGCTAATCAGTATTTGGCAAATACAATCTTTGGTCTGTTTCACTGTAAAACGGTAATTTCTACTCGTTTAGCATCATTATATTATTTTTTTAAATGTATTTCATCTTGTCAATTTCATCCTGACTGGTGCCAAATGGAAGGTGATTTTCGCTATTGTTATAATACCCATATAAACGAAATAGAAACCAGGAATAATCATGATAATGGAGCGAAACATTATTCATCTCTTTTTAGCTTTTTTGAACTACAATTAAAACCAGCTAATAATTTAAACTTTATTTTTAGATTCAAAATAAAATAGCATTTGTTCCATATTTTCTACAAAATGGCTAATGTTGGATGTCTGAATTGCATATAGGGTTAAGTCGCCAGTTTTCGGTCAGCGCCTATTTTCGGTCACTCCGCCAAAATCGTGTAATTGCATCGGTCGTCGCCATTTTAAAGCAATACCGGGCATCAACTATGTGGCGGTTTCTAGCCGTCAGTTTATAACGACGAGGTCATTTTCATTACACGATTTGGGCGAAAGTGACCGAAAATAGGCGCTGACCGAGAACTGACGACTATAATAATTGTCATCAATGTTATAACACTAAATGTATAAAATAATATATGCCGAAAACCTCTATTTATTAACTACAATAAAAACAGCTAATTAAGGCTAATTGAAATGTATTTATTGTATTCGAAATAAAATAGCATTTGTTTCAATTTTTCCACAAATGGCTAAAATCATATCTGAATTATATAGAGACAAAAGTAAGTGATAAACAAATTCTTGTCTTGACATTGACACCTTTCATTTGACACCAGTCATGAAGTAATCAAACCTTTAATAATGGAGATATTCTTAAAATCAATAATTTTGTCAAAAACGTGTAAAAATCACGGTTTTGTGCAAAATAACACACTTCACTTCAATCTGGAATTTGCCAACACCCCATACCATGTGAGGTACATCCTGGTAATTGTATTCAACATGGTTGGAATTGTGAGATAGGCTTTTACGACGGTTATTCATAATATAAGTTATAAGTTTAACGGGTACGCCGTCGGACAAGTTTTAATCTGTCAAGCTTTCGTCAGGATTAGCTCTGACTTCTTCAGGACCAAATTATTATAATATTAAACAAAACATAGAGATATCCACTTCTCTTGTTATCATCATTTGGGCTGCCCCTTGCCCGATGATTTGAGAGTAGGTGCCCTTTCCTACTTGTGAAAGAATTGGTGGCTCTGAAAAGAGCCGTTCAGATGGATTGCCGCTTCCACTGAACAGAGATGGTGGCTCTGAAAAGAGCTCTACAAGTTGCCACTGGCCTACTATATATAACTTTGGTTCTAATAGAACTTCCAAAGGACTGCCCCTTGACCAATGGAAATAACGTAGAGACTGCCCCGTGTCTACTACAGACTACAATAAGTCTAATGCACAGTAGTGCGGTCACTAATCTGTAAAGATCGTTTGACGCTGTAACGAACTTGAGCAGGGTATATAATGGTTCATTGCGGACATGGCTGAAACAATTACAATTATACTGTTATCGATAGGCGGGGTTGATTGATAGGAAAAAGATACCGCCATATGCGGCTGATATCTTTACTTACAAGACTGTTATCGATTGGCGGGATTGATTGATAGGAAAAAGAGACCGCCACACGCGGCTGATATCTTTGCCGTCATTTCTATTGATTGTTGATGAGTCATTGATTCAGATCTCTAGAGCTTCACGAACAAGCCGCATACCAAGATTGGAAACCTGTGCAATGCTTTTAGATTGGCTCCAAAGAGGTTCATGACCTTCTTCACATGCATGTTCAGCTAGTGCCGAGCTATCTTTCTTGCCTTGCAATGTAGCTCTTGTGTGTTCAGACAATCTGACCTTTAAAGGCCTTTTGGTTTGACCAATATATTGTTCACAACAACTACATGGTATGCTATACACGCAAGGTGAACGACCCTTGGGCATAGGATCTTTAGGTTTGCTGACAATATCTCTGAGTTTGGTCGATTTGGTGTGGTAAATTTTAACACCGGCACGATTTAAGAATCGGCAAATTTTGTCTGAGACACCTTTGACAAATGGCATGAGTGTGATACATCTGTAGTCATCTTCCACTATCTTTTCTTGGCTTAAATTAGCACTTTGTTTTCTCATAGCATTGTGTACGAGTTTCGAGGGATAACCATTCTTATTCAATGCTTTTTCAATGTGTTTTAACTCATTATTGCGATTTTCATTATCGCATAGAGTCAAAGCTCTGTATACCAACGTGTTGGCAACGCTATTTTTTGCCGATATGTGATGATTGGATGTAAAATGCAGATACTGATCAGTGTGTGTGGGTTTTCTGTAGATCGAGAAGCTCAAACTAGATTCAATTCGCTGTACTTTGACATCTAGAAAAGGAATGTACCCATTGTCTTCCAATTCCATGGTAAATTGTATACACGGCTGCTGTGCGTTTAGGTAATCTAGGAATTTGACCAATTCATCTTGTCAATGTCTCCAAACTACAAACGTCTCATCCACATATCTGAACCAGTCCCGGTTTCAAAGGATACGAGTCCAGTGCCTTTGTTTCAAAATGCTCCATAAATATGTTGGCTGTTATGGGTGACAGAGGAGATCCCATAGCTTGACCTTCTTTTTGTTCATAGAATTTGTCTTGCCATTTTAAGTTGGTGGAAGTAAGGCAGAGTTTCGTAAGCTCAACAATCTCTTCGCATGACAACTGAGTTCGAGATTCAAAAGTGCCGTCGTTCTGTAGGAGATCACTAATAATGCGACAAGCTTTATCAATAGGTACATTTGACATCAAAGCTTACTAGTATATCTTCAGGACGTATAGATATCTGTTTGTCTCTTTCTACAAAGTGTTTAGAGTTTTTGATGTATGATGTTCCCTTACCCGCAAGGGGTTCTAATATATTTGCAAGGTGCTTCGCTAAGTTGTAGCACGGTGAGCTAATAGAGCTGATAATAGGCCGCAAAGGCATGTTTTCTTTGTGGATCTTAGGGAGTCCATATATTCTTGGAGGTACAGAGTGTTTGGGCGTGAGATAAGAAGCTTTCTTTTTATCAAGCTCGTTTTGATCCTTCAATTCTTTGATAGCTTTCCCTTTCTTGCGTTCTAAAGACAGGGTTGACTGTCGATGGCTCAATTAGTCGTCTAGACATATCAATTAGGCTACCGATCATCACGAGTCTGGAATGTTGTTTACTCTCACTCTAACATGGAACCACTATACAACTTGCGACATTTTCCCGGGACATTTTACGCTCAATTCTCACAGCCCTAGTGCACGTAATACTGAAGCAATTTGGTGATCAGGGATCCAAGGAAGTTGAATTTCGAGACCGATCCCACCTCATTACCATCAATTATGAGAGGCTCTCCAACACCATCTGTGCCTATGGACATGATCTTGGTCTTGCTGACATTTAGACGTAGGAAAAGCTGCTCACTCTCCACCTTGACTTTCTTCAGGAGTTCCGCCATCTCTTCCATATTTGTTGCAAACAGGGTGGTGTCATCGGCATAACGTAGATTGTGTATTTGGTATCCACCTACTGACAGCCCCCCTGGCCAATCATCCAATGCACGTCTCATTATAGACTCTGCATAAAGGTTGAAGAGTGCTGGTGAAAGTATGCACCCTTGACGGACTCCCTGACCTAGAGCAAACCAATCACTATTTCCTTTCTCAGTGCGCACACAGGCAGCTTGACCATCATACAGATTGCAAATTAGGTGGACGAGGTGGTAAGGGATTCCCATTTCTTGCAGTGCTGTCCACAATGCGGAATATCTCACACAATCAAAGGCCTTAGCGTAGTCTATGAAGCACATGAAGAGCTCCCTCTGGAATTCAAAACATTTTTCCATTATGTGACGTACATTGGCTATCTGATCTCTTGTGCCGCGGCCTTTCCGGAAACCGGCTTGCTCAGCAGGAAGTTCACGTTCAAGATGAGGTCTGAGACGTTCGTTGATGATGTGCAGCAGGATTTTGCTTGCATGTGGTATCAGAGCGATAGTACGATGGTTTTTACACTCGCTAGCATCCCCTTTCTTTGGAAGTGTAAGGAAAACTGATCTCTTCCAATCCTCTGGCCATACTCTTGACTTCCACACAGTATTGCACAGCTTTTGCATAATAACTGCTACAGAATCATCAGCTTGCTTCAGGAGCTCACTTGGAATATCATCTAGACCAGGTGCCTTTTGACTTTTTAACTTCTTGATGGCTTCCTGGACCTCAGACAGAAGAATATCAGGCTCATCTTCACCTAGTGGAGGCGGGGGAGACTCCTGTGAGCCATTTGTCTCTTCTTGGGACGCATACAGATTTTCACAGTAGTTTTTCCAACGATCCTTGATTTCGTCACTCTCAGTCAAGACTTTTCCTTGCTCATCCTTGATGATAGCCAATCTAGTTGTCGTTTTTGAGGTGATGTTTTTTATACATCTAAAGAGCTCTCTGCTGTTTTTGTGAAAACTGTGATCCTCAAGTTCTTGGCATTGCTGTCGGATATGCTTATTTTTATCTCTCCTGGAATTCAATTGAACCTCACTTGAAAGTCTTCTGTATAGGTTACTGCCTTACCAACTGCCTCAGTTGGTAGGGCAGCGGATTTACAATAAACACTCATAATGATATAGATACCATTGAATCGTAAGTTCGATCTCAGTAGTACCTTTATTTTGTACGTCCCATGGTTTTTTACCCATATTTATGATTATATTTATTTATGTTATCCCTTTATATTTATTTCTTCTGTTTTTTCTTACTTTGTTGGGGGCGGGGGGGGGGGGTGAATTTGTTTTTGATGTTTTTGTTTTTGTTGTTTTTTGTTTTTGTTTGTTGGGGGCTTTTTTGTGTGTGTGGTTTTTTTAATATTATTATTATAAGGAGCTACATACGTAGTAGCAATAAAATTATAAGAAACAGAACATGGATTTTAACATTATTCGATACGAAATCGGATACAGTAATTGGACAGGTACAATTCAATGTTTTCATTGTCCTCCTCGTGACAGAAAAACCAAATCCTTTTTGTAATCTAAATTATATTCAATGCTACATGTATTGAATATTGATTTAGATAATGTGATGTGAATACTAGCAATAGAAGCCATTCATGAGTCGGTCATATTTGTAGGAACTAAAGTCTGTTCCCAAATTTGAAAAGACTAATACTACAGATCAACACGTTTAAATAACCCGCCACATGTAATGTTGCTTGACTTATATTATGATGTGTATTGATCGTGTTTATGATAATTATTATTTTGTAATGTATTTTTTATCTTTTGGATGGGGCCTTTTGCTTGTAAAGCGCCCAGGGACCAATGTTTTGGGCGCTATATAAATATATTATTATTATTATTATTATAGGTCATTCTTTGAACAGTAAGACTTGCATCAAATTGATCTGAACAACAAATACTACGGGAACAAGACCCTTTTGTTACGGACACGCATGAGTGAAATGGATTCTATTGAGGTAATTCCTTGATGTCTGACTGTGCAATCGATAGGGATTTACATAAGTTTCGTAAAAATCGGTGAGTCATGAATGCAACCTTTGAGTTGGGGGGGGGGGGGGGGTATAATACTAGGTGTTTTGTTGTTAAATTGTACATTTAATATACCGCGAATAACTTGTAATGTTGTTCAAAAATTGTTGATATAGGCCGAACGAAAATAACTTAAATCTAATAAATCATAGACTCATTTTACAGACAACAACACCGTGTTTAAAAATCCGTGTGTATTTAGGGGATAGTTGAATAAGAACTATATTTGGGTATAAAGCGCTGAGGATTTCAGGAAAATCGAAATAGCTCAGTTGGTAAAGATTAGGACTCTCAATCAGCAGGCCGTACGTTCGAATCTTTGTGGCGGTTTATATGGTTTATATTCCTTGTGCTCTATACGTAGTAGAGCGATCCAGTCTGGGTAGAGGTCGGTTTTCATTTATATTGACATCATTTTAACGTTATTTATTTATTTTGTATTTTCTTTCTTAATTGTTGATGTTTATTTAATTATTTATCAATCAATTAATTATAAATAGGCCTAAATACAGTAGATTTGATTGATATAATTATTAATTTATATATTATTTATTTACATTAATTACTTCATTTCTTAATAATTATTATTTATTAGGTCACGTTCAGAGTGTATGCAACATTCTTAAATAGTCTAAAACGCATAAAAATGACACTATTTAGGGGAGTAAGATTCATAATGCTACTTGATTACACATGCACATTATGCCTAAACCAGAAAACAATAAAACCTGGCACTTGTACTAGAAACCCGATAGATGTACAATCTGGCTAATGGGTCGCTCTTTACGTCACAACGGGGGTCTGGTGAACACTGGTCAGCTTAATAACACAACCTTCCTCGCGCTTTCATCTGTCTGCTTCACTTATTGAGCCATCGACAGTACTACAATAGCTCTATTGTTAACGCCAGATAAGTAGGGAGGCGGGTGCAGCGGGGTGTTATAATCACTGATCTTTTTCCGATGCTTAACAATAGAAAAAATATCGTTTTAATACCGGTATAACATCGGTGTAATACCGGTGTAAAACCGCAGAGAGTTTGGATATCGGCCCTAAGAGGATAACTGACCTTATTGGATCTTAAAGTAGTATTGGATCGTTCATGTTTGAGGCTTTCATATTTCTTAATCTGATCTATCTTTGCATAGTAGTACGACTTTTCAGCTGCAATCTTGGATGCACGTTCCTTACTTTCAAAGTCCGTAGACTGTAAATTTCCCTTAAGCCAGTTCTTGATTTTTGCTATTTCTTTAGTCAAGTATTGCAATCGTTGACGATAGTCATTTATTTACATCCAATCATCACCTATCGGCAAAAAATAGCGTTGCCAACACGTTGGTATACAGAGCTTTGACTCTATGCGATAATGAACATCGCAATAATGAGTTAAAACACATTGAAAAAGCATTGAATAAGAATGGTTATCCCTCGAAACTCGTACACAAAGCTATTAGAAGACAAAGCGCTAATTTAAGCCAAGAAAAGATAGTGGAAGATGACTACAGATGTATCACGCTCATGCCATTTGTCAAAGGTGTCTTAGACAAAATTTGCCGATTTTTAAATCGTGCCGGTGTTAAAACTTACTACACCAAATCGACCAAACTCAGAGATATTGTCAGCAAACCTAAAGATCCTATGCCCAAGGGTCGTTCACCTTGCGTGTATAGCATACCATGTAGTTGTGGTGAATAATATATTGGTCAAACCAAAAGGCCTTTAAAGGTCAGATTGTCTGAACACAAAAGAGCTACATTACAAGGCAAGAAAGATAGCTCGGCACTAGATGCGTGTGAAGAAGGTCATGAACCACTCTGGAACCAATCTAAAAGCATTGCACAGGTTTCCAATCTTGGTTTTTCGCCTTGTTCGTGAAGCTCTAGAGATCAGAATCAATGAATCATCAACAATCAATAGAAATGACGGCAAAGATATCAGCCACATGTGGTGGTCTCTTTTTCCTATCAATCAATCCCGCCAATCGATAACAGTCTTGTAAGCAAAGATATCAGCCGCATGTGGCGGTCTCTTTTTCCTATCAATCAACCCCGCCTATCGATAACGGTCTTGTAATTGTTTCAATCCGCAATGAACCATTATATACCCTGCTCAAGTTCGTTACAGCGTCAAACGATCTTTACAGATCAGTGACCGCACTACTGTGCATTAGACTTATTGTAGGTTGTAGTAGACACGGGGCAGTCTCTACGTTATTTCCATTGGTCAAGGGGCAGTCCTTTGGAGGTTCTATTAGAACCAAAGTTATATAATATAGTAGGCCAGTGGCAACATGTAGAGCTCTTTTCAGAGCCACCATCTCTGTTCAGTGGAAGCGGCAATCCATCTAAACGGCTCTTTTCAGAGCCACCAATTCTTTCACAAGTAGGAAAGGGCAGCTATTCTCAAATCATCGGGCAAGGGGCAGCCCAAATGATGATAACAAGAGAAGTGGCTATCTCTATGTTTTGTTTAATATTATAATAATTTGGTCCTGAAGTAGTCAGAGCTAATCCTGACGAAAGCTTGACAGATTAAAAGTTGTCCGACGGCGAACCCGTTAAACTTTTAACTTATATGGTTGGAATTGCTCTAACAAAAAATCCCGATAACCAACACAATCGGATCGGTTGGCATGCTGTCTGACATTTCATTTACATAATGCCCATGATCAAGTGTGGAAAATGTCAAGCACAAAATTGATTATGTATAAGTGCACTATAGGCATTGTATGCACATCAAAATAAAAGGCATGACTAATATTAGGCATAGCATAAGTCATGCTGAAAAACGTGCGACACACACATTTCGTGAACAATTGAGAAATGCCTATTTTTATGTAAACTTCAAATCTAATTTATAAAAAACGAAGGTGTATAGAAACATGATCTTTTCACTTTATGTAATTTAGTTATGTTCTTGAAATCGTGGGGGAGTGTCAATTCATTAACTCTCCTAGAAATATTTGAAATAAAACATAGTATTTCATTGGTTTTAATACAGCGCGTGAAATATACTACTTTTCCCATTAAGTGCACACACAGAAATCAGCTGCCTCATCTATATACTAATTTTCGGTCCCTCGCTTTATTAGATAGTTCAATAATAATTTTACACTCGCGTCCCTCTTCAACTGAAAAGGCGTGATAATTGCGCCTCTAATACACGAGCTAATTAGATAGTTCAATGCCCGTTTCCCCCCCGTTTTCAGACATGCGCAGAAAGGATCACAGGTGATAATCCGAAATGTTGAATTTCTTTTACTCGGGTAGCTACTGTTCGGACACAAATTGTGGTTTTCGGAGTGGGTGATGACATATGGTCTTCACCCAAAATATTTTCATCAGGGATATAGCTACATTTCGGTATATGCGGCTGTTTGTTATTCTTAAAGAACGCATAGTAACAAGCATGTATACGGGACTATATACGTCCGACAAATAAAAATATTTTACGACATTTTCTAAATGTAAACAGAAACTCTTACACAGATCTTAAAGTGACACTTTCTCATTGGTAACATAGATGAACGCGGAGTTTGCTAACGATAAAGAGACTGGCGGTACCATACCAACCGTTCCTGCGCGACCGCGTTTAACATGGCGATTCGGCGCACACGTAATGACGCAGACAAAGTGTGTACGCATTTGTGGCGCAAACTGTACATTGTAACGGGGCAGTGAAAGCAGGCAGTCCGTACGGTTGCTCCGTGGTGCATACCGTACAGTACCATACAATGTAACGAGAGCAAGACACAAACAAAACACTAATCATAAAGCCAAGACCTTTATTTTAATAAAATCCTAAAGGTCTAACCCCCGCACTTCCCTCACTTGATAATATGGATATTAGTAAGGCGGCCTTACTAAAGGCCACATGGGTTATCTGGATAAACGGAACGTGCGGTATTGCCCCATCATACGCCAAAGCCACATCCTCCTCCTCACCACACTTCCCTTACTTGATAATCTGGATATAAGGGCACATGGGGCATCTGGATAAACGGAACGTGTATATTATCATGATTATTATAGAGTGTCTGGATTAGTAAGGGCACCCGTGGTATCTGGATTACCGTTACGGGTTCACTATAAAACGCAGATAGTCTCAAATTACCTGGATATACTATGCGCAGGTGGGCCACCTGTGATTACTGGATTGTAAAGGTGTATTAGGTAGTATGCCTATTGGAGGAATAATGTATTTAATGTAAATGGCCAAACAAAACCCAGATGGCACACATAGTGTTCAAGTTCAAGCATGGAAGTGATACAAGTGATCTTGATAATAGCCTCCGCCGACCATAAAACTAAACGACCGACTATAAAACTATAGAACCCACTATAACGCTCAGAACGTAGGCCTATTACCTGGATAGAGTATGTGCAAGGGCAGTGGCGGCACCAGCATCAACATTTTGTGGCGGGGGCAATAAAAGATTCTGAGGAGACATTTTAAAGCTAATTTTAAGTTACTTTCAGTTTTGACATTAAAATTCAACTTTTTTGTGTATTATTTGGGGTCCAAAATGGGTAGGGACATGAGCTGACAGGGGGTAACTGGGGGGTCACGACTGGGCATTCCCCCTACCGTTAGTGCCATCACTGCACCTGGGGGTAGGTCTACCTGCTGGATTAAAGGTTACATGGGGTTACCCACCCATGTGTTAAGGCAATCCAGATACTCTGAATATTCTAAGTATTCCTAAGTATGTCCTTATTAATCCACGTAGGCCCTAATAGCCGCATACACAGTTATCACGGGTGCCCTTAATATTCGATTCAAGATAAACCACATGGATCAGAATCACTATTAATACGCAGTCTTGATTACATGGGGTGGTACCTGAATAATCAAGGGCACCATGTGTTATACATGCATGGCGTACATGGATTTCTTAAGGGCACATGGTATATATGGATTATTAAGGGTACTGTGGTACCAATGTCAGTATTAAGGGCACCTAGGATACATGGAGTATCAACGACATACTCATGCTGTTTTACAATACCCCATCTTATACGTGTTGATGTGACTAACCACCCGCTATTATAGCTTCGGCACTTATACCTGCGCTTTCCATTATAAACTGGATATAATACGGGCACATTGGTATGGATATAACGCCGGCACATGCGGTACCTGGGTTATTAAGGCCATCTGTGAGGGGTAGGCCTTCCTATGGGCAACCGGTGTATTAAGAACACGTGGAGTACTTGGATTAGGAACATGGGTATCTGTATTATTTAAGAGCATATTGGGCCTATGCACATGGTGTATTAAGGGCACCATGTCAGTATTATATCAAGGGCACTTTAGGTACCTGAATTATTTAAGGACATACTCTTGATATTATATAAACATTTATAACGCTTTGATATTACCACATCTGCCTATTGTGATATGACTATTACTGCCCGCTCTCTTCGGCACCCGCGTTTAATTTACTTGAATATAAGGGCGCCTGATGGGTATCTCGATAAAACGGCACACTGCAGTACCTGGATTATGTGGTATCCGGTGCATTATTAAGGGCACCTGTGGCAACTGGATTAGGGGTAGGGCTTAGGCTTATGGGTTTCCTGGATATAATGGGGCAACGGGTACCTGCATTTCAGGTCACATGGGAGGCCTACATAGGTATCTGGAAACACAAAGGTAGGCCTACCTACTTTAAGGTACATGTAAATACCTGGATTATCAAAAGCACCTGCGATATTCGGAATATTTAGGGCCCGTCTGGATTATGTATACAATGTCGGACATGTTCTTGATATTGTATCACATTTTCTTACGCTTTGTTTACTACAATTACCTCCCCGTGAAATCTAGCGGGTCCGCGCGAAGCGCGGATGCCCGCTAGTTTCTTATAAACAAGCCACATATTTTGCTCTAAATACAACTTTTGGGACAAATTCCTTATTTGTGGGCACATTTTAAAAAGAGTAGATTATTCTATTGTGTACTACACATTGCTGGGAATCTATTGGTATAATTGGATTTTCAAAACATTGAAAGTAGCACACAAGCATTACCATGGTTACAATCATGTTAACAACATATGGCGTAAGGTACCTAATTTGCATTTTTGAGATTTGAATACATAATTAGCTAATTTGCATAATTGATAAGATATCGAACTGATTGTCAGTTTAAAATATAAAGTGCTCAACAAAAGAAAGTCATACACTTTGTTTAGGTCCTTTAGAGTAACTTCCGATTATTTTTTTACCAAACAGACTAGATAGACATTTGGATGCATCTTTCAGGCACAGTTTGATACCAAAGTTGTCTCCTAACAACAAAGATAAACCATGATTAGCACCATTTGCAGAAAATTAGTCACTTTTCAAAAGTCACATTTTCAATACACTACGCGGGAAGAAAAGACCACATGTTACCTGTTCATAATCAAATAGCCCGCTCGCTCAGGCAGGACCCAAGGCAGTTTCACTGTGTGATCAATATCCATTTCATTACAGGCCATTCAAGTGCCACGCACAGCATTTTCTCGCGGCTTGCGTGCGTTGAAAATGTGACTTTTGAAAAGTGACTAATTTTCCTTAAATGGTGCTAATCATGGTTTATCTTTGTTGTTAGGTAGCAACTTTGGTATCAAATTGTGCCGGAAAGATTCATCCAAATGTCTATTTAGTCTGTTTGGTCAAAAAATAATCGGAAAGTACTTTAAAGGACCTAAACAAAGTATATGACTTTCTTTTGTTGAGCACTTTACATCTTAGCACAGGTATCCATCATACCAAATATCATTAGTTTACTACCTACAGAACTTGAGATATTTAGTAGCATATTGAATTAGCTAGACTTCGTAATTTTCCATCAGCTGATAAACACGTGAGGAGTATGATGAATAATGCCTTTTTAGTCGTTTTAAGAACATAGTTATTAAAATAAAGAGGTTCAATGTTGACACAAAACAATTTTTGGTTCAAATGGCATTTCGTAGTATAATGTGTAACGTGTGTCATGTCATACGATAGTGCAAATCATAAATAAGAAAAAAAATCGAACTTATACAAACTCATTCGTTACAAAATTAGTTTTACCTTTAAAATGACTTTCAATACATTTCATTTGCTACTTTCTGAATTTATTCATAACAGCTATATATGATGATGTATAAACGTAGATCATGATTGCATTATTACTTAGGTGTCAAATTAATCATACTTGGAAAATTATATTATCTGTAAGATCAGTATCTAGTAGTTTCAACGGACGATACTGAAACAATAACATTTTATGCATCAGTACCGTGCTAGGCTGGTACCAGTATCTGGGACCTAAAGTAAATTAGGGGGTGTTCATGATATAATACGCTAGTTCCCCGCGATCATTACGCCATAGGAAGACATACGTCGGTGCCTATGTGACACGCGTAGCGGTGGCCAACACCGACATCAATAGGGTTTTTTATTCAAAAAATAATAACACATTCCAATAAATACATAAAACAGGTACGTAAACATCAAAGTTGATTACAATTTCGTGATTCGATTAAGTCGCGCATTGAACGTAATAGAGTGCATCCTTGAGCATCCGTACTACCTTCGCGGGGGCCTTGAGTAGGCTACATTGTGAAGACGGGCGGATTCATGTGTAAAGTCTTTGATTATAATGTACGTACCTAGTGGTGTTGCGTCTGCACATATCACTCCTGCCCGTATTGGACATCGTGTAGGCCAATAATCAAACCCCCTGAAAGAACAGTTGGTTAGAGAGGACGAGGACGAGGATTGTGTCCAGTCGAGAGGATAACAATTTACTCCATTAATTAATATGCCGCCTTCTTGTGGTTCATAAGTTGTAAATGCTGATAATGCAGAGGCGTAACCAAGATGCCGACATGCCACCTTAGCGCATTCAAAATTCCACGCAATCCCACAAATTCCTCCCCAGGTAGAGACACCGTCGTACACCTCCACCAGGCCAGCATTGTCTCCGTAGATATCTGTTTTTAAACGCAGACTCAAGCTGGGGTCTATATTTCGGGTTAAATAGTTTTAAAAAATAGGTATAACTTTAAAATAGCTCCAAAATGTTATGTGTTTTGTTTATTTGTTGGGGTGTTTCTTGGTAGGAGGGTGTTTGCTTTTTGTTTGTTTGTTTGTTGGGTGTTTGTTTGTTGGAGTTGTTTGCTTTGGTGTTTGTTTGTTTGTTGGGGTTGCTTGTTGGGGTGTTTGTTTGTTTGGTGGGGTGTTTGTTTGCTTGTTGGGGTTGCTTTTTGTTTGTTTAGGTGTTTGTTTGTTTGTTTCTTTGTTTGTTTCTTTCTTTCTTTCTTTCTTTCTTTCGTCACTGTTCGTAATATGTTTGCTTTGTAATTGTTTGAAAATGCTAAAAAAATAACAAAATAAAAGATCAACTCGTGTTTCCTCCTATGGGTGTCAAATTTTCCAAATACGCAGATTTGATTGAGACCTGTAAGTGATCTCTTATCAATCAGATTACATCGAGTAAGAATACTATAGCTGATAGCTTTGAGGTTGCATCTAGAGTCACAAATCGTATTGTCATATACAATCATGACAATACATTATACACTATCCAGAACAGATGGGTGTAGTGGGGGAGTAGGCATACATATATGACTAATTTTGTTGTTGTTGTTGTTGATGCCGGCGCACCAACTATTTATTTGTATTTGTCATACAGGAAACAATAACATTTAGTTTTAATATTCTCTAAATAATAAAGTACAGTATTTAATTATTGTCTTTCCACCTTTTATATAAACCCCATTTTTTATTGTGTTTATATAATCTTCCCTTTCCAATGGCAATATGATTTTCAACTTGGAACATAAAATGAACTAAGCCCTTAAACACTTGAAAAATCGGCCGTAAACCTGCACATCTTTTTCTATATACGTACAGTTTCCCCAATAATATAATATAATTTAGTAAAGGGTCCGGATCAAAAATATTGTATCCAAACATTATTGAAAATTTTGTTAAACTGAGATCAATTCCAAAAATGATATTTAAAAAGATCTCAACACTAGTCCAAAAAGTTTAACATGTTCACACTCGTAAAACAGATGAATTAAACTTTCAACATTCCCATTACAAAACGTACAATTTGGTGAATCAATTAAACCAATTCTATGAACGAATTTATTCGTTGGCAACCGCCTATGTAACAACAAAAATTGATATGATCTGGTAGGAATATCCAATGCACATTTTAATGCAATCGTAAAAAGATAAGGCCACATTTCTTCATTAACTTGAATATCATTTTCCCACTTTTTATTTGTTTTTTCGGGACGTTCGCACTTTTTCTTAATTATAACATCATAAGTCATTTTAACAATTCTCTTAGCTTGAAATAATCCATCATTTACAGTATTTGTATCATCATTTAACAAGCATACATTATTTGTAAACAAAAGTCTTTTCCAATTTTTAGGAATTGCCCTAATTAACCCATGGTAGTGTAAAATATTGCAATTAATATCATATTTAGTTTTGAAATTCTCGAAAGATAAAAAGCTATCATTACCTTCAGAAAACAAATCTTTTACATACCTCACATTTTTGTTTAGCCATTGTCTATACATAACAGGTTTATTACCAACTTTTATAAAAGAATTATTCCATATTCCTTGATTCGCACAGGCATGAGCAGAATCGGGTTCTGAAAATGAATGAAAGTACCATGCTTCTAAAATATTTCTTAAAAATAAAGGAACATTCTGACTTTTAATCCATTTTAAATCAAAATTGGAATTCCAAATATAATTTCCTCCAAACTTTTCAAGTTCAGATAAAGTATTTTTCTTCCAAAAACCTTCATTTTTATCATCGTTTAACCTTTTTATCCATGAAATGTTTAAATCATGGCAAAAAGATCCATAATCAGTCATTTTTAATCCCCCGTTTTCATACGAGTTATATAAACTGCTCACAAAAAGTATCGAAACACTTAGACATGATCCAATATATAACGGCTCGAAAGGGTATGCATTAATCGAAGCAAATACCCAAGTGCATAATTTTGTTCTGCGTATTTTGACACCTCGATCGATGAGATACGATGTTGCGAAGCGGAGTTATTGTCATTTCAATGGTCGTGGGTCCATTTTCTAAAGTGACAATCATCCTATAGAAAGAGGTTTGCATTACTGTTTAGAATGATCAGATTCGTGATTTTCAATAGGGATGAGTGTCACTTTTGAAACTGGACCCACGATCATTGAAATGATAATAACTCCGCTCCGCAACATCGTATCTCAACGATCGAGGTGTCAAAATACGCAGAACAAAATTATGCACTTAGTTATTTGCTTCGATTAATGCATACCTTTTCGAGCCGTTATATATTGGATCATTTCTAAGTGTTTCGATACTTGAATTTTTAATGACATCTTTACTTGGATTTGGAAAAACTGTGGACACATATGTCAATTTTGGCAATGCCAGCGTTTTAACTAATAGAATTTTACATTGAATGGATAAATTCCTCATATACCATACTTTTAAACAGTTCTGAATTTGTTTCAGTTTGTCATTGTAATTAGAATGTACCATCTCTGTTAAATCAAGACTAAAAACTATACCAAGAGATTTAAAGTTACTTTCATTCCACTTCAGCTTTGTTTTAATTTCAAAATTATTTCTCATATTTTTCAGAATGCCTAATTTTATGACTTCAGATTTATCATAATTTATACTTAAACCCGAACACCTTTTATACCTATCAAGAATTTCTATAACCTTTAACAGATACGTTTTTGACCCGTCTAAAAATATAAGTGTATCATCTGCATATTGACTTATTTTTGTTTCAATACCATTAATTTTGTAACCCTTTACACTATCTTCATTCCTTATAGCAGTACTCATTATTTCTGCGGCTAAAATAAACAGGTACGGACTTAAAGGATCTCCTTGTCTAACACCACGCGAAAGTTTAAAATAATTGGAAGTAAAACCATTATTAATAATACAGCTCTCAATTTTGGTGTAAAAAAGCCTAATCCAATTACGTATATCTTCTGGAAAGCCATAATATTTTAAAACTTTGACTATAAAATCCCACTCAAGTTTATCAAAAGCCTTTTCAAAATCAATAGAAAAAATCATACCAGACATTTTATGACTTTCAGCATGTTCTATAATATCAATAGTTTTTCTAATATTTTCCCCAATATAATGCCCTTTCATGAATCCTGTTTGGTCGCTATGAATAATTGAAGACAGTACCTCTTTAATACGATAAGCAATTGCCTTTGACGCTATTTTATAATCAGTGTTAAGTAATGTAATAGGACGCCAATTTTCAACGAAAGGGGATCTTTGTTTTTTGGTAATAATGTTATTATCCCTCGTCTTTGAGAAATAGACATTAAATTATTTTGGAAAGCAACATTAAAGGCTTCAATAAAATGTTTTTTAATATCTATCCAAAAGAATGATTCCTCTTGTCAAATGAACGGACAATGCCAATCTCAACCGACATACAGTCAATATAGGGGCAACCCGCCCCCCCCCCCCCCCCCCCCCCCCCGTGACCCCTCTGGTTACGCCACTGCCTCTCCCCCTGTCTCCGTTGTCCGGGCCCCGCTCAAGTTTCTTTCTATTTTTCCTTCTCCTTTCCCTTCCCTCTGCATTGATAATATAACATTACATTATATGGTTATATTCTAATTAAAATACGTGTCATTACATAATTGGGAAATGATAGGTAATCATGCATTAACAAGGCTCACTAATGACGATTTGGTCTACCAAGATAGATTAAGGAACCATAAAAGGTGATTAGAGAACCTCATACCCGGACGTCATGCTACGAAAAACATCTTTAGTGCATAGCGTTTCTTCGTAGAGAGACAATGACATTAATTCATCATGGACGATTATAGAAACAGAGGTGATGGCTAATTGGAAGCCTCTGTAGCCAAATCATTAAAATATCGCAATTAGAAGATGTCCGTGCGTGCCCTCCTTAAATATGTAATGAAATCCGCCCAAAAAGCTTGTTTTATTGGAGCAACTTAAAAACCGTGTTTCCCTGTTAACCCTTTGAACCCGACGAGCCGCTAGAGCGGCTTACGCGTATGTGTACCGTATACCCGGTGAGACGCTGGAGCGGCTTACAGGTGTGTATGCAATCAACCATATAATATGGACTATAGGCTCAGTGTAGGATGTCCAAAGTGGTTTGATTACATAGATAAGACTACTGCGCATCTAAAAATTGCCGGGTCAAAGTTCAGAGGCTTGTTGTTATCAAATAACGAGTGTTTCTATCAGCGCATTTTGCTTGCTTTTTTCGTGTCTTTTCGCATCAAAATTACATTGAAATGTGGCGTGTTTTGGACATGATGGACGATAGTGATACTGCTTAGGATTTGTTTAGATGATAGTTCTGGCATTTCAGATGATTTTGAGACCCGAGCATTGAATGGGCATTGATGGAAATCATAAGCTTTTCATGTATTTGCGGTAATGTATCAGTATCAGTATCAGTATCAGTATCGGTGTACGGGTGGGTTTTGGGGTCCAAAATATCGCCATTTTTATTTATTTTTGTCCTGAAAGCACAATCCAAGTAAACTGTTATTGTTTTATATGATTGTATAATATTACAGATGATTCGGAACAAGTATAGTATTGTCTTATCCATTTCCTGCAAAAATCAATATTTTGTGCGTTACCCCCCGGAATGGCCAGGGTCAGCGGTACACATTGCCTGGCGCGGTCAGGGTTCAAAGGGTTTTAATAACTACAAATGATTCGAAATTAAACCTGATTCATATACTCTTCCAGATAGAATGTTGGCCCAACATTGGTCTCCCATCGACAATCCTGGCATTGGTATTATTTTACTGAACTATATTGGGCCAAATTTGGCTTTCCATCGGCAAATTTATATGCAGCGATGGAAATACCCACATGAATTTCTAACCGGGATTGACTAGGTAGGAACTACACAGTTTGTGGACTTAGAATATTTCTAACCCTAACTTTTACAAAAGAAAATAAATCAGTTGAATAAGTGGACCTAGTGGGAATCGATCCATGGACCTTTGCATTGTAAGGCACATAGCTCAACCTCTAGTCTAACGAGGGGTGAACTGGCCAAGACATGATTTTAATCCCTATTATTATTAAGGAATAAAGAAATAATTCAGTACACCCAATATTATGAATAGAGCTGCGACACTCATGATCTTCAACCCCGGGTTGACAGTAATGTGGGTATTTCTATTACTGCATATTTATATTGGCAAAATGTTAACGGCCTAGCTGTTTTTATGCTTGCGTTGTCGAGATATTTGCAAATGTATCAATCGGCCCACATTTCAACCTATTACATGTCTAGATTTCAATCAGTAGTTGAAAGCTATTATTGTGTTTATTTTAATGACATTGCATAACCAAGGGTATCTACACATACATACATGTATGTATGTAATGTATATGTATATGTATCTAAAAATCTAAATGTATTGTTTGAAAGACAATGGTTCATACTTTGAATTGACAATTATATCCCCCAAGAGAATCACTCATGCGGCCCATACCATGATCACGTTCATGACATTTTTGACCCATTCACGTACGTATGTTTTGTCTCTCGAAAGAAATTAGAAAAATCAATGTTGATATGTTTTCAATAGCCCCCCCCCCCCCCCCCCCCCACCTACGTGGTGGTGCCAATATTCACACATCACATATCAGCACGCGTGCATTGATTTATATAATTGGTCTCGTACCAACACATACACATTCATTAAGGTATCAGTACAGGTGTAGCGAACGGTTAATGGTGTTTCAGTTTCCAGAGTAAACCCTCGTCCTCTTGGGGTACACCCCCCCTAAGAATTTTCACCGATTGCACTAAACGCAAAGGACTGTGACCTAGGGCGTCTAGGTGGTCGCTTTTACATCCCTTGCGCTCATTTTGACGAGAAAAAAGAGGGTACCACCTTACCGTAGGGAAAGCGCTCAAAGGCCGATAGTAGGGAGGGGGTTGTTGCCACCTTAAAATGTTGGCCTATATTTCACTGTACAGCGAATACGGCGGGATTTTGAGGTCGGCCATGTTTAGTGACGTCATTGTGACATCATGTGTGGAATGTATGTACTTGTTTTAGTATGTATGCGAATAGCGGACCACTAGCTATACGTGGTACTCAAATAGATATACTTTGCATCTCGCTTTAGATTTTTAGGGAGAGGTAACAACCCCCTTCCCCGTAGGAAGCAGTGTTATAAAAACGTCTGAGGAGTGTTGAACCCTTATTCGTATCCAATATGCATGCATGTCCAGATCGAATAGCCCGCGTGGTCTTATGGTCAATAGGCATATTTACGATCTACATATCTGATGTTGAATTCAGGATGTATATAACTCGATACGTTTTGTGTGTGCGCTGATTAAAATTTCATATTATACTTACCCTTTAAGCATACAAGTCCAACGTCACAATCATGATCGGTGATTGTTGACTCATCATCCCAACTATTTGAAAGCATCTGGAGGCATTGTGTCAGAGTTGACTCCTGACATTGCAATAATTTGATATGCACCGGACCTGATCCTGGTCCGAACTTTTCTGAGCTTCTGTATGGAGATAAGGACTCTGAGAATCCTAAATCCAGACATGCAGCCTTGGCTTCAAATGCCGTCCAGAAACATCCCTTGATAGTTCCCCACACTCCACCGTCTCGTCGTATTTCCAATCTTCCTTCGTTAGGCGTGCTGCCATTGACCAGACGGTACTCATATTCATATGTTACGTTAGCTGTGTGCAATTATGTTAATAGTAAATGCATGAGAGTACGATATTGGACAAAGCCGAGAGTAATAAAACAATACAAATTGGACCGCAGATCGGGGATTTTCTACCATCTGTTATAGGTTCTAGGGCTATAGTTTGCTACTGCACAAACGACAAGCATATAATTTTTTGTTTTAGACTTATAAAATGAAATGAAATGTAGCTGAAATCAGGCCTATCATTGGTAAGTATCATTCATGATGTTCTTATTATCAACCTTTCAAGATAAGCGTGAACTTGGTATTGTACTTGCAAAAGAAGTATGAACAACACTGGTCTGGATATAATAATATGCGATCCTTCATATTTCTAACGCTGTTTATCAATGTTAACCGGTACATCTTGTAATCTGCGTTCCTCCACATTCACCCGTAACAAATGAATGCTCTTTAGTATTACGGGTGAGTACGACGGGTTCTAAAGGGAGTTCTAAATATTGGGATTTATCAAATAATTAAGGGATAAACCATGAGATCTGCCGTAAAGTTTTGAATTATGTCAAATTCGAAGCGCGATAAGAAATTGCAATGGAAATTTAAAACCTCTCTTTTACCAATATTTATACAGAAATATAGAAACTTACAATCACACACCGCAACTGAAGCCACACATAGTAGGCATCCACTAAGAAACACTGCCTGCAGAACGTCGATTTTGGTTGCATGCATCTTCACGACTCGCTGTTAACTGTGTGTTTGTACAATGTGTGTTGGAAAACTACGGGGAGTTCCAATGATATTAATTAGTAACTACATTTTCGGCCATAATTAGATTGAACAGCCAATCGTTAACGCGATCACTAACGAGACCCCGGGGGGTGTGCCGCTGGAGATTCAAAACCCATACCCATTTTTAGGGGTGATTTTGGAAAAATCGGTACCCATTTTTAGGGGTTTTGCTTCATTTTAGACCAATTTTTCGCAAATTATCGGGAAAATAGACCTAATTTTTGCAAATTTTCGCGAAAATAGACCCATTTGTAAAAAGTGACCCCTTTATTAGGGATTTCCAGCACAAAATCATACCCCATGTTTAGGGATTTTTTGCCCAAAAAGCTACCCATTAGAGCGGCATACCCCCGTATACCGTCTTGGGTGAGTACCCCCCCCCCCCCCCCCGGAAACGAGACTTGATTTCAAGTTTTAGGTAATTAGTCGCATTGTTATGTCATCTCAATAACATAAGGTCATGTGCCTTGAGTTGGGACCCCTTTGTGTGACATATGCTAAAAATGGCAAAATCACTTTTTAGCATTAAAACTATACATAGGAGTATAAGGAAAGTATACATTTCCTGAAAGCATACAAATTTCCCAATCTCACAATGACAATATCAAGGTAATTATATAGGGTGGGTAGATAATATATAGGGTGCAAACATCGAAATGCACTAAAAATACAAAATGTTCACTGGTCATTTACATACCTTGAAGATAACATTTTAATTTATTAAGCTGCATAATTAAAAAGTATACACTAGTATTACCAAGAAAAATGTTGCCACCTTTGTCTTTAGTTATAAAGTATACCTTATACAGGGTAGTCAAAATTTGTAACAATATAAGTATGTGAAAACGTATTTCTGATATAAAGTTAACCGTTATCCTAATTCAGTGTCATAATAAATTTCAAATTGACGTTTTGTAATAATATTGCACCAAACACAAACATATGACCAATAATTACCATGTTATACAGGGTGTAACAAGCGAAATGCACATGTATGATTGAGTCCTCAATCCACGCGTTTCTTCACTTGTTGATTTTATTTTGATGAAAGCAATGATAATGAAATGAAATAAAGGAAAAAGTGTACTTAAGCTCCCAGATACTAGACTGTACTAGTATCGACCAATACTAGAACACCCAGTATCGTTCGATACTGGTACATCATTTTGTTCCAGTATCGCTCGATACTGGCACGTTTAAAATGTTCCAGTATTGCCCGATACTGGAACAAAATAATGTACCAGTATCGATCGATCGATACTGGTACATTATTTTGTTCCAGTATCGGTCGATACTGGTAGAATGTGTACCAGTATCGCCCGATACTGGTACATGAAAATGTTCCATTATCGCCCAATACTGGAACATGAAAAATGTACCAGTATCGCCCAATACTAGAACATTAAAAATGTGCCAGTATCGCCCAATACTGGAACATGAAAAATGTGCCAGTATCACCCAATACAATATCGGTGGAGTTGGCTTGTATGGTTATTTTCTCTTTCTGGAAAATAGGGTGGCTCTGAAAAGAGCCGTTTTGTGGAATTCAAAACTGCCTGTGATGCGTCAAGCGACGGGGATCTTTGGGAGGTTCGTCTCTTCTCTCGTGCGGTTTATTCTATACGTTGGCGAGTGTCTAGTGTTGATATGTGTCGGTGTTTCCGTTTCTTAATTACTGCAGCTGGTTATTCTTTTTAGATGGACCCGTCGAAGCTGTTGTCTGAGACACTTCATTATTATTATTTGTTTGGTTATTCGTGGCAAGTACAAACATCTTACGCTTGACGTCACAATGACATTATAAACATGGCCTCAACATGCCGTTTTATATTTGTGTAGTGAAATATACATGTAGGCCAACATTGAAATGTTTGCCAAAAAACTCCATATCGGAATGGCACGACATAGCTACTTGTTTGTTTTTCAATGCAAAGATGGGGTTTTCAACGCAAAAATCACAATATTTTAATCAATATCAAGGATGGCCTATAAAATCGATTCAGATACTAATTAATATATCATATTAGCTATATTTAGGCGACTTAGCATGTACAACCTTTATTTATCTATTTTGATACCTTTTAATCACTTTTAGCATTTTTAATTTTCAATTTTGTTGTTATCTTTGTATACATTTCTATGTGCAATTTGATGTTTTTGCACCATTGTAATAACCATGTAATTCAGCTTTTAACTGCGATTTGGTGACAATAAACTATAAATAAATATTAAATAAATACGGTATATGGAATAATAAATAATTAAAAGAAAAAATTGGATGAATACGGAGAAAAAGACGGAGAAAAAAAGACAAAGATTTTTTTTCTGAGAGTACTGTAATTTTCTGATTTTAAGAATTAATTAAAAGTCACAACAAGGTTCGGATTGTACCGTGTGTCATAAGTGATTACCCCCACCCCCTATAAATTACAAGTGTAAACGATTATTTAGAAAGGTATAAACCTACCAATACTTTAGTTTTGTGATGAGTCTGAACTGAAGTTGTTGGCACCATCATGATCAAACACTTCTTGCACTCTTTGTACCCACTGTACGTCGACAAGCGCCCTCAATGTCTATTATGGAATATTTTCCATTATCGAAGAACACAGTTTTGAAGTGGGTCACGTGTCGTACAGATAGGGATGCTCGTAAAGTGTTTGCAAATGCAGAGTATGCTTATTTGGGTACCATGGTATAGCTAGAAGTCCCCTCTTTCCATACATACCAAAAATAAGTACAAACATCACATGCATGACATCACAATGACGTCACTAAACATGGCCGACCTCAAATTCCCGCCGTATTCGCAGTGAGGTACAGGTACCTTTAAATTTCACATCTTCAGTAAAACAACGATAAAATTCTGAAAACCTAATCAATTTTGATGGTCTAAACGCTGAGATACATCTAATACATATTACCATATTAGATGTGTGGTAGAGCTGTGCACAACATCTTCTCTCCAAAAATGATGATAATCGGCAGTACCAGGGGGGGGGGGGGTAATCACTTATGACACACCGTATACATGTTTTAGTTATACATGCCATTGTTAGCACGCACATTTGCTCCTATGTTGTGTAGGGTGGTTGCGTTCGCCCTCTTCGACGTCTAAACTTTTTCTGCCACGTCCGCAAAAGGGTAATAAAAGCGGAGCAAGCAGCGCAACATCATTATTATTGAATTGACACAAGAACGAACTCATCATCATTATCATGTCTTGATGTGGTAAAGCGTCACTGCAAAGTTTGGGTGATAAATCTAGGGTATTACCGAAAAATCTATCCGTGATGGTATCAAAGCAAAGACGGTAAAGATATTCAAAGTTATTTCTGGTTTGATTTACGAGGAAACCCGTAGCGAGTAGCCAATCAGCAATAACGGCGCAATTTGGGAAAGAGAAACCTTGTGGTATACAACGAGTAGCCGAGCACTTGGCGATCATCAATTAATAATAATGTGGCATCAAGAAACCTAAAATGGCGGAGCAGGGGTGTTACGGCGTGGGGTCCAACAGGAGCCCACCTCCTGGTGGGTATCCACTGGGGTGATCCCGGAAGCTCTTAGGATTTACACAATTTCAAGTGCAGACCTTGAGCCAGATTCAACATTAATTTGATTGACTCATCAATTGACTTGGAACATTTTGGGGGTCTATGTATAACAAGCAAGTAATACATTTTTTGTTCAGAAAACCCACCAGAGAACAGACCGTGGCGAACCAGCTTCTCCAGTTGCGTAAATGTGTTGTTGACACTCGGGGAGGGGGATGATTGACCAGTAGATGCAGGAGCATACCCATTTAAGAGGTGAAACGCGGCGGGGAGAATAGTGTGAAAACGCGCGCGCAACGCTTGAATTGTTTTGCTTTTATTGTGAAAATTGTCTGAGATTTGCTTAATTTGTCCTGAATTAGACATTCTATTACGATGAGCATTTTATCTTGTATCAAACTGCGAAAGATGGTTGCATAGGCCAGGCTCCTTCATTGTCAAATATTGGGGGATATGTCCCCAATCCCGTATCCCTATATGTATGAGCTTCTCAGTGGTCTAGGTTTTCAGATTGGGAGGTGGTAAGAAATAAAAGTAAAAATATTAATTTTACACACTCATTTTGCCATGATTGAGGTGCATTTTGGCTAAAACGAGCTTTTAAAAACTGAAATTATTGGTTTTTTGTGCACATGCACAAAAATAGCGATCTTTCTACTCATTTAAAAGTCATAATTCCAATAATTTCGGACTGAACAAAGAACAGAGATCTTCACATTTCGATCGCTAAATGCCCATCATTCATATTTTGAATCAATGAAACGTCCGAATGTTCTAGACTGAAAGCAAAGGTGGAAGGGATTATGGTGGGAGAGGATGCTCTATATTTCTGCCCCTCGGACCCACCCCAATAAAAAAAATAGGGTAACATCGGTTTGGTTTATCACGAAGTTATGAGATGTAAATAATAGGCCTGATTAATTAAATGTGTGGTTGCACCTTTGATATCCTTGTACTTTTGTGTCCTCTCAATAAAATAATTCAATCTAGGTATAGGTGACAAGGCAATTCATAGGGATAGCCAATAAATAATAAAACCATGCAGTAATGGAAATACCGAATACTGTATATAGGCCTAGCACTAGAGCTAATTGTTAAATAATGACCGTGTTTTCAACGTTATCATTGATATCTTCAGTAGATAGCAAACTACTATAAGAGATCCAACCGAAATGCTTAATAGAGCTATTGTTATAACACTGAACAATCACTATTTAATTATTATCTTTGGTAGATAGCAATTCAAATCAATTTTAAAAGGATCCAAGTCCATTCTAATGGAAAATACTCATCATTTAACTACTGTGAAATGTGCTCCATTACCCGCCAGTGGCGTATCTGATGAGATCGCTTGTCAGAGGGGGAAATGGTATCTTCCCGGTAGGCTTTAACTTTACAGGCTGAGGATTGCCGCCGCCGCCAAGTCCGACATTTGAAAACGGGGAGGGTGGGGGTGTTCTCAAAATCCACCCCATCCGATTCAAATTGGGGCCCTTGCTCCCCCAACCCACTGTATTTACAGAAAATAAAACTTTTAGCCCGGTAGTTTGAGCTGTTCTATCCCGGTCAAATCCGTCGAGGGGGGACACTCTGCTGATACGCTACTGTTACTCGTTCGCTTGACAGTTTACCCATAGACAATTCATATAGTCATTTTACAAACCGTTAAATTTATTTTCCTGCTTCATTAAACATTAGACCTATCGGACATATATTTCAGTTTCTTTTTCGGTGGCGCTGGCATAACGAGGATCAAGTTCAGGTGGCATGTTGTGGCCTTTTACTATTTATGATGAAATTACAATTCGTGACGTGACTCATATTACTCATGTTAATCAGAAGCTTACCCGATTCCGTCTCTTTAAATATCTGAGGTAGAAGAAGAGAAAACATGTAGGCCTAGAGCCTACCAAACGACAGGTCTTAAATTAAATCATCATCCCATTTCTTGCTTTCTCTCTGTTTCCAATTTTTCTCTCTCCTTTACTAAGTCCTTTATCTAGGATAGGTGTTGATTTTTACACCCAGACTACTCACTAATCCCGCCACGATGCATTTTTAAATGATCACATTGATAAAGACTCGACTACACTGGCCTATAATGATAAACTCTGATGATTAGCCGCAGAGTGTTGCGCACAGAAATTAATACACGAGCGTCTAAATCTTTGTCAACCGGTTCAACGCGCACGCGTCACCATTTATTTTGCCAACTCAAAACATTCCGCGCGCGTCTTCGCTCATTGTCGATTAACGCACGCGCTTGAATGCGTTACGCTTCCCGGAAATTGTGAACGCACTTCGAATGCGCATAAAATGGTATGGCTTCTTTTTCAAACTCGACATCATGAAAAAGGTGTTTTTTAACACACATTTGAGGTTATTTTGATACCAAGAAAAGACATTTTTGTAATGAAACTTTGCACGAAGTTGGGGATTTATGTTTCCCACAATATCTAAAGAACAGGATTTGAAATACGTGTATTTCCCCGTAAACCATGATCAAACGGCGGTATTGTCACTTTTCACATTCATCGGTTGATTTCTTTATGTTCATTTTTGAGTAAAAATACGATTTACAGACACGATAACTCAATACAAACTGCATCTGATGGACAGCAAGTAAGTTTAACGCAACAACCATGATCTTCCCCAGGTTCCATTTTTTTGTTTTTTTGTTTTAGGCCTATTTCCCGATTTTTCGGATCATTTTATGGAAATTCACGTTTGTTGTATTTAAAAATCCCATTTTGTTGCCTTATTTGGTCAATAAATAAAAAAATATCTCAGATATCAAAAAACAAAAAAAATGGAACCCGGGTAATTTTCTTAAGATTACAAAAATCGTAAAAGGACAGATTTTCAGAAAATATTTTTTTGGTTACCTTGTCCGAATTGAAGACTGATCAAAATTCTCGTTTTTTATGATTTTCTCCAAAATGGTTCTTTTTAGAGCAATTTTATGTTCATGGTTAGATTTATTGAACCCTTTCCTTCAAAAAAATGTATACTTGTATATGGAATATATGAATAATTACGTAGTTACGGCAGTTTTACGGAAGCTATTTCTGACACTTGACAGCCCCCTTAACTCACCGTACTTAGAACAGAATTAAGTTTCATATCTGAACCAAGTTACAATTTTTTCACTTTGATAAAAGGGCAAAAACACCCCATGTCACACAATCAAGTGTATCTTTAGTTTGGTTAGGCTAATTTACATGGTCTAAAGTTCTCCAGAAAGCTGTATAAATTGTTTACATAACTGTTGAAAACAGAATGCCATATTGATTTATTTTAATTTGTAATTGTTTTTTTTTAAGTTTGTGATTTTTGGGTTCAACATTTTCTGGGTCACCCTGTATAATGATATTCTTGGACAAATGCGAGAGAAAATTTTCCATTTTTATACTAAATTGCCCATCATCAAACCGGGCAAGGGGCAAAGTTGTCATTTAGAGGGGAATTAAATAAATCCCTTAGATTTTCTCCTTCCTTTTCCCTTATATCTTCCTCTTCTCCCTTTTCTTTCTTTTCCTTTCCCTTTTCCTTCTCTTTTTTTCTTTTTCTCTTTCTCTCTTTCCTTTCTTTCCCCCTTTTCCTTTCCTTTCCCCTTTTCTCTTCCTCTCTTCCCTCTCTTCTTCCCTTCTCTTCGATTTTTTTATCCCGGTAGTTTGAGCTGGCCTTCCCGGTCAAAGCCGTCTGGGGGGCACTCTGCCCCCCCCCCCCCCCCCTGACCCCCGGGAGATACGCTACTGGTACCGGGGACGTACAAAACGTTGCCCCGCTAGCCGGGACGTAGCGGGGGCGTAGTACATGTACATCACTGAAAAATAAGCCGGGGAATGGCCGGCAGTGTAGCGGGGGCGTACGCTAGGGTACACCTGTTATCCCGGGCCGTATAGCTGGGGTGTACAGATACATAGCGGGGATGTACGCTAATAAATGTATACACAAAATATACACCGGAACAGCAGCCGGGGTGTATACACTTTGTCCCGGCTATGGGGGGCCGGGACTGTAAACAAAATGGTGCCCCGCCCTGCGGGGGTACCGTACACGACTGTACCAGGGACGTCACATCGGCAATTTGTAAGTCCCGGCCCTAATCCACGGCTCCCCCGTGGCCGGGGATGCAATTGCATAATTAGTTAGTTGTTACAAATAGTTGACAAGTCTGCATGTTGAACCAGTTATGGCTGCAAATGGGAATTTTACATTTATTCAAACTACCCAACCTTGACAAAACAATTACAGAATACAGAATGAAATGTTATATAATGTTGTCCAATATTAATACATACGAAATTTACTTTCAAAACCTTACATTTTCATATAATTACAGAATCATCCACTTATCATAAGCCATAGGCTAGACGACATTATACAAAATCAAATCATCGGCTAGACGAGTATTATGTATTATGACGTAACACAATCAAATCATAGGCTAGACGAGTATTATAAAACATCTAATCTACTTATTGCTTTAAAAATAAAGAATGAAAATAAAGCAATTTTATTTACTCGCGATATGCAGGATTCTATACATTCATTTTTTGTTATCAATTTATCGTTTATAAATACTAACCTTGATGGAATGAAAGGAAGCGAGTAATTTAAAAATGTTATAGCTATTGAAGGGAAATGTTAACACCTCCCTGGTCTGAAAACGGCAGCTTTAGGGACCGCACATTATTTATAGTGGAGGGCGGGTTGGGACAAATTCGAGACTCGTTTGTCAAAATTACCTACCCCCCTACAGCTGAAAATAAAAATTACATGACCCCCCTGCTAACCAGAAGCTTTTTGCCCCCCCCCCCCCCCCCCCTCTCCCGCACCAAAAAAACACCGGTGTTAAAAATAACACCGTTCGGTGTTCTGAGAGGTCCACACCAATTGGTGTTATTTTAACACTATCTTGGTGTTACATTAACACTTACAGTGTTACATTAACACTTACAGTGTTATTTTTCACACTTGCAGTTGTTAAAATGACACTACATGGTGTTGATATAACACCAAAAAAAATTTTGGTGTGGACCTCTCACAACACCAATGGTGTAATTTTTAACACCGGTGTTTTTGCAGTGCGCCCCCACCAAAAAACCAAACAAGTTGTCACATAGCCGGCTATCTTTTCCTTCAGAATTTTGTTAATGGATACGTTGGCAATTTCGGTTTGTGCCCTATCTGAGCGGCCAATAATGTTATGATTTGTGTCTTTCATTGTTTGAAATTATACCAATGCCGAGGGTAGCGAGCCAAAAAGTTTTGCTATATTTATACATTTTGGGTGGTTTTGTGAGTCTTTATAAGCCGAAAAGGTCAAGTTAAAACATCCTGGGCAGAAACGTATGATCCAGTGAAACATTCTACTTTTGTGGGTACATGTGCAAAGCTGAGACGAGGTGAAAAACTTGCAAGAAATTACATTTTTTAATCACAAAATTGGATTTTGTAACATAGTAGGCTAATGAACATGTTTGTATACACCCTGACTCTAATTTCACGACCGTTGATGATTTTTCCAACAGATCGTCCGAGCAGGGCGTGTAGGCCTAATAGTAAATTTAAAAACTCTCTCTCTCCGATCTTTTTTGTACGCAAATTATACCAAGTTTGTTTGCATAAATCCGGGATTAATCGTTTTCAGAAATTTAAAATTTGTGAAAAGAGAAAGTGCTCCGGGCTTTCCACAAAAAGTTTCTGCTTTTCAATATCATGTTTACTTTCCCCCAAATTGTCTCATTTTCCCAAAACGATGTTCTCAGAAACAGTGACAATTTTCAAAATCCTTTACAATTTTGTTTGTATAACACAATTAGACGTTTTAAGAAATTGAAACTTTTCTGAAAAGAAAAAACGCTTAGCTATCCGAACAAAGTTTCCCCTTTTCAATGTCATGTTTACTTTTCCCCAAAAAGTTAAATATCCCCAAAATGATGTTTCCGTTAAGATTAAATTTGTCAAAATCCAATACAGGTAAGTGCCACTTTTTCTGAAAACATCATTTGAGGAAATGTGACTGTTTTGGGAGAAGTAAACATGGTATCAAAAGCGGAAACTTTATGTAGGTAGCCAAGAATTTCACCTTTTCATAACTGTTTAAATTTCCCAAAACGGCTCATCTAATCTGGAGTAATACAAACAAACATTCTCGAATATAAGGGGAGGGAGGGACTTAATTGTTTTGAACCCTTTATTTGTTCGTCATTTATGATCATGTAAAGAACGACATAATCATGTACATATTTGGTTACAGGACTAAAGTCATATTATAAATTTCGTACGCCGCTTTTAAAGAACGACCCATTATGTATTTTTGGGCATCGTTTGTAGCGACGCAAAACGTATCAAAAACGCAAAACGTATTAATTGATACGTTTTGCGTTAACCGCGGGTCAGACATAACAAAAAATGGGCAACTCGATGCAAATCGTATCAATTTTGATACGTTTTGCGTCGTACAAACCAAAAAAGGGCAACTTTACGTAAATCGTATCAAAGTGAGGATCTTCCATTTATTGCACTTCCTCCCCAAAATTTTCAAAAATATAGACCCTTTTCCCCAAATGTTCACAATATAGAACCAGAGTCCCAAAACAGGTAACTATTTGACTAAACGTTGGCCATATTGGTATTGAAATCAGATTGTGTCTGTCACCGTAGGGGGCGCTTTTTAAAGTGGCTTTGGGCAAATAAAACTACTCACTGCGTTATTATTATT
>CM069450.1:8946483-9242491 GCA_035610835.1 Ophiura sarsii | reverse complement strand
AATATCGACTTTGTTCGAGGCGCCCTGTGTTTATTTCTTAGGACCATTAACACTTTCCACGCGGCAGGTGTCTGCAGACGATATTCCGAAAATTCACAAAATGTTTCAAAAATGTCATCATTGTTAGATATCCATATTTGTAATCACCATGTAAAATGCATTGAAATAAGTGCAAACATGCCAAGTATTGATTCAGTAATCCATTGAATAGACCTTTAAAATTGGGAAGGGTTTCTAAAAAAATATCTTTGGATATGATAAAACCAATGTTCCCATGGAAGGTGTTAAGAGATTCAACAAATGAGAAAGAACAGGAATTTTCTATCGCGTATTTTGACACCTCTTTTGTTACAATAGCACCAATATTGATGAAACAGTGGCCATTTGAATACAAAATGATGCATTTTCCATTGTTGCACTTAACTCTTTACTCATGAAAAGAGCGTACACACACAGTAAATCTAAATTGTAGGCTACCTCTTCTTTCTCTCCATAATCAAGAAAGACCCTGGTACAAATATTAATTCAATCACACTGCACGGCTCGCCGTGTCTTGCTCGATACGATATTTACAATATTCCAAAAAAACATGTCGGAATTTGTTTTCATCGAGGCTGCAGAATTGTCCATTGTCCAGGGCCATTGATTGAACCTTCAGTTTGTGTTGCGTTATATTTTGTGCTCATATCTCAGTAAATTCAGACTGCACAGTAGCTTACGATGCTAAAGGAAAATGTCCAAAACATTATATACTTTGAATACATTTATACACACACAACCAACCTCCATAAAACTTATCGAGGTATTATAAAAAGACAACAACACAATTAATAGCCATCAGTTAAAATGTAGCCAAAACTAATCTTACCTTAAGACCAAGAAGAATGTCAGAAACTGCACAGAAGCTTCTTTCTTGTCGAAGTTTCCTGGAACTGTTTTGTCCTCGGCAGATAGCCACCATGGTGATAATATACAATGCAAGGCATATTACTGTTGATAAAGCCACTGGTATCCCAAATGCTATGAGATTAGCGAAGTGATCACTTATCCAACATGGAGTACTTTCCCCATACCAGAATGCAATGTTTTCCATCGTGTGCAGGCAAAGGCAGACACTGATGATAAGCAATGCTAAGCCCCAACCGATCAATGGCAAGCCGTATATCAGAAAAGGCCCTTTGTCATCTTGCTTGGTAGGCATAGATGTTTTGTTGAAAGCGAACGTGTATGCCAGATTTATCGCAATGATTGTCATCCATGTGAATGAGGTCAACCAGGCATAATGACTCGTAATGGCAAATACCACGCAAATCTGACGTGGAATTGTCACTCTATTACTAATCAGTGGAAACAGATGCGCCATGCCAAGTGATATCGACAGACTCATAATTGATCTACCGTGAACATTTCTGAGTTTAGGTAAGATACAGTGGATGCCAAATGTTGCAGCAACACCAAACAATGAAAAACTGCTGCCGATTACGTTAAGTATTTCCAAAGTTCCACTATATTGGAACAAAATTCCAGTGTGAACAATGTCTTGTGTCATGATAAAATGGCTGCAGATGTAAACACTACCACCAGGCAAATATATGACATCTTTGATAGTAGCATTCGTTTTGGTATCGAGAATCTTCTCATTGAGAAGGTTGAATTCAAGCTTGCTCATCTTAATTAAAGGACATTCTAATCGAGGAACAATATCCGCGCACATGTAAACAATGTCGTCTCTTGTCTTAGCATCAATGTATTTCACGTAGTGCAGCACGGTATACGGCAGCAAGAGTAAATCCTTGTATGTATAGACCTCAATCCATGCATCTGGTAGAGTGACCCTGTGAAATTCCCCTAGCTCTCCGGCATACCATCTGCCTTCACAGTCACTAGCATTATCAGTGTACTGACGGTGTAATAAACGCTTATGAAAGTACTCAACATTACTAACAGGGCAACTACCACCGGTGTCGTCATTTAATAGTTGCACGCCATTGGATAATGTTTCGGCGATGTTGCACAAATCAGACGCCGACAACATAACTTTCACAATGCCCGTTTCAGTATGTAAGACGTGCTTCTTCCAAGAGCTCGTTGATGTTCCGTTACTGCCAGTTAGGTAACGAAGAATGCAAAAATAGTCTAATGCTGTTTCAGCCAAATTAGCTGTTTCAGCCAAACTAATGGTGAACAGTATTGCTGATGTTTGGTGTTTGGTGCAAACCCCATTCACAACCTCATTGTGCCAATCAGTATATCGTTCACACGTCATATTATCTCCTTGCAGTTTAAATCCCGGTGGACATAATTCATGTCGACATTCATGCGTAAACGAATCATATATTTGTCCTGGTAGCTTACATTCAAGGTGGCTGTTCTGGCTATAGTCAAGTGTGTTATTTCTAAAGTCCCACAGCACTGTCAGTGCCGCGCCATAGTAATGATTGCCACGTTGTTGCCCGTTGTAGTCCGTCAATGTTGCAGGTTGAACTCCATTGCATAATGCACAATGAAGATTTTTGTAATTACTGAGCCCATCTTCTGCTTGCACCCAGCCTTGATAGGAAGTGCAAGCACGTGAAATAGTATCATTGTTGAATGTTGATGGACACGAAGCTACTTGGTCAGGGTGACATAAGCGTGTCTTTGTACCAATCTTAACAGACAGCTCCATTGTTCGTCTGTCCGAAATGCAGGTGTTTTCTGACAGTTGTTGTTCTGGTAGTTCATACCACACGTCCCATGGTGAAACGTGGCCTAGTTGTCGATGGCATATTGCGCAGAATATGTTTCTGTAATTAATTTGATTTTGACCGTACACTGGCCAAGTGAGAAGGGATCGACCGGATAGTATGGCACTTATGGTTGACACTTCACATCGGTCGCGAATCTTATCATCCAGCCAGTCCACTGGACAATTCGCAATCATCAAGTAATAGAAACCCAAGCGTGTATCTGACATGATACACTGGAATGTGTCGTTTTCTTGTGAAGCAGAGTTCCCGGTAACGTTACTCTGTGGACATACATCGTGGTAATCGTAGCAACAGTCGTTTAATGTCTGGCAGAACATATCACAGTGACAGGTGACGGCTCCAAAGTCATTATCAGCGCATTTTCCAAAGCAACTATGTCCGTCATTAACTTGCATGAGGAGTTCCTCATATAGCACTTCTGCAAAAGAAATTGTTAAAGCAATGTTGTAGCTATCACTTATTTCAGCCATCTGCTTGAGAATGGGGGTATGTCTCAATTGAAAAGGGCCAAGATCACTACTAGTTTGTTCTCAAAGAACAATTCTGTCAAGAGAGAATCTCTTTATACTATGCCTCATTGGATAAACACCAGAGCTGTCATTTTGAGCATGTGCATTCTAAAGCAAATAGCTTAGCAATATAAACAAAAACAAGTGAGTGCTGCTAATTTGGTATCAGCTGAAATGATCTTTACAAGCACGCATATTCATTAGCTGCGTTCTGTCGCTAAGGGAGTGTTCATAAATACTGTGGTGGGGGGGCTGGATAATGATAATATATAATAATTATTTTGATACTCTGCAAAGGGGGGGGGGTCAAACAAGTTTTTAAAAACCCCAACAGAGGGGGGTCAAACAAGTTTAAAACACTCATTAGTTTCCACAATTTTCTGGGGGCTCCGCCCCCAAACCCCTGCTTTACATGCATGCACATTATTTACGGAACGTTCATAAATCAACGTAAAAATAGCTAATTTCTACAACCCTATTTTCATGTACTAGACAAGCTAAAAAAGAAGGAATTTACAAGAATCCTTCAAACCAGAATGAAGAGAGTGCTTGATGAAAACCAACCAAGGAACAAGCAGGATTCAGGCAAGGCTTCTCACCCACTGACCATCTCCAGGCTTTAAGCCAGCTAATTGAAAAGGCCAATAAGTACCAAATGAAGCTCTGCGTAGGATTCATCGACGATGAAAAGGCGTTCGACTCAGTTGAGCATAGTGACCTCTTCCTAGCATTAAGGAAAATAGGAATAAATTAAGGATATGTTCAAATCCTAGAGGATATATACACTGACGCTACAGCGAGGATCCATATCGACGAGGACATCTCGAAACCAGCAGAGGTGTGAGACAAGGCGACACAATCTCTCCATAGATTTTCACTGCTGCAATGGAAGAGGTGTTCAAGAAGGTAGACATGAAAGAAAGAGGGATACACATCGATGGAGAGCGGCTAACAGACCTCAGGTTTGCAGATGATGTGGCTTTGCTAGCTAACTCAGTGAAGGAATTGGAGGCCCAATTAAATTGTCTGAATACGGAAAGCAGACAAGTTGGTCTGAAAATGCACAAAGGAAAAACAAAATTCATGACAAATTTCCAAACAAAGGAGTCCATCGAAATTGACAAGGAATCGATAGAAAAGGTAGAATGTTACAAATATCTTGGCAAGGAAATAAAAATGGAGGACAATACGAGAGAGGAAGTCTTGATAAAAATCAAGGCAGGCTGGAGCTGCTTCGGCAGAAACAAAACCATTCTCTGCGATAAAACCATAACATTAAGAACAATGTGTGCTACCTACCATGACATTTACGGTGCCGAAACTTGGTCAACAACCAAAGAAACTGAACAGAAACTTCTAGTAGCGCAGCGAGCCATGGGAAGGAGGATGTTAAACATAACAATACGAGACAAACAAAACAACACTACCATTCGTAAAAAACCCAAAGTAAAAGACATCATTAAAAAATCAAGGAAATGAAATTGAGATGGGCAGGACATATCGCGAGACAAAACGATAATCGGTGGCCAAAAAGAACAACCGAGTGGCAACCCCGTACAGGCAAAAGGAGAAGAGGCAGGCAGAAACAAAGATGGAGAGACAAGCTAACTGAATACAGAGGAACGACATGGACTAGAGATGCACAAGATAGGCACAGATGGAAGATGCTGAAAGAGGGCTTACAGCCTACAGAGGCTGAAAAAGCTTAGGTAAAGGTAAAGGTAAATTGGTCAGATATTAAAATTCAATGCTTCGGTCAAAAATGAGATATTAGGACAGTAGAAAACTGCTAAGTCTCTGCTTTAAAATGTTTTTTGTTTGAGGTAAATTGGATTTTCGGTTCTGAATGCTACAATCATTTGATCAAATTTAGTTATTAAAATATTAAAATAATTAATTGCACATAATAAATCATCAAAATTTCAAGATCAACGTAATTTCTTATGTATTTCTTTATTATTCTCACCCGGCTATTTTTAAGCCATTTATCTTTAAATATCAATAAAAATGCTAATATAATGGCGATTTTCACCCAAAATGGCTCAAAATGTGTCTAAATTCATACCTTCCATAATAACTATTTTTATCCCAAATGTCAACTTATTTCTTTCTCGCCAATTTTAATATTTTTCAATACGATATCTAAAAACTATATAAAACACGTAAACTTGCAATATGGGAACAAACGTAACTCAAAAATTAAAGCTCATATAAACATGGGATTTAGACCAGATCTTAAGCACATAAGCACGATCTTTAATATCTGTTTTCAAATTTGAATTACGATACAAAATTACCTGATTGGCAACCGTATAAAAAGAAATTGTGAGTGCTGTAATTATTGAACTTAGACTCAAATGAATATAGCAGTATACATTTTTGGAAAGGAAATGAAATAGAGAAATCCACATTTGGCCTCAATTTTGACCCCAAATTTTGTTTTTTGAGCAGATCACAAAAATTACTTTTTTGACCCACATAGGGTTCGATACATTTGAATTGGTTGGGCCCGCGGAACTTGGCTTTTTTTGTTTGCCCTACGATTATGGTTGATATTTTACCAATGTTGCACGTTATAGAAATCCCGCGGCGATCATATCGAGAGCAAGGACCTTTTGTTAAAGTGACCAACAGCTGATCAATATCCTCCCGACCGTCGTGTCCAACATAATAGATAAGAGAATCGTTGACATTTTGTTCTTCAGACATCTGGCATTCGTCAACTGGTTTCCAACTACTGGCCGAAGTTCCATGTAGGTTATAACACAACATATTTGCAATCGAGTCAGTAGGGTTGTTCCACTTCTAAAAATGAATAAAAAATATACAAAACGCTTATAGATTTAAGTGCGCAAATTCCCTCCCAGCTTTATAACGCAGTTATAAGTTATTTGTTCAAAAGTAAATTCTCTAAAATGATATCACCTTTCTTAATATAACTTCACACACAATTAGACGTTTTTAGAGATTACAACACCTATAGCACCCCCCCCCCCCCCCCCCCCCCCCCCCCCCCATGCAATATCATGTTTACTTTTCCAAAAACTGGCACATTTCCCAAAAATGATGTTTTCACAAAAAGTAAGTTACAGCATTTTGTTAGTGTAGGGATGATAATCTCTATTGAAATGTCGTTAAGAACTGATACATGTGTGTTTTATTGCACCTGTATGACATAGCATGTTTGAAAAGAGCTGTGATTAGTATGGGCATTGGTAGTCTCTTTCGAAAACAGCATGTCCCTTGTAGTGGATGTTGTGACACAAGACTAACGTTAAAACGAGATGGCATGGTGAAAGTGTAAACAATTTCAACATATTAAATAATCACATATATTCACCGTGTCCGATTGATTTTACTATATACGGTGACTCAAAAAAATTAGGACTCTGTTTCATGACGATGTATTTCTTATTATAATCATTGGACCATGACCAATTTAGTCTCAATGTAAAGCCCACTTAATTATTATGATATCCTGAAAATATGAGATCAATCCGATGAAAATTAAGAAAACTAGCGTACTTTGTGTAAACAATGTCATTAACTGGTTTGTACAATGGGAATTCACGCAGTAACACTCAAATAACATGAAAGTGCTCGACTTGTAACTCAATGAACCATCCACAGTGGGTTCGAAAACTGTTTAACAAACCTTTTTAATTTGCACAGAATATGCATGCCTCTGTTTTGCGGATTTTTTAGCAAGCATCGCGTTTTATGTGCATGTAGAGTGAGCCCAAGTTTGACACGTTGAACTGGTCATGACGCTAATATTTACGTGTAAACATGGTTTGAATGGTGTGAACCCCTGGAATAACTGACTAGACGACCCAAAAGTCAAACACTCCAGCAATGTGCCTTGCCACATATGTCGACCTTTAGCCCAATTGGGCTAATTTTTATTTTATTATTTTATATTTTAATAGAACTTGCTCCACAATAATCTGAAATTTGAGATTGATCGGAGGTACGGTTTTCTAGAATTTTATTGTCAAAAATCCATTTTAAGTCATTTTGAATTCTTTTGTTTTGTATTGTTTTTTCGCCAACAGAGGGCAGCCTATTTTTTTTTTTTTTATATTGGTTTTTTGACTAAATCTGTAATAAAGCATTAGTTTTTTAAGCAAACTGTGGTTCGAACATTTAATTTCTTAACACAAGAGGTTAAAGAACACCATGGACCGCATGCTTGGGACCTTGATAGCGGTGGAATTGGTAGCAATCGCTGCAGGCGCTGCAGTTGCCACATGACTGTGCACTCGAGGTGACTTTACGGAAGATTTGGGCTAGTTTTAAAAACTAAAATCTGGTCTTCGAATAATATAATGTGTGTTTTTTTTCGAAATGTGAACTTTTATTTTTACAAAAAATGATATGAACACAAGTTTCTCTAACAAATTGAAGTTTAAAGTTGGAATATCTTAACACAACAACGTTTTCCAAAAGTAACATATAAGGCTTCTAGTTATATCCAGACTAAAGAGCCTTGAGCCATGCTTAGGACAGCGGTGGGTAAGCACGCTGGCAAGGCACAGCTGGTGTGAAATAAATCAGATAAATGGCGTAGGAGGGGATGATTTAATACCACGGATAAAGCATAAAGCTGTGGTTGGAAAATATACGAAACCGTAATGTATTGATTTGTGGCAGAATTAAATGGATTTCCAAACTAAACTTTGCTATTGACTGATAGATCATTTACTATGTTGACAATTATTATAAACGCATTGAAACGTAAACCATGTTACTTACTGGTCCGTACATGTATATCCCATTGTACAAACCACTAAATGACATGGTTTACGCAAAATACGCTAGTTTTCATCGGATTGATCTCATATTTTCAGGATATCATAATAATTAATTGGGCTTTACATTGAGACTAAATTGGTCATGCTCCAATGATTATAATAATAATTACACCGTCATGGTCCAATGATTATAATAAGAATTACACCGTCATGAACAGTCCAGGCAAATGACCAAATCTGGAAATGTGCTTTATCTGGAAATCGATTGGCTGATCTGGAAATCAATGCTTTGCATATGATGGTCTGATTCAAAACCTACAAACTTGATTATTACATAGATTTCAGCCAAAATGTGTACTTTTTTAGTTTAAAAATGAATTATACATAGCTACAAATTAATAAAATAGCAAAAATAATTACCCAACGACAATTTATCCACTAATTAATGCTTAATTAAATCAATTAATTAATCAACAAATTCCTTTATTTTTAAAACGGCACGATCAATAATTAAACGCCACGGTGATTATTTAATGAATTATCTTTTAAAAATGATTTACCAAGAATGAATTCGTCCTTTTTTATAATAACCAGTCCCTGGGCATAAAACTGCTAATTTCGTGAACTATTTAATTTTGCAAAAACTGCTAGTGCTTAAATTCGCGAAAATAATTACCTTAAAAAATGGCAGTATTATGTATAATGATATGTTTGTATGGTTTCGAATCGCAAAAATTAATAAGTATCCACAAAATTGAAGCACTTTGGCAATTCACAAAAATAACTACTTGCAAAATTAATTTATCACTGCATTTCCAGATTTAGAAATATAACCCGATTTCCAGATTTGGTCATTTGCTTGGACTGATGAAACAGAGTCCTATATTTTTGATTCACCCTGTATGGGATGCGATCTGTGAAAATCCTCCACATGGTGGCATTTTTCATATTAGAAATATTTATATCATATGAAAGCTAAAACTGTGCTGAATGCACTGTTTCTCATCATTTTTCTACGATCACTACAAAAAGGTTATAAGTGAATGATGATTGTAATGTCATAAAAATTTACAAAACAAGAAATCATGAAAACAGGCCAAAAAAGATACATAGTTCAATAGAATAAGATTACAAGGTTAATAATAAAAGTAACTTAAATAAGTTTTTAAAGGTGAAATTTCATGAAAGATAATAACACAAAGTTGTTGTTTTTTAAAGAATGAAATATTACCCATAATCCCTAGTTCACATTTTGCGACATCCGACGGGTTTTCACAGATCGCATCACATTATGTGAGATAATTGTACATAACTTCTCCACCCAGTGTTTTTATAGAATTAAACTCGAACCCTTGCGCACACTTATAGATAATGTGTGCATATTGTTCAGATCGATACTAATACTAATAGATGTAATCGTTCAGGGAACGACAGTGAATATTTATTGATCATTTGTTGTTGAGTTATTTCATGACAGGGCTAAATACTACACGTTTCTTTATCTTGGTCCGAAGCACACATAGCTTCAAACAAAAATCTTTGCTTCAAACGACTTAGCGCACGTAAGTATCCCTGTACTAAAAATTCATTGGTAACATAAACCGTCTCCATGGAGTTGGTCTTTTAAATTCATTTTATTTTAAAGTGTCTTTATTTTCAATTAAAAAGTAATTGCAATTGAATTGAAACAAAAAATAAAATGATCATTTTATGCATGAATAGTCAATAGTTGCTTTGAGAACTTGTTGTAAGGCGCTAAGTAAGTATTTTGTATTATTATTGTCATTATTATTAGTCAATACACGTCTAGCCACCTTTCCTTTCATTATTATCTATTGTCTTTCTATTGTTGCATCAGCCCTTTATTTTGTAGGAAGAGGTCTCCCGTCTGGTCACGGCGTATGAACAGCCCGTTATCTAGCCAAGAGCCCATTATTAGACAATGGTTTTTGATAACGTCCTCTAGCTCACATAACGTCGTCTGCCCTATAGTGACCTCTTCCAAAATATTGAGCAGATGATCAACAAGAAGACAATAATAACAAAGAAAAGATAAGTGTATTACCTCTAAAGATGGGGTTTTTTTAAACTATCACCTATTGGATAAGATTAACACTTCTCAGTAAACATCTCATTTATAACAGGTTTTAAGTAGGCCTAGTAACAGTGAACATGATCAATAATTTTTCAATCGTTTTTAAACTATCACCTATCGGATAAGATTAACACTTCTGAGTAAACATCTCATAACAGATTCTAAGTAGGCCTAGCAACAGTGAACATGATCAATAGTTTTTCAATAGCTTTAAATCCTGATCCTGAAGTATGCCTATGCATCAATGATTGAAATATAGAGACAATTATGAGTTTAAAACGGATTATATAGCACACATAAGGCATGTTCAGACGGGCATAAATGATCGGCGTAAATTTAGACCCTACAGCAATTGAAATTCCACAATTAATCCCTCTACTCCGGACAGTTGTCCACACGGTACTAAATACAACGTTACTCCTAAGTTTTCCGACAAAGTTAACACGACCATCGCAGGGGGCTTACGAGTAAATATCGGAGTTGTGATTATTTCGAATCCCATTTTCGGCAGCCTGGTGCTAAGCATTGGTGTCCAGTTTACATACGATTTATTCCGTTATTTCCAAATTGTCGGTTCCTTTATTCGATTATTTCAGCTAGATGTATTCAACTCGCTTGTAAACATGAATTCAAGATCGAAATTTCTCTTTTGTTACTAATTTTTCGCCTTTTTCGGATGGCAGTTTACAAGATGTAAGGCCTAGTATAAAAAAGTTCCATGTTTCCCGTCCCCGCAAAAAACAAAACAAAATCAGAGCTTTATTTTATTGGTCCTCTAAACAGCATCGAATGACCCCTACCTGACTCCTCGAGTGACCTATATCATGCCCAAGTATAATATTATCTTGGTTTGTTGAAATAATTTAGAAATCCTTTCATTAATTCAAGACACATACAGTTTTGAATTATTTTTAACATTTGAAAAATACCTAAATTCAGTAAATACTCATTAAAGAGGGGAAGAGAAGTGTTAACTGTAACATAATAAACCACTGATTTGTAAATGTTTGTATATATTTATTTCATTTTTTGTTTATTTTTGAAATTGAGTTACACAAATTATAACTGCTGTTATACATGTTATGTTAAATAGCATTCAAAACCTATTTGTCATTTTATCCATCATTCATAAATGAAACATCTTTCTTTAGTAGATCACAGGCACGCATAGGCTACAAACAACAATATAATTTTATTTGACCCAAAAATATATATGCAAAAATGTAGTTACAAATCTTTACAGTGTTACCGTATATCATTTTACAGGCTACACGTCTATTGCACAAATAATAAACAAAATGTACTGAATTTAGATGGGTTTTTTGTTTCTTTAGCAAGTATAGTGGAAAATCTGTTTAGGAGTGTCCCGACACAGTCAGTTGGTCACTTTCGACTTGTCGGCCATCTTGGAAAAAAATAGCAAAAAAAATGGAAAATAGTAAATAGTAAGACCCTCCCTCCTCCTTTTTTTTTAAATGTCCTAACGGGAAACATGTTATTTATTTTACTATGCCTTATACATCGAAAGGTCGCATTTACACCAGATACCGTGTTAAGTGCATCCACACGGGCGTGCTAATCCGAACTGCAGCTCGTGTTAAGCGCGTTACTCCTGAGAAATCTCAGGATTAAATCGGTTCAGAGTAAGGTCGGATTATTTAACACGGGTGCCGTCCACACGGTCACTACTCGCAAGTTTAACATGGACAATCGTTAATCCGACCTTACTCTATACGAATTTACGCCTGTCTGAACGCAGCTATAGTTGGCAAAAGTATTTTATTGAATTTATATCGACATGCTTGCAATGAAAATAATTTATTTTAATGATAAAGTAGGCCTTAAAATAATGCAATGATTACAATTTAGATCGGGATACACAATCAAGCATTATTATTAATAAGATGTGCATATAAATATCACCAGAAAACAAACTTTATAGTAGTGGATTTCATTACCAATTCTTCAATTTAGGGGGGAAATCGAAAATGGTGTATCCAAGGAGGGTACACATTCGGGGACATTAAAGGGGGATTTTATTTTATTTTTGGAATTTCTCTAAAAAATTGTCCAAATTTGAAAAAATCACAAACAAAAAAATACTTTATGACTCAACATTTGTTAACAAAGCTAACAAAAATAAGTACAAAATGTCCAAATCGCTTGATTATAATGTAAAGACACTAACCTTGGAGACGAATTTCTAATTTTTTAACCTAATCCAATAAGTTTTGAAATTTTGACCAAAAAGTGGCAAAAAAGTGATTTTCCCAATTTGTTAAACTCTACATCATAATCAAGCGATTTTGGGCATTTTGGAAAGGAAATGGATAAAAGAATTCAAATTTGGCGTCATTTTTAACCAACAATTTTGATTATTTTTTTTTGTTGTTGTTGAAAAAATCACAAACAAAAAACATTTTTTGACCCAACATTTTTTAACAAAGCTAACAAAAATAAGTGTGAGTTAAAATTGTCCAAATCGCTTGATTATATTGTAAAGACACTAACTTGGGGACGATTTTTCTAATTTTTTAACCTATTTCAATATTTTTTTGAAATTTGGACAAATAAGTGCCAAAAAGTGATTTTCCAAATTTTTAAACGTTACATCATAATTTATTTCCTTTCCAAAAATGCACAAATTGCTTGATTATGATGTAAAGTTTAAACATTTGAAAAAATCACTTTTTTGGCACTTTTTGGTCAAAATTTCAAAAATATTGGATTAGGTTAAAAATTGAGAACATTTTAAGATTCTCTGATCCATTCCTTTCCAAAAAGGGTTCAATGAATCCAACCATGAACATGAAATTCATAATTTTAAAAACAAATATAAAAACACGGTTTTTGACCCATTTTAGGTTTTGTCAAGATAAGTGCCAACAATTTGATTTTCATGATTTTGGAGGTAAACAAATCACATTTTCAAGACGTCAATTGGGGAATCGAACAGCAAATTAGTATAAAAACAGTGGCGGCGACATCAAAACTGTTGGTGTTGTTGGGAAGGGTTAATCAGGGGCAGGGTTAATCAGGGACAGGGTTAATCAGGGACAGGGTCTATATCGGGGTGGGTCAAACTTAAAAGGGGACGAGAGGTTGGGGAAGAAAAAATGTTGGGGCAAAATACATTTTTGAGTTCGCGCGCCCGTAGAAATGTTATCATTCATTAATGCAACAAGGCCTAATGTAACTAAATGTAAACTAAATGTATGTAATTTTAATATTAAAAGTAAACATTTTCGATTGGTTGGGATCCAAATGCGTAGGGCTTGTTGGTGAGCTGACTGGGAGGGCAAAGGTTATGACTGGGGGTTAATTACGTTCTACATCTTACGTAGCGGTCATGATATTATTATTTTATTTTTCCTATAAATCTATACGCAACTGAGAAGACGCTGAAATCTAAAATATGTGTAATATAATAATTTAGTAGAATATGATACAAAATCATAGATAACTCACATTCTCTTAGTGTTCTTGTCAAGTCACATGAATATGTACTATAAAAATAGGCATTTTCCAAGTATATCCAAACATACAAATGCGTAGTCCTTGTTATCGGCGATCTGTTGTATGGATTTCGAAGACGGTATAACATTGGATCATCAGATGATGAACCAAGCAATGTGATGTTACCTTTATGAAAGCTGACGGCCAACTGACACACCTGACCGATCAGTGAAAAGAACTGCAGATTATGCTAATTCCTTTATATCAACTATTAAGTTTGTGTTGTACCACATTATATAACTAAAGTAGCTCATGAGTCAAATCTACTTGCTTAAGCCAGAGGACAAATCATTTTATTGAACTAATTCTAATGTTTATAACTTTATATAATACCTTCTGCTGATCCATGTAGTAGGTTGTGTTCATCAGAGATAGTCAACCATTGTAGATATTTAAAACGCTCACTCGTGCATTCAAGTATAACTCTTAATCAGACGAGCTTTTTTATTCCTCAACACGCTCCCTTGCACTCAGTAATATTGAATTGTTGTATCAGTGTTTGTAACTAGTTCATGGATAGTTAACTTTAAGCTGGGTCTGAAAGTGATTGTATTATGTTAGTGCGTCATGGGGGACTATTAAAGCACCAGACCAACTTTATTTGATAGTCTCTTGCACAATATTTAGCGATGTCTATTAAAACAAACGATTCCAAGATCCATTGCCCAATTTGTATTAGGTAAATTACGAATTATGATTTATCATCTTTATTTGTACAGATACGGTGTTTCGACGTGTATGAAAGATAAACCCCTCATAGCAGACCATCAGCAATAATAATGGGCGCCCGGCGCGCCCCTTTTGCAGGCTCGGCCTGCGGCCTCGCCTGCAAAAGAGGCTAGCCGGGCGCCCATTATTATTGCTGATGGTCTGCTATTCGTCCTTTATCTAATACATAATCAATGGGTCCACCATTCTCATCAAGAACTCTACCTCGTTGATAAGTGCTTATTTTTTTGGGAACGTCATGTTGGGGAAATGTGAATGTTTTAGGAAAAGTAAACATGACATTGAAAAGGAGACACTTTGTCTATTTTTAAAACGAATGTAAGAACATACAGATATCAATTACAAAATTGCCGCGGTAGTATTTCTTTCCAAATGCATAAAGGTACATCCCTACCAATAATGATTGCCCAATTGCCTTGCTAAATAAAGATTACAAAAAGTAAAGCTCTAGCCTCACGTGTACAAAATATTCTTCACAAGTTAAATGATAAGTTCACAACAGTTGCAATATATATGGACAAATGTGATATGTTATGGATAACAAACGATAAACGAACGCACGAATATACAAACACATACTGTAAACTTACATCTAGCAAGTTGCTTATGGGAAAACACAATGGGTATTGTGTCGAATTGTTGCCTTCTCCACCAAGAACAACACCTGTTCTCCCTGTAAGTCCACTCAGCTGTATTGATAAATCTCCACGTTCATAGTCTAGAAACATTACAAGCATTATTATTTAAACAAATATGGTAGAAACCTGTAAACTAAGTAGTTAATACAAAATGCAACTATTTCTATCTCACTTTATCCGATATACACGTTTTAAGGCTCCCAAATGCTATGCAATTTACACGTCAAAAACATAACCCAGCATGCCATGAAAACCGTACCAAACAACGTGGCGTTCACAAAAAAAACCAATTTGTATTTTGCTAATAATATGTTGTGTTAAAAAAAGAAGCCAACCGCGGATGTTTTATAACGCGGGCACTATTTGCCTTTTTGATGGTTACAGAAGTTGTTTGTTTGCACTTGGGGCAGGGAGAAGAACGATTTCTGTCATGTTGTATTGAAGAACTGTGGCATAGTTAGATGATTTCTTTCAAGTTACATTACTTCACTCCCTGGGACCCTGAGTGACATTGATTGTCAAAGTTTCCAAGGCATTCTTAATAATTATATGAATATTTTAACGCACTTAGCGCAATGGTAATTCTGGTTCATTCACTACCTATCAATACCGTGGTAATATTACTTTTTAAAGATGAAAATACATAAAGGTAAGTCGCGCGATTCACTCGATAATTATCGCCCAATTGCCTTGCTAAATTATATCGATTACAAAATAGCAAGTAAAGCTCTAGCCGCACATGTACGAAACATTCTTCATAAGTTGGTTGATTCCGACCAAAATGTATTTAAAGGGTAAAAATATCCAAAGTAATATTCGTCGATATTGAAGATGTACTAAGATATGTAGATAATCAAAATATATGCCCCCAAAATGGTTTCTGAAGTTGCTGCAAAAATGGTCAAATTCCATAAAAATGGGATAATATCAACCTAAATGTATGCTGAAAATATAGTTTTAAGGATGGGATGTATGTATTAGACCATAAATAACTCATATCTAGTATTTTTGCTTTGTTAACATACTTAATAATCCAAAATGGCCCCCAAACTGGGTCCCAAAATGACTGAACAAATTGTTTGAATTCCATAAAATGGGATAATATCAACCAAAATATATGATGCAAGTATAGTTTAACATTGGGGGTATATAATAGACAACTAGTCACTCATATCCAGTATATTTGCATTGCAATAACATACTTTAAAACTTAAGATGGCCACCAAAATTGCCGCTGTAAATGTTAAAAAAAAGTCTACATGAGTGTATGATAGTCCTAAATAGATATTGTCAGAGTGTATATTACATATTCACCAACTAGTATGTTCTAAGGGCCATATCCAAACTCCAGTGATTTTAAAGCATTTTTCTACCGAGTTTACCCCGGTATTCCAACGGTATTTCGTTCTATCCCCGGTATTCCAACGGTATTTCGTTCTATTTCGTTGGAATACCGGGGTAAAATCGGTAGAAAAATGCTTTAAAATCACTGGAGTTTGGATATGGCCCCTAAACTGCTAAGCTTTTAGAAATAAGACCCACCTCTGTGACAATTTTGATTCAGTATCACTTTCTAAAATGGCTGCCAGAATGCTGTCCCATTATATTTTGGGTGTATTGGTATTACATAGTATGTCATTTACAATACAAAACAATTGTTTTAGGTCATTTAACTTCAGCTTATCCATTCCGGCAGCCTTTTTGGAAAGTGATACTGAATCAAAATTGTCACAGAGGTGGGCCTTATTTCTAAAAGCAATAGCTTAGCAGTTTAGAACATACTATTTGGTGAATTTGATGTAATATACACTCATACAAGATCTATTTTGGATTATCATACACTCATTTACAGCGGCATATTTGGTGGCCATCTTGGTTTTAAAGCATGTTATTACAATGCAAATATACTAGTGGATATGAGTTATTAGTAGTTGTTTATTACATACCCCAATGTTAAAACTATAATTCCATCACATATTTTGGTTGATATTATCCCATTTTGGGACCCATTTTGGATTTTTAAGTATGTTAACAAAGCAAAAATACTATATAAATATAAGTTACTAGTGGTTTAATACATACATCCCATCCTTAAAACTATATTTTCATCATACACGTCGGTTGATATTATCCTATTTTATAGAATTTGACAATGATTGCAGCCACTTCGGGAACCATTTTGGGAACCATTTTGGGGGCCATTTTGGATTTTGAACTGTGTTAACAAAGCAAAAAAACTGGATATGAGTTACTAGTGGTCTAACACATACATCCCATTGTTACAACTAAATATATTCATCATACATTTCGGTTGATATTATCCTATTTTATGGAATTTTTGACCAACTTTGGCCATTAATTTGGCGGTCATTTTGGTTTTGAAGTATGTTAACAAAGTAAAAATACTAGATATGAGTTTCTAGTGGTCTAACACATACATCCCATTGTTAAAATTGTTAAAACTATACTCTGATTATACATGTTGGTTTATATATGCCAATATATGGAATTTACCATTTTTGGCGGCCATTTGGCGGCCATCTTGTATTTAGGCGTGTTAACAAAGCAAAATATCTGGATATGAGTGTCAAGTGCTCTACTACATACATTCCACTATTAAAACTATACTTTCACCATACATAATTGCTATACGAGGGGGTATCAAAAAGTTTTAGAAATCACCCAGAAGTGAAGGAGCCAGAAACGTTATTTTGTTATGTGATCCGTCATGACATCTGTGCAAAGTTACACCTGTTTCCTACTATTTATTACCTGTCCACAGAACGCCATTGTAGAGATCCTCTGATTGACCGCCATTGATTGATTCTCAGATTGCCTCAGATTGTGTTATTCCCAAAACAGCAATAAATAGTTTAAAGTGTTGACAGTTTAAAGTGTTGACTGTTCCCCGCGATCATTACGTCATAGAAAGACATCGGTGCCAATGTGACACCCCGCCCCCATCCCCCAACTCAACACAAACGTTGGTAACCATGACTGTTCTAAAAATCGCGGAAAAGGGGTATATTTTCGATTGTCAGCGCTGACACTTAGTGACAGCGAAATCATAAAAATAGGGGGTATTTCATGAATTAGTCTCCGCGAAATTAAAAAAGGGTATTTTATGGAGAGGAAAAAGCTAAAAACATCACAGTATGGATTTAAACATGTTAACAACCCAAATACACCATTTGGGTACACCAGTTTATAACAAATAACCATAAATGCCTTTGAAGTGTCTTTGAAAAGGATTGTATGAAATTATAGTCATTGAAAAGCAAAAAAGGGGGTATTTTTCACTTCAATTTTGTCCTCGTTTTTGCCAAAAAAATGGGGTAAAATTGTTGAAAAATCCTTGCAAAGGGGTACTTTGAAAAAATGAAGAACAGTCATGATTACCAACTTTTGTATTGAGTTGGGGGCCGGGTGTGACACGCGTAGCGGTGGCCAACGCCGACATCAATAGGGTTTTTATTCAAAGAATAATAATACATTCCAATAAATACGTAAACCGGTACGTAAACATCAAAGTTGATTAAATTGTCGTAATCGTGATTCGATTAAGTCGCGCATTGAACGTAATAGTACAGGGTGTCTCAGAAAAAATTACAACGCACCTTTAGAGGATTGTAACTTTCTGAACAAGTGTCAGAATAGAACAACTCAAAGAGCAAAATAAAGGCAAAATTATTTGCTATACTTTAAAGAAAACCGGATGTGATTCGGTTCAGTAATGTCAGAGAAATGAGCAATTACGTAACATTAGTCTGGGAACACTTCCATCCAAGTTTGCTCATATTGAGTGATTCAGACAGGACATACATGAAATCAATACTTCTCTACAAAATGACATGGATTAACGTGTTTTTATGGTTCTAGATTTTATTTTACACCAAATAATATGCCAGATGAGACCAACATTTAACACAAGATATAAAATAAAAGTTGTCTAGATTATTGTCATTACATTTTATATTTAAGAACAGTAAAATTTAAAATTTGTAGGATAAGTTCAATCTTTTTATAACAATTGGAAACAAAATTATAGTAATTTTAGTAAATATGAACATTGTCGTTATTAAACCAAGTTCAAGATCTAATAACATCGCGCATATATAACTTATCAAGCTTCTAGTCTTTACATTTGCAAATTGAAGGCTGAAATCATGAATATTATAAAATTATCGCCAATGATGGTCAAATTATTAGTATTGCAATTGAAAACAAAATAAATGTTTTGTTTACATTAAAAGAGTATGGTCATATCTCTCTCCTTGCATTGTTTTTGGTTTTCTGGATGTTATGAGTGTTATGATTGATTATTCAGTATTCTTAGATCACAAATTGAACTTTTTTATCATAGTATTAAACAGTGCTGGCTAATTGAACATTAATGAGTAAGTAACCATCCGCGCAAGTGAAAATCTGTCAAAATATGCAAACTTGGATGGAAGTGTTCCGTGACTACTCTTACGTAATCACATATATCTCCATAATTACTTAACAAAATCAAACGCTGTTTTCTTCCAATTGTAGAAAACTAATTTGGCCTCATTTTACCCTTTGAATTGTAAAATTCAGATACTTAATTAGGAAGTTATGATCGTCTAATGGTGCGTTGTAATTTTTTTTGAGACACCCTGTAGTGCATCCTTGAGCATCCGTACTACCTTCGCGGGGGCCTTGAGTAGGCTACATTGTGAAGACGGGCGGATTCATGTGTAAAGTCTTCAGTGGCGTAACCAACGGTTGCCGCCCCCCCCCCCCTCCCAAATGAAATCAATCGGTGTGGGTGTGGAATGGAGCAGTGGTGTAGCCAGAGGGGGGCGACCGCCCCTCCCCCCCAATATTGACGTAGTGTCGGTTGAGATTGGCACTGTCGGTTCATTTGACCAAAGGAATCATGGAATAATGATGGTACAAAGTACACAGATGAAAATTTTTCGCGCGCATGTCTTCCCAAAATGCAATATTCTATGGTACAAGCTTGTTTGGAGCCGAAATGTAGCTCAATGGTGCAAAAAATAGGTGTAAAGTCGCAAATTTTCGCGCGCTACGCGAGCATTTAGGAGCTCACCCATTTAAAGTCACTGCCCCTTATTGCCCCCCCCCCCCCCCCAAATGAAAAAGTCTAGTTACGCCACTGAAAGTCTTTGATTATAATGTACGTACCTAGTGGTGTGGCGTCTGCACATATAACTCCTGCCCGTATTGGACATCGTGTAGGCCAATAATCAAACCCCCTGAAAGAACAGGTGGTTAGAGAGGACGAGAACGAGGATTGTGTCCAGTCGAGAGGATAACAATTTACTCCATTAATGAATATGCCGCCCTCTTGTGGTTCATCAGTTGTAAATGCTGATAATGCAGAGGCGTAACCAAGATGCCGACATGCCACCTTAGCGCATTCAAAATTCCATGCAATCCCACAAACTCCTCCCCAGGTAGAGACACCATCGTACACCTCCACCAGGCCAGCATTGTCTCCGTAGTTGTCTGTTTTTAAACGCAGACTCAAGTTGGGGTCTAAATTTCGGGTTAAATAGTTTAGAAAAATAGGTTTAACTTAAAAAAGCTCCAAAATGTAGTTTATTAAAAATGCGACTTTTGAAAAGTGACTAATTTTCTTTAAATGATGCTAGTTATGATTTATCTTTGTTGTTATTTGTTACGTTTGGTATCAAAATGTGCCAAAAAGATTCATCCAAAAATGTCTATCTAGCCTTTTGGTAAAAAATAATCGAAACTTACTTTAAATGACCTAAACAAAGTGTATGACTTTCTTTTGTTGATCACTTTAATAGCTGTACGTGCAACCCATGCACGTTTCAAATATGACGTACAAAACACATCATGTATTAGCAGTAAGGGGAAATCATCACTTGCAGAGAGTTTCATCAGAAAAACCTAGCATAAAACACATTTAATAGTCAAATTGCTAGAAATAAATATACTCCAGAAAGGTTCAAGATCATGAGATTAGAGCATAATATCTAAAAATATCAGAAAAATAAGCCACATAGTATCAAACTCGTGTTTCCTCATATGGGTGTCAAATTTTCCAAATACGCAGATTTGATTGAGACCTGAAAGTGATCTCTTATCAATCAGATTACATCGAGTAAGAATACTACAGTCATCAACAAAAAGTAACTATACGGGTAATAAATGGGTTTTTTAACTCTAAAAATATATATCCTACCTAAAAATATTAAATAATAAAGTTGTTGGAAAATTTGTCGTCTTTAATATGAGATATAACACGCTAGGATTGGGTGAGTATTGAGGTAGTGACACTCCAAAATGTAAGGTAGAGTCTGATTTTCATTTTCACTTTTTTTTTCTACACGCGGACCCAGCTACGGGTACATTATCGATTACCGGTTGTAGTGCAATTGGGGATGCATGCGCAGTTTGGATAGTCAACCGTATTGTTCCGATGGATTACTACGCCACACACACGCTAAATGTCAATGCTGTCATACTCTCCCCCGTGTTGACTAGTAAAATGTGAAAATGAAACTGTGACTTTACCTTACATTTTAGATTGTCCTATCTTTAATATTTAATAAATAACAGGCATTTAAAAGACGCATTTCAAACCGCAAGGAAACTCAATGCGCCCCACAAAGATAAAATCAATAAATTAAAAATTAAAAATTAAGAAAACGCACAACCTGTACAATCATGAAAAAATATTATACACTATCCAGAACAGATGGGTGGGGATTAGGCATATACATATGACTAATTAAAATACGTGTCATTACATTGCGTGTCATCAAATTGGGAAATGATAGGTAATCATGCATTAACAAGGCTCACTAATGACGATTTGGTCTACCAAGATAGATTAAGAAACCATAAAAGGTGATTAGAGAACCTCATACCCGGACGTCATGCTACGAAAAAAACATCATTAGTGCATAGAGAGACAATGACATTAATTCATCATGGACGATTATAGAAACAGAGATGATGGCTAATTGGAAGCCTCTGTGGCCAAATCATTAAAATATTGCAATTAGAAGATGTCCGTGCATGCTCTTCTCAAATGTGTAATGAAATTCGCCCAAAAAGCTAGTTTTATATATTGGAGCAACTTACAAACCGCCTTTAAATTTGAGATACATATTGAGACCCTGTTAATAACTACAAATGATTCGAAATTAAACCTGATTCATGATATACTCTTCCAAATAGAATGTTGGCCCAACATTGGTCTCCCATCGACAATCCTGGCATTGTTATTATTTTACTGAACTATATTGGGCCAATTTTGGCTTTCCATCGGCAATATTTATATGCAGTGATGGAAATACCCACATGACTTTCCAACCGGGATTGACTAGGTAGGAACCAGTCAGTATGCAGCCACGCAAAAAGCCGTTGTTTTTCTAACCCACAAACAGCGACCCGGAAGTACTCACCCGTAGCGATACGGCTTCGTAGTCACAGTTGACCTCGTGATAGCACGATGTAAATGAGCTCTTTTTCATGATTATAATCACACATTTCAAACAAATTTGCCATGAAATCGTAAAATTAAAAGCCAATTATGCAAATAATATATCTAATATTATCTGTGAGCTTCATGACATGTTGGAATTTCGGTGCAAATTATTGCCATCACACACACCCGAATTCGAGAAAAACTTGACGAAACTAAAGCCAAATCCACGGTAAATGATTCCCTTTTGAAGAATTAATCCATGGTATCATAATATTCATAGTATTTTGTAACTAGAAACGTGCTTAAAATATTATAAATGATTTAGTCCGGTCAAGTGAATGGTTATAATATAGCTGCCCGAATCTGGTCTCTAGCTAAATTCATTTCGTAGCGTCGATTGGATGTTACTGATCCCGTGGTGCGCTTTCATACAGGGTCGTACGTGATCGGTTCAAGTTAAATTTTAGATTTGGTATTGTGGTTTATTTCTTTTTTATTAAATCAAGCATTGTTGTCTTTTATCTTTCAAATCTATTATGAAATGAAAGACATACTATGTATATAACGTATTAAACCTGGCATGACACAGAAGACACCATGACACCACCTCAAATCACAATAGATTTGAAAAATAAAAGACATACTACGTATAGAACGTTTAAAACCCCGCATGACACAGAAGGCACCATGACACCACTCCAAATGACGTTGAAATCTAAGATAAAAGACATACTACGTATATAACGTATTAAACCTGGCATGACACAGAAGACACCATGACACCAGTCCAAATGACATTAAAATTATGAAATGAAAGACATAGGCCTACTACGTATATAACGTATTGTACCTGGCATGACACAGAAGACACCATGACACCACTCCGAATGAAATTAAAATTATGAAATGAAAGACATACTACGTATAGAACGTATTAAACCTGGCATGATACAGAAGACACCATGACACCACCTTAGATGACATTAAATGTATGAACTAAAAGACATACTACGTGTAAAACCTGTTAATCTCCGCATGACACAGAAGACATACTCCTTATATAACGTATAAAACCCGGTATGACACAGAAGACATCATGACACCGCGTAAAATGACATTAAATATATTAAATAAAAGACATAAACACTCTATAAAATGTATTCCCCTCCGTATGACACAAAAGACATAATGTATATCAAGATAATGACACACCGTGATCAATGCTTTTAAATATAATAACATCATTGTGGGATTTTGTTTGGACACCAAGTGTATATGAGCTATATTATCTGCCCCCCATTCAAATGTTGTTTACGGTAAATAATTTCGCGTGCGGCGAGGGGGGGGGGGGGGGGGGGGTATAGGACATATTTTACTCCAAAACGGCCCGAAAAAATGCTTTACACAATGGAAAAGAGGGAATATGAGTGGGGGCGTTTTCACAACAAAAAGTACATTAGTAAAAAAATGTACATTTGTACACAAAAAAGGTACATTGATACAAAAATAGGACTTTTTCAGATATGCCCCCCCCCCCCCCCGGACGCCCCCTAGTTACGGGCCTGCTTAGGCTATACGAAGAGTAAGACTAAGCTATTATAAAGTCATGAATGAAGCCATTGCATTATTTGATTTTGTAAGCTATGATACATATCACGGTAACTAAACGGGGGGTCGTAAGTTTCGTTTTCTGACCGAAAATCGGTGAAAATCAGACTCGTTTTTCTCATCAAAAAAGAAGTCGGGCATCAATATTTTTGATATGAAAATAAAGCTTAAAATTCCGTCAGTACAGAAATTGCTCTAAAATATCGTACGAATTTTAGTCCGGTCAAGTGAATGGTTACAAAAAGCAAAGTCACGAATTTTTTTTATTCTAAAATTAGCGATAAAATCGCTGTTTGTGGACCAAATATTTCAGATTTGGCATCAAATTATAGAGAAAATTATGAACAATCCACCTACTTCGCCATCATGGCTGCCAACTAACCCTACCTCAATTAATTCGGGGAAAACAAACTTCTCGTAAGGTTTTAGCGCAAGGTTGACATCCTGAAATCGATCTTTGCGTGGGTTAGAAATCGGCAAGGTCACTCATTGAAAGCGATACCTGGCGTGCTGACTGGGAACTACACAGTTTGTGGACTTAGAATATTTCTAACCCTAACTTTTACAAAAGAAAATAAATCAGTTGAATAAGTGGACCTAGTGGGAATCGATCCATGGACCTCTGCATTGTACGGCACATAGCTCAACCAGACTAGACTAACGAGGGGGAACTGGCCAAGACAAGATTTTAATCCCTATTATTATTAAGGAATAAAACAATACTTCAGTACACACAATATTATGGATAGAGCTGCGACACTCATGATCGTAAACCCCGGGTTGACAGTAATGTGGGTATTTCTATTACTGCATATTTATATTGGCAAAACGTTAACGGCCTAGCTGTTTTTATGCTTGCATTGTCGAGATATTTGCAAATGTATCAATCGGCCCACATTTCAACCTATTACATGTCTAGATTTCAATCAGTAGTTGAAAGCTATATTTATGTTTATTTTCATGACATTGCATAACCAAGGGTATCTAAAAATCTAAATGTATTGTTTGAAAGACAATGGTTCATACTTTGAATTGACAACACTATCCCCCAATAGAATCATTCATGCGTCCCATACCATGATCACGTTCATGACATTTTTGACCCACTCTCGTACGTATGTTTTGTTTCTCGAAAGAAATTAGAAAAATCAATGTTGATATGTTTGCAATAGCACCCCCCCCCCCCCCCCCCTACGTGGACGTGCCAATATTCACACATCACATATCAGCACGCGTGCATTGATTTCTATAATTGGTCTCGTACCAACACATACACATTCATTAACGTATGAGTACAGGTGTAGCGAACGGTTAATGGTGTTTCAGTTTCCAGAGTAAACCCTCGCCCCCCCCCCCCCCCCCCCCCCACGCTAAGAATTTTCACCGATTGCACTAAAACGCAAAGGACAGTGACCTAGGGCGTCTAGGTGGTCGCTTTTACATCCCTTGCGCTCATTTTGACGAGAAAAAAGAGGGTACCACCTTACCGTAGGGAAAGCGCTCATAGGCCGATAGTAGGGAGGGGCTGTTGCCACCTTAAAATGTTGGCCTATATTTCACTGTACAGCGAATACGGCGGGATTTTGAGGTCGGCCATTTTTAGTGACGTCATTGTGACATCATGTGTGGAATGTATGTACTTGTTTTAGTATATGTTGAAATAGCGGACCACTAGCTATACGTGGTACCCAAATAATTATACTCTGCATCCCGCTTTAGATTTTTAGGGAGTGGTAACCACCCCCTCCCCTTTAGGAAGCAGTGTTATAAAAACGTCTGAGGAGGACGAGTGTTGAACCCCAATATGCATGCATGTCCAGATCGAATAGCCCGCGCGGTCTTATTAATAGGCATATTTACGATCTACATATCTGATGTTGAATTCAGGGTGTATACAACAGAAATGACATTGCAAAACTCGAAACGTTTTGTGTGTGCGCTGATTAAAAGTTCATAATTATACTTACCCTTTAAACATACAAGTCCAACGTCACAAAGATGATCGGTGATTGTTGACTCATCATCCCAACTATTTGAAAGCATCTGGAGGCATTGTGTCAGAGTTAACTCCTGACATAGACTCCTGCTGGAAAAGTCGATATGCACCGGACCTGATCCTGGTCCGAACCTTTCTGAGGTTCTGTATGGAGATAAGGACTCTGAGAATCCTAAATCCCGACAAGCAGCCTTGGCTTCAAATCCTGTCCAGAAACATCCCTTGATAGTTCCCCACACTCCACCGTCTCGTCGTATTTCCAATCTTCCTTCATTAGGCGTGCTGCCATTGACCAGACGGTACTCATATTCATATGTTACGTTAGCTGTGTGCAATTATATTAATAATAAATGCATGAGAGTACGATATTGAACACTATATCGCAAGGCGAAGCCGAGTGTAATGAAACAATACAAATTGGACCGCAGATCGGGGTTTTTCTACCATCTGTTATAGGTTCTAGGGCTATAGTTTGCTACTGCACAAACGACACGCATGTACTTTTTTTGTTTTAGACTTATAAAATGAAATGAAATGTGGATGAAATCAGGCCTATCATTGGTAAGTATCATTCATGATATTCTTATTAACAACCTTTCAAGATTAGCGTGAACTTGGTATTGTACTTGCAAAAGAAGTATGAACAACACTGAATGTGCGATCCTTCATATTTCTAACGCTGTTTATCAATGTTAACCGACACATCTTGTAATCTTTGTTCCTCCACATTCACCCGTAACAAATGAATGCTCTTAGTATATATATAGTAGGCCAGTGGCAACCTACGTGTTCAGTGGAAGCGGCAATCCATCTGAACGGCTCTTTTCAGAGCCACCAATTCTTTCACAAGTAGGAAAGGGCAACCTACGTGTTCGGTGGAAGCGGCAATCCATCTGAACGGCTCTTTTCAGAGCCACCAATTCTTTCACAAGTTGGAAAGGGCACCTACTCTCAAATCATCGAGAAAGGGGCAGCCCAAATGATGATAACAAGAGAAGTGGCAATCTCTATGTTTTGTTCAATATTATAATAATTTGGTCCTGAAGAAGTCAGAGCTAATCCTGACGAAAGCTTGACAGATTAAAACTCGTCCGACGGCGAACCCGTTAAACTTATAACTTATGCTCTTTGTATAACTGGTGAGTACGAAGGGTTCTAAAGGGAGTTCTAAATATTGGGATTTATCAAATAACCAAAGGGATAAACCACGAGCTGTGCCGTAAATGTGTTTTGAATTATGTCAAATTCGAAACGCGATGAAAAAGTGCAATGGAAATTTAAAACCTCTGTTTTCCAATATTAATAGAGAAATATAAAAACTTACAATCACACACCGCAACTGAAGCCACACATAGTAGGCATCCAGTAAGAAACACTGCCTGCCTGTCGATTTTGGTTGCATGCATCTTCACGACTCGCTGTTGAACTGTTGTTTGTACAATGTGTTTTGGAAAACTACGGGGAGTTCCAATGATACTAATTAGTAACTACATTTTCGGCCATAATAAGATTGAACAGCCAATCGTTAGCGCGATCACTAATAAGATAAGGACTTGATTTCAAGTAATTAGTCGCATTGTTATGTCTTCTCAATAACATCATTAAGTTACGAAAACAAGGACAGCTGGCGATGGAAGCGAACGTCAATAGACGATGTCACATGTAACGTTACAGCAGCTTTTGTTGCCTGCCGATGTGCGCTCGAATAGCCTGTCAAACAAAAGCTTGCCTGCCGGTGTGCGCCCGCATGCGAAATGGATATAATCCATACAATAAACCAAACCAAGCCATCTAATTAGAGAATAATGACTGCGTAACAACTGTTTTCGTGAATTTGTTTTAAAATCAGAGGTTTTTGTTCTGGTCTGAGGAATTGTCACGAGGGGCGCAGCCCCCAATTCCGAATTACCAGAACAAAACCCGAGGATTTCAAAACAAATTCACGAAAACAGTTGTTAAGCAGTCATTATTCTCATTCATTACTGAAAAAGATGCATATTTTATCCAAATCGTTGATTTGTACCGATATAATCTTGCTAATAATTAATTAGTTTTCTGTTTATTTTGTCCACCCCTTCTTAGTTATTGAAACAGTTCAAGTCGGGTCATCCCGATCATTAACATTTTTATCATTCAACCAATCAGAAATAAGCTTTAATCGTGTTTCCTCATAACTCATTGAATATTCAGTTTAGCGGTCCGAGGCGTTAATTTGATTGGTCGGTCAGTGAGCAAAACAATGGAACACTTTGGCGCAGTACTTTCGGGCAATTATTAGTAACCCGCGCTCGGCGTGCGCGTTCTCATCTAACGAATAATTTGATTGGAACGCACTTGGTACGCAGCTATCGCGATTATTCATGAAGTAATGAATGTATATTCAAAGTCAATACAACAGTCAATACATGTTGCCCCACGGATGGAATGGAACCGGGCACTTAACATTGTTGATCAACAAGAGGTGATACTCTATTATTCACGGAATAAATCTAAATATATATCATGTATATTGCATTTTATTCCGTATAGAGTGGTCATGCACAATATAGTCTACCCTGGGTGATGTCACTCAGGGTGCTCATGTAAGTAAATGCATTGCTGTATTACCCGGGGGTAACTCAGAGGGTTGTGCCGCCAGCTAAATAAAATTTGACTCAAACATTTACCAATTTTCAGGGAAAATAGACCCATATGTTTACCAGGGACCCATAATGTTCCTACATATTGACAAACGTTGCTGAAATTTCTGTGAAAAACAGCAAATTTAAGGAGATTAGACCCATAAATCTACCCAAAATGGCTATAAAGGGGTAATTCATTTACCGGACTGGTGAAAAATTGGACCCTATTTGGCGGCACATCTCCGTGACCTTATATCTACTAAGAGCCCCCCCCCCCCCCCCCCCCCCCCCCCCGAGTGTATTATATTGAAGTAGTCGTAAATTGAAAAGAGCCATTGGATTAACGAGATCATTTTTTCAGAGTAGTACCAGTAGTTTATGGTATGAAATTAAAATAGACTGTTCGAAGTTTACCTGAGCGAAGTCTGCAATATTTTGCACGAGTACAAAATGCACATTTAATCCAATTTATAGTCAATGTAACCGGTTATTCTACCAAAAATGTATTTTTCCCAATTTGTAGAAAACAATTATTGTTAACGAGCTTGATTTGATAGAAGAACAGATCTCATCTCTTTAAACAGTTCTTTCGTACCTAATTAATTGTGACGAATATGTATGGGAAATACTGTTATATCATAATATAGCAATAGTTTGCATGCAATATCGTTTTAATTATAAGAAATTCAACAACAAATATGTAAATTAGGTATATTTATCAAATGTATGGTATAAAGTTTGTTATGTGTGTGAAATATGTTGTAATTATGGCGCGCAATTAGTTATTGTCTTGACAACTTAACTCAGTATGAAGAAGTGTTTCTACTCTTATAACCAATGACGAAATTGACCAATTTTGGACAGGAAGTATTTTTCTAAGGTTTTTGAACTTGCAATTTTACTGATTTTGAACATCGAATAATATTCGATTAAGTTGTCTATTTCAGAAGTACAAATAAGTACCAGTGGCAACACCCCCCCCCCCCCCCCCCCCCCCCCCTGAATACGCCACTGCTCCTGATAGTATGCCAATATACAGACAGCCTGTCAGCAAGCATAGAAGTGCTCAGAACAATTCTCGTCGGCATTTTCGGTGTATCCTTGGTGTAAGATATTTATGATTAGACTACATGTATAGTGCAAAGACACTATTACGGATTTCATGCTAGACTAATTTCGTGCCGGTTTTATATGATCGATAAACCGCATTCGCATTTTTGATACAGCAATTCCAACCTCGTGGAATCATGTCTATGTATTCCACTGCATGTTGTGTCGGATGTTGGAAATTCCTACACCTAAGTTTAGTATGAAATTTTTCCCCAAAAACTATAATTTCAATCCGTTTTTTACCACAATATTCTTTGGAAAAAGTGTACTTTTACTGATATAAAAAACGTATCAGTATCTGGAACACAATTTGGTGTTCCAGTATCGACCGATACTGGAACAGTAAAATTTAGTATGAAATTTTTCCCCAAAAACTATAATTTCAATCCGTTTTTTACCACAATATTCTTTGGAAAAAGTGTACTTTTACTGATATAAAAAACGTATCAGTATCTGGAACACAATTTGGTGTTCCAACAGTAAAATCTTATCAGTATCGAGCAATACTGGCAACTTTATGTTCCAGTATTGAACGATACTGGTAGTATCGTGGACCTAAAGTACACTTTTTCCATTTTCTTTTTAGGGCTATCTCTATCTTTATACATTTGATTTCATCATGACTGGTGTCAAATGAAATATGATGACGTCAGCTTTAATATGATACCAATATACCAGCGAGCCCCTACGAAACATTGATTTATTTATTTTTTTGGCCAAAGAAGCGGCAAAACTTTAAATGCGAATAGGATGTTATCCCAGCAGTGCATTGACACATTTCTGTCACTTGTCTGTCAGACAGCGTAAACATGTTCTGGGGAAATGATTCTAGATACATCCAATTCAGTGTTTCTATAATGTATTATAATAAAAATAATAAAAAATAAATAAAAAAAGATTAATTGGAGATACTGTTGTAATATATGTATGAACACTCCATTGTGTATCATCATTGTTTGCGAGAGTCAGAGACCAATTTCAAGTGATATTTACAGCAAAGGAGTTGGTTCACACAATGAAATATGTACACGTTCGTGTTTTAGAAAATGTTAAAAAATACGGGTGAGGTGTTTTGTATAATTTACTATAGTTAGAATAGTTCCAGATTGGTGAAACCACCTTACAGCAGGGAATGAATACAGACGGACGATAATATCGCACGTACGCTTGGATTACTTTTGCTCGCGTAGAGATAAGAAAACCGAATATTCTCGCCAATTTGAAACTGATTAAACTATAGTATCGTTCAATACTGGAACACCCAGTATCGTTCGATACTGTTTCAACAAAGTCAGTGTTCTATCATCGCTCGATCTAGCATACACAGGGTTAGTAAAAATACCTGAAATCTCGGAGTTGTCTTCGATTCTGGGCTCTGAATGTCTCTACACATTAACAATATCTGCAAATCAGCCCATAATGCTGTTAGAAAGATTTGTAGCATAAGACAATACTTAGACCAGCCTACTACAGAGCGCCTTGTCCATGCCTTTGTAACATCAAGACTCGATTGCTGCAACAGTTTGTTGTATGGACTGCCAGACTCGGACATCCTCAAGCTGCAACGCGTGCAAAACATTGCTGCAAGACTTGTTTGTAAAGTGAAATGAAAGGAACACATATCACCTCACCTTCGTCGACTCCACTGGCTCCCCATCAACAAACGGATTATCTACAAAATTCTTCTTCTGACTTTCAAGGCCATGCACGATCTTGCTCCATCATATATCTGTGAACTTTTGCAACACCATAATGCAAATCGCGTTTTACGCTCGGCATCACAATTCCGCCTCCACGTGCCTAGATCATCTACTTCCTCATACGGTATGAGAGCTTTTTCGATCGCGACACCTATGTTATGGAATAATTTACCTTTGACTGTTAAAAATGCAATTTCCGTCTCTTCATTCAAACGTGCTCTCAAGACTCACCTCTTCTCATGATCCTATCGGACTCTCTATTTTGTATCATTTTACGTTCCTACGTGTGCATCATGATCAATGCTCCATGTTGATGTTATATTCTTTGCCTTTCCCTTCTTTTATGTGTATTTTTGTGTACAGCGCTCTGAGGTTTTTATACATGTTGCGCTTTATAAATACGTTATATTATTAATTGTGGAAAGAAGCAATCTTGTTTTCAAAAACGTTGTTTGAATGTTTCTAGAAAATATGAGTTGGGCAAATCTGGGCTCTATAAATAGCAGAGCTAGCAATATATGGCATGGGTAAGTTAAATTGATTATGTGACTCTCAGGTAGTGAAGCCTCAATTTTCATACATTTTCTTAAATTATTACTCCTACATAATTTAAGAAAATGTATGAGGCTTCACTACCTGAGAGAGGAGTAATTCTGTTATACCCTTCACAGAGGTATTCATAGTGCATGATTTTTAAGAACGACGCATACTACTGATGTAGGTGTGTAGGGTATAACAGACTTATGCCGAAGGGGCTATATAGATGAAATTTTGTCAGTGTAATCACTGGTCCTTAAAAACATTATGGTGCAAAAATGGTCTCATAAGTATGTTTACTTTTTATACAGGTGGCGCTAGATGCCAAGGCCATGTAAATCAATGACGTCTTCCAACGGTGATGTGTACATGGTAAATAATAATAATCCAAAAACTGATTCTTGTGGGACGCCTTCCAGAAGAATATTAGGCTCAGAAATGTTGTTTTAATTTTGTCAATTTATCTCTGTAAATGACAAATTTCTAAGCCCCATACTCCTCTGGAAGACGTCCCACAAGGATAAGTTGTTGGACCATTATCGTTTACCATGTACACAGCACCGTTGGGAGACGTCATTGATTTACATGGCCTTGGCATCTTGCGCCCCCTGTATAAAAAGTAAACATACTTATGACACCATTTTTGCACCATAATATTTTTAAGGACCAGTAATTACACTGACAAGATTTCATCGATATAGCTCCTTCACTTCTGGGTGCATGATTTCAAAAACTTTTTGATACCCCCTCCTATAATTCAAAACATTTAAATTTGATATTTTTTTTCTTCAAAAAGATAATTTAATAAATGTTATAGATGTTTGGAATACTTTACAATAATAACAATGTAACTTTTAATTGGCAATCTTGAAAAGATATATTTATATGCTATGGGTTTATGATATGTAAGGTAAACGTACTGTCATATAAAATGCAAAAATATGTAAGAGCGTATTGTGTAGAAAATAAATATTAATTAATTAATCAATTATCTTTGGATACCGGAATGTACAGGGTGTCCAAAATGATTTATACCGGGAAATATAATGAAGCATTTATTGAGCTGTGATACTATTGTTTCTGGTAAAGTGTTTATGATTCTAACATCTGCATATAGTTTTAACTATACGCAGATGTTAGAATTAAAACCTTTCTGACAATTCTGACAGAAATAATTAATTTTTTGTTAAATAGAAGATTCCAAGTTTGACCAAATTTAAGACCATGTTGGCCACAAAGCTTAATTTAAATGATATTTAGGTAATCTGCTGTGACCGCTTGTAATTTCCACCACAAAGTTAATAAATATATGTATGTTTTATGAAGCATATTTGAATTGTTTGAGGTGTGATTTATACTGTACATTCTTAGGCGGCAGTTTTGAAGTTTGGTGTTAGTTCATTTATTGAAATACGCTGAAAGTGAACAACCGGTTTCAATGATTTGCAATAATATCATACCATATCGGAACAGATAAAGCTATCTTGATGAATTGACAGAGTAAGTAGTAAAGTTCAACATACCGTATTTCCACCTATAGCATGTATATTGCAGGTATTAGAATTGGACTAATTATTGTTTTTATATTATTTAGTTTTTTCTTTTTCAAACGGTATAAATAATTCTGGGATCCTGTATGATATGTGATGTAGACTTCTGACGATGCAAAATGTGTAAAATGATGAATGCAAAATAAATTTGAAAGAGAAATAATTATCATAATACAGTAGGTCTATTTACAGCATGTTAAAAATGGTCCCAAAATTGTTAGAGCTGATAGATTTGTAACCAATGTATAGATAATTCATCTGTCAGCGTACATAAATACAAGTGTTCCCTTCCGATGGGTAGCTATTTCACTTGTTGGTTCAACACACGGAGAACGTTATTACACATTGACAGAATGACTGACAGTAAGTAAATCGTTTTACAATGATGTTATATGTAAATTGTGGCACAAACTTGGTATTATATGCCGAATACGTGTATGCGAATATTTTCATTCGTGCATGTTCATGGTTTGTAATTCAAAGAAAGTGTAGTTTTATCCTTACATTTTATATTATACTAATCCATCACCAACTTTTAGACAATGAGGGCGGAAGTGAAGAAATTAACAGTTTAAAGAACGAGGTAAAGAGAAGAACCACCCATGCGTAGTATAATTTGGCTCTTCGGACTTTTAGCTTTAAAACAGGGATAAAATGGCACTATATAAGGATACCGCTCTGAAAACTAATCAATTAATGGTTTTACCTTAATGCCATATTTACGAGGGTTCTAAGAATGTTTGCTACGACGATAGTTGGTGGTTAGCTCAAGTATGAATGGATGACTAATTCCCAGGTAAATACGGGAAATATTTTTAACGTTGTAGAAGAAAATATGCAAAGATATTGTTAAATGAGGGAGATACTCTCTTAAAACTTTACAAAATGGATAACAAATTATCGAATCTACGGTTTTTTGAACTATTTTGTAAGAACATATTCTATTAGCAATTCCGCTACTATGCAATATTACATATAAATAAAATAGTTCATTTCATCAGAAGTGATGTTTTTAATGGTAAAGAGCATGCTCATACATAATCGCACGTTTTTGAATAAATGAATCTGAAGAGGTCTCGTACAAGTATGTATATACACTTTTTCAAATTCCAATTGAAACACACGACAGTTATCATATCAATTCGCCCAGGTAGACTCCATTTTGTTTTGTATCCCGCCGCTCTCTCCATTTTCTGTGCAAATTAAACCACTCTACAACAGTTGACAATGCACTGTGCCGCCGTATACGTCGAATCCAGGAGCGCATCTTCCGTCTGGACACGCACCGGTAGACTTGTCACAAGGCTCATCATAGAGACAATGACATTTCTCGGTGCAAATTTGACCATAGTAGTCACTTTCGCAAACTTCTGGAACTATATACAAAGATGAAAAAAGTATCAGTCAGATAACATATTGATTTTGTAACACCGTTCAAAGGTTATGGGTTATAGTTCCGCTTCGGACACCGTGTGGAGCTCTTGGTCAATGCATTCAAAACTCATTCAGTCCTTCCTATTCTAATGTTACATTGAGGGTCATGCTGGATTTCCAAGCAATTTCTGATTCCAAGTTACTTCCAACTCTCAGACATACATTTTGCTGTTTCGATCAATTCTAGGAGCCCTAGCATGCTTGTAATAAAGTTGAATGTCTATTGGAACCCTGAGTGGTCGAAGGTTCAATGATTAGAACTGATTGTATGGTTGCCCGAGACAACCAAAACGAGCCACGGGCAACCAAAACGCACTGTTGCAGATGTCCGGCGGACAACCAAAAATATTATTAGAAACATAAATATAAATATTTCACAGTTTGAATGAAACAAAATCAACCATATTAAATACTTATAAAATTCAAAGTTCAGATGGCTAAGTCGGCAAGTATCCATCTTATCATCGACATGTATCATACCATGATCTAAGTTGGACCTTTATGTGTACATGTATCATATTCATACTGTACGCACGGTAATCGATCGTAGTCGGTATCGGCAGTAATACAATGTACTAGTAAATTCAATCAAATAAACCCATCAAATACGGACAACCAAACATTGTGGTGAACAACCACAATTTCCTGCTTGGTTGTCCACTGGAAAACCAGTTTTTTCCCCTTAATTTGGACACTGCTTGACGGACCACGCCGGCCGGCACCCCTATATCCGGAACACGCTATTGTGGCCCGTGGCCGAGTTTAATAGGTTTCTGCATTAGAACGATTGGCATAGTAAGGTAATGTAAGGTTAAGTGGCGTGCCGTGCATGCCGTGCTAAACTCGAGCGCGGAGTGCCCCACACGATGTCATCGTTTGAAATACCCGCCGCTGTAAATTAGATACTTTGAAACTCTGACACTGCACCAAAACAAAGGCTATTTATGCATTGTATTTAATGTGTATACGTAATTAGACTATGGAGTTCAACTCAGAATGTTACTGAAGTAATGTTCTTCATTTCTTAAAAAGAATTATTAAAATCAAAGCTACCGTTTTCGAGATATAGCGATTTTCGTATTTTTTATAGCTCACTTTTTCACTTCTTTAATACAATCATGTTCAAAACTGTTGGGACACTTCCTGCATGTCCCGTGAAAATGGTGGTCCCGCCCCCTAACCCCTATACTCAATGTTGGTCCATATAAAAGCATCGTCAAGCAAAAGGCTGTGCTATATACGCTCCAACATTGGATTGGGGGGGGGGGGGGGGGGGGGGGGGCTTTACATAAACTAGTTTTGACTATTATACTTTCAATAGACAGCTTTTTACTCATTTTGGAAGATAATTCATGTGCACGTGTGTAGTGTCCCAACACCCAACAGGTATTGAACAAGATTGTATTAAAGCATTGAAAAGAAATTGTACTAAATTCATATAATTCCTTGTAACTCTTTTATAAATGTTCCAAATTATCTCATATTTGGCAATAATGACAGCGCTAATGTACGATTAGTATCGTTTATTAAAAAGAAGTGAGGGTTAGTAATGTCTTCAATTTAAAGGGGCATTGTCTGAATTACGCACCTACAGGGTGTCCCAAAAGTCTATGCACGACTTTGAAGCTTTGTATTTCACAAAATATAAGTCGTATTGAAAATATGAATACATATTTAGAAAGAGGAGATGTGGGAAATAATGTTGATACCAAACATTGGAGTAACATCTGTTTGTAATGCCACCATAGAAGTAAAATATGTATTACTGCAAAAATGTAATTTTATACTTCGGAGGAATAAAGTTCATAAATCCATACCTATTGAGATTAACAAAAAGACGGGAAGAGTTGGTTACACGGAAAGTGATCCGTCAATTGTAATATTTATAATTTGACATTATCGTGATCCTATCATAATAACAAACTATATCTGTCCGCTGCTTAATATTTTGTTTGATCTGAATCTTGTATGGAAACTTCTTCAAGTCCTTGCGCAAAATTCTGTGAACAGTTGATCTTTTAATCTTGTTTTCTGCGGAAGGTCGGCGAATTGATCTCTTTGGACTTTTGGCTACTGCATGTCTTATGACATCAATGTGACTTGTTGATCTACCAGTCTTTCTACCACATCGATACAAATCATGCACAGTTCCTGTGTTCAAAAATGTATCCACCAACTTCAGAATGGATATTCTTCCTGGTGCGCGTTTCACTTTTAAATGTTTTATGATTTTTTGTTGAGTAAGTTGAACTGAATTTGATTTAGCGTTGAACCATACAATTTGTATTCGCTTATCTATGCTGTTAACCATCTTGAATGAAGACTTTTGCTGTGCAATGTTGTCTACTACACCTATTTATGGTATGAGTGACCGAGTTTGGTAATAACATTAATGTTGCAAGGTAAGCAGTGAACTGTGACTAATGCGCAACGTTGCTTTCATACTGTTAATTTATGCGCACCTGATTTTAGCAACATTGTGTGGTACTTGGTATGGGTTGGTCTGGCACATAGCCAAAAACTTTCAACCAGTTTCATAATGTTGTGGGTTCACCAATAGGGTTGTGTTTGGTATCAAAATAATTTCCTAAGTCTCGTCTATCAAAATATGGTTAAATTTATACCATATGATTTATATTTTATGAGATATGACTCTTCAAAAACGTGCATAGACTTTTGGGACACCCTGTATATGGTACTTTTAATAGAGGCTTCTTTATAAGATACATACAAAGTGTGTGGTGGTGGTGGGTGGGTGGGGGGGGGGGGGGTTGAGTGACCGTTTATTTTAAATTACAAATACTGTTAATTGAAACATGTTAATTTAAACGCCATAATAATTAAGATCCGTATAAGCCGCATGTTATAGTATACATAGTATACCCATTCGTAATAATTATCAGGAAAAATGAAATCAACTTTAAAATGAAAGGTTACAAACAATTCTAAAAATTGAATACAACAAAAAACAAACGGAAACAAAATCATATAAACCAAAAAAACCTATCGGGATTCGAACCAGCTACCTTCGTATTCTAAGACGGATCGCAAACCACTGAGCTAACGGGGAAGTCAGGTTTCGTCAGGTTTTGTTGGCGTTTGAGCCAAACTCATTCTTGTAATTTTTGCTGTGGGGTTCGCCACTCCTCCCGCACAACTCCTCCCGCACAATGAGTTCACCACTCATCCCGCACAACGAGCACCTAGTTTATGCTGGTAATTACATTTTATGAGATTTTGAAAATCCCGAAACAAACTTACTTTGACAGGTATCTCCACCCCATCCAGCAAGACAGCTTGTGTCTGCCCCTTCACACGCCCCAGTATAAGCATTACATATTGCCGAGGCACAATGGCAATCTTGAGTGCAACCGGCTCCAAACTTGTTCTGCTCACACGCTGTATTACAAAGTACCAATAACGCATTAGTTATGCATACATCAATTACACGGTAAAATATTGTTTGGTTTTATCAATAAATGTGTACCTAGATATAATTATTTTGTCATATTTAATGTAACACTTATATTAAATTATTACTGCTTTTCAGTTATACAAAGTTTTGGTGGCTATCTTCATTACTTTAAGATACTCATACGTGATCTACAGCCCGAGGTTTTATCAGAGAAATATAGTGAATGCTGTCACATTAGATTTTGGAGTATGGGAATTACATAGTATGGTCATGCATAATACAAGCATCTATTTTTGGTCATCAATAAAAAAACCTTTAACCATCTGGCAGCCATTTTGTAAGGTGATAATCAATCATTGTCACAGAGTTTGAACGTATATCTAAGAGCATTAACTTAGTAGTTTAGATTAAATTATTCAATAAATGTGATGCAATATACATTGTTTTAACAATAGGTTATTTGTACATTAACGGCAGTCATTTTGGCAGACATCTTGGATTTAAAGTATGTTAACAATGCGAAAATACTGGATATGAGTTTCTAGTGGTCTAATACATACATCAAATTGTTAAAACTATACTTGCATCATACATTTTGGTTGGTGTCATATTATGAAATTTAGACGACATCTTGAATAACCCGGTTTAGATTAATCCTGGGGTACTACTACTTTACGCACGTAATATTACTTACGCTTGCAATCTATTTCGTAAAATCCTGTGTTGCAGGTGCAGCCGTAAGGATCAGGTAGGCAAACAGGCCATTTATTGCATGCATCAATTATTAAAGCTGAACTTTTGCATGGAAATTCACAGTTTATGCCGAACTTGTTACCGCCACACGCTGAAAAATATATAAAAATGTAAAGTATAGCATCTTCGGTGGTTACTATACAAACGCTAGTCATTACTTAAGGGGGAAATAATTGTTCTTAAAGTTGAACTTTTATATTTGCCCCACTATTTATCGTATTAAATACAGTCTGCGTCATAGTTCTATGGACATAATTTCAACAACGCGTGCGGGGTTGCGTGCGTGCGTGCATACATGTGTACATGCGTAAACCCGGAGGTGCGTGCCGGGCGATTTCAAAAATGACCACGCGTCCTGATTGGTCAATCGTAAAATCGTCACTCACGTTTGTTCGCGCATCTAATGCATTAGGACGCAGCCTCGCGGACAACAGCTCAGCTCCCCGTTAGATGGTCATGCCACCCCAACCAGTAAACAAACACCCAGCAAACATAATCCCGGTTCACCAAACTATTAACACACACTTAAAAACTTACCAGTAAGACAATTATCTCCCATAAATCCGGGAGGGCAAATACATGTTCCTGTCAGGTCATTGCACACTCCTCCATTATAGCACTTATCACAAATGCTAAAACAACATGGCGGTCCCCATCTACCGACTCGACATTCTAATATCAACATTAAGGTTAAGACAAGAATTTAATTAGTTATGAAATGTGAATTAGGGATTGGACTAGGATTTATGGTATGTCTTAACTAAAATCTTGATATAATTTTATAATCTCTGTTATATAGAACAAAACATCATACTAATATTGACAAAAAATAATAAAAACTGCCCATCTCTCAACATGTAATTTTTAAAATTTCGAAGCGATCGGAAACCCCGGTATCGATAACGTCATGGTTATTGTGCTCAAATTTGCGCAAGTGCATTGGATAACTATGACTTTATTGACACTGGGACATTCGATCGCCGCGAATTTAAAAATTGCATGTTGAGTTTTATTCGTTTTTGTCATAAGAATGATGTTTTGTTCCGTATAACTACCATAAACGTAATGGTACAGTGTAAAACCCGAGAAAGGGGCTTCCCGTAAGACATTTCGTGATACCCGTCGTGTTGGAGCATGCGATTGGTATAGACATGTGGAGTATTGTCTCCTCGATAAGAATATCGCTGTTGGCATATTAAAATCGTGTGCTAATTAGCTTTAATTAAGCAAAATAAAGTGCCAATGCCTAAATTGAGTGCGGTATGTACTATTATAGCAACACTTCTCTATTGAATTCATGGCGAACCCATTAACGCGTGTCTTTGTGTCGTTATCGAATTGAGTTGCCACCTCGAGTTCGATTCCCATTGATCATGACTATTTTTGGAGGAAATAGACGCGAGTCCGTTTTAGGAATTTACTCCGGAATGCAGCTATTCGCTCGTAAATCCAAAGTCATTAGTCCTAGCACGGTATTCAACTATGTGTGCCGAAGTATGGCACGGAGGGACTGTAGTCTCTGATGAATTGTACGCCAGCTAGTTATGGACGAGATCGGACTGTCATTTGTCTGAATAATTTTAGAAGCCTGATCAAGGACAGTTGAAATAATGTTTCAAGTTTGTAAAAGGGACGGAGTGACATTTAAAGTTAATCATTATCTTTTATTACATACATACATACAATAGGCTTTTATAGAGCGCCATTTCATAAAGATCACAGCGCTAAAGATGATAGAACAATACAAAATGCATGAAAAAAATACACAAAATAGTAAAGAACATGAAAACAAAACAAAGGGACCTGACTGAAGCATACGATGGAGCTACTTGGGGAAAAGGTGTGATTTCAGACCCTTCTTAAAGTTGAAAACCGTTCTGGCACACCGAATGGATGGCGGAAGGGCATTCCATAGCCCAGGAGCAGAATAATAAAATGTCCTGTTGACAGCTGACTTCATTGTCCTGTTGTGGATCTTATGTACTGTGAGACGAGTGACGTCAGAGGCTGATCGCAAACCCTCACGCGCTGATGAATACAAAGTGAGGCACGATGTAAGATATGCCGGGCCCAGTCCATTGAGGCACTTGTAGATGTAAAGCAAGACCTTGAAGTTTATACGTTGATTAACAGGTAGCCAGTGTAGTTGGTGCAGTAATGGGGATGCATGGTCTCTTTTGGATTTGCAGAAAATCAGTTTAGCTGCCCAGTTCTGGAGGCGCTGAAGTCGTGCAATATCTTTAGCGTTTGTGCCTGCTAAAAGTGCATTCCCATAATCAAGCCGTGAAAGAACCAATGCTCGAACAATGTGATCGCATGTTTCAAAGTCCAGATATCGACGGATGCGGGCAATGTTACGGAGATGGAAAGCAACACTACGCGATATTGCTGAGATCTGGTTGGCCATTGTCATTTGACTGTCAAAGATTACGCCAGGGTTCCTTATATTCTCAGATGGCATGATGGTCTCAGAACCGATTTGAAGTGAGACTGAAGGCATACGGCGCTTATTGTATGGTGAAGTTGCAACAAAAAACTCTGTTTTATCATTGTTCAATTTGAGCATGTTTGCAGTCATCCATAATGTTATGTCACTGATACATGAGGTGATGGTGGCGAGAGCTGAGAAAATGGAACTATGGTTGGATGGGTCAAAAGTGATGTAAATTTGAATGTCATCAGCATACAGGTGGTATGACAAACCATGATGTTGGATGATTCTGCCAATTGGTATTGTGTACACTGAGAAAGACAATGGCCCTACAGTTGCCATTTATTGCCATTTCAAAACAGTGGTCGCAACCAATATCAACGCATATCGAGGATTGTGCATTTAATTATTTTATAACATATTATTAATGTCATATCCAAGTACTAATCCAGGGAAATAATACAATCGTATTCTTTGTTTGTTCATTATCATCTCTTAACATCAAAGTAATAATGCAAATGAAAGCGGATGGGAAACAGTGTCTAATAGGTCTAAACTCAAAATGAATTTTAATTGATCTAACACCTCATTATATTTATCAACTTTTTTAAAATTTAAAATGTGTGTATTTATATTGTTTATACATTATTGGTAGATACGACATCGTTTTGATATTTAGTAAATAATTTGTTTCACGTATGCCACCTATGCATATTTAGCCACATTATGAGTTTGTTTGTTGTGGTGTGTTTTTTATGTGTGTTTTTTCCGTTGAAAATCCTAGACAACAACCTTAAATGCTGTTTTAAGACCAAATAATGCGTGAAATATAATGTCAAGACTGACAATTTTTTAAAAGAGGTGAACTTGTCTTTAAGATAATTAAAAGAAAAAAATCAACGTCAATACAAATTACTTGATGTGGCAGATCTCTAGTGCTAAAATCACAATCATTTTTCACATCGCAGTTTCAGGTTACATTATACATTTTGGTAAATAAAACATTTTAATTTTCTGTAAAGTTAAGTAACGGTAAATAATTATTGTGATATGGATGTTATATCTGATGACGATAGTAATATGGTTGCTATCTACTGAAGAAAGCAATGTATATAATATATGGGTATATATATGAAGAAAGCAATGTAATAGGCCGCTATCTGCTGAAGAAAGCAATGTAATGTATGGGTGCTATCTGCTCAAGAAATCCATGTAATATATATATATAGATCTATCAATATCAATTGCATACCAACCACTCTCCACAAGATTTAGCAGCGTTGCTCCCCTACATGCTTACAGTGTTGCAATGCCAGCTCAGTGCCCTTTTATTGCCGACTGCCAGCACGTGCTGCTAAGACAGAACCTCATCCATGCAGCCTGGAACAGTGATTCAGACAATGTTGTTGGCAACATCCTAGAGGAAGAACTCCAATCTTTTAAGGGTCGTGTTAACAGACACTTTCTCTCCAACTAGTCAGTGTATGTTGGGCCTGTTGGCTAAGCTCTCTCGATGTAAATGTTTTCCAGATATTATTTTTCTACTCTTAAGTTTTTTGATGTTGTTCTCTATGTTTGGGTTTTTATCTTATTCCTGCCACTTTCATTAGGTTTTTTACTAGCCCAATTGTGTTAACTTTTATTTTATTTTTTGTGTTAACTTTTATTTTGATGATTTTCTGAGTTGCAGTGAACCAATCGATTTGCCCAGCTCTCTGTAGAGAGTTACCCATTTGATTTGTTATCAGTCAGTTCATTAACTTTGTTAATGTATGTTGGGCTATTGTTCACATTTGCTCTTTATATACACACCAAAAAAGCTGTCTGCTGAGGAAAGCAATGTAATCCCTACCCCTAAAAATAAGGAAATCTGTAAACTGTTAGAAGTTCGGCTAATCTTCCTAAATGTTGGCCTCAACAATATCACACAATAAATGGCCGCATTTATATTTGTCTGATCATTGACATTTGCCACAAGATTGTCTTAAAACTTATCCATATACCCACCTGTAGGACTTGGTACCGTACATTATCATCATAACGACAGTGTTATGGCGTAGTTTTAAGCAAATTCGCTCAAGGCCTTCATACTGACATTTCCCTCATCCCGAGTCCGTTGTTTAGGTTCTCTTGATTTCATTGACCTCCAGAAATGTATTTTTCTTTTATTTAGATCGGATATTTTTCTCTATGTCAGGGTTTTTATCTTATCCTTATGTCATTTTCATTGTCACTTTTAACTCATGCCTATTATTTGTGTTTCTTGTATTTTGCATGTTTTCTAAGTTGATGCACTTGAACCATAGAATAGATTGGCCAATCAGACTCTTTGTTGGGTTACCAGATTGATTTCTATAATCACTCATTTCATTAACCTCGTAGATGTCTGTTGAGCTATAATTGTTCACGTTTGCGCTTTTTATACACAAAATACAACAAAAAAACAAGCAAAGTTATATCACGTTATTATATAGGCCTGGGTGGATTTTCGTTATCCTACAATAAGAACTATATGTGGATTCAAAACAGCAACACCCCTATTCAATTCCCTTTTGGTACCGATTCTGTTGACATATTTAGGCGTTATTGTATGATTTCAGGTATTAAATCGATTTCTCTCTAAGAATGTGTTCAGCCAATATCCTTGATTCCAAAGCTACAAAATGGCAACCCATCTGCCCATTTCAATAGCGTCTTTGCAAATAATAGACAACGGATAAAGGAATCGATATACAAATGACGTTCATTGAATGGACAGTGATGCTACATTTGGTATATCAGGCGCGTGCCCAGGGGGTGACTTTGGGGCTCAAGCCCCCCGGGTCCCCTGAGGGTAAAAAAAAGAGGGGAGAGAGGGGAAGAGAGGAGAGGAGAGAAGGAGGGGAGGGAGGAGAGAAGGAGGGAGGAAAAGGGAGGGGAGGAAGTGAGGGGAGGAGGAGGAATGGCGGGAAGGAGATGCCGGGAGCTTTTATTAGTGTCTCTCACTTTATCTATACGTCTCTGAACCATGTGAGTGTTTTATAACGAACGTAAATATTGATAGCAAGGAGAGTTTTAGGTCATCCAGGCAAGTTAAAACCCAACAGCTTGGCCCTCTAATCATTCACCAGTGGCGTAACCCTCATTGGCAAAAGAGTAAAAAATAAAAAGGAAGATAAGGAGGAAGGGTAACGAGCATAGACAATGCAAGCGGGGAGTGCCACCCCCATCATTGTCACGGTGGGGTTACAGTGGCGTATCCAGGGGGCCCGGCAGGCCATCCCCCCCCCCCCCCCCCCCCCCCCCCATTGTAAAAGGGTTAAAAGAGTGAGGAAGAGAAGAAGGAGGAAGAGGAGAAGGAGGAAGAGGATAAGAAGGAGGAAAAGAAGGAGGTAGGGGGAGGAGGAAGAGTAGGGACATATGCGGCGTAAATGGGGGGGTTACGGGGGTCTTGTCCCCATAATTTTAATGTGAGGGACGTTAAAAAACCGTTAAACTAGACCTTTTTAGTGTTAAAAATGCCAATTTTTGCGCGCTTTGCACGTATTAGTTTCAATGTTTCAATATTCAAGCTTAACAAGAGGGCTTCGGGATAGTTTTTCTGGACCATTTTAGTTCAAAAACTGGTTTTTTTTGCTTGATTCGCGCTCACTTTTTCAACAGGTTTCAACATTATAATGGGTCTCAAAACACACCAAATATTCTAAATATTATGTTTGACCATTTAAGTGTTATAATGCCAATTTTTGCGCGCTTTGCGCGTATTAATTTCAATATTTTGTTATTTAAGCTTAACAAGGTGGCTTCAGGATAGTTTTCCATGACCAATTTTAGTTCTTATCATACTGGAACATTAGTGCTAGAAATGCGATTTTGTCCGCGCTTCGCGCGCGTATTAATTTTAATATTTTATTATTTAAGCTTAACAAGGTGGCTTTCAGGACAGTTTTCCATGACCCTTTTAGTTAAAACTTACGCGTGCATATTTTCTACAGGTTTTAACATTATTATGACCCCTTCACACCAGAAATTGTAAATATTATGTGGGGGACGTTATTATCATACTGGACCATTAGTGTTAGAAATGCAATTTTTTTTGCGCGTAACTCCAAATTTTGCGCGATCCGCGCGCATGTTTTCTAGAGGTTTTTATATTATAATGGCCCTCAAACTACACCAATTTCTCTATACTAAATATTATGTGGGGGCGTCAAAAGCGTCATACTGTACCTTTTTAGTGTTAAAATCACAATTTTTGCGAGCTTCGCGCGTATAAGGTTCAACTTTTCAATATTTAAGATCAACAAGATGGCTTCAGGTTTTTTTGCCCCCCCCCCCCCCCATCAAAACAGTCCTGGATACGTTTTTACGGCCCCCCCCCCCCCCCCCCCCCTCAAAAGATGCCATTTTTCTGCGCGAATTAGTTTCAATGTTTAACTATTCAAGCTTAACAACATGGTTTTAGGAACGTTTTCTGGACCATTTTAGTGACAAAACTAGAAAAAATGTTTCTTTATTCAAGTTATAAAAAGAGGGCTTAAGGAACATTTTTCTTAACCATTTTAGTTTAAAAAACTGCCGGTTTGTTTGTACGCTCAGGAACGTTTTTCTAGAGCTTTTTAGTGCTAAAATAGCCATTTATTTGCGCGCTTCGCGCGCACTGGTTTCAATGTTTATTCAAGCTTTATAACAACATGTTTCAGGAACGTTTTCTGGACCTTTTAGTTAGTAAACTAAACATTTTGCACGTTTCGAGCGAATTGGTTTCATTTTTTTTTTATTCAAGCTTAAACAAAATGGCTTCATGAATGTTTTTCATAACCATTTTAGTGTTAAAATAACCAGTTTTTGCACAAATTATTTTTAATGTTTTATTATTCAAGCGTTGCTTCAGGAACGTTTTCAGGACCATTTCAGTGTAAAAATAACAAATTTGTGCGCGCTACGCGCGAATTAGTTGGAATTTCTATTATTCAAGCTTAACAAGATGGTTTTAGGAACGTTTTTTAACATTTCTTTTTACAAGAGCCATTTTTTTGATATATTTTATTATTCAATTTGAACAAGACGCGCGTATTAGTTCACTGGTTATTTATTATTCAAGCTTAACAAGATAGCTTCAGGAATTTTTTTCTAAACCCTTTATGTTTACAATAGCCAATTTGTTCGCGCGGGAATTATTTTTTTACTTTGTATTATTAAATTTCAACAAGATGGCTTCATAAACGTTTTCTGAACCTTTTTAGTGTTAAAATGTACATTTTTTGCGCACTCCGCGCCTATTATTTGTATTCTACTTTGTTATTCAATTAGAACAAGATGGCTTCTGAAACGTTTTCTGGAACTTTTTAGTCTTAAAATAGACATTTTTGGCGCGCTACGCGCAAATTAGTTTCACTGTTTAATTATCAGTCAAGCTTACCAACATGGCTTCAGGAACGGTTTGTTAAACCTTTCTTTTTACAATAGCCAATATTTTCGCGCTACGCGCAAATCCTTTTTAATTTAATCGCAATTTCAAACCCTTACGCCGTGTTGTTTGCTTTTTCAAAATTGAAGGGGGAAAAAAATCCAATTTTGAATAATATTGATAATAAGCCAATATTGATTGGAAATGAAGTTCAGGCTTTTCAATAAGATATTGTTCAAAATTACACACCAACTCGCACCAAATTGGTTCGAAAATTCAAAACAAACAAAAAAATTCCAAGGGGGCACATCCCCCCTCAGACTTCCCCTATCCGCGTTACCGCGAATAGCGGTGCGAACCAATGAAATTTATTTTTAAGCCCCCCGGGTAAAAAAATCCTGCGCACGCCTATGTATGCTATAACTAAGTTTAGGGACTGATGTTTTGTTTTGCGTAATTGGGGTATTTAGCACACATTTTTAATATGCCAACAGCGGTATTCCTATCGGGGAGGACAAATACTACATGGTTACATGAATCGCATGCTCCAACACGATGGGTATCACGGAAATTAAGTTAATGAGCTACCTTTTCCTGTACCATAATGTGGGCTTAATAATTATTTTTCTAACATATAACGTACAATGTTGTGCCTGCAGGACACCTCCTTTAATGATAAGATTATGGTTACATCGTCTCATGACATTAGGTCAAGTATTTCAACATGCTGATTTCAATCGAATGAATCGTGACTCCTTTTTAGGCTTTTGATCCTTCGAAGTTAAAATTCCAGATACGGCTATTATATAACTCCTATATTTACCGGGACTAATAATTAGATACACTGATGAATCGAACCCACCTCTTACAATCAATCGCATGATTGTGTGTTTTTGCTCCTCTCTCTGACCATCATAGTAGGCTTCGTATACGCCCTCATTGGCCGCTGTTACCGGACCATTTATGGTGTATGTAAATGAAGGAGCGCTATCAGTCGTGTTGCCATTAAACAACCACCTTATCATGTTTTCATCCGTCATATCACCATTGGCACGCTTGACGACGAGAGTGACGCCGACGTCCCCATTGTTGACAGTTTTTGTCAAAAATTCTCTTGGTAGAATTTTGGCTGAAACACAATGTAAATTGAAATGTGTGTTTGTAGAATTTGAGACCGTCAACAGGCGGCATATTGCGGTACTTCAATTCAATGCATTCTAAATGCTGAATTTTAATTGATCGATTGAATATTCATTGCTCACTCAAATATCTATATTGAAAGGCCAAATTAGTTTTTTTGGATGCTCAAGGTTCTATGAAGAAAGTTTTAAAAGTGGATGATGACATACAAATGCTGAATAGCTATTGGTCAGTCATATTAAGTGTTACATCTGTAAATATCAGACAGCATGTATAAACAAAAGCTAAAAAGCGTCAGTCAGTATTTTAAACATTTAAATAAATTTTACATGGGCAGCAGCTGCCGGAGTACACTAGGAACTATAAAACTATATAACATACGGCCAAAAGCATGCAGAATGGCCTATCCCCGTTGCAAAATTCGTAACCGGGTTACCAAAATATGCGTCAAAACGTTTTACCTATATCTTTATTTCTAATAAAGAGGTCCAATCCAAGTGCCTAAAGCTGTAAAGCAGCCTCACACTTACCATCACTTCTTAAAATGATCGGTGTTAAGGTAGTAGAAGCTTTGTTGGGTTGGGCACCTTTGCAGTAGTATATCCAGAATCCATTATCGTATGCTGCTGACGGCTTTGCGATTTCTGAGCTCGACTGCACGGTACTATCTGTTACCGTCGGTTCAAGATAGTTCGAGGTATCATAACGTGTGTTGGCATAGCGTCCGTACGTTCTCTGAGTATTCTCACCCAGTGTCTGATAGCATTGGTATATCGGTTGGCTATCTGCCGTTAAGGGTCTAAAAATCACGTTGAAAAAAACCCTCTCACCACCTGAGATCAAAATTGTTAACAATAAGAATAACACTGTCTGGAGTGAAAAAACCCCGAACTGGCAACTCCAAAACTGCCGCTGTGAAAACTCCCTCTAGCGTCGGTGCTAGTAAATAGCTCACCACAATCAAACATATGTGTTGAGAAAGACAACAGTTATACCGAAACGTAACACAGTGAGTCTAAATTTCAGATCAGTTCGCAAGACCCTTATTTCATCATCTATTGCTACCGATCCTGATGAATCTATTCAACAATAAGAGTAACAATTTCACTGCCGAACCATTGGTAGTTTAACACTTTCCGCGCGGCAGGCAGCTGCAGACGACATTCCAACATTTCATGAAATGTTTCAAAAATGTCAAAATTATTGATTTTCGTTACCACATTTGGAAACACCATGAGAAATGTATTGAAATAAGTACAAACATGCCTAGTATTGGTTCAATAATTCTTGAGATAAGACTTTGAAAATTGGGAAAGGTTTCTGAAAAATCTATTTTGTATGGTAAAATTAATAGCCGCGTGGAAAGTGTTAAGTAAAGAGTTCACACAGTAAATAGCTGCCCTTTATATTATTCTTGTGAACCCTGCTGGCATAAAAACCCTGAGAAAGCCACCACTACAGGGTGAGTAAAAAAAAACTGCAATAGTGGAAAGAAGCCATCTTGTTTTCAAAACCAAGTTGAAGTTTGAAACTTTTTAACCGTTGCAAGATTGATATTATTGTTCCTAACTTTATGTGAAAAAAATGAAGTCAATCGGAATTTTTGTTTGTCTTTGGTGAACCTTTTTGCTGCACAACCCAATTTACTTGTTTGTCCACCAGCATAGTGATTTCCAATTGAAATTGCACACATTTCATGTTCACATTTGATTATCCCGCCAACAAAATTTTTGAATAATTTCATTTTTATTCAAATCTAGAGCATTATAAGGAATTCATTGCATGGGTTATGTAAATTGATTATTTTATCTCCCATGTTAACAAGAAATGAAGCATTAAATTCCAATTATGTCACGAATTAACTTGAATTTTCAATTGTTAATGAGAGACGCATTTTGCAATCTTATGCCTGTTTTGGGTGTTTCGTGGACAAGCGTGTGAAATGGGTGCATGGGTAAAAAGGTTCACCAAATAATATAATAATAATAATAATATAATAATAATCAGTATTTATATAGCGCCTTTTCCAAATGGCTCAAAGCGCTGTGATTTTGCTGCTGGTGAATCATCAGAATCATGTCGCATCAACTAGGGTGCTGCCAATTTCTAGCGCAAACCTATCCGCAGGTAGATTGTAACATCCACCATTTTTCAACGCAGCTCCCCAAATACCTTTGGGTCAAGGAAGTTTTTGATAACCGAAACAACTGATCACAGATTTTGAAAGCAGGAGGAAACCGGAGTACCCGGAGAAAACCTGCGAAGCGTGTCCTGGATCGTGATAAACCAAATGCACATAAAGCCCGCGGTCGTGCACAGAATTGACCCGGGTTTCATTGGTGCAAGGCGAGAGAACTAACCGCTGCGCCAACACGCTCCCCAAAGGCAAACGAAAAATGCGATTGACTTCATTTTTTCACATTAAATTAGTAACAAATATGTTATTCTTATAACATTTGCAAAATTTAAAACATCAACTTGGATTTGAAAACAAGATGGCTTCTGTCCACTATTGCAGTATTTTTTGACTCACCGTGTATAACCAACTTAATGTTATTACCAGTTGGAAAGTGTATGTCAAAATCCATGAAGTTGACAATTACGATGAAAAATGTGTAATTCATAATAAACAATGCAGAGAAAGATAAACAACGTTAACATAAAAAAGGGTAACGATATACAACATAAGTATATTGAAATTATACGAAAATAAAAATTAGTGAATATAATGTCAGTCAGTATTATGTCAGTAATATGAAGGATATGAAATTTATAGCATTTTAGTAAGGAGATCAGGTTGATTTGCGTGGACTTTCAAACATTTCATCTGGATTCGATTCCCTTCACCGGCGTAATACGTATTTTCTTGGCATTATTTGGCTCATTATTTCCTCCTGATAAGGTTTTTTCAGCCTCGTGAGAAGTTACGGGTCATGCACTACATTTAATATGATAGCTATAATTATAGTTCTATTTGTAACGAAATACGATGAATCTGAAATGATACTTTGGGAATAAGAATGCTCTGCTTATTTATAATAAAAATGTTCTGCTTATGCAAGTTTTTTCACATACCTGATTCACATTTGTCTCCCTCATATCCTGTTAAACAACTACACGTGGTTGGGCCAACATTGCTCTGACTTATTCCACTATTCTGACAAGTATCGAAATAGCAATCTAAAGAAAATTTAACACAGATAATATTATAGGATGGGGTAACTAATGATATATCGTCATCATCATCATCATCGTCATCGTCATCGTCTTCGTCATCGTCATCGTCATCGTCATCGTCATCGTCATCGTCATCGTCATCGTCATCGTCATCGTCATCGTCATCATATTTGGGTGGAAGCTGCTTAAGAACTTGAAATCCAACTGCAATCTTAACAAGCACGGCAAACCATTCCCCCAAAGCCCCAAAAATTATTTAAAAAGTAAATAAAAAACCTTATACACCCCACCCCACCCACAGAAAACATCCAATATTCAGAGCCTATTCAAGTAATACTAAATCAGTTTCAACTACGTGACGACGGACGGAGCGTGATTAAAACGTGAGTTTTGATCAAATGTCTTCTTTGAGGTATTTGAATTATGATGTTCTTTAACCTTTCCAAATGGCTATGAGTTTGACCATATACAAAACAAGATTTTTCAGAAACCTTTCCTAACTTTCACAGTTTATCTCAAGAATATGAACCGATACTAGGCATGTTGTTACTTATTTAAATGCATTTGTCATGGTGATTCTAAATATCGTCCACAATGAATGGGCTGCAGAGTCGCAGATTCTGATTTTAGTGTATAGCCAAAAATTAGCACGTAACTCGTATTTTGGCGATTTTGATTTTTTTTCACAAGACATGTATTATAAAACCTGGGACTAACTTTGACTCTAAAATGTGTTCAATCAGACTTTTGTATGGACCTGGTGCCCCTCAAATAATCCCAAAATGCGTGATAAAGGAGCGAAAGATGCTTTTAGTGTGTAATTTTTCGACCGATCATCGAGGATTGTACATCCATGCTGTTCAATGTGACCCCGGTGTGTTTTGGTATTTTTTGAGAAAGCTAAGGGACATGACCTTTCTAAATATACCAGATTTGACGCAAGCAAAACAAAATCGGGCTGATAGGTGGCGAGGTGGCGCAACAGGTTAGAGCGCTCATACATAACTGCTGTGCCGTTGTTCACTTGGTGGATCGTTTGAGTTCGGGTGTTTGTTGGTTTCAATTGACACGCGAATTGCGGGCGATTCCCATACAACCTTGCCCCCATGCCTCCTTCAGACCGTACAGATTGAAGTAGGCATGATTAGCGCATCGTGATTCGGAAGTCACGTAGAAATGATGGTCCCGTGTATCGGAAGAGCAATATCCGAGCACGTTAAAAATGTCACAGACTCCTTCGTAAAGAGTAGGGGATCACCCCGGGTCTGTATTGGTACGCACATAATTTATATCGCAGTGCGACGTTGACCCAAGCGAGATTGGGGGAGCTGTTAAAAAGGGTGATATTACATATATTACGTGATCAACTCAACACCACGCATGCTGTATACAACATCCCGTGTAAAAACTGCAACTTAAGTTATGTCGGTGAAACGGGCAGAAAATTCGGCACTCGTCTGGAGGAGCACAAGACTGAAGCAGAGAAATTCAGCAAGAACGTTGCCACCCGGGCCAGCCGTAAGTCGTCACAATCGACTATACATAAGTCGGCCATTACGGATCATGTTGTGGACAGTAACCATGTGATTGGATGGAAAGAGGCTAAGGTCATAGGCACGGAACAAGATCGCTACAAGAGATGGATTAAAGAAGCAGTGGAGATAAGAAAGAAAGGGGGCACCACCATGAACCGAGACGAAGGGCAGTATCACCTTTCACACGTTTTTGACGAACTTTTACTGTCTGGAGTCAAGAAACGAACTGGCAACTCCAAAACCGCAGCTGAGAAAACTCCCTCTAGCGTCGGTGACAGTAAATAACTCACCACAATCTACCAAGTGTTGAGAAAGGCAACAGTGTTGCCGAAACGTCCACAGTTGTGAGTATACTATTTGGATCAGTATAAGAACCTTATCTTATCGGTGATATTACAATATAAGTGCTGATATGGCCTACTGTGTGCGCCTAGCCAGTAGCCACGTATATGAAGCGAAATGATTCTGACGATTTCCTAATGACATTGAAATATTGGCCATAGCGCTTTGAGAACTTGTTGTAAGGCGCTTTATAAGTACTATGTATTATTATGTATTATAGGAAGGCTATAGTAAGAAAGACCTTTTGGCTATTAGCATGATTAGCATTGGTAATTACGCAATGCTTACGCAACCAAAACAGGGCTCCGATTGGGGGAATTTTACCACGTGTTTAACTGAGCAAGCGCAAATGCAGATAAGCAAGGGCATTTCGAAATCTGCTGTTCGATTACTTAAATTTGGATTACTGTGAAACGCTATTAAATCACTTATTAAATCGGCTTTTGAAGCAGTTTCGCTGTTTATTTTCATTTCAATACTGTATGAAAATGTAAAATATATCTAACTGCCTGTATTTTTCGATCATTTTTAGCATGGAGTCGCGACAGCCTGACAATTTGGCCAGTGGTAGTAAAGCTTATTTCATGTGTATACAAAAATCTAAACGGCGTAGGATCCACAGTGTACATGGTGTAAAGGGACAGAAAATTATCGCGAAAGCGTTAAATGATACAAATAAATCAGGACTCAATGATAATGTAGAAGAAAAGTAACCATGTTTTAGTATGGGATAAGCTGAGCACACAGCTCGTTTGCCTTGTTTGTTGATTGTAATTAATTAATAACGCCTAATAAAATAATTAATTTATGTAAATTTATTAATTGTATGGGATGTTCGTTTGATAATTTGATTACATAGCTTCATGACATACAAGTATTATAACCAATACTATGAAAGACATCCCAAATTTCTCAAAATTAAAGATAAATTCAACGGAAAATAGACATTTCAGTTTTAAGGTACGCGTAATAATCTCGTTAATTTCTGCCTAATTAATTATGCAAAATATGCAATAAATATCGATTTAATGATTTTTTTTAATGAATAATATCAACATCAATATGATTTGTGCCAAGTTTAATGAAGATTAAAGTTTGTTAGAATACAAGGTTTTTAGAAATGGCCATGTGAGTTTTCCGGGAGGCGCATAATATGAATGGATACGGGTATAAGGCTATTACTTTCGAAACCTCGCTCAGTTGGTTCAAATGAGAAATTGCTTCATAAACATGTTAAATTCTGAGTAACATTTATTCAAACATCTAGTTTCATCTTTTCTGAAATAAGGGGTCTGGAAATTTCCGTAGATAGAGGATTTTTTTAAGACATTTTCAAAACGAAAATAAAAGGCCTTGTATTTGCGTACCCCGAATATATATCATCAGTTATTATAAATGACAATTATATTAGGCGGACCCGCAAATAAGTACGTTGGGCTTCACAGTATAAGTGACTTAGACTTTTACGACAAAGCCAGAGTAATGTATTGCATCACTCAATCTACGAACACTTATGAAAATTAACATCTTAGACCGAAATGAAAATTCAGTAAGTTGGGCTGTACATTAATCAGTATCAGTATCAGTATCGGTTCTGTCGGTAGGGTATAACTTCTTATACATTTCACCAACTTTTACGAAAATAACTGGATGACTCATGCAAGCAGGACGCGATGTTTTGGGTATTAGATGTTGAACTAACTTAAAGGTGCTTCCTAAAGGCATCAGCAGATGGTGCGTTTACAGCTGCTTCAGTAAGGCTATTCCACTGGGTTACGGTGCGAACGAAGAATGATTCCTTGTGTGCATTCAGTCTGGCATATGTTCTCTTATATTTCTGTGTGTTGCTCTGTCTGTGTCGTGAGTCGTTAGCTGGTGTCAGGTATTCGTCGGCGTCAATTCCAACAAGTCCCTTGTTGATCTTGTATAACATTGTCAGTCTATTGTTTTTCCTCCTATGTTCAAGTGTCTCCCATTTTAGTTTGGTCATCATGTCAGTGACGCTGCTGTGTCTGCGGTAGTCTGCACAGCAAAATCTTGCCGCTCGTCTATGTACCATCTCAAGTCGTCGTTTTTGTACAACAGAGAATGGGTCCCAGACCTCACATGCATACTCCAGGACGGGACGGACTAACATGTTGTACGTACATGTTTTCACCTCTTTGGTACAAAACCACATGTTTCGTCTCAGGAAACCAAGGCTTCTGTTGGCTTTGCTGATCACATTTTTGATGTGTGGAGCCCAGGTCATCTTGTTGTCAATTTCGACGCCTAGATAGGGATGAGAGTTCACCTGCTGGAGTTCATTTCCACAGAAGATGAAGGTTGAAGTTGGAGGATCCTTCTTATATGTGATACGCATTGTTGAACATTTGGACGGGTTAAAGGACATTTTCCACTTATCTTGCCACTCTTCTAGCTTCTTCAAATCATCTTGGAGGGTTTTGACATGCTGATTGTCATTTCCATTTGTATATATTAGACAGTCGTCTGCAAAAAGTCTGGTTTTGCTTGCGAGTTGGTTCGGCAAGTCATTAATGTAAAGTAGGAAGAGAAGTGGACCTAATACTGTGCCCTGTGGGACTCCCGATACCACGTCTCTTGGCGTCGAAGTCTCTCCGTCGCACACTACTTGTTGGGTGCGGTTGCTCAGGAAACCTCTCACCCATTGTAAAAGCTGGCCTCTGATTCCATAGTGGTGCATCTTATTTAACAGCCTCTCGTGTGGTACCTTGTCAAAGGCTTTGCTGAAATCAAGTATTGCAAGGTGAGTAGTTGTGCCCTCTTCAAGGTTTGTGGTCAGATCGTGGGCTGTCTGGATAAGTTGAGTAACAGTTGACCTCTTGGCCCTAAACCCATGTTGACTGTCAACCAGGATATTCAGCTTTTCAAGGTGCTTCATTGTGTGCGAGTGGATTATGTGTTCCATGATCTTACAAATGATGCTGGTAAGAGAGACTGGCCTGTAGTTTTCTGGTTTGCTCTTATCACCCTTCTTGAAAATCCCTGTGACGTTTGCTTTCTGCCATTGCTGCGGTAAAACGCCTTGGTCCACGGAGCATTGAAAGAAGTCAGTGAGGATAGGTGTTAGCTCTTCAGCCGCTATTTTTAGAAACCATGGCGGAATCTGGTCGGGGCCGGGTGCTTTTGTAGGGACGAGTTTGTTGAGTTGTTTAAGTACTCCTTCTGGTTGTATGACAAGTGGAGGTATGTCTTCAAAGCTGCTGCTGCCAAGTGATGGGATGTGCTCATTGGTATCTTCCCTGGTGAAAACACTGGCGAATTGGTCATTGAGGGCCTCTGCTTTTCCTTTGGCATCGCTAATGATACGTCCTTCTACTTTCAAGGCAGAAATTCCAACTTCCTCGCACTTGGTTTTTTTAATGAAAGTCCAGAAAGCTTTGGGATTGTTTTTTATATTTGCAGTCAGATGCTCTGAGATGTACTCCCGTTTTGCCTTTTGGAGACTTCTACGTGTTTTTTTCTGGATGGATTTGAAGTTCACCCAGTCCTGTTTAGATCCAGAAGCTTTGGCCTTATTATAGAGTCTCTGCTTGGTTCTTGTAAGTCTTCTGTACTTCTTTGAAAACCAGGGGAGATTATGACGGCTTGAACTCATTTTTGATGGCACGTGGCGGTCCATTGTGGTTTTGATTTCTGTCTCTATGGCGTCCCACTTTTCTTGAACAGATGCTTGTCCCATTTCAGCATTATACTTCTGCTGGAAGTTGTTAATATCTTTTCTGATTCCAGGCTCATTTGCCTTTTGTCTGATGTAGATTTTCCTTTTATTTGCTTTTCTTCTCTTGGGCTTAAGATCAAGTTTTACTGTTACAATGTTGTGGTCGCTAAGTCCTGGGTCGACTGATAAACCACTGACGAGATTTGTATTATTTGTCATTACTAAATCCAGGATATTTTCACCTCTCGTTGGTTTAGTGACCAACTGCTCCAATCCATGCTGAATGGATACATCTAGTAGCTTGTTTGCTGTTTTTTTGCAAGATGAGCTGGGCGAGATGATGCACATATTCTGCCAGTCAATGTTGGGCTGATTGAAATCACCGCACACGAGGATATCACTATTTGGTGATTTTCTGGCGATGATGCTCAGAGTGCTGTCTAGATCTATCACTGTCTGAATGTCATTGTGTCGTGGTTTATACACTGTCCCCATAAGTAAGGTGCGTTGACCTCTCAGTTCAAGCTGGTGCCAGATTATTTCACTGTCGGTTTTGAGGTCCTTTCGTTCCGTGACAATGATTTCTTTCTTACAGGCAAAAAGAACTCCACCATGATCATCGGTTGTCCTATCTCTTCTGTAAACGGAGTAATTGTCAGGAAGTACTTCCGAACTGCTTATACTGGGGTACAGCCAAGTTTCGGTACCTTGTATGATATCAGGTTTCTGACTCTGTATCAAGAATTCAACTTCTGCTGTTTTGTTTTTGATGCTCTGGAAGTTGATCAGGTGAATTTTTAGAGGGTGTGCTTTGTTCACTTTGGATTTTTTAACAGTCTTGTCCGGTGTGCCGTTACTGTTAGCCGTCGGTTGATTGTCATTAGTCGTCAGATTATTGTCACTCGTCGTCATATTGTTATTTATTATACAATCTGGGCAAAACCACTCAAAGGAATGATTTAATAAGTCTTTGTAGGCATTTTCGTCCATGTTGACACATCCAATATGGAACCAGTTGTCACACTTTCCACAAGGTCCTATGGCAAGGTGATGGTTTCTAACATGATCATTACAATTTCCACACGGGGCAGAACAATCCTGGCAGAACCACTCTTTGTTTTGGTTCTTCAATATTTTATACTCAGTTGAATCAAAGCCAGCACAAACCATGTGGTAAAGGTTGGAACAGTCACTGCAGGCTACTTTCCTGTGGTGTTTATAGATGGAACGATTGCAGGTTTCACACATATGGAGCTGCGTTTTGGCGGGCATTTTGGGTGGGTGAGACGTCATTACACAAGGAATCGGTTGTGCTAAAATAATAGTACTGGTTGTCGTTGAATGAATTTTACTACACATCAAACATCAAGCACCTTGCATCAGGTTATTTTAAAGTTAAGCTAAAAATTGCACATCAAACATCAAATAAATATAAAAACAAATCGTTGGTAGGATCCTCCTCCACTAGTCAGTCTGGTTTTGTTGCACTTGTTGTCCTGCTGCTACACAATATAATAAAGTCTGATTTCTATGATGAATTTTACGACGAATTGCACATTATCAACAAGATGATTTATTTTTACGACGAATTGCACGATATCCACAACATCAAACATCAAAAAATGTTAAAATAGTCAATTGCACTGATGATAGTTTAAAATGAAGAATGGATGATGTTAAAAACGACTTGGATTCCACTTATCGTTTTTCCGCTACTCTGCTGCCTCCAATCTGCTAAATGTTAAATAAGTATGACGAATTGCACGATCTCCACAACATCAAGTATCATAAATGTTAAAATAGTCAATTGCACTGATAATAGTTTAAAATGAAGAAAGGATGACTAAAAACAACATGGATTCCACTTATCGTGTTTCTGCTACTTTGTCTTTGTTGTTGCCTATCTATCTGCTCCAGATGTCCTCCTTTTGTTCAGCTTCTCCTACGACGTAGAATAAATGCACAATACTCACAGAAGTTACAATGATGATGGTTCCAAGGTGGATTACATAAATATATCGGGAAATCACTCTAATGTTGAAAGACATCAATGGGGAATCTTCGCTGAATTTCTACTGCGTCATCAAATCTCCTCCGAATTCTGCTACTTTTCGCGAGTGGCGGGAAATTTCACTGTGGGCGTTGGCTGGACCGGTACACAAACTGCTCAAAAATTTCACCAAAATGACGAACATGACGAAAATACACTGCACACCACGAAGACTAAACATATAGAGGTTGATAAAAGTCCGTAAAAATGTTAAGCGATGAAACTAAAGCGATAAAATTTGATGAAATTTGATAAAAGTACGGAGCTCTGCTCCGACACGTCCGGCCTGCATGAGATCGAGTCTAAGATTTTATCTTAGTGATCTATACTCTAGCATTTTACCACGACGTCAATTTTGCAACGTTCAGCGTACAGAAATTCATGAAAACTGGTTAGTGGGTCTTTTCATATATGGCAACATTACCTTGGTCTCAGTCAATTCTTCATGAGTAACTGTACGATGGAGGATGAAAACATACTCCATAACGCCTGACCGTTGAGTGTTAGCGTTTGCTGTCACTTTGCGTGTCATACGTGTTTCAATACCGCAATGATTATGGTAAACAAGCGTATTGTGTTATGAACACTAATGCGCATGTGTGAGAGCGAGAGAGAGATCGAGCGTTGTGTAATATGTTAAGCCGTTAAGATTCGGATTCACTTTGCGCAATCGCCATTCTTACCAGTAATGTTGACACTAAAACTACACGTTTCCGCATTCCCACTGCTGTCTATGGCCTCGCATACGACCTCTGTCTCTCCAGTGTTAAAGGCTGACCCTGATGAAGGATCACACACTACATTGACTTCTCCACTATTATCCGTGGCTACCGGTGCTCCCCATACTACCAACGCTGTTGGCTCTCCAAGGTCTGTTAATTGGTCAATCTCAGTCGGACAGGATATGTTGGGCTGCTCTTGGTCTGCAATGATACATGGTCAACTCAAATGGATAACTGAACAGCCCGAGGACTTCAAGGGATATTGAGTGGTGTTGAAAATTTTAAATGTTTAAAAATTTACTTCAGAATTCAAGATGAACATTAAAAATTGCCATTATTGTTGTTTCTACTAACAAAAACACAGCAAAACTTGATTAAAACAATATCATCGCTATTTATTGAAAAACGCCCTCTATGCAAATATGGTTCGCGTTATGTATCACGCGTACTAGGGGGATACTGTCGGACGTAAAATGCTCGTCCCGGCTGTACGAGCATTTTTGAATCGACGTTTTCTTGTACAAAGAGGGCTGATTTTTCTTAATCCTTATAGGTGTAAGTTCATACATGTATTATACAATTATAACAATATACTAATCCCAGTTTTTATCATAATTGAGGGCGCAGCCTCCAACACATCTCTTAGTGTCCCTTTAAAAGAAAAAACTTAATATATACGATAACGGTACGATATCGGAGTACACGAAACACTTCGTCGTTCTAGGTCCAAAAGAAATAAGTCGAATTCGCATCGTAAAATATAATAGTCAATACAATGTTAGCTTATCAAACACAGATCATCAGCTTACAGTGTTTACTCCCATTTCTTTAGAGGGCGTTTAATTTGAACATTAATTCATCCGATTAGCAAATATTTCCTGATCCTGCAACATATTGCTTAAAATTTAAGTTTCTTTAATTTTTCTTGATTTTGAAGCAGTTTAGTTTTTATATCATATGAATTGGATTAAAAATATTAGAGCATCTTTTTAAATAAACTTATTTGCATGGTTTAAATTATCTTTGTTAAAAAATGTCCTAATCACCGAGTATATATTTTTAACAAATAAGTAAGTTTAACACTTTCCTCGCGGCAGGCGTCTGCAGACGACATTTCAAAATGTCACTAAATGTTTTAAAAATGTCCCAATTATTGAATTTCATTATCATAATATTTGGATTGGAATCACTATGAGAAACGCATTGAAATAAGTACAAACATGCCTAGTATTGGCTCAGTAATCATTGAGACGATGGACCTCTCAGGTTGGGTCAGTCGGTCGGGTTTTACATTTAAAATGACATCAAAATATCACCAAAATCGGTAAAATGTTTAAACATTGTTCAAATTTTGGGTCGGTATTCATAAATTGTGCAATACATCCCCCCTAATTAAAAAGAAATGTGTCAGTCGAACCCGTAGAACGGGGTTTTCTTTGCGTCATTTTAGCCGTATTCAGTGTCCAATTTTAGGTGGCCGAATTTTACAGGTTTGCTCATGCTTACGTTTCATGCGCCGGACACCAGCTTCCAGATCATGCAACGTTGCCGAAACAGGCAGAATAGATTGTACATACCTATAACTTTCACGTCAAAGTGACACTCGCGTTGAAAGCCATGGTTATCCGTAGCTTCACATATAACTGTATTGAGTCCTATGCCAAAGTAAGACCCTGATTCGGGATTACACACGTCGATGGACAACTCTGTTGAATCATCAACTATAGAGGGCGCCGTCCACACCACCACGTCTGTAGACTTACCCGGGTGAACGATCACTGTCTGATCGCCTGGACAGATTATATCTGAAAATTAATTTAGATATTTACATTTCGGTGTGTGTAAATCAAAATTAAACAGGGATATCACAAGAAGAAACCACGTTGATCTAAATGTCCATTTTCACTTCCAAAAGTCATTTTATAAGAACATACAGGTCAAAAAAGGAAAAAATGAGAATAAATCGTTGAGAAGGGGTCGTTAATTGGTAAATGGACAATATAAATGTATGTTCAAAATTAACGTCATGCTTCGGATTTTGTCATGAGACGAAAACAATAATCATTTTCGGGTCAAAGGTCAAAAGGGAATTATATAGGGCAAATATACATGCTGCTAATTTCTCACACTAGATCTGTAACAATATAAATATTACCTTGGCATTGCAATCCATAATGTTCCCTGATCTTCTCAATATTTCCAGAAAGTAACGGTATATCAACATATATCGGCTCATGTGATCTTTGTGGAGGCACTCCTTGTCTGCCCCAACAACCCGAGTTGCCAAATCGCACATTAGTACAACCGCATGGATCCGGATGAGGTAGGACCCAACGCCAATCATGCCCGCTATTTGGATCTCTTTCTCTTCCAACTTCACAGAAGCGAGCTTGCACGTGATGATGACTTCCTGAAACAATGAACCGTGTTCAAAAATTGAACCGTTTATACATTTGTAAATGTGTTTTATTTGTATCAAAAATCTGACGGATTTATCGTAATAATAGTGAATAAGCCTTTAAGAATTATGGTGAAATTTGCATACCCCAAGAAGTATGGTGAAATGAGCACACCCGATTGCACATTATTTGCATTTCCCTGGTTTTACTCACACGGAAATACGTCCTCTCTTTTCTAGAAGCAACCCAGTCTCCTCCTTATTATGCATTATGTTCCCAGTCCCTTAACCCTTTTGGACCGGTGATTTGACATTTCGCTGGCAATAAATCATCAAAGGATGTGTCTATTTCCCACTATGTGGCCCAATTAAAAGACTGCAAAGGACATAATTATGCCCCAAGGGCATAAACTAACCTTCATAACCTTGAAAATGGACCACATAGTCAGCGGTTGACAAAATCTTAGATGATTTATTACCGGCGAAATGTCAAAATCCGGTCCAAAAGTGTTAAGGGATGAGAACATAATGTGGGTAAATATCACGATTGACCAAATTGTGTTTTATCCAATTTAGACGGAATAAAGCGCAATTTAAATGTAGCTTTATTCCGTGACTTATATTTTTATTCTTGTATATTGCATATCGTTTCCGCGGTGTAAGAATGACTCTGAATTGTGTAATACACCGCTTGTAACTCACCCGGTAAAATACAGAAGAACTGTAGAAGAACGAGAGCTTGTCGTCGAGTAGGTACTAAGTAAACCAACCAAGCATAAATCTTCCCAACTGAAAATTCAATGAACAATTACAAATTAATAACAATAGTAGAAGGGTCATCCAGCGATTCCATGATCATGAACTAAGATTTATTTCTCAACGGATTTGTCTCTAGGAATGTTAATTTACAAATTAAAATATCCCTCGCGAAGGTGTGGGCAGAATCATTGCGGTCCAAAATACAAGATGGCCACCATACAGGGGGTCGAAATTTCAAACTGCTTGGATTAGGCAAAGACGCATACCAACCTGTTCATCTGAGCCCAAGATTTCCAAAAATATATAGTTTGCCCCATTTCCGATGTTTAGTTACCGAGGCTTGGGCAAAAATGTCGTTGACATTTGGGTATGGGGTCTTAAACTGACCTTGAATCGATTTGAACGACAACATTTCTAAGAAATGGATGTTATGGTAAAGCACGAGTAAACTACTCAAGCATAAAGATCTTCCAATTTGGAAATGTCATCAATAAATCAATAAATCAATTATCAATTTGTTTTTAATTATGACTGCAGTACGGGCGTAGGTGCACTGTTATAAATAATAGAAAACAACGGGAAATAGGTAAACTGGAGTGTATAATTTGATCATGATAAATATAAAATAATAACAAATAATACGAAGAAAAAAATATCCGATTGCCATCTTAGATAATTAAAGAAATATTATTTTACCAAATACGCTACAAAAAATACTATCGGCCGAGTGCACCAATGACGGGTAACTTAATAGGGAGGTAAGCTACCTCCCTAGTAGTTATGCTCTAACTGTAGCATAACTTACTAACGATGTAATTCTTAGAGCATAACTGGCGAGTAACATCAGAATAGCAACTAGTGAGGTAAATATCCACATTAATCAGCATCGTCCCCTTACAAAAATTAATTGGCGCAAATGCAAAGTGTTAACCTATAGTTTATTGTTAAATTCTGGCGTGAATAGTCCTCCGTAATATTAAAAACGTGTCGTCACTTGCTAGGTCATAGGTGAGTGTAAATCAAGAATCACGTGGAGTCGGCCTGCGATCCGGAAAAAATGATGCCATTTTAAGGTCAAAAAATTCGAAGTTTGTTTACCGCTTTTTCAAAATTAAGGACTATCATGACTTTACAAACATATTTTGGGCGAGGGGCACATACAAACATTGCACCAAAAAGCACAATTGTAATGAAAAACACAAGCACCCGATGGATACAATTATATACAATTATAACACATCTTTTAACACAAATACTTCCGTGGCATGGACACCTTGTCCTTCGCTTGTTAACCGCGCAACCCCGGTTCGATTCCCAGACCACGCATAGCACGATATTCTTTTTTTTATTTCGTTCTTCTAGTTCTACCCTTCCACTCACAATGATGTTGAAACTTGGCTATATCAGATTTTAATTAATAAAAACAATAATAAGTTTATGTATTTAGTCGTTATTTAAGATCCTTGGACAATTAGTACATTTTGGTCAAAATATGACCCAAAGTCAGTGCGATTAGTGTTTGAATGGGCAAAACGAGTTGATCTAAATTTTGACTAAAAAAATAACAAAATTGCATGAATGAATTTTCAAAATTATAAAATCGTTCAGCTTATGAGGGGTCACATTCCACTTCAAATAGACACCCCCTGGGCATGCAAGCGCAATTGGTCCTTCAGCATTAGCGAATCATCCCCTCCAATGTTCACAACAAATTTACGCTACTGCTAGAATCGACTGGCTTGTAGCATACAACGTTATGCCCCAACTTACACTTGGGTCCGGTCAGGTATAACATTTAACGTAAATTACCCGCCAGTTACTAGCCTAGTAGCTTACCCCACATTGGCGCTCTCAAAATTTTGGGTTACGCCTCAGTTACTAGCGACTAGCGCTATTCTTCAGCTACCCGTCATTGGTGCACTCGGCCGTATTAAGAAACAGTCTCCATAGACGGATGCTACATTCGGTCAAATTAACTTGTAATTTAAGTGGCGGTTTTTAATAATATCAGACAAAATTATTCCTGGGAAAATTCCATTAGTGGAGTTAATGATATAGTGCAACACCATTAGACTCCAAAATGTAAAATGTAATTGAGAACTTGATGCGAAAATATGAACATATTATCTTGTTGTTATTGTGGAAAAATGATTAAAATAATATAAACAAATCGTTAGAGTTGTTCAAAATCTTTGTCATTTCATCATTTCGTAATTACCGTGTCCTACCTAAAAGGTGTATTTTAATTTCTATGCATTGAATTTTGATGGGCGACACGATGGCCCAATGGATAAAGCAGCAGACTTAAAATTGTTAATACCGGAGTTCAAGCCTCGTGTCCGTACCCCGGAAAACACCCAATATTAATCGGCCGAGTGCACCAATGACGGGTAGCTGAAGAATAGCGCTACCTCGCTAGTAACTGAGGCGTAACCCAACATTTTGAGAGCGCCAATGCGGGGTAAGTTACTAGGCTAGTAACTGGCGGGTAATTTACGCTAAATGTTATACCTGACCGGACCCAAGAGTAAGTTGGGGCATAACGTGTTATGCTACAAGTCAGTCGATTCTAGCAGTAGCGTAAATTTGTTGTGAACATTGGACGGGATGATTGATTCGCCGATGCTGAAGGACCAATTGCGCTTGCATGCCCAGTGGGTGTCTATTTGAAGTGGAATGTGACCCCTCATAAGCTGAAAGATTTTTATATTTTTGAAAATCCATTCATACATTTGGTGATTTTTTTTAGTCAAAATTTAGATCAACTCCTTTTGCCCATTCAAACACTAATCGCACCGACTTTGGGTCATATTTTGACCCAAATGCACTAATTGTCCAAGGATCTTAATTAATGACTAAATAAATAAACGTATTATTGTTTTTATTAATTAATATCCAAGTTTCAAAATTATTGTGAGTGGAAGTGTAGAATTAGAAGAACGAAATAAAGAAAGCATGTCGTGCCGTGCGTGGTCTGGGAATCGAACCGGGGTTCCGTGGTTAACAAGCGAAGAACAAGGTGTCCACGCCACGGAAGTATTTGTGTTAAGAGATGTGTTATAATTGTATATAATTGTTTCCATCGGGTGCTTGTGTTTGTCATTAAAATTGTGCTTTTTGGTGCAATGTTTGTATGTGCCCCTTGCCCAAAATATGTTTGCAATGTCATGATAGTCCTTATTTTTGAAAAAGCGGTAAACAAACTTCGAATTTTTTGGCCATAAAATGGCATCATTTTTTTCCGGATCGTAGGCCGACTCCACGTGATTCTTGATTTACACTCACCTATGCCCATAGCGAGGGACGACACGTTTTCAATATTACGGAGGACCATTGACGCCAGAATTTTACAGTAAACAATAGGTTAACACTTGGCATATGCGCCAATTAATTTTGTAAGATTAATGTGGATATTTACCTCGCTAGTTGCTATTCTGGTGTTACATCGTTAGTAAGTTATGCTACAGTTAGAGTATAACTACTAGGGAGGTAACTTACCTCCCTATTAAGTTACCCGTCATTGGTGCACTCGGCCGAATATCGTGACCTAAGTGCTAACGCTAGTAACACTAGTAATAGTTTGTACTGTTTTTTGGTTTCAACTCATCTATGCAATTATGGTAGTCACTATATACTATAAGAATTCAGCTCTTCTAAAATATTTTACAAATATTGCCTTGAAACAATCATTCACTAAATTATGTATTCTAAATATAACACAGATTTCAAACATTCAGTATTATCTCCATTTTTTTTTTTAAATGATATATTACTGATGGTTTAATAAAAGTGTTTTTGTTGAAAAACATCATACACTATCGTAATCTCCTCATTTAATATTTACCCGTGTCCTCTGTTAATTTCATTCCTCGACCTTGACCAATTTTTTTTAAATATCTTGTTTAAATAATATCAGACAGAATTATTCGTGGAAAAATTCCATTAGTGGAGTTAATGATACAGTGCAACAGACTACATAGACTCCAAAATGTATTTTCATATTTTATGCTCTCGTCCGAATTTGGATGATCAAGACAGGTAGGGACCAGGGACAGAGTTTACATTGTACATCTATCAGTTCGTGGAGGTATTTAAAACATTTCTGATTTGCATCTATTTTGCATACTATTTGAAGTTGAAATCATCTAAAATCCGTTTACGCCCTATCATTTCAATGCTTTTTTATATTTTTCAATGATTTCTGCAGACATTGCAGCTGAACATGTTACCTTATCATTTTATTTTCCCTTTTTATAATTATGAGGATTCTTGGATCGAAGGCGCATATCGATGGTCGTTTTCAAATGTCAATTCTTTAATTTTACAGTTAAAATACATCATTGCACAATATAAAATAAGATATGACAATAATTAGTTTGTACAAAGCCTATGAGTTCTTTAAAGTAATGATTTTATGTCGCATGCCTGGTATGATTTGTTTACTTCGTGTTATTACAAAGTTTTGTTAAACCTTTTTAATTAAAATTCATACTGATCAAAGCCTGAAATTACCATGAAAATTGCATGTAGGGTTCTGAAGTTTTGAGATAATGGAAAGTGTGGAGTGTTTATGACCACACTGTACGCGTCTTAACCCCCCCCCCCCCCCCCCACCGCCCCCACCCCCTCTCAATAACAAAAAAATCAGATATTTGTTTATATTTCTTGATTTTATATTCATATTGTGTTTCATTTCATTGAAAATGATGTGTTTCCTCTCCCTCCAAGACACCTACTTCGCAGCAATTACTCGGTTCAAAATATGCCAAATTCACCACTATTTCGTGTTCAAAAGAACAATTTTGTCGTCTGTTCAATGACCTGTTGAGTGATAGTGATTATATAAATTTTGTATAAAAAAAAATTCTTAAATATCTCTTAGTATCCCTTTAACTCAGGCCATCAGCAAAAAACTAACAGCGATACATCAACCGTGTCTTTAAGGTGGCTCTATTGGCCGATGAAAAATTTAGATTTCCTTTCAAATCTAATATGTTCTAGCCCTTGGTCTAACGATTCTGGAACTGAAAATTTTATTTCAATCGGACAATCGGTTGTCGAGATATGGTAGGTCAAAGAGGCATAATACCAACATCTTTGGCAACAACTTTCTTTTTATGTTAGCTTTTGTCTAATTTCCATTTGCATAATTAATTAGGCCCTAATTAAGAAATGTTTAAACATTTTAATTAGTGGGCCTAATTAATTATACAAATGGAAATTAGACAAAAGCTAACGTACGTTTTTAGCTCTCCAAGTGTTCTACCCATATCCCAAGTCACATCATCATAGCTCATCTCATTAGTCCACAAACGTTACTTTGCATATTTCATGCATACATAATTAGCCATAATTAGGACATTTCATGGCAACTGGAATTGGAAAAAATAAAGAAAATAAAAAGAAAGTTGTTGCCAAAGATGTTGGTATTAGGCCTCTTTGACCTACCATATCTCGGCAACCGAATGTACGATTGAAATACAATTTTCAGTTCCAGAATTGATAAACCAAGGGCTAGAACATATCAGATTTTAAAGGAAATCTAAAATTTTCATCGGCCAATAGAGCCACCTTAATAGACATAAAGCATACGATTAGGATGATTATAAATGTCATCTATCGGTCTGTTGTGATCATATAAAAACCATTTTATTTTACAAATAACCCGATAAAAAAGGTCTATATATGGATCTTATCGGCGACGAAAAAACCCAACTGATATATCAGGTTGGGTCGGTCGGTCGGGCTTTCCCCATTCAAAATTACACCAAAAATATACAAATCAGTAACCAGTAAACTAATAATTATTGTGTGTGTCGGTACTTATTTCCACGTGAAATGTTTTTCAACAATTTCTAAAACAAAATATTGATCGGTTCGTCGCCTTAGGCCTTATTATAGGCATCGTGTTGCCTTCAGTGACTGACCCCCCCCCCCCCCCCCCCCCCCCACAAAAAAAAATAAAAAATAAATAGGTTCGCATATTCTTTTGTATCTTAAACTTTACAAAAATTGTCAAAATATTACTTTTTTCTGCCTAAAATGCAAAGGTTTGCTAGAATAAATATTCTGTATACTATAATCAAAAGCACGACAGCCACGGTCTCTGGCAGTAATAATTTTCAGCAATTAAAAACCCTGGCTGACCGACCCGCCCTTAAATTTGTTGGGACTTGAGGGCAACAAAACAATTGTTTTGCCTTATCTCTTGCTTACCTGTGTTCCTCTTTCGCCGAACAGATTTCTTCTTTCCTGAATTGTACCTGTGGAAAATCAAACAAAAGGTCTGATAGAATTAATATCTCTGGAATTGTTCATAGTCTCAACATGTTCTTCAACAACGAATTAGAACAATAATTATTTGCCTGTACGATTTTACTTATGAAAATAGTTTAGGCCTACCGCAAAGTAAAAGATGTGTAGCTACGTTACATAGCATGTCGATAGATAATATAATACTAATAGACAATTGTTTTTATTTTTGTTTTGGCGATTTAGTCTTTTAAACTCTGAAAAGGGGGATTGAGAGACCCTTTTTTTCAGCTGAATGGTGTGAAGTGTTTGCACACTTTTACTGTTAACAAGATATCCTGACCAAAAAGCTGTTTTTAATTTCTTCAAAATAAAAAGCTTACACCGATAAAGGTGTTACATACCATAAATGAAACAAACCATTTGTATGAGTGTCGACCTGTCCTTGTCTTATGGGCCCCTCACATGTATCCGTGTGAGCTGGGCGGCCCCTTACCGTCTTATAGAAAAACAACAGAGTCCAACAGGGTGAAAAATCAGCAAAAAATGTCAACGGCCGCATTGATTTTTTTTTTGTCACCGGGTTGATACTGTTCTATACCGGGTCCTTATCGGCCTGGAACCGGGCTCATACCACCTCCTCACCAGGTCCTCACCGGCTGAAACGCTTGGGTACCGACCGAACCGCCTTGATAACGTCATCAAACTGCCCTGTATAAGCTGAGCGCTCAAGCTCGCCGCTTCACTCACATTCCGGGAATCTCTGTATTACTCACATGTATCCGTGCTGGCCGGCCCATTACCTTGTGAGAAATTGGTGCAGACGGCGGCACACGGTGATGTCACACGGTGGGCCATTTACCGTCCGTTCAACACGTTGCCGGGGACATTGCCGGCCATCCGCGCCCGGCAGGAAGTTTGACCGTTCTCAAAACTCCTGCCGGGTGAGTAAATGCGGCGGCAAACGGTGAGAGCCCGGTTTGTGGACGGTATAAAGACGGCACACCCGTTTCGCGCTCGTTCGCAGGGCGGTAATGGTAAGCGGCCACCTTACCGTCTAATAGAAAAACAACAGAGTCCAAACAATCAGTAAAAATGTCAACGGCCGCATTGATTTATTGTTGTGGCCACCGGGTCCATACCGTTATATTATACCGGATCTATACTGGGTCCTCATCACCGGCCGGATACCGGGCTCACCGTCCTCATACATTTCTAGCTTACCGTTCTCACCGGGTGCATAGCACCTCCTCACTGGGTCCTCGGTCCATACCGCTCTACACCGCGTCTGTAGGTACCGGGTTCTCGCCGGCCTGGTACTGGGCTCACCGGCCTCATACAGGTCTAGCTTACCGTTCTCACCGTGTCCTCACCGTGTGCATACCACCTCCATACCGGTTCCTAACCGGCCGAAACGTATTGATTACATCATCAAACCGGCCTTCTTAAGCTGAGCGCTCAAACTCGCCGCTTCATGTGCATTCCGGAATTCGTACGACCAACATCTATAATACAGCATGCCTGCTGAGAGTCCGTTCCGCGAACGGTTACCAGGCTGCATGCGGCTGTTCGCAGCCCGTCGCTAAGATAAGATGGTCGACGTCCACCACCGTCCATCACCGCCCTGCGAACGGACGCGAAACGGTTGCGAAACGGGTGCGCCGCCCTTACAATTCCTCATACCGGGCTCTCATCGTTCGCTGCCGCTTTTTCTCACCCGCCAGGAGTTTTGAGCATTTTCAAAACTCCGGTGGTCGGCAAAGTCCCAATGTAAAGTGGTCAACGGACGGGAAACGGCCCACCGTGTGTGCCGCCGTCCGCACCCATTTTTCACACGGTAAGGGGCCGCCCAGCTCACACGGATACATGTGAGGGGCCCATTAGGTCCAATCACTTTGAGATACCGTCTTTGGATGACAACATATACCACAATTTTTAAAATGTAATCAAAATATTCTAAAGATTGACAATCATTGCAACAAGTTATGTGAATCAATCAAAATGTTAAAAGCACTTACATAATTCTTGGTTTAGTTTATATCAGCTGATACCCCTAACAAGATGACAGACACTGCGGTGTTCAATGTTTCCCGCCAAACGGTTGAGAATGCAGTGAGACGTGTAGGTAAAGGCGTCTGTTTTATATGTCTTAAACCACCTTAAGCTTGACCTTGGCGCTTCTAAGAATTCGCTACTGTAAAAGTGGATATTTTCGCGCTATATATATATATATTTTGAATGACGCACGAATGTATTTCTGTGTTGTATACAATGTAGGTCTATGTGATGAAGCTACAATTCGTGAATTTAAAGAATCGCGCGAAAATTACCCCTTTTACAATATTCTACTTCAAATTGAACGACTAGACGATATATGATAGAAGATAAAGTAATACCTTTATTTATTTTTCTAATTATCCGATGCGTGAGACGATAGCCTACACAGTGCACAAAAAAGTAACTAACCAGATAATAAATATGCTCATAACTCCAAAACTATAACTCCTACGTACAAAAATTAATCGGTAAAGAAAGAAATTTCTTCTCTTTAATTTGAGATGTTATACACGTGAAGATTGACTGAATAAACAGAGCCATGTGTCTAAAACCAAAACAAAGTACTTTTTCATTTAGCATTTGGTTCTTGTACACGGTGCAGCAATTAGCAGATTATCGATTACCTGGTGGCGACAACTCATCGGTCGATAGTAATATGAGGATTAGGGATGCTTCAGTTAAAGAATGTTTTTAGACCGCAGGCCTCCGTGCTATATATTGTCTGACATTAACGCGGACGTATGGCGTCATTGTTCGCAAAAACATAATACTACTGAACGCACTTGTCAGACAATATATAACACTGGTACAGTCTAGAAACAAAACCCCTTTATTCTCATTCTTTAAACAGTCGTACTTTGTGAGCACCGTATATACGACAGACGCTAAAAGCACCACGTACCTTGATTTGTCTAAATATACAATAAGCGACGTTTTTTGCGAGAGTGGATCAACTAATCAGAAATTGCAATTCAATGCAGACGACTGCTAACGCATTTTTTTATTTTTTTATTTAGCATCAGAACCAAATCTAATACAATGTTGCATTGTACACTACGCTATTCGCTCTTTGCACGAATCTGCCATTTGTAAGAAGAGCCTCAAACTGGAATCAGATTGAAAGGAATCTCACAATGTCTCACTGCCTGACCAATCATATTGTGCAGAGTCAAACTAGTTACAGAATGTTATGGACTAGTCCTATTCAATGCGGTTCCAGTTCAAGGCGATTAGGCATGTACAGAAAATGTGTCATTTAAGCATGCGGTAAGACAGGCATCGTCATTCTGCAGCACATTCGGGCATGAGTGATTTACACTAGAAACCAAAAGTCTTAGGACACTTGGTTATGTTAAAATCATCCAAGATATATGTTACCACCCCACTCCCCCCCCCCCCCCCCCCCCTTCCCTAAGAATTTTCGTAGATTGTGATGAAACGCAAATGACAGTAACCTAGGGCGTCTAGGTGATCGCTTTTACATCCCTCGCGCTCTTATGACGACATTTCTTTAGAGTACAACCTTACCCGGGGGTAGAGGAAGCCTTCAATGTCCGATAGAAGAGGGTGGTTGCCACCTTACAATTTTGTAATCGCCATTTGGCGAAAATTTCATTTTTCACTGTACAGCGGGATTTTGAGGTCGGTCATGTTTAGTGACGTCATTGTGACGTCATGCGTGAGATCTTGGTGTGTTTTGTTCCTGGTTCCGTTAGGTTCATCTCTTTATGTTTTATATTTTCATTAAAAGATAGTAGATTCTGCTTGATATGGCCCTTTTGTAAAAGGTGCATAATGAACTCATTTGAAAATACACTCCATACCGAAAAAACATACTTACATAACGTACATTACATTCACTTCGACACATAAACGGGATATAATAACCAGAGATTATATGACAGGGAATACAAAATAAAGGAAAGCGTACACGTGTATGCATTACCAACGATACTACATCTGCCAGATATTGGCTGACATTGAATATCAAGAAAATGAAAATGTACGCTTGAATGCATTTGTACAGGAAAGGGGAGATTGGTATGTAATTACGCCTTGAAAAGGGGTATTCGAATTGTTAGCAGTTAAAGGTAGATGACCCGATCACATTTTCGTAACACAGAATTATTTCAAACATACGGAGATTTTTATATCATTTGAAAGCTCGTATTTTTCTCATCATCATACTGAAATTTGACGGCCTAAATCGGTATAATTTACGGAAAAATCGATGAAATAACGTCAAATTACCGCGAATGATACAGCGGGATTTTGAGGTCGGTCATGTTTAGTGACGTCATTGTGACGTCATGCGTGAGATCTTGGTGTGTTTTGTTCCTGGTTCCGTTAGGTTCATCTCTTTATGTTTTATATTTTCATTAAAAGATAGTAGATTCTGCTTGATATGGCCCTTTTGTAAAAGGTGCATAATGAACTCATTTGAAAATACACTCCATACCGAAAAAACATACTTACATAACGTACATTACATTCACTTCGACACATAAACGGGATATAATAACCAGAGATTATATGACAGGGAATACAAAATAAAGGAAAGCGTACACGTGTATGCATTACCAACGATACTACATCTGCCAGATATTGGCTGACATTGAATATCAAGAAAATGAAAATGTACGTTTGAATGCATTTGTACAGGAAAGGGGAGATTGGTATGTAATTACGCCTTGCAAAGGGGTATTCGAATTGTTAGCAGTTAACTTATATGGAGTAAATTTACAATCACGTGCACTTTAACTGGTCTTACACTATTGGAGTTATAACAGGGAGTACCAGGAGAGAGCAAATCCTTGGCACGTTATACAGGCGAGCTGCTCTCACAGATGATCTGATATGGAGAGCCAACACTCTCACTCACTCCGGCGATATCTGTCGGACGTTAACTATGGCTCTCAAAACACGCCTATCCTCCATGCAGGCCTTCATCTCAGCAGGTGTTTGTTCAGTGTCCTGACATAGGATATCCACAGAGCTTAACATCTGACGTCCCGCATTTCTTTTGCAATGAACTGGTTTCCATAGAACGAGATCTGATACCACATCTCCAGAACGTCTGACACAGTGTCCAGCAAACTGTAGCCGCCCTTCTTGATTCTTTAACTAATTCTAGGAAGAACACCATAGAGTTCTTTGTTGGTGATATGTGACTTCCAACTTATATCGAGAGCTGATCTAAGAGGCCTGGTGTAGCATCCATCCAATAGTTTGCGAACTTTAGTTGTAACTGTCCATGTTTCTGAGCCATATTTTGTTGAGCTTACATGCCTTCCATGTTAGTGCCTTCCTTGTTTTGATATGCTGCAAGCTGCTCGATGTCCAGGATCCCAAATATTAAGGGATTAAGCGATAGTAAGAGGATATCTGATGTGGAGCACCAGGGAAGGGAAATTTACACTTGCATTTAATTGAACGCCTTACAAGGAAATACTGAAATGTTCAAAGCTGATCTGATATGAAGTAACTGGGAAGGGAACTTTACATGTATACCACACCGCCAATTTTCGTGCCCATTGGATCACATGCTAAAGGAGGGTAGCAAAAAGCCAATTTTCTTGCTTATAAAGACGCTGGATTTTTCAATTTGATATTTTCCTGAAAGTTCATGAAATGTTTGATCATTTAATCACAAAAATTAATATGATGAAATTCTATTAGATTGAGTCTGTATTAATCCATTTTAACTTAGTAATGCCCTTTTTCCTATTCTGCTATCTACTGAAGATAGCATAAACTTACTAAATGAAGAATGCTCAATAGTCAAATAGTATGTTTAAGCATTTGTACCTTGTTTATTCATAGAAACCATTACTGATTATACAGCTTAGAATGATATAGGGAAGTTTTATCTCATTAAATTGATTGAAAATAGTGAGTCTTTGATTTCTCTAGTTCTCGTTTACTAATGTATTGGGGGGGGGGAACATTTTATTTTTTTAGCGTGGTATCACAAAGGGGTATATCAATAGTCAGAGGTTATCTTACATGAAGTACCAGGGAAGAGAAAATGTACACATACATGTAATTGGACCGCTTAGAAGGTCATATTGTTTTGGTTACCATAATTGATTTGGGATTAACCAACATCAAAGTACCTGGTTTAGAACTTTTTGTATTAGGTGTACCTAACAGCGAGGTACTAATACCGAATGCTAGAAGGGATCATCGAAATCGTGGGTGAGGGTGTATTGCCCTACGATTGCAAAAAGCGTCGTGAGTTGTCAAGATCATCACTACCAAAAGTGTGGACTTAACTCTTTCTCTTCCATTATCATTGTTCTCAACCCTTGTCAAAAATGATAGATATAAAATATATATATTTATTTATTGTCATTCGTGTCATTGTCATAGATTTAATATCTCGCATGGGTTGTTTTGAAGAGATCTTCGCGTTCGTTTTATCACTTGTACTTGTTTCGTCATGATAATCATTACATAACTATTTCTCTGTAGGGAAGATCGGAATCCTAGAAAAATGATCAAATCTCTCCTGTAAATAGCCGACCTTTCAGGTAATAAATATGAACGTTAGTATTATAGAAATAACTTGATACCAACTCCAACGAAATGCCATGAGGGAAGTTTGACGATTGAGCGCTCACACTAAACCGGTTTAACCCGCCAATGTCTGGTCAAAAACCAGGAGACCTCAGAGGATAGACTATATATACACAGATGAAGATAGATGAAGATAATGAAGACGAGCTACACTCCGCAACACGGAGATTTTTCCCCAACAGATATCTTCCAATATAATTACATCGGGAGTGCTCATCTTAAAAAGGGTGAAATTAAGACTCTGAAGATGACTGCACTGGTAATATACCAATGAATTAATCGTCTTTGTCAATATTTTTCACGGATAACCATCCACACAGTACAAGCGCACTGGTCGCTGAACCCCAATATCATACACTAGTTTATTGTCATTGTCAACATTCAAAATATGAAGAGCTTTGTTGCAAAAGGGCTATGGTGCATTTTTTTCAAAAATGAGTTTGATATAGAAAAATGTATAGGGCACAATCATATGTTTCAAGGAAACAAAGTCATTTTTTTCTTCAAAAAGACGAACATCTCATTGTATACAGCCATTGAAGTTGTTGTTTGTTGCAAAAGGGCTTGTTTCCATAATTAATTTTGGATACAACCCTTTTGAAAGAAAACAATAACTTCAATGGCTGTATACAATGAGATGTAGGTCTTTTTGAAGAAAAAAATGACTTTGTTTCCTTGAAACATATGATTGTGCCCTATACATTTCTATATCAAACTCATTTTTTGAAAAATGATTAAAATAAATGATTTGTTTTGTGTGGTATTTTCTCTAATGTACAAACAGACGAGTTTTGTTTCAAAAGGGCTTACATCCAATTTTTCAAAAAAAATTAAACATGATTTAAAAAGGTTTTTCAATTGCTCATCTTGAATACTTAGAAACAGTTTTTCGCGTTTTTCTCAAAAAGAGCCAGGATGTAGGCCCTTTTGCAAAATACCTCTTCATATACAGCTAAACGAATTTAGAAGTTCCTCGCCGCAATAATGAGCTGCATGCTTCGGTGCGTTTTGGTAAAAACGTGTCGTTGAACGGTAAATTCGGTCCCGTGCGGTTGTACAGCAAGTGCCAGTAATTCAACCTTCTATCACTTAGTGATTTTTCAATTCGAATTCTTGGTATTCACAATGCATCAGTGGTTTCCTAATTGATTAGCTCTTAATTGGCGAGTCACCTTTACAGCAGCGAATGAATACAGAAGGGGGTTGGCACGCATCATATGCCAACAAAATGCATGCGCAAGACCACAATTTCTCACATACGCTTGGATTCCATAGCGTGCGGAGAGATAAATATTTCTCGCCAATTCTGAACTGGCTAAACTGTATTGGCATCTTAATCCATAGTAAAAAGTATGGACCATGTCCTATGATGGTATGAAATTGGATCGATTGAGTCCATATGTATTGCTCTAGAGCTATGAGTTTTAAAAATATTCTTTACCAATATTACCAATAAGACCTATATTTTAAAACTCAAAACTATCTTGGACTTATCCTCGAAATGTAAGATGTTATCTTTAGACGTCTAACTTCACACATTCTACGTGTTACCTTAGACGGTCACACGTTCTACGTGTTACCTTAGACGTATTATCGTACACGTTTTCTTTATACTATGGTCACTCATATATAAGCACTGCTGTTAATATTATTTCAAAATGGGTGCTATTTGAAAGAATTGGTCGCATTTTTATTCAAATATTCAGGTTAAGATATACCATTACACAAGATAATAATCGTCTTTATCAAAATGGCTACAGTCAAAGAAGATTTCTTGATGCACCCCCAGGATGCTTCACTTTCATCACATGACCACTGATTACTATCACCAGTGTCTACTGGTTCCCATCGACATTACAGTGCAAGGAAATGCTTATAAAGTTGTTAAACGAGGGTCTTTAAGAATATCCTGTTGCAAGTAATATGATTGATGTGTCTTTAATACAGTCCTCTCTTGATTTTCTTAAAGACCCTATATTTTTTATAAATACAAGTTTTAGTTCGAATTCAACTTCTTTCATATTTGTAGCCAAGTTTACCCTATCTGCACCATGTATTACTAATGGTAGAGGTCAGACGACCTCCAGCTGTTAATTACTTTAAGACATGTGTGGCACTGTTTGTTTTGGTAATAAGCCTTGCTTGTACTGTAGGGGCGCTAAGCATGATGGGGTACATCAAGAAATCTTCTTTGGGCTACAGTTATGAACACAAACTGGTTCTAATTATACAAATGGTCCAATAACCAGCTTGAACTACGGACAAAGTCAACAAATGCTGCAAAACGCTTCATTTGTCTCATTTTTCTATTGTTCAATTGATCTTTAACATTGACGTTAGACTGAAAATTATATTTAATTATTTGAAGTTGTTCTTTCTCCGAATAGCTACAAATAACTGTTCTGTGTTTTTGACTTTTACTCTATGCTATGGTCAATATACTACATATAGTACCGTTATCCTTAACAACAAGTTTCTTATTTTATTTCTGCTATGCGAAATTGACATACATCTTGACTGTGTGTCTATAACATATAGGGAATTAGGCCTAATTTAAGGTTGGTGACTGCGTGCCGCCCCCTCGGGGCAATCCCTTGGTACCAAAACAAAGTCAACGATTTCAAACAAGAACCTTAGAATAGTCCGTATACAAAGTCACCAATCTTATTCATAACTGTCATTTAATGTTGATTAGCATCCAAATTGTAAATATTAAGTTATTCTAAAGGTTTATATTTTGACTACTTTGGAGTTCATATTTTTGTGTCATTTCCTCCTGAGGTAAATAAACACCACCCCCATTGAATAACGGAGCAATCTAGGGGGTTCCCCACTAAGTCATTGTTTTTCTCTGGATTGACCAATAGCGGAGAAGCTTTTATAAAGAACGATTATGAGATAGACCAATCACAGTTCTGCAACTATTTATATGCATGTTCAGGGCCACAAATTAATTTAGTTTTTGATTTGCAAACAATCACAGAAAATAAATAAACAAACAACAGAAGTTTCTTCATTCCCGATCCTGTAAAAAATTCAGAAGCAGGAAAGATCAAGTTTGCCGATTGGATATAATATTATATGAAATATGATTTCATACCCTGGACGAATATTTCGTCTGAGATCTACCGTACGAATACATTTTTGAAGCTATTTTTTGTAAGCTTATTTCATTATTGAAAAAGTCAACGCAAATGATGTCTCATCATATAAATCATGGATCCATGGATCAAAGTCGAATCACTTCAACAACCTTCTTATGTTTATGGTCAATTGATGGGGAAATATAATCAAAATCGCAGCTAAATCATGTTGTACGATTCCATTCTTTGTATTACCTGCTTGTTTAGAGACGACGTTATTCGGTGAGTAATGATTGATGACCTAGACCTACATTGACTTAATCAATCATGTTAATTAGGATCGTGAGCCTTTTTGACAAACAAAAGTGTGTTGTCTTGCCCTAGTATCAGTTGCAGTGTTAGTGTTTATCAAGCTTTGGCAAACATTAAATGGGTTGTCATGTGTCGTAGACGGGATGGCTATCATATGCCTAGCTAGGAGTAGGCTCATACGTAGGCCTAGTTTAGTTAATTTAGCCTAACATTTTTTAATTTTGTCAGTTTCGGTTTTAAAACAAAAATGGATGACGCCTGACTTCGATTTTGAATACGTTTCTTGAATTGAAACATTTATAAAGTCACCTTTTGATGAGACATATCCCTGCTCTGTAGGCTGTTTATCATGGTTTTTTTGCGTCCCAGTCCAAATTTTATACTAGTTTGTTAGCCCTGTAATCAGATTTATTTCACTGATGCTTGATACGGCCGTGTTTGCCGGTGAGACTGCGACAGACGCGCAACGTTAGAGCGGTGTTTAGCTTGCGCATGACATAGTTACATTGTACATCCTCGTCACTTGTGTCATTTGGGGTCCATGATGAAGCTTACAAAATTTCACCGAGTCTCGAGTCTGCTGAGGGACGTCCAGTTACCAGTATCTGTAGACTGTAGGGCAGGCTAGCCGCCGCGCTGACAAACACACACGCCAGTTATTCAAATCATGCAGACCAAATTTGCCGTTCATCATTGACATTTTACACGATATAAAAATGGTGTTTTGTTGTGTTTTCATGTAGTATTTATTCTTGAAAGTACCGCCGCGATCGCGAGTAGTCGTGTCACGTGTATCCATGTTCAGGGCTCACTCAAGCAAACATCTGCCTCTTGTTACCACCTCAAAACGCCCCGCCCCAGGTCATTGATGCGCGTACAAGTGAATTTTAGAGGTCTTGGCAATATATCAATAACCCGCGTTGTGCGTTCGCGTTTCAATATAACGATCAATTTGAGTGGAAGCGCGATGGTACGCACATATTCAAAAGTTATGAATACATGTCTATCATCGCCATAAGTGAGATTTGCAATATAATCTCAAGAGAAAGTCTCCAAATTACAGGTATGATATGCATCTATCGTAAACTCATAGATTTGAGAGAAAGGTTCAACTCCCATATCAGGTCTGAGGGGCTCCTTATTAATTAATTAATTTGAATTTGTAACAAAGTGCAACTGTTTCAATAATGTTCCATAACAATCGTGCCACTTGCAATCCCCTGGCACCACTTACTCTTTCAAATAATGTGTCACTGTAACTTCATGCAAGTGACACATTATTTGATTGCAAGTGAACGTAATACTTTGCACGGCAGTCACGAGGTTTTACCAATATTGCAGCAGATCAGTTCATTCAAAGCAATTTTGGCACAGCAGAGGGTTTTGCTATGTTGAAAGCTAAATTCATAAGGATTGGCTAGATCGTACATTGGTATAAGAGTTTGTATCACTTATCAGAAGCTTCAGGAAAGGAGTTCTGCGTGTAGGTTACTCAAAACGAAGGGAACTAAATGAGGTAAACTTCCCATAAAAGGATCCCAAAAAAACATATTGCAGCTTCGTATACTCTCAGTTATGTATTATCATAAAACATTGATCTCGCAGTTTGATCTAGCTTCTGATATTTAGTGACAAGCTTGTATACCAATGTACGATCTCGCTTCGATGTATGCAAGGTTATTCAGACTACGGAATCTACATGTATGTTCAAACTACAGTATGCAAAAAAAATCTAAACAGAAAATGTAATGGTACCTAGTTAGTTTAGTACTAACTTGGTTTGATACTTGCTTTCTTAATTCAACCATCTTTTTGTTTATATACGTCGTATAAGATCGATCACGTTGTATGCCTCAGTTTTGAAAAATAGATATACATTTTATATAATAGGCCTATGTGTAAGGGAAATGATGATAAGTTGCCGCTTTTGAATTGGGAGATGACATTGTTGTGCAAAGCCTACATCAAGAATAGTCTTATTATTTGACATGATGTTATCCATGAAACTATAAGGGATAAGTACTAAGCAACTATATATAATGTCACGGCTATTGCTGACATATACTAAAATAGCCGCAATTTTGATATACTATTTTTTCAGGTCGCACACACCTAGATTTTTGGCATCATCACTTTTCTTAAAGTAAAAGGTATATACTATCATACAAAACCAACCGTACCAACGAGGTGATGTATTATAACTAGGGGACTTGTATGGCCAATTTTGCTCTACTATTTAACAGTTGGTAGTCAGTGGTCAGTCTAATGTTCCGGTCGATAGTATTAGATTCCCTTATTTCCATTTACGTGGAGGTTTCCTCTCTCGGCTTGCTCGATTTCGATGGCCTCAAAAATAGATTTGAAGTTACCAGCACCAAAACCCTGTTGATAGAAAAACATACATACATGTAGTGAAAGTATGCGAATGGTTGAGAACAAATTACAGTGTATGACATGTGAGTTATATCCCGAGGCTGATTTATTGTCTATTTATATTCTCGAATCTCTAAAAACAAATTGGTAATACTTCATTGAATAAACTGAACAAACTACAGGGCGTGTCAAAAAGTGACCAAAAATAATTAAAAATACATCCCATGTTTTTTATTTTCACAAAACAGACCTAAGCCCTGTGTAGAAAGCCCCATTAGTCCTCTATCAAATACACGTTATCCCATTGAATTCCAACCCCTAACTCTTGAGGTATGATCAATTCAGTAACAAGAATGTGAATCCCACTTTGACTACTTTTTGAACACAAATTCCAATGATAATTTATAGGATACATCAATGTAATGCTTAAAATAAAATACATTTAAATATTCTGCGGTTTGTCATGCAGAATATGAAGAAAAAAATGAAATGCTCAACTTGAACTATCAGCATTTAGTAGATCAATTATTATCGATTTTATTGATTATTAAAAGTGGCCAAAGCTGAATTTGGGATTTGCCATAATATGATAACATAAGCTCCAAAATGGATAGAAAATATTTGTATGACACATTAAAAGATTGCTGAACATGATTATTACTATTTTACACCTAATCTTTACCTTAATTTTTTCAAAAATCGAGGTATTCTATCTGTCGTGTTTCTTTCTTCATCTTTCAATCTTTCTTGCAGACCCATCCACAAAATGCATCTCCAACATCTTACCTACTACAATCACCAGACTTGTTCAGTAGAACCCCCCACCTAACCTTCATATATGGTGTTCACAGTTTGGGGTCAAAGGTCACACAGGGGTCACACGGGGTCAAAACGTGATTTTCACTTAAAACGCTCTTGCAATTTAGTGAAATGACCTAGGATCGTCAGAATCGGTCAACATATTCCTTTTGATCGTACGCATATATGATAGGTTCGGTTTTTAAAATGAAAACTTATTTGGGGTCACTAGGGGTCAAAATGTAAATTTTCAATTCGATCACTAAAAATGCATCTTGTCTCAGAGGAAATGACTGATGACCTTCATAATTAGTCAAAAGATTCCTTGTGTCCATGCACATATAGGGTGTTCAGCGATTAAAAGTGACATGTCATACGGGGTCACTAGGGGTCATTGAACTATACAGTCATTGAACTTTTTTCTTGTGCGCATTGATAAGCCTTGAAAAAAAGTCGATCATAAGTTTGGGGTCAAAGCGCAAGAAAAGGTCACTAGGGGTCAAAATGTGATTTTCACTTAAAACACTCTTGCATTTTAATGAAACGACACAGGAACTTCAGAATCGGTCAACATATTCACGATTACCATCCCCATATATAATACTCCGGTTTCTAAAATCGAAAAATGTTTGGGGTCACTAGTGGTCAAAATGTACATTTTCACTCCATTCACTCAAAATGCTCCGAGAGGAAATGACTGATGATTGTCAGAATTGGTCCATTTTCACTCCATTCACTCAAAATGCTACTTGTCCGAGAGGAAATGACTGATGATTGTCCGAATTGGTCAAAGGATTCCTCGTATCAATGTACATATAGGTTGCTCCTGCACTAAAAGTGACATGTCACACGGGGTCATTAGGGGTCATTGACCTATACAGGGGTATAATTGAAGACATTCTCAGATTTTAACCGGTCAAACTTCAAGAAGAGGTCACTAGGGATCATTTTCTCATAAGAAATCAAGGTAGCCTGGTCTTAGGCCAGAGCAAGATCTAGTTATATTTGTCATGGCCAAACAAATCATGTTTCACGTGGAATACTTGACCTAGAAATTGACCGATTGAGATTTGAAGTATTATTATGCTTTCAGACATTCCAAAATTTCACAAAATATTTCAAAATTTCAAAATTATTGAATTTTATTACCATATTTGGAATCAACATGAGAAATGAATTGAACTAAGTACAAACATGTCGAGTATTGGTTCAGTAATCCTTTAGATATACTTTGAAAATTAGGAGAGGTTTTCGAAAAATCTGTTTTGTATGGTAAAACTAATAGCCGCGTGGAAAGTGTGAAGCATGTGTCACAGAAAGTGGATCCCAACTTATGGCACATGACCACAGTTAAATTACTGCCAACAAGATTGCTGCTAATCGTTTCATCTACAGTCATCAAAAAAAGTAACTATACAGGTAATAAATGGACTTTTAACTCTACACATTTACATCCTACCTAAAAATGTTAATCATAAAGTTGTTGAAAAATGTATCTTCTTTAATATGAGATATTGCACGCTAGGATCGGTTGAATATTGAACAAGTGACAATCCAAAATGTAAGGTAAAGTCACAATTTCATTTTCACATTTTACATTTCAACACGGGGGAGAGAATGACAGGTAGCGTGTGTGTGGTGTATTGATCCATCGGAACAATTCGGCCGACTGTCCAACCTGCGCATGCATCCCCCAATTGCACTATCGGTAATCGATAAGGTACGTAGATGGTCCGCGTGTAGAAAATAAAAATGTGAAAATGAAAATCGGACTTCACCTTACATTTGGGAGTGTCATTTCCTCAATAATCACCCGATCTTAGCGTGCAATATTTCATATTAAAGAAGACAAATTTGTCAAGAACTTTATTATTTAATATTCTGAGGTAGGATATATATTTTAAGAGTTAGAAGCCCATTTATTACCTGTATAGTTACTTTTTTGATGACTGTATATTGTAATCTTACCCAATGATTATGGTGATGAATAACCTCGAGAAACATCGTCGGTCTATCCGCCATAGGTCGTGTGAAGATTTGTAACAGATAACCGTTGTCATCAAAGTCAACCAAAATCTCTTCCTTTTCCAGCTGAAAATGACAATGTTGTTTCATTACAGAGTGATTCAAAAACAGTTGTGCACGAATTGAAATGGCCCTTTGACCTCAATGTGTTCATTGAACCATGAACTTGTTTTGTAAGCTGACAATTTTGTCACCATTCCAATGGGATTTACACATGGCTGTTACCGTAGCGTGACTAAATTGAGAGCGAACGGTGTGTTGCGTTTGGCTTTACTCGGTGATGTGTTTGAGGCTGTGCCTTCAATCTGGATAAAAACTTAGTTTCATACAGTTTTACAGTTACAACTTTGTAAGGATTCAGAAAAATCAGCCCTGTTTGTACAACAAAACGTCAATTTTGATAAAAACTGAGTTTTGTACAGTTTACAATTACAACTTGTAAGGATTCAGAAAAATCAGCCCTCTTTGTACAACAAAACATCAATTTTGATAAAAACTGAGTTTTGTACAGTTTTACAATTACAACTTGAAAAATCAGCCCTCTTTGTACAACAAAACGTCAATGTTGATTAAAATTGAGTTTTCTACAGTTTTACAAGTACAACTTGTAAGGATTCAGAAAAATCAGCCCTCTCTGTACATTGAACAAAACGTCGATTGATATAATCTTTCATTGGGGTCGGCTGCGAATTTCTTGACCGTGTAAGTGTAACGACGAAAGGGTTCTGAATCGAAATGGCAGCAATAATTGGCCAAAAGCGCTTTTGGGAATGTGCTTGCACGGGTGAAAGCGCTATCTGTCTAATTGTTATCATTTATTTATTATAAAGCTGTTTTCTTTATTTCGTTAGTGGGAACAGAAGAAATGACCATTATTAATGTTCATCTTTCGCATTCTGAAGTAAATTATATATGAGAAAATTAGTCAACATTACTGCGTACCCCTTTAAAGACCTGAATATCAACATAGATAACTAAGGGTCCATATCCAAACTCTCAGTGCTTTTAAATCGTTTTTCTAGCGATTTAAAAGCGCTTTTCCAACGGTATTTCGTTCTATTGTTAAAAGCATCGGAAAAAGATCGGTGATTAACTAGAAACCTCTCTACTTATCTGGCGTTAACAATAGAACTATTGTAGTACTCTTGATGGCCCAATTAGTGAAGCAGACACATGAAAGCGCGAGGAAGATTGTGTTATTAAGCTGACCAGTGTTCACCCGACCCCTGTTGTGACGTAGAGAGCGACCCATTTGCCAGATTGTACACCTATCGGGTTTCTAGTACAAGTCCCGGGGGGGGGGGCACTGACATTTGAAAAGGGTATAGTTAGGTGCCGCGCTGAAGACCCCCTTTTCACCCTCTGCTGCTAGTTCTTATGACCCCCCCCCCCCCCCTTTTTTGAGCCTGCATCAGTTCTTAAGACCCCGTTTTCATTGAAAATTCAAAAATCGCGAAATTTTGCGTTCCAAAGCACCAATTTTGTGTTCCAAAGCCCCAATTTTTCGAAAATTTTGCGTTCTTAAACCAAAATAAATCGAAAATTGAACTATAGGCCAGTTCTCAAGACCTATTTTTTTGGGAAAAAAATCTGTTCCTAAGACCCTATTTTTCGTCATAAAATCCACTCAGTTCAGTTCTTTAGCCCCCTTTCTGAGACCCTGGGCGGCACACCCCTACCCCAAAAAAAGTTGAGTGCCCCCCCCCCCCCCCCGGGTACAAGTGCCAGGTTTTATCATGGCAGGTGATAGAGGCTAATCGCGACACTCCTCAAACCCCGACTCAAACGATATGTTTGTAGCCGCCTATTCATTGCTAGGCTTATCGTAATCCACTCGTTAACGTCATAAGAATAATCCTCCTTGAAGTGGCCTTTAAAGACTATTGTTCAGCCGTGGATGATTTTAGAGTAAGCAGGGAGGTGTCAATGACACCTCCCTGGTACAAGCATGGATAATGTTATCATTCAATACTAAACAATATGGGAGCCATTAAACATACAACGTGTTATTGTTTTCTGGTATAGGCATAATGTGTGTAATCAAGTAGCATTATGAATCTTACTCCCCTAAATAGTGTCATTTTTCTGCGTTTTTAGACTATTTAAGAATGTTGCATACACTCTGAACGTGACCTAATAAATAATAAATAAATAATAAATATGAAGAAATTAAGTAATTAATGTAAATAAATAATATATAGATTAATAATTATATCAATAAAATAGTATATTAAGGCCTATTTATAATTAATTGATTGATAAATAATTAAATAAACATCAACAATTAAGAAAGTAAATACAAAATAAATAAATAACGTTAAAATTATGTCAATATAAACGAAAACCCCGAACGGACGTATAATGAGAGAACAATAATAAATATTATATTTCGGCATACTTAAAACCCTAACCGACCTCTACCCAGACTCGACCGCTCTAAGCATAGAGCACAAGGAATATAAACCGCCACAAAGATTCGAACGTACGGCCTGCTGATTGAGAGTCCAAATCTTTACCAACTGAGCTATTTCGATTTTCCTGAAATCCTCAGCGCTTTATACCCAAATATAGTTCTCATTCAACTATTCCCTAAATACACACGGGTTTTTCAACACGGTGTTGTTGTCTATAAAATGAGTCTATGATTTATTAGATTTAACGAATAACAAATCCCGTACTTTGTGAACCGATTCTTAAAGGGACGTGTACATCTCAAGTGTTTGTCCTGGACAAAAATCACATGACTCGCTTCGCTCCCAAGTCCTCGCGTGCCCGGCAAAAAGCCCATGATGCAATACTAAGTCGTAAAAGTGTGCACATAAATCGACAAAATGCTGTACAAACGAAATATAATATATCTAGAATTGTTTCAAAAAGTAGTGTTATTCGTTACATTTAAATCAGAATTACTTTCTTTAACAGTAAATAATCAACTTTTGAGCGAGAAACTATCTTAAAACTACAAAGATTAAGAAATATAAAGCATTTTAAACATCTAATTAAGAGAAGAGTGGTATGTTGAACCATATTACTTTTGTTTGTTATTGCGTTCACATAGCGCATAGTTGGCTCAGCGGTAGAGCATTGGACTAGTAAACCGGAGGTCGTGGGTTCGAATCCTATCACGTTTTGAAATTTTATTTTAATCGTTTATATACATTTGTTTAAAATTAGTTTTCGATATTGTTTATCATTTCGTATAATTATTCATTATTGTTCAATTATAGTTTATTTTGGAATGTGGAATTATTTACGATTTCATTTTAATTTTCCACTGACTGTTTAGTGTGCATGGCATCATGAAATGTGAATGAACCGCGGTATACCACCGAACTGTCCTAGTCCTATGCAACAGGCCAATACAATAGAAACTCGTTGTGTGTTATTATCGATTGAGCTAAACTTGTAAAGTAAATGCCAGCCGTTATGTAATACAAATCAATTTGCCTGTATTATTATTATTGAAATAATGTTGCGGTGGTGTAGGAAATAGGAAAATCGATTCAAGGACATGAGCCGACTGGCTTCTTATTTACATAACAATTGGCCTTTGCAGATCATGTTCATAGACTAGCTAGGGGCCATTCAATGTAAGCCTAGGAGTAGTAAACACAATTATATTTACAGGACATTCTTTATCGCAGTGAAATTGCAAAAGAATTCAACATTCAATAAATATAGCGAACGATAAGCAATCCTGTCAATTTATAAAAACAAACAGTGTAATAACAAAACAGAAAAGAACACCATCCCCATCCGCAGGATTCGAACCACTGACCTCATGATTGTGAAGCCGGCGCTTTGACGTTTGAGCTAATGAAGGCTATACATAAACGTTTTGAAGAAAAACATTACATAGGGTTCAAAATACAAATATCTCTTAAATCGGAGGCTAAAATCGAAAGGACAAAAGTCGGAAACAATATCCTCTCTAAACTAATGACTTGGATTATATATTGTATAATACATAGGTATTATATTGTATAATACTTCCAAACACGATGGTCAATATATTACGCCCCTCCGTCATCACCCATCCATTGTACAAATATGTTACGTGACCTATCGCCAAAATGTTTTCAGCATTGATTTCAATGGAATGAAGGGGGAAATGGGCTACTTTCACAATATCTTGGCAATACTGCGCCAAACAATAGATGAATAGAGTGATGGAGCGGTAGCTTAATTCATATTTCTAGACGACCAGATACATTGATCGGCGGTGAACGTAAACATTTTATGATCGGATTTAAAAAGCTTATAAATAGTATTTCTTAAAGAATATAACACAACCTTCCTCGCGCTTTGATGTGTCTGCTTCACTAATTGAGTCATCCAGAGTACTACAATAGTTCTATTGTTAACGCCAGATAAGTAGAGAGGTTTCTAGTTAATCACCGATCTTTTTCCGATGCTTTTAACAATAGAACGAAATACCGTTGGAAAAGCGCTTTTAAATCGCTAGAAAAACGATTTAAAAGCACTGAGAGTTTGGATATGGACCCTAATATTTCTATTAAAAACGGAAGCTACAATGTCATGTTATATATTATATATTATATATTACTCAGAGCTTATAATGTTTGAACTTGTTCCTTCTATTTACAAAATGTGACTGACTTTCGTACTGACGGCAATTGATCAAGAAACAAGTGCCTTCAGAATAATCCATCTGTGCGATATGTTGATATGCTATAGTACATTCTCCTAAGGGGCGATATCCAAACTCTACAGTGATTTTAAATCATTTTTCTATCGATTTTACAACGATATTCCAACGGTATTTCGTTCTATTGTTAAAAGCATCGGAAAAAGATCGGTGATTAACTAGAAACCTCTCTACTTATCTGGCGTTAACAATAAAACTATTGTAATACTCTCGATGGCCCAATTAGTGAAGCAGACACATGAAAGCGCGAGGAAGATTGTATTATTAAGCTGACCAGTGTTCACCCGACCCCTGTTGTGACGTAGAGAGCGACCCATTTGCCAGATTGTACACCTCACTTATAAAACTGTATTGTACATTTCACGGACATAAATTATGCTAATGAGCTCATTAAATGACGTCACTCGCATCATCGGGTTTTCCCGATGATTGAAATACGTTGATTGAAATTCTAGGTCGAGTAAAATGATGTTCTTATTTGTTGTCTGTGAGCTTTTGTGAATTTTTTCCCGTATTGGAGTATTTTGTTATTGAAAATAGACAGTTCAAATTAAACGCTGGTTCCAAGTTCAACTGACAGCACATGTATTAAAGGCGACAGCAACGGCAATATGCAGGCAACATTTGAGAAAAAAACGATGCCCGACTTTGCAAGAAAGTGTACGGGGAAGTGTACGGGTGAACATGACAAACCAAAACAGCCTAGTAAATAATCACCTCCGTGGCGCAATTGGTTAGCGCGTTCGGCTGTTAACCGAAAGGTTGGTGGTTCGAGTCCAGCCGGGGGCGTTGTTACTTTTTGCATTTAATGCAGATCGACAAATCACAGTAAAATATAATATTGACAAAATCACAGACCACTTACACAAAAATCGCATCTGCGAATGCTCCTGTCGTGATCGAAATCCAACACACAAGCAATGGGCGAGTTTTATAAGTGCACCTATCGGGTTTCTAGTACAAGTCCCGGGGGGGGCACTGACATTTGAAAAGGGTATAGTTAGGTGCCGCGCTGAAGACCCCCTTTTCACCCTCTGCTGCTAGTTCTTATGACCCCCCCCCCCCCCCCCCCCCCCTTTTGAGCCTGCATCAGTTCTTAAGACCCCATTTTCATTGAAAATTCAAAAATCGCTTAATTTTGCGTTCCAAAGCACCAATTTTGTGTTCCAAAGCCCCAATTTTTCGAAAATTTTGCGTTCTTAAACCAAAATAAATCGAAAATTGAACTATAGGCCCGGGGTACAAGTGCCAGGTTTTATCATGGCAGGTGATAGAGGCTAATCGCGACACTCCTCAAACCCCGACTCAAACGATATGTTTGTAGCCGCCTATTCATTGCTAGGCTTATCGTAATCCACTCGTTAACGTCATAAGAATAATCATCCTTGATGTGGCCTTTAAAGACTATTGTTCAGCCGTGGATGATTTTAGAGTAAGCAGTACAAGCAGGGAGGTGTCAATGACACCTCCCTGGTACAAGCATGGATAATGTTATCATTGAATACTAAACAATAGGCCTATGGGAGCCATTAAACATACAACGTGTTATTGTTTTCTGGTATAGGCATAATGTGTGTAATCAAGTAGCATTATGAATCTTACTCCCCTAAATAGTGTCATTTTTCTGCGTTTTTAGACTATTTAAGAATGTTGCATACACTCTGAACGTGACCTAATACATAATAAATAAATAATAAATATGAAGAAATTAAGTAATTAATGTAAATAAATAATATATAGATTAATAATTATATCAATAAAATAGTATATTAAGGCCTATTTATAATTAATTGATTGATAAATAATTAAATAAACATCAACAATTAAGAAAGTAAATACAAAATAAATAAATAACGTTAGAATTATGTCAATATAAATGAAAACCCCGAATGGACGTATAATGAGAGAAGAATAATAAATATTATATTTCGGCATACTTAAAACCCTAACCGACCTCTACCCAGACTCCACCGCTCTAAGTATAGAGCACAAGGAATATAAACCGCCACAAAGATTCGAACGTACGGCCTGCTGATTGAGAGTCCTAATCTTAACCAACTGAGCTATTGCGGTTTTCCTGAAATCCTCAGCGCTTTATACCCAAATATAGTTCTCATTCAACTATTCCCTAAATACACACGGGTTTTTCAACACGGTGTTGTTGTCTATAAAATGAGTCTATGATTTATTAGATTTAACGAATAACAAATCCCGTACTTTGTGAACCGATTCTTAAAGGGGCGTGTACATCTCAAGTGTTTGTCCTGGACAAAAATCACATGACTCGCTTCGCTCCCAAGTCCTCGCGTGGCCGGCAAAAAGCCCATGATGCAATACTAAGTCGTAAAAGTGTGCACATAAATCGACAAAATGCTGTACAAACGAAATATAATATATCTAGAATTGTTTCAAAAAGTAGTGTTATTCGTTACATTTAAATCAGAATTACAGTAAATAATCAACTTTTGAACGAGAAACTATCTTAAAACTACAAAGATTAAGAAATATAAAGCATTTTAAACATCCAATTTAGAGAAGAGTGGTATGTTGAACCATATTACTGTTGTTTGTTATTGCGTTCACATAGCGCATAGTTGGCTCAGCGGTAGAGCATTGGACTAGTAAACCGGAGGTCGTGGGTTCGACTCCTATCACGTCTTGAAATTTTATTTTAATCGTTTATATACATTTTTTATTAGTTTTCGATATTGTTTATCATTTCGTATAATTATTCATTATTGTTCAATTATAGTTTATTTTGGAATGTGGAATTATTTACGATTTCATTTTAATTTTCCACTGACTGTTTAGTGTGCAAGGCATCATTAAATGTGAATGAACCGCGGTATACCACCGAACTGTCCTACTCCTATGCAACATGCCAATACAATAGAAACTCGTTGTGTGTTATTATCGATTGAGCTAAACTTGTAAAGTAAATGCCAGCCGTTATGTAATACAAATCAATGTGCCTGTATTATTATTATTGAAATAATGTTTCGGTGGTGTAGGAAATAGGAAAATCGATTCAAGGACATGAGCCGACTGGCTTCTTATTTACATAACAATTGGCCTTTGCAGATCATGTTCATAGACTAGCTAGGGGCCATTCAATATAGGCCTAGGAGTAGTAAACACAATTATATTTACAGGACATTCTTTATCGCAGTGAAATTGCAAAAGAAAAAAATATCATTCAACATTCAATAAATATAGCGAACGATAAGCAATCCTGTCAATTTATGAAAACAAACAGTGTAATAACAAAACAGAAAAGAAAACCATCCCATCCGCAGGATTCGAACCACTGACCTCATGATTGTGAAGCCGGCGCTTTGACGTTTGAGCTAATGAAGGCTATACATAAACGTTTTGAAGAAAAACATTACATAGGGTTCAAAATACAAATATCTCTTAAATCGGAGGCTAAAATCGAAAGGACAAAAGTCGGAAACAATATCCTCTCTAAACTAATGACTTGGATTATATATTGTATAATACATAGGTATTATATTGTATAATACTTCCAAACACGATGGTCAATATATTACGCCCCCTCCGTCATCACCCATCCATTGTACAAATATGTTACGTAACCTATCGCCAAAATGTTTTCAGCATTGATTTCAATGGAATGAAGGGGGAAATGGGCTACTTTCACAAGATCTTGGCAATACTGCGCCAAACAATAGATGAATAGAGTGATGGAGCGGTAGCTGAATTCATATTTCTAGACGACCAGATACATTGATCGGCGGTGAACGTAAACATTTTATGATCGGATTTAAAAAGCTTATAAATAGTATTTCTTAAAGAATATAACACAACCTTCCTCGCGCTTTGATGTGTCTGCTTCACTAATTGAGTCATCGAGAGTACTACAATAGTTCTATTGTTAACGCCAGATAAGTAGAGAGGTTTCTAGTTAATCACCGATCTTTTTCCGATGCTTTTAACAATAGAACGAAATACCGTTGGAATATCGTTGTAAAATCGATAGAAAAATGATTTCAAATCACTGTAGAGTTTGGATATCGCCCCTAACTATATTGAATTATGCAATGTTTAACACTTTTGTGTGAATGAATATAGCCTTGTTTACTATGCCAGTAATTACAGATACATGCATAGCGTGAACTCCATTTCATCATGACACATGTATTTAACTGTGTAAAAATGGTGGTATATAGGGATTGTGTAAATCATTATCAATTATACCGTCTATAAAGCCACATATCCTAACTGTGAACATTTTCAGTTGATTGTTTTTATTTTAACTAGATTAAATACGCTGTATAGATGAGGTGACCGTTGTTTACATTTAGGACGCCCTCTGTTGATTTGAGACAAAACACACCGAGCAAGAGTTCCTATAGTTTACATAGGCCAGATCAGGTTTTCTAACTAGATTGTGGTGTCACAGCAAATTGTTATCAAAACTGTCTTTAAACTTGCTTAGGAATGCTATAAGCTATCGCATTTCACAAAAAAAATAAAAATAAATGAGTTTTACAATTCATTAGAAAGAAATTTCATGTTGTCTTCATTAACTTTACTGTATATTCTGCCTGGAGGGAATCAACAGAGGGTGTCCCATTTGTAAATACATGACGTCACCGGTCACACCATCTATACAAACACTGTTATGGTTCGATGCACTCATGCATAAATGAAGGTCAAATGACCGGGTCAATCCGTGCAATTTTTGTTATTCACCCTGTATAATATAACCCTGATCGCTTTTAAAACTGCAACCATGTTTAGTTTTATAAAAAATAGTTGAAAATCACTATCAGAATACTAAAACTTAATTCGATTCGATCGATTACAATGTAATGGACCAAAATCAAAAAATCAAAAATTGTGTTAATTTGTTTAATATCCATATTATAATTCTTACCAAATCTAAGTCTTCCGACACAACGATCTTTGCATTTTTCAGACGTTTTCGAAGATTTTCGTAATACGTGTCTGGAATTGGCATAAAGATCGCACCTCTAGCTCTTAGATTGCGGACAGATTTGATCATGTCATCCGTTGTCATGGCAATATGCTGTATACCAGGGGAGCCAAAGTAATCTACAAATTCCTGGAGACAAATCAAAGCAAGGATAATAGTAGAGATTCGAGCCAATATAGTTGACAAATACTAAGGCCTAAAAAAAAGGTTTGATTGGCGTAACATGACCAAAACAAATAGGGTAGGTCGGTCGGGATGGTTTTTTTATATTTTTAAATCACCTACTTTTGAACACTTAAAAGACAGCAGTACACACAAATGAAGAGACGGCAAAAATTCCTTTTTCTTTAAACATTTTTCTTTTTATTTATAGAAACCAACAGACTCTATGAGTACAAGTTTCTGAAGTTTTAAACAATAAAAACTTTAATACTTTGTTCAATTTTTATAAATATATAGGCCTATATATATAATTATTATTGACAACCATTTCTGGTTAGACTACGACATTTGAATAGAGTGCTCAATACCGTAAACGGTAGAGCGTATAAAAATTCAGAGGTATAGACCTTCCGGAATATTATCGCTACTCTGAGTTTCATGGACAATCCCATACGGTCATTTTGTCCAATCATCAGGCGAATAGATGCTTCTCTGATCGCAGATCTAGCACACATATGATAATGCGAATACACAATCAATGGTGTTTTTGATCAGCGATCAGAACAGCATAATATTCCCGAAGGCCTATATATATATATATATTTTTTTTTTTTTTTTTTTTTTCCCTCAAAATAATAAAAAATATTCAGGGTCGGCGATGTATTTAGGGTCGGTCGGGTTACGCCAATCAAACCTTCATTTTTTTAGGCCTAATGAACAATTAACGTTTATAGTTATTCATAAGACTTTTCTTAAAAGGAGTTATCATTTTTGTCTGAAACTATGGATTCTCCATGTGACGTTTACAAAAAACAAAACAAAAAACTTTTTGCTATAAAACATACTTTTTTTCGTTCAAACTGGTGGTATAAAGAGGGAGATCAATAGTCGATTTGTTACTTAATACTTTCCACGCGGCTATTGTTCAGAAACATTTTCCAACTTTCAAGGTCTATTTCTCAAGGATTACTGAACCAATACTAAGCATGTTTGTACTTATTTCAATGCATTTCTCATGGTGATTCCAAATATGGTAGTGAAATTTTAAAAATTATGACATTTTTAAAACATTTTATGAAATTTTGGAATGTCGTCTGCAGACGCCTGCCGCGTGGAAAGTGTTAAAAGTCACAAGCCAATGGCAAATCAAAATGAATGGATGCACTACAATACACAAATTTGCCCATGTTCAGGGTGGATAATGTTCCAATTCAAAAGATTTGGTATTGAAACATATTAAATAAATAATTATTGCTAAAATAAGAAATGGGAAAATAATAGCCATTTTTTGCTTTGTCCTCTCTTATATAAGCCCTGCATGATGATACAAAGCCAATAATTTCAATTAGTACATTTATAACACACCTTTTAACGCTAAAAAACGGTGAAACTAATTTTATGACCTCTTTCTTTAAAGGACATATATTTCGAATAACATCAATTATAATCCCCAAATTGTATAATTGGTATTGTTACAGTCTGCACTATCAAAATGTTACGTTTGGAACTTTATCATATCAAAATTGACCAAAGTAGCCTATCCGAAATTGAAATTGGTTTATACGGATAATACTCTGCTAACCGTCCCCCTTAGCCGTAACAAATGCTATCGAACACACAAAATGCAGACTTGAATGCAATTATAGGTTTGATTTACGGCAAAGTCAAAAAATCCGTAGAATCCGTAACATAATGACTTTTTGAAACAAATTTGGGTCGGTATACATTTGCACATAAAAATGCGTTCACCAAATATTTTAAAAATGGGTCGGTCGGGCCCTTAGAACAGGCTAGGGTTTTTCCCGTCGCCTGGTGGCCTAGTAGATACGAAGAGAAAGAGAAATGGGCAGGTTTCCCTTAACTTATCCAGTTTAAGTCATTTTGTACACGTTTTCTTTATAATATGATCCCCGGGCAGTTTACCTGAACTTGACTTTTGCCCATTCCTGGAGCGGGCTCATTGATCGGCATTCTGATATTTTCGTCATAGTTCGCAACAACAATAGATCTCATAGCGCTGTATTTGGTGTGTACGATGCTATCGTCTGCCGACCAGTAGCGATGAAACATGAGATTTTTCTCGTACCTATAGATGAGGTAAACAACAGATTGTATTTAAAGGTGTATGTTCCGATCACTTTGGCTTTTTTCAAATCAACATATGTTGGTATCAGAATACAACCCGTATTTTACTCATTACGGTTCCGTTCCCTGTATGTTTACAAACTTCCCTAACCACGGCTTCCATACTGTATCCATGGTTATAACTTATAAATCTCGAATTTATTTTCTTCCCCAACTCTTTGAGTTATTGCACCAGCTGTTGAGTACCTGTTCTGGCCGTTCTGACCTTCCGACGCAGGTTTTGACTAGGTTTTTTTTGTAGCAAGGCCGTCACACTAGTCACATGCATTACAGGTTAATTATATTACTTTGGTGACTACGGTTGCTATTGTTGGCAAGTGGTTATATAACCTTGGTGTCAATCCAATATGTTGCAGACTTTTTGGAGACAATTTACACTTCTAATCTATGTGTAGTGGGGGTCATTGTGACATTTAATCAATGCAGTTTTTGTTGATATTCGTGATTTAAAGTACAAAATGAATACATTATATACAAATAGCACAGTCTGGTTTCTTTGAATGAGCAAAATTGGTGGGATATATCTCAAGTTATGGTATAAGAAAAGAATTCATGTTCATAATAATTTCATATTCCATTCACTCCATAACTGTCTATAAATTGGCTAGACAAAGTCTGGACATGTGTCCATTATGGGGCTTCCATTGGATTACTAGTATGTTGGCCTGTCAATATGTCAAGAAATATATTCAAAAGTGGCTCAAAACAGAGACACGTAGAACCTAATGGTTACAGGCCAAAATGCAGTGATTTACTTCCTAAGAGTGGCAAAATTTATGTCACCTTGTGCTTCTAAAATAAGAACCATTGGAGTTATGCAACTCAAACTTTGGAATATGACTATTTAAGGATGACCCTTCATTTAGAATTGAAACATCAAGCTGTAAATCAGGCCAGCAATCAGAGCACCTAAATTTAAGGCTCAGACGATGAAAAAAAGAAACCCTCTCAGTCCCATTTTTGCTTCTCAAAATGTTTACAGATATAAAAAACACGCCCGACCGACAGACCCGACCTGAGAAGTCCGTTTTGGCCGTACAACAGGCATAACAGGGAGAGGTTCGTCGCCTCAGGGAGCAAAATGTTAAAATCAACAATTAACAAAGTCTCTAATAACCAGTGCGACTTAAATCACCAACTGGTACAAAGAGCAACTTATTCCGCTTATATGACAAAAGGAATCATTGAAATCGATCAATTATATCAGGAGCTATGCCTGTTTTAATACAAGAGACCTTTTTTTAGCTGTCCACGGAACGCTTAATCTTCTTGAAATCTATCCACTCTAAAGTGGGCAGCAAAATGTACATACGGGCATTCATATTCAAATGAGATTAAAGCCCGGGAGTTTCAAACACAGGGGAATGGTGTGCATAAAATAAAAAATCAGTGACAACAATAAGAAAATGATTAAACATTGAAGGCCCACTTAAAACAATTAAGACACCTTAGAGGACAAACATCAGCAATCATTTTGCTGCCCACTTCGATTGGAAAGATTTCAAGAGAATTAAGCGTTCCATGGACAGCTAACAAATATTGGGTTCTTTTATTATTAAAACAGGCATAGCTCCTGATATAATTGATCGATTTCAATGATTCCTTTTGTCATATGAGCGGAATAAGTTGCTCTTTGAATACATGCCTCATTGGTTCGTCAAATTTGTTTGGTCTATTTTAAAACAAATATTCATTCTCGATCAACTTCTTTTTGACTCACCCTGTATTTATAAATGTTTCAACTTACCATTCCACTACAGATGCCATTCCATCCTCGGGTTGGTTGCCAACCACGTGATCAATGCGTTTCAGGTCACCTGGAGGTCTAAACATATTATTTAATTTACACAAAAAGTTCCCGAGAAGGAAGGTGCCAGTGGCGTAGCCAAAAGGTGTGGAGTCAGGTCGGTTGAGAACTTGAGATTAGCACTGTCGGTTATCGAACTCGATTTTTCGCGCTGATTTGGGGGACGACATCACAACCGAAATCCAGACAATATCTATCCTACATAAACTCAGAGGGGTTCGGAAATCCGGAATTGTTCTCTCTTTTTTTCGGTTTGAATGATCACCGAAAATCCAGACAATTTCTATTCTACATAAACCTTAAACCTAAGAGGTCCGTCCGCCCTCAGAACAGAGGGGTGGGGTCAAAATACAAACATCAATCGGTAAATGCTGATTATTAAGTAATAAACAACGTGAAAAACTCTTCAATTCAATTGTGCGAATATTGATTGTAAATTGGGGGTAGGGCAGGGTCATCGTCTGCCACGTGAAGCAAAAATCTAATATATTCACTGTTACCCGAAATCATGTTGTACGGATAGCTGAATGAGTGAGTCTGGTCAATGGATAATCGACTCAGAGACGGACCGTAATCAAAATACTTACAATAATTTAAGCAAGGGATCTTCGTGCCTCGGAGGCGTATAATGAGGTAGAAATAGGCCCTTGTATCCTCGGCGCTCCACAAACGTGTGCGTGGTATCTCCAAACTGAAAATAAAATAATAGTTTTTATCGCGTGTGTTCGATCGGTTGTTTAGAATATATCGTACCTAGATCTAGTCTCAAATTACCGTGGTGCATAATTTCAAACTGTGTTTTATTTCAATATTTGTGAGGTCAAATAATAGGGTAATCAGTGTTTTGAATTGGCGGCCATCTTGAATTGTAGGGAATACTAAATCTTTTTACAGAATTTCAGATTGATGGAACTATATTTCATTTGATCTTCAAACATTTCCATTTTAGTCAGAGGCGACCTTACACGACTTTCCAAAAGTCGCACCAAATCGCACGACCTCGCTGCAGTTGACTTCAATCCAACTTATGCGCGACTGGTTGATCGATCTTTCGTGTTGCTGTGAGAGATTTTCATTTCATAGTCAACTGGAGCGAATCCCAATCGCCAATATCTGCGACTGGCTAGTATGTAATATGCATTACGCAGGATATCATAATATCTTCGTCATATTAAAAAGTGCAAATCCTGCCATTCTTAGTAACAGATCTAAAGCCATTTCTTTAGAATTGGAAAACCAGCCATTAAAGGTAGATGTTCCGATTTTCAACTTGAAGTTTTCTATTCTACATGAAAGGTCATCCTTAAAAACGTCGTGTCCCAAAATTTGAGATGCATAGCTATTATGGTTCTTATTTTAGACCCACAAGATGCTGTGAACTGTACCCATTGAGTAGTACACAAACTATATCGGTGGTAACCACCATTCGTCGATTTCTCTGTCATTATACCGAATTAGGCCGTCAAATTTCAGTATGATGATGAGAAAAATACGAGCTTTCATATGATATGAAAATCTCCGTATGTTTGAAATAATTCTGTGTTACGAAAATGTGATCGGGTCATCTACCTTTAAGTCATCAATCTCATCAGGAATTAGAAGCAGGATATCAGAGTACTCAACCCAATGTGTGTGTTCATTTTCAATAACAAGGATACTGCAATGGTTATTTCTATTTAATACCGAATTAAAATATTCAAAGCATACCGTTTGTACTTGGCCAAACTTGACCTTGCCATGATCATCTTCTTCCTCCCACAATGCCTTGGTGACAGTAGCACCTCGCTCTATTGCTCTCTGTCAAGAAAACAAAGATAAAACCATCACCATATTCTCACAGAACTGAATCGTAACCATAACAATTCCAACAGCAAAACTAAACATCATTCATATTATGTGCAGTGCGTAGTACAGTTGCCGCGCCTCATTAATTCGCAGGTGATTGTAAGGTAATGCGCTGGACGCAATGCGCTACTTGCACGCAATCGCCATTTTAGAATGAAAGCGAGTTTTTGAAATCACCCAGAAGAGAAGAAGCCAGAAACTTTTTTTTGATATGTGACCCTTCAGACATCTTTAAAAAGTCACTGTGCAAAGTCACACATTTCTCCCACTATTTATTACCTTTCCACAGACCGCTATTCTAGAGATCCTCAGATTGACCGCCATTGATTGATCCTCAGATTTCCTCAGATTGCGTTATTCCCAAAACAGCAATAAATAGTTTAAAGTGTTGACAGAAAGGGGTCAAAGGTCATTACAAACAAGCTTGGTGAGGAGCTCTACAATGGCGGTCTGTGGACAGGTAATAAAAAGTGGGAGAAATCTGTGACTTTGCACAGTGACTTTTTACAAATGTCTGAAGGGTCACATATCAAAAAAAAAGTTTCTGGCTCCTTCACTTCTGGGTGATTTCATTTTTTTATTTTCCCCCTCGTATACCTAGAGCATTCGCCGTGTGATCGTTTCATACGATGGGTGTATGTTTCTTCTTAAGCGCCGTGTATGGCCGAAGAGCTGACAAATAAGCAACCTTTGATTGTTTTGGTTTTTATGTAACCGATATTTGTTTTTACTTTTACTGTCGATCGAGCAAGCCTAGGGCAATCCAAACCTTTTTTTAGTTCGATTTATTTCAGTTAATATTTCAACCACATTTGGCTTATAACGCGCACTGATTCTAGTTTCTAGCCTCGTCGATGAAAAACAGCTAGTAAAAGGACAATTCCACCACTGGTGTGATTTAGAAAAAGAGACTCGCGTAAATATTACAGGTTTCGTCGCAACGTTTTGAATACAACAAACCTACCAAAACAAGCGAAATTGGGTAAAAAGCTCCAACGGGGAAGAAGAAAAGTTTGAGGGCGCTCTTTGAAACACATTACTAAAGTTGTACAGCTTCTAAACATTTTAAAACAGTCTTCACTACTTAAAAATAAGTATTTCGATAACTTTTGATTTGAATTCGATACTATACCTCCATTATCCATTCGATATCTTCCACCTCGAACGCAACGTCTTTCACTCCATCACCGTGTTTCTGTCCATGCGCACCCATCTCTGAGAGTAAACAAAGCATGTGGTTGTTGTTATAATTTTTCAATGTTCATGAATACACGTCCTCACGCAACACGTTTCGGAAAATTCTGTTGCGTATATGGTAATAGCCGTGTGGACTGTGTTAACTTTATATAGCAATATCTTAGCAACGAAATTAATACATTTTTTTGTTCAAATTACCTTCTGTTACAGACCCAGTTGGATTCAGGCAGGATTTGAAGACAAATATAATCTGTGAATTTCACAAAATAGAGGGAATACGGTAGGTTATGAAATATTAAAAGATCATAAATATTAGTTCGTTTTGAATAACAAGATAACCCCATTGACCCTAACGTGAATCCTGAATTATAGGGTTCAGATGTTCCCGGATGGTAAGAACCAATTTCATATCCACGAAATATCAAGTAAAAACAGTAACACGGAACTTGCATTTCACAGACAAAACCCAGTTCATTAAAATCTGCATACACGTTTCTTGTTAAAGTCAACAGTGTTTGATTATGACATTTAAAAGTTGAATTTCAACCGCAAAGAAATTGCTACAAAAAATGCTTTTTCATTGAATGTTGTTATCCTAAACCTGTATCATTCGAACCTAAAGTCCCCTGCAATTAGTGTTAGAAACTCCCAGGATCCTCAAAAAGAATTATAGACTCGCAGTTAGTTCAACACACGGCCGTCTCGGTCGTGGCTATCTTGTTTATCCTCTATAATTATATGCTTATTGTGGAAACTTTACTTTAAATGCATGCCTGTATTTACTTCGTTCGCACTTAAGGCTGGCTCACACTATGACGGAGAGAGGTCAACGGCAAGCTACGGTAAGCTGCGGATTGCAATTTTGAATTTCCCGCCAATCATCGTGTGTTGCCGTCAGTTGTCGCTGACGAATCCGCTAGCCACCGCAGACGGTCGAAATTATCAGTCGCGTCCGTCAGCAAATTTTCAGCATGTTGAAAATGTTGTGGCGGCAAAAAATTCGTTGTGATTCCGTTCATATTTCGTTGGAGACCGCAACCCTCATTTCCTTTACGTTTCCATGCCGTGCGAGGCCGTATCTAGTCGTTTTGAGGTCGTCACAATTTCGTTGGTAGTCGTTGTCAACGACCATTGACCCATTGACGGCTAAACAAACGGCAAGTGACGTCACATCTCGAACCCTGACGACATATTGCGGCAAGTAACGAAATTGTAACGACCTTGGTGCGACGATGGATTGCGAATTTTGGCCGGAGGGTGACGGGTGATGACTGTTGATGGCGGGTCGTTTGAGAGTACCTGCGGCATTGCAACGGTGATCTGCGATGGGTTACGATTTTGTAACGATGGTCCACGATTTTAAACTTTTAGTTAGTAGATTCTTCTCCAGCCCAGCACAGCGTATGTCTGAGTGGATGACCAGAACATTGTGAAGAGTGGGAACGCCAAACTCGACTATTTATACGACCCGCCCACACACATCGTCATCGTCGCCGCAACCCACCGTCAGCCGCCGTTCCTTGCCGCCAGCCAATCCGCTGCCAGCCGTCTGACCTCGTTCCTTGTTGCCGGGCTCCGTCGAGACATCGTCACTCGCCGCTCAGACAACGTCCGATTTTGGTCGCTAGACTCCTTTCCCTGCCGCAGCCATTCGTCCCTTGCCGTCGAGTTGTCGCTGAAGGTCGTTCCCACCCGTCAGCGAATCTTGCTTTTCCCCTCTTGCCGTCGTTTAGCCACCAACATTTTGTGATTTTCACGTCCGTCGCACTCCGCGGGTTATCTACCGCTACTATGTGAGCCAGCCTAAGGAACAACCAATCTCCCACTTGATATTCTGGACTCCTAAATAAGGACATTTTAACCGTGGCAGGAAAAGCACCACTATCCTGAGAGCATTGCAAAGGACATGGGTCCCGACCAATGTAATATTCCAAAGCTCATGATAAATAAGGTTGCATGGTACAAATATGTGTCAGCTGCTTCCACTGTTCCGTCCAAGGACGACCAATGATGATGATGATTTACTTCCTAACTACACAGAGAATATTAATTCGTCAAAAATGTGGTCTTATTTGACAAATAAAAAACTTGTCATAAGAAATGGCGGATTTGTGATTCAAGAAATATTCTGTAATGGTGCACATTTATTTGTGATGCTAAAAGAACAATTTAATAATAATAATAATACTAATAGTGGATATTTATAAAGCGCCGGTATCCGCCGCAAGCGACGCTCATGGCGCTGTAGTCTATATTATTACGCTGTCGTTAGGAAATCGTCACTATCATTTCGCTTTCATCTATCGTAGGCTGCCGGCTAGGCGCACATCCATATCAGCACTTATATTGTAATATCACCCTTTTTAACAGCTCCCCAATCTCGTTTGGGTCGTCGAGGCAATTGAGCCTTGCCCAAGGATACAAACATGTTGGCTATAGCGGGGCTAGAACTCACAACCTTTGTATCATGAACCCTGCGTGCTATCCACTAGACCACACATTTAGAGTGTTTCTAGTTAATTTTCATCGTAACAAACATTTTTGACTGAAATATATTTAACTTTTAATGACAAATTAATGAATGACAAATTAAATGACAAATTATCAATTAAATGACAAATTAAGATTAGTCATTTAATTTGCCATTTAATTTGTCATTCATATTAAATGACTAATTATTGTATAAAAATTATTCTTTTAATTTGTCATTTAATTTGTTATACATTCATTTGTCATTGAAAGTCAAATATTTAAGAGTCGTGAAAATATTTGCTATGTCGAAAATTAAATTAAAAACTACTACTAATTGGTCATTTATCATTAAAAAATAATTGTTTAGCATTACAAAATATTTCTTAACTGACGAACCTGTGAATCCATGACAAATTATTAATTTGTCTAGGCCTAATACTACCACATTGTTGACGAATTAATGTTCTCTGTGTACCTCAATTAAATATCGGTGTAGGCATATATTACCAATTTGGCACTATGAATGATTAAAACTATTTGATACTACCTCATTTTGTTTAACAACATGTGCAGCAATGTCTCTGTTACCGGTTTCTAAACCAACGAAGGCGTATGGTTCAAATCCAAAACGGGTACAGTAGAAAGAGGCGGCCTAAAAAGAAAGACAGGTGAAGGGATTACAGACGTGTTAGCGATCGCACAATTCGCCAACAAATAGACCATTTCAAATCCGAAAATATACGATCAGTTCCGAATGCTTCCGATTAGCCGAGTGATTTGACGCTCGGTTACATGACCTGTCAGCTCACAGGTCATGGCCATGTGCCGGAGAAAAACAAACGTTTTTTTCACCCGTCTGCCCGTGTGGTAGATTGCGCTGATGTTGATGATAGATTGTATCCCTCACAAAGTTGATGTTGCAACATTTCAGTAACAAAAAACGGTGAGATGAAAGAGATTTGGGGTAGTATTTTCACTTTTTACCGTCTGCTCTATACATTTGGAATTTGCCGGTCAACGCCTTTGTTGATAAAAAAAACTAAATAGTCTCGTTCGACGTTTTACTTCTCATGTGTGCACGCGTGTATGTGAAAATAGTAAATCAATAGGCGGACAACCAACTAGGACAATGCTGTGAATGCGATCAACTATTGCGAAGAACGCGCAACGCACCTACTCCACGTGACCTGTTTTTTCCGAAGATTTCCGATCTCAATTTGAAATGGTCTATACTATGGCATCAGGAGACAATAGAACATCAGGAGACAGTTCCTTCTGTTTATATTTTCTTTAATTCGTAGAAAATACTGCAACAAAAATCGTTGAATCTTGATTTTCAACAAGTCAGTTAACGTGTGACTTTTCTCGCACGGAGTTTGACATGAACAAATTTTAAATTTCATCTGTCTTGTGATTGGCCAATAACGAATAATAATAAGCGCCGACTATTATATAAGTTGTAGCCTGATTTGTCAATATTACGCCACACGTATCATAACAGCTTTGATTGACAGGAAACCCGATCCATTAAAAACAGCTGGTCTCGATTAAATTAGATTAAGGGGGCTGTGGACTCTCAGGTCAGCCTCCGTAAAACTGCCGTAACTTCTTCAATATTCATTTAAACTTTATAAACGTGTACAGTTTTTTGCAGGAAAGGGTTCAATGAATCCAACCATGATAATGAAATTGACCATTTTGGAAAAAATTATAAAAAACACGTTTTTTGACCCATTTTAGGTTTGGAAAAGATAACTCAAAATATATTTTGTTAAATTTTGTCATACTAGTTTTATGATAATCCTGATAACATCGTGAAAATCACCATTTTTGGGAAAAATTCACATTTTTTGGCACTTTTTGGTCTATATCTCAAAAAATAAAAAAGATTTTCAAAAAATCAAAAAAGTCTCCTGGGGAATGTTATCAGGATTATCATAAAAATAGTATGACAAAATTTAACAAAATATATTTTGAGTTATCTTTTCCAAACCTAAAATGGGTCAAAAAACGTGTTTTTTATAATTTTTTCCAAAATGGTCAATTTCATTATCATGGTTGGATTCATTGAACCGTTTCCTGCAAAAAACTGTATACGTTTATAAAGTTTAAATGAATATTGAAGAAGTTACGGCAGTTTTACGGAGGCTGTACCTGAGAGTCCACAGCCCCCTTAAAGGCTTACTACCGGACTTGCATTACACAGCGATAATAACATATAATCGTTTTCTTTTGTACGATTCCACTTTATCATAGTTGCAGGGAAAGACACCATAAAAGTGCAGGAACGCAACAACTGTACTGCCACAAAGCACATTCCACGTTGGTGTGGGCGCAGTGGAAGCGCACTGTCTTATACGGTATGTTTGCATGTAACAAAATTACTGAAAATGATAAGAAACTAATCGTGGACCTACATTGTAAATGAATTAATAAAACAATGAATATGTTTCTCACCTGTTTCGCATTGCCAACCCAAAAAGTCACATGATCAAACGCCACGAATCTCCCGCCTTTGGGCTGTTATAACAAACAGAAGATAACAATCAAAATGTTGATGAAATGGGCACAACGTGCGAGGTTTATTGTACCCTTACGTCACGATCCCTCAGGTCCAATATCAAAAGGCTTGAGGGATTACTCTTAACCCATGTTATTTGAAATAAGTACAAACTGGTTCAGTAATCCTTGATATAGACCTTGTGACCTTGACCGTTGGGAACGGTTTCTGACAAATCCGTTTTGTACAGGGTGTCCCAAAAGTTGCGAAACCATTTTAAAGATTTATATCTCTCTTAAAATGAGTCGCAGTACCAAATTGAAAATGTATTTGGAACTTAAGAGTAAACTCGTAGAATCATTTCGGTATCAAGCATGACTCCTTGAGGAACCTCAATAAAAACACACGCTGAAAGGTTTGGCCACACTCGCAATACCATAAAATTGTTCCATTTGTATAAAGTCACTGTAATCACTTTTGTATAAAGTCACTGTAATCACTTTTGTATAAAGTCACTGTAATCACTTTTGTATAAAGTCACTGTAATCACATGTACTGTCACTGTAATCACATGTAGCGTGTTCCTCTCTTTCCATTCATGTGGATTTTGTTCAAAAAAGGTTTTCACTTATTAAATGTGTGCACAATATTTAAAATAATGTTCATAATAAGGATATAAATATGAAATTAAAAAGAACCACTTTCCGTTTGTCGCATCCTTGACTTTATTCAGCCCATTATACTACGCTTTTATATGAAAGTGCAGTTTTACAGTTCGGGCAACTTTCATCTGTATTTTGGCAAAATAAATAGCTGTTATTGTAAGTTTGGTATCAAAATAATTCTACAGGTTTTTTCTATCCAAATATATTTTTAATTTTATATTACGAATTATTTAACCGTTGATACAAAGTTTTAAAAAGGTTTTGAAACGTTTGGGACACCCTGTATAATGGTAAAATTAAGAGCCGCGTGGAAAGTGTTAAAATGGGTTGCATTTAAAAATGTAACCTGTTTTCAGATCAATTCAGATATTTGTTATCATTGATTGTTCTACATTTTCGTTTGGAGGTTTTCTAGACTGCAAATGTGTGCCGATGTTGGATCTGTATAATGCATACTGATTTGCCTATTAATCCAAAAATTATTGCCGAATATGAACTCTTCTTTATACGGTATTATCACACACATAAGCTTTATCTTTAATGAGCAATTTGAAATGTCCTAAATCTACATGGTGCAATTTCTTCAAAATTAATAACACTAGCGGGACGCCCGTCCTTCGGACGGGCTCTCCCGCTAGGGAGTAGGGCCTACCAGATAGAACACCTACAAAATGAAACAACACATAAGTGTTGGAAAATGCCACGAAACACATAAGGAATAGAACAATAATATTTAAAACATTTTTATTTTAAATCAAAAGGTTTTGTTTTAATTCAAAAGTTTTCAAATTTCAAGTATAAAATTAAAAAAGACCCCCGCCCGGCCGCGAATTTATTAACCGTACTCACTCACTGTATAAATGTATTGCTGTACAATGTACATGTGCTATGCACTTTACTCCGTCAGGTATCAAATGTTGTTTACGGTAATAAAGATCGCCGCCCGGCCACGCCCCGTGGCATATTTCAACTCCAAGGCCTTAAACATCTCCCGTACCCCATCCGTCACCCCCCCCCCCCCCCCGCCCTGCCCCCGCCCGCTTTATTTCTTTCTGCAACTATAACGGGATGCATCCCATTGTGTTACTACGCTTTATTCCGTGTAGCAATCTGTCGTCTATGCATCCCATTATAGTTGCATAAAGAAAAAACGCCCCCGCCCGCCCCGCCCCGTGGCATATCCGTTACGCAATTTAGCATCACATTTCTTCATTAACCCCCTGCCTCCCAAACCACATTGTATCACTACACACAATCCCCATTCGTCACCGCCCCCGCCCCGTCCGTCCCGCCCCGTGGCATATCTCAACCCCAAGGCCTAAAGCTCCGTCACTGGGCCTAAATTAACCAAGTCCCGTAGCGTTCTTTAGTAACCCCCTGCCTCCCAAACCTCATTACTTCATGGCTTCCCTCGCACCCGCCCGCCCTCCCCCTGCCGTCCTTCAGTCGTCCGACGTCCCCGCCCTACCTATACACCTTCAAGGCCTAAATTAATCAACTCCCGTAGCGCAGCGTATTTATCCAATATTTGTCCGCCCGCGTGTGTAGGGGGGGTGGGTGTAGTGCGTGTGAGCGTTTATTTTACATGGCGCACTACGCCGCGTTATGTGTTACGCGCTCGACTTCATGGTTGCAGTACGCACCGAAAAATAAACAAACATGGCCCGTAGAAACAGTCTGAAAAGGCCCTAAATTTGACTCCTTTTACTCATATCTCGGTCAATTCTGTACGGTTTTCAGCCATTTATAGCTTATAACACTCACATTATAACCATCTTTTATCAGTGCAACGTTCACGTCGTTTAGTTACAAACTGAGAGAGCCTTTTATGGATAAATACATACTCACAACATAAGACAAATTATAGTATGATTGCAAATTTTAACAGAGCAAAGTTCCTCTTATTTCACACGCACTGTATGCACGCTTATATAATGGGGGTGGGGAGGGGGTAGCAATGACGTTGTCCTCAAAACCGGCTAAACAAATCGAATGGTCAAAATCGGAAATGTACCGACGGGGTTACTTCAGGGGGGCACCGGAACCCCTGGGTACGCCACTGCCAATTAATTATAACGGGTGTGAGGAATTTGACAGTTCCTCATCTCTCGAATCGAGCGTCCTACATGTACCTTCATGGACTCACATGGCCGGAATAAGTGCGACCTTGTAAACATAAGTTAAGGCCTAGGAGGGAGGGAGGAAAAATAAAATTAAAAATATATATATATAATGTACATGTATATATAAAATATGAACAAAGTATTAAAGTTTCTGACTGTTTGCTTTCATTTTCGGCTATTTTAAGTTCAAAAGCAGGTGATTTAAAAAAAAATAAAAAAATTGTTTTAGGCCTAACTAAAGTATTGATGGGTGCAGTATAAAACACGCTCAGAGTAAGATAGGCCTAGGACTCTCAAGTAAGACACCGGGATTGTAGATTTAACGAAATTATATGAAATGAATTTAAATCCTAACTATAACCCTAATTAAATGGCCCTAAATCCTCATACGCAATAGATTAAAAAAACTGCAACCAAATGTCATTAAGCGGATTATCGCGCTCTCTTCAAAGCGTTCGCATTAGCGTCATGGTCTTAGATCGGCTTTTGAATCCCGTTCTCACTGAATTTCTGTAATATTTTATGCATTTTCACCCCAGATTTTCTGGGTTTTTTTTGTATTTGGTAATGAATTCCCGCATCAAAAAAATGATTCAATTATTAGATTGACCGTATCAATTTGATTCTAGATTTTATAGTGTGTCCTCCGTTGATACTGTGTTCTAATAATGTTGAGGAGGTTTTTTAAGGCCAAGTAACAAAAATAACATGTTACTCGTCCCCGCCTGCTCCGATTTTGGACGCCGCACCGATGTTTGTTTTATTTGTTATTTAAAATCAACAAAATCAAAAAATAAACAAAAAACAAACAAAAAACACATTCTTTTTAAATCGTTGCCCTAACTCTCACACCTATTATCAAGTGTATCCTTCATTTTTATTGACCAATGGCATCATCTTTATTGCATGAATTTTGATTTTGAGGACTTATATGCAATCAAATCAGGTGATACATGCTCAGCATTTTGTGTCACTAATTAGATTTAGATTTAAGAATGAAAAACTTTTATTTATATTGCTGGAATGCCAGTTTTTGATAAAATATTGATATTCCCTCATGAAGTGGGGGCTGATCACGGATCATTGCATTTTGCAGCCTGCCATAGTTGTTATATTTTAAATTGGTTTCAATCGAATTAAGTGAGGTTTTCTGGGATTGCATTAAAACATAAGAATATACTTTAATATATAGTGTTGCTTATTTGCATGCGTATTTGCATGCGACATCAATTTTATAGTTGGTGCAATCAAACAATCCTATATTGATCATACACTATTCATTTGTCATTGAAGCTGCAAATTATTGTTTGTGATATTAGCAACTTTCTTGACAAGTGGGCAGTCATTTGGTTGATCTACATTGAACCTTAATAAACTTAAACGGCACCATAAAACCATCTCTAAATATGTTATGGCGGCCATTTTAGACATGGCGCCAATCTTGGAAAAATAACAAAAAAATGGAAAATAACAAATAATAAGGGCCTCCCTCACCAACTTTTTAAAAAGTCCGGACGAGTAACATGTTATTTTTTTTATTTGGCCTATAAGAGTGTAGCATTTTACATTTTGGTGGTTTTGTTTGAGCGAACTGCTAGTCGCGAAATTTGAAAAAATACATGTGACCTAATAACCGTGGTATTCATGGTATTTATAGAATAAATAACACGAATGCGATGGAAATAAAACTGAATGAAAATGATGAATGGAGGAAATGGTTCACCTGTGTAACCTTCATTTAAGTCTTACAACGAAACAAAAAGTTTAAACTTGTTGACATTTTATCGGTGGTTTTAAATGGCGGATAAGTGGGCCCTATTAATGCATTGTATACGCACGTTTGACCGAAATTTGATCTACTAAGTAAATAAGTGGCATTAAGTTTGCACTTAACACTTTCCACGCGGCTATTGGTTTTACACAAAACATATTTTTTAGAAACCTATCCCAACTTTCAAAGTCTATCTCAAGGGTTACAGAACCAATACTATGTTAATGCATTTGTGATGGTGGTTCCAAATTTGGTGATGAAATTCAATAATTTTGACATTTTTGAAAAAATTGTTGAACATTTGGAACGTCGTCTGCAGACGCCTGCCGCGTGGAAAGCGTTAATGTCAGTTGTAATTACATCAAATAAGTATATATCAATAATCAGTGATGTGCATACGCGGCTGCTAAAATTAGAATAATGTTCATTGTTGTTTGAAATAGGTCTAATTTAAAGAGAGAGATTTAAAGAATTGAAAAGCAACCTAAGCCCCGTAAATCAACGTAAATGTAGGCCTATACATTATTTGAATAACTATCTAATTACATCATCATAGGTAACAGTTAGCCGATGTTATGACGATATTATCAGGATCATTCCACATTTTTTTAGCCAACATACCAAGAATGGGGTTAGTTCGTGTCAGGAAAGTTGGGGTATGCAATCTGGCCAATCTGGATGGGCATCTATCTTTATAGGCTTAGGGTAGGTGTGGGTAATACGGGACCTTTAAGACATTTGCATAATTAAAATACAAAATAACTGACTCAAATTTAAGCAAAGTTTGTTATTTGTAATCTACATTTTATAAACCTTTATTGTAATAAAAAAACAGAGTCATTCTATGTTTGGTTTGGCTGTTATTATCAAATAACGACGTCATCATAAATGTCCCATCTTACCTACACGTGAAGGTAATACGGGACATTGTTTTGAGGACATTGTTTTGGTATGAAAAGTTATTTGACATTTTTTATTTAAAGAGTAACTGTTAAAAAACCATAAATAATGGTCCAGTAATCCATTTAAGGGCAGTGTCAACCCGGCATTTGTTTCAAAAATTAAATTTCATATTTCTTTATTATTTTATACTTTTATATGTATTCTATCATTACCATCATAACTTACTAATCGGAAGCGATTATTTCTCGTTCTTTTGGGTGATTTAAAATTGTTGTTTTAGTAAGTTTGAGTCAGGAAAAGGTGCATGGTTATTTGGCGGGAATTTAAGCGGAGTTCCGCGCTTTTCAAATGCTGCGACAGCTGTTCGATCAATGCGTCGCGCGCTGAATATTCCCGTGCGTAATACTAGACGCGCCGCTTAATATCTGCGACGTAAACGCGAAAAACAAAAGAGCGCAAAACAATGTCTAAATATGTAAACAAAGGCCAATCTTACGATCATTTAAATTTCAGTTTTCTTCCAATTTCTGTCACATTATGACAATATAAATTGAATCTGATAGTTTATTTTGATTGTTCATAATGGTATACTCGCCATTTAGGTCACACGCCCGTGTATTCCGTGAACATTTAGCTTTAAATGGTGGAAAATGTCAATTTTTTAACTAAACCGATGTTTTCTAGAAGTTCAAATTTGAAGGAATTTTACGAATTTTCAGACAACCTAACAAAATCAGTTTTTGATTAAAAATTTCAAAATTTCACCAAAATCATCTCAAGTCAATTATCTAGGAAGCACTTTTTTTTTGGCTTAACAAATTTTAGTTTTGAAAATATTGACCAAAAAGTGCCGAAAATGTGATTTTTGAGATAAAAAAACATTTTATTGGCACTTTTTGGTCAATATTTTCAAAACTAAAAAGTGTTAAGCCCAACAAAAAAAAGTGCTTCCTAGATAATTGACTTTAGATGATTTTGGTGAAATTTTGAAATTATTAATTAAAAACTGATTTTGTTAGGCTGTCTGAAATTTTTTGGCGGCAAAAATGTAGAAATCACTATTTTGGGGGAAATTTAATACCAAAAATGGATTCTCCGACTCATTTCATTTGCAAAATTGTATACTTTTATGTACATTACATTATTAGTTTAAAAGTTACAGTGCTTGAAAAATTTCATATATTCCTTAAGAGATAATAATGCATGAAGTACATTGGTACCAAAAAAGGTACATTGCTACAAAAAAGAAGAAGAAAAAAGTAGGGTGGGTGTAGGTAATACGGGACCTTTAAGACATTTGCATACCGTCATGCTGGCTGTCCCATATTACCTTCACCAATTGTGAACCCACGGCTCCCATTCAATGCATTATAACACCAATGTACACTGTACTAGCGTAGCACACACACAATACATGTTGGACCAACACCTGAAACATGCTTAATAATGCAAAAATTCAGGTCACGCCCCCTTTCCTTTTCTTTCCATCATATTCTATGAAAACACTATTTTTATATTAGACCAAAAATATGGGTGCATTTTTCCTTAAATTGACAGGTTGTGGTGATTTTCTGGCTGGTAATTCTTCCGGTAGCTTTGATAATAGTCATGCAATTCACTAAGGGTTTGATCTATCTATAGAGGGCGCTATTTAAAGTGCTAGTAATGCCAGACGGCTGTAGATGAGATTTCAGTGATGCGGTCCCGTATTACCTACGGTCCCGTATTACCCACACCTACCTTATAATGAATCGTAACCAAAAAATCCCTCTTCCTTTTTTCGTCCGTTGTAATAAGTGCCAAGTTCGAGCATCGACGTTCATCATTTCCGTCCAATTGCTTTTATTATCCCGTACAGATACAACTACATGTATGTATATCCCCCTTTTCTGTACGTTTTTAGGTCGTCCGTAGGAGAGACCTTATGGCTGTATCCTTCGTATCTTCATATGTCAATGAGGTCATTATAAAGAACGATTATCGGCAATGTCTGGCTAGACGTCCCGTTACTCAAGTGCGCATGCTCAAACCAATTAAAGTACGTTGCAGCTAATACGGTTTATTCCGTACGGGACGTGAGGCAAGATATAACCCGATTATCCAATTGCAAACATAATAAGCTTCCGTCCTATTCTTTCAATACATTTTTAAAAACCTATTATTTTGTTCATGTCAGCTGGGGACTTAAAGAACGATATTGGCTATAATTAAACCGATATTTTTAGCACTTGGAGGTTTCTTTAACACACTAAAGTTTACGCCGCACGGATACACTAAAAGCGTTTATTAATATGTGTAGCAGTCAAACAATGCACTAGAGACCAATTTTTCCGATGTTGCGGTCAATTTTTTTGATTTGTTTAATTTTGTCTTTTTTATTTTTTGACAAAAATTGATATTTTTTGAGACATTTTGTGAGATTGGTATTTTTGGGGTGGTTTTTTTAATGTTTGTATTTTTGTTAACCCTAACCCTAATTTTTTGTTGTTGATGTTTTTAAAATTGTAGTTGTTTCTCAAAACATAATAATGATCAAATTAGATGGATTATTTTGCATGATACACAAATATATTGGTCTCGCTATGAGTTAAATATTGTGCTCGACGTTGTCTCGCACAATATTTTCTTAAACTCATAGCTCGACCAATATCTTTGTTTATCATGCTGAAATGTGATTGGTCAATGTCCCAATGAATATATTCCCCGTATTACCAGAGTAATTTATCATTACTCTATATCTGGTGACTGATATGAGCCCGTATTAGTCGAGTAATTTTATCACAGCTCTGATTGGTTAAATCAAGGTTTGGATTGATCTATTATCATTTTTAGGGGTTAGAGTGGAAAGGGTGGCCGTGTTGAGTTATGGTTGAGGGTTGGGGGCTGAGATGATAGGGGATGTGGGGTTGGCCTGTCTTTGTGTTGGTTCCCAGTGTTTTGGGTTCCAAGTTGTTTAAGTTGTGCTCAATGTATGTTAGGGGTTGGATGAGCGGTGTGGTGAATGAGGTTGAGGTGGGTTGACAAAATGGTTTTTTTCTCGCAATGGATCTGTATCATTCCCAGTGTTTTGGGTTCCGAGTTAAGTTGGCAATACATGTATTTTGGGGTGTTGATGCAGGCAGGAGTGAGGGGCGGGAGTGTGTCCCTTTCCCCCAGTGTTATTATGATGGTTCCTAGTGTTATAGGTTCCAAGTTAAGTGTTTAAAAACATATTATGTAGGGTGTGGTGAATGGAGGTTGACCAAAATGTATGTTTTGCTGGTTACCATCGTCACTTTGGTGGTTCCCGATGTGGTTCCAGTTCTAAGCTGTAAATGCTCCATATATGATGGGCCGGGATGCATAAAGTGGCGATGATACTGGACAAAAATATTCTTTTTGGTGGTTCCCAATGTCATTTTGGTGGTTTCCGGTATTTAAGGTTCCAGGTTATCTAAGTGCTAGATAGCTTGGGTGAGGAGGCAGTGGGCTGCGAACATCTAGAATGCATCCACTACAGCCCACAACGATATGGGGAAATCTGTAGATAGCCAAGGTCTGCAGTGCATATAATGCAGTTGGTAGATAGTTGATCATGTTGATCTACATTGGTGTGTGTCTAGAACTTGAATTCATAATATAAAAGTAGGAGAAACCAGGCAGGTATAACTGCACAAATCTAGGCTCTGCAAAATTGATAGGGCGGCCCATAAGATTAAACAACCATGGCCGGGTGTGGCTTTCTTTCTTGATTTGCGTCGACGGTGCTTATTAGGACGTACGTACATATGATTTTTATCCTAACCATGTTATTGCATAGATTATATGTAATTATAAATGCATAATACAAATCTGAATCACAATAAATGTAATAACAATGTTGATTTTGTCATGGGTACTCCGTATATAGATGATGTGACCGTTGTTTACATCAGTATAGTGTTTATGATTAGCGCCTGGTCTGAAGATAGTCTACTACTGCATATACGTACTATTCAAAAGCAAAATACTCATCACTGAGCGCCAATTTTTACGCATACTGCCGGGCAACCAGATTTAGTACCTGGTCTCTCATCGTGCTAGGGATGCAGACCATGACTACTGCACTATTCAACAACGTAATGATCAATCAAGTGTGAATTTAATTTACAAAGCACATTCCCTGTAGGTTTGCACGCATACCGGAGGGTATAAAGTCACAGGTCAAATCATCTATATAAGGGAGGGGATCATGGTACTTACCTTAGGTCCCTTATCCGTGTATGTAGTCTGTTGGAGAAAAAACCCGTTAAAATGAATGAAATGAATAAAAAGCGCTGTGATAGATCTGGTTAGGGTTAGGGTTAGATAGATCTTTATAACCCATATCGTAGATGATGTTAGATTGACCGTGGATTCATAGTACATGTATAGGCCTATATTGGTATAAAACATTCATAAGTTAGACCAAATGCTGTGCTACTTCGGCCATATCTCACGTCGCAAGGGTAACAACCTAGAGAAGATGATCATGCAAGGCATGATTGAAAGGGAAGCGCAAGAGAGGCAGACCTCGTTCCCGGTGGATTGACCAAATAAAGTTGAATACTGGACACCCTCTCCGTGATTGTTACTCCTTTGCTGAAAATCGTTATTTGTGGCGTAGTATATGTAAGGTCACGAGCTGTCAGTCATGACAGGACCGAACCAACCAACCAAGTTAGACTAGTGTAAAGACCACCTTACGGAAAAAGCTGTATAATCCTTTAATCCGTCAAGAGGATTTTGTGCTAGGTTTAATCCGTGCTGTCTTCAACCTGGTTTCCCTAGTATTAGACTGCTATATATGTACAGTTAAAAATTGGTGCTTGATCTGTTCATCATATCTAGCAGTTTAACGCTTTAAACGGAATAAAGCGCAATAACACCAAGGATAAACCCGATAAGGTAACACACTACAGTCAATAAAATAAGTAACTGACCCGGTTATAAATGTGCTGATAACTCTAAAGGTATAACACTGACATAAACATATTAAATCATAACGTTGGTTGAAATTTCTCCTCTTTAATTTGCGATATTGCACGCTAAGAATGCAAAATACAAAAAGGTACAACAACTCCAAGGTATCACTATCATTCCCCATATCAGCGTAGTCACCATTTATCAATCATGAATATCCTTAAATCATTTGATCGCTGAATGTGATTTCTACTGTTAAAGGGTTGTACGTACCATGATTTACAGCCAAATTCACGGACCGTTCTCGTTTGATAACTTATAAATCCAAATGAAACGTTTGTGTACTTTAGCAGTTTGACTACACGTATATGACAATCCAAAACTGAAAATATTCAGTCCACACGTGACCAAGCAAGCTATAAAATGCTTTTCATTGTGACACGGGCGGATAACATTTTAATAGGGAGTGTTGTTTAGATTCACTTTCACTTTTGACGAAGACTAAATCTATAATTTCATTACGATTGCCTCCTACTTTTTAGGTGCAAATATATATATATATTTCGGTCATTCTCATACACACATAAAGAACACCAGGCACGTACACAGATTCGTTTCGAGGTGGTGTTCATGGAACGGTTTTTAAGAGTGGGGCCACTATAATTATATATATACCATTCATCATACAAGCGAAGCGGTTGAAGCGTCTTGCGCGTGGATGATATTGTATACGCCCTCTCCGGACGTTTCAAAGCCATTTCAGACCTCATTAACTCATATTTGAAAAACATACGTGCCAAAGGTGGCGTGATGAATGCCCTTATTTAAAAAGTAGATTGGCCCCTGCCCCTTTCCCTCCCGATTCCACTGCCGTTGGCTGGATGTTACAAACACATTTAGTGACTGCGGAGCGCTATGCGGTGGGGGGAGTTAATACACATACCTATGAAAGGACCTACTATTTCTCTGTAATTCTCTTCCGGGGTTCCATGTAGTTTTTATCACATTCTCTCTTTTTCCTTCTTATTTACAGCAACTTATTGTTTGACCCCCACACCCGCGCACTCGCCTGAAAAACACCACATACGCACCCGGGATACGCACCCCCGGTGGCGTAGCTAGGTTCTTCATATTGTTGGTGTAAGAAATAGAGGTATTAGTGAACCAACAAGATTTTACCGGGGGTTGTGACGTGGCGTTCCCAAAACCATCGCGAAAAAACGAGCTCTTTAATAACCGACAGTGCCAATCTCAACCGATACGACTCAAATATTGGGGGCGATCGCCCCTACGCCCCTATACGTCAATATGCGCCCTCTACCAATACACCATATGATTGTCAGAATGTATGAATTATGAATTAAAAAAATAGGATAACCAGATCAACTCAATAACAGATTGATTAGCACAGCTTGTCGGATGTTGTTTACCACTTTTCAATCAAATGTTTTAATTCTTTTTTAGCTAAATGTTGCTCTTTTTTTTGAAATTAGGCCTTTAATAATAATCTATTTGAATGACCAAGTATGAACATTTAGTGAGCGGTTTTGTAGTACCAGTTTTTCGGGCAGTTTTTGATGCCTCCTAAAGAGATAGTCACTCTCGAATCGAAGCAGGCCTGTGATCAGGGGGGCCTAGCCTACTATTTTTTGTCTATATATGTACACATAGAGTTTGTCTTTTCATTTTGGGGCATCAGGGGGAAGCCTTCTAAAATACCCTTCCCCTGTCTCCCTTCTAGTTAGTTACCCCCCCCCCCCCCCCCCGCCCCCCCCCCCCCCCCCCCCCCCTGAATGAAAGACTCGGTCTATCTCGACCGTGGACAAGTTTGCGCGATTATACGCGTAGTGCTCTAATCACCGGGAGATTATCCGGGTTTCATATCAGCCCTCGCCTACCTTTCGACTAGAGTATTATTTTATGAACACTTCCTTAGCCAAACTTGACGAAAACGTTATTACTCTTTAGACATGAAAGAGCTCAATGAACTTGATTATTCATAGCGCTGACCTTGAAATCTTAAAAATCCAGTGTTTGGGTAGTTTCTTTGTCCTTTCTTAAATGCTTAAGGATTCATGGTGTTTCGTGCAATGATATGCGTTTACGAAAGAACTCGTATGTGTATATATTTTTTCTCAGTAAACGCAATCGACTAAACTTTTCAGTCTATTAAGGTTCCTTTGATACTGGTTTTGAAATTCAAGACTGACCCTGGAACTAGTGTTCGATCATTCATACGATATCAATGGAACAATTTCTATGCGTGACCTTGACTCCTATACCAATTTCATAACAATCACTTCATTCAGGATCCGAATGAAAGGGAGCACCGTGGCGTAGCAAGGGGGTCACGGGTGTCAGACAAAATGAAATAAAAGGGAAAACGGGGAGGGGAACAGGAAACGGAAAAGGGAGAAAAAAGGTAAAAGGGGAAAGGAGAAAAAGAAAAGATAAATATACAAATAGAAGAAGTCAAATGTGAAAAGAGCATCTACCTGTGAACACCCGAATTATGTTTCCACTCTTACCTAAACCGATACGAGACTTTATTTTGCCATCCTGACCAGGAAAGCTTGCTACGCGCCTGAGGCACCACCATGAACCGCGACGAGGGGCAGTATCACCTTTCACATGCTTTGACGAACTTTTACTGTCTGGGGTCAAGAAACGAACTAGCAATCTTCAAAACCACCGCTGGGAAAAATCCTCCCAGCGTCGGTGACATTAAATAACAACCAAACATGTATTGAGAAAGATAACAGCGTTTGCCGAAACATTTGGATCAGTAATCATAAGAAACTCATTTATCATAATATAAATCATGCTATGCAACCATGAGGTTGCATAAAAGGGTTTATTAAAGGGGTTTATTAAAGGGGGTCATAAGGCCCAGTAAAAAAGGACCCCTTAAAATGAGAAAATATCATGAATTACATATTAAGTGCCTATTGACAACAGGTCGTGACTTGATAAGTTGCTGCTTCCGAGTTGACAGTCTGAAACTTTTACTGGTATAAAGCAATATTATGTGATCTTCTAAATGTACACATATTATTTTCTCTCTCATAATGCAAAGTTTGACTAATCAGGACATACTTTCCTGGACTCAGAAATCTATCTATACAGAAGGTTACTAAATCTGCTTCCAATTTAAGTAACTTTTCAACATATTCGTTTCATAATAAAGCATTCTATACTATTGTGTTCATTTGAGTTCAGTTGCGTAGCTGGAAACACTGTTAATGGCGTTATTTACAAACGAAAAAAAAACACTCAAAAAATAAGTTGTCGGAGTATTTAAATGTATTCAAACCCTGATTTGAAGTAATGAGGACTTGTTTCGCTGATTCTACCGGGTTAAATTTAGTAATTTACAATTTGGAAACGTTATCGTTATCATGTGGCTCCGTATTCCAACGTACTAAACGCGGTTTTAGCCTAAAATCGTCGCTAACTATAAATTCATGTTTCAATTCAACGCAAGTATTTAAACTACGTGTTTAACCAAACACGTATTTTAACATGGCGAATTTCGTGCCCAGAAAATTCAAAGGAGAAACGCACACAGGTATATGATTTGTAATACACAGTATTATTGAAGAAATCGGGGTGTCTAAACGACTTCTTCTTGCTATCAAAACCCAAATGCTGAGCTACTTTGGCCATATCTCACGTCGCAAGGGTAACAACCTAGAGAAGATAATCATGCAAGGCATGATTGAGGGGAAGAGAAAGAAAGGCAGACCTCGTTCCCGGTGGATTGATCAAATAAACTGATTACTGGACACCCTCTCCGTGATTGTTACTCCTTTGCTGAAAATCGTTATCTATGGCGTAGTATCTGTAAGGTCACGCGCTGTCAGTCATGACAGGACCAAACCAACCAATACACAGCTCAACAACAAAATAAGCTCCCCTGTAGATTATGCCTGATATTTTTTAAATGAGTTACTCCATCGAAACGATTTTGGCACACATAATGTACGTGTTCACAGCAACAGTAGCTCCACCACACCGTTCCCTACGCAGAAGATAATATTGATTTATTGGTGCGACCTGACGTAGCTTGTATGCATCCTTGACAGTACTGAGTCATTTAAAGCGTCCTCGTCATAACGCCGAATCTCGGCGCTTGTTTTGTGCATGCACAAAACAAGTATGGCGCTCTGGCGCACAAGGGCGACCATGGGGACCCTCTCCCGTCCTAGCCAATCTCCACTGCGTCACCAATCGGTTCTTAGAGACTTTAATGCGTTTGGCTTGTAATTTTGATAATTTTTCAGCGTAATGCATGCGCGGCCTGATCGCAAAAGAATGTGCAAGGGGTTTAGATACGAGGGCCGTTCAGTAAATAATGAAAGTGATCATGGTATGGGATGCTTGAGTGATTCTATTGAGGGATAATGTGATCAATACAAAGTATGAACCTTTGTCTTTCAAACAAAACAGTTTTGGATTTCTAAGTGTGAACTATGACGTCATAGCATTGTCTCAAAGTAAGTACACTTGGGACACTGCTAAATCAGTTATTTGGCGGTAAATTTGAATTGTTTGTATGAAACATGTGGTAAGAAGATTGCATAACGTGACACCAGAAGCAGGTAAATCCCAATTTCTTTCGCGTAAGTATGATAAACAAGACCATAACTTCAATCCCTCTGTAATTTGATATATGTAGTATAAGAGGAAAAAGTAAGGAGAGGCAATTGAATAAAAAGTATACAAATATCAGTATTTCAAATAGCCAATTTCATTGAAAAATGCCCAGTAAGTGAATCACTAATATTGGCGGAAAATCAAACAATTTAGGGAAAATCCAAGCAATTAACCAGTTTGGGAGATTCCATATGATAGCTAACTAATTATCTGAACTTATTCGCATGAAACCTGCAGAAAATATGCGCATGCGCAGACGGCAGATCAATTTGAACTGGGCCAAAAGTGGCTAAAATCATGACATTTACCAGATAAAATCTTACTGTGCCTTCAAATTTTAATCAGAAATAATGAAAAATGCTTAAATCAATGTGTATAAATATTGTGATAGTCAAAATAAAGATATACATGAATGTATCAATCAAAGATGGCTGCCACAACCCCTCTGTTATCTTTAGAGCTACTAGATATGTATTGTTTAAGTAATCGTCACATAATTTCAATGGTTTGAGAAAAATTGGATGAACAGCTCCTCTTGAAATCCCCACTATTATTGCTTTACATCCCACAATAATTTACCAAATTATAATCTCTCCATTGTTCTTTATCCTTTGTTGTTTTCTAAGGTATATTATTGCGGATTTTGCTAAATAAAAGAGTATTTGAGATGGTCCCTTCTTGTTTGTATTCAGAAATTCAGATCTAAAAAAGAGTGTTAAACAGAGATAAGTGTGTGTTCTAACTATGTGCCAAGTGTTATCTGTTTTTATGCTTGCATTGCCGAGATATACGCAAATGTATCAATCAACCCATATTCAACATATTACATATCCAGCCATATAAATGACAGATTTCAGTCAGTGTCTGAAACCTATTGTGTTTATGTTAATGACGTTACATAACCAAAGGTATCTAACAATCCAAAAGTGTATTGATTGAAACACAAAGGTTCATACTTTGTATCGATCACATTATCTCTCAATAGAATCACTCATGCATCCCATACCATGATCACTTTCATTAATTATTGAACGACCCTCGTACCTTTGTTTTAAAGAATTGACATATTTTTGGACAGTTTTCCGCGCTCTTCCTGCTTATTATTCATATGCATTCGCTGTCCTGATCGCCGTAAGTGTGACAGGGGCTTAGATAAGGAGTGACATTGTGTGTAATTGTGGAGTTACTTACTAGTTGATGTGTCATTGTAAATTAGTTTCATCGGAGTTGTGATTCACTACCGGAACCGGTGGAACCAGTGTTTCTAGAATTACCACTCAGAAGCAGAGTTGCCAGATTATTTTGTAGTTTTCACTAATGGGTTGTAGAGATTGTATTCATGGTATAATTAATTGTCATCGCAGTCAACTTGCTGAATGGTACAATATTACAATTACAAATACACACAAAATATACATTAAAAATAAAATATACATTAGTACACTAAAATACCGAGTTACAACGAGTAACACACCATTTACAAAAAGAAGACATATAACTCAAACTTGCTAACCACGTGCAGATGAACCCTCACCCCCCCCCCCCCCCCAACTCCCACCCCACCCGCCCACCCTGCATACAAACACACATATCACAATACTTAACAGAGGTGTCCAGCAAGCAGAAAATTGTGCAATAGCCTCTATGTTAGACAAATTATTTTCGAGTCCAAAATTGCGTAATTATATAGAACAAAACATCATACTTATGACAAAAACTAATCAAAACTGCCATAAAATTCGCGGCGGTCGAAATTCCCGGTGTTTGTTTGTTTGTTTGTTTGTTTGTTTACACGGTCGATCCGTACGGACACACGCTTGGGTCCTGAAGGGTCCAGACTCAAGCAAATTGCTCGGGCCAGGTTTAAAAAGCCTATATAAGCGTGCTTGTTGAATTATAAACAGCCACTGACTCCCAACAAATAAAGTAAACAATTTTGCTGTCAGCCTTCAGACATGAGAAAAGAATAGTCTTGATCCAATCTCGATGAGGTCATAGTCTTACAACGCACCTGCGCAAATGTGAGCACCAATAACATGACGTCATCGACGACAGGACTATGAAGGATTAAAGGATTATACAGCTATATTCCGTATCGGTATATTGACACTATACTAGTCTAACGTAATGAATGTCTTACATCAGGGATACCAATCTCGGCACCCAATACATGTAGAAGTACATACAAATATACATGGGATTGAGATACACAATCCCATGTTTATTTGTATAACAGATTATAATTTGACCCATAATTGTATATATAATTAAAATATAAAAACACCTCTGCAACGATATTCATGAATACGTTTATGTCAAAACACCGAGGGTGTTGGTGGTCGGGGTGATAAAACTAAGGATAGATCAAACTTAAGCAGTAAATAAATATTGGATATCCTACATTTTTAAACTATGTTGTCACTGTTATTGCGCTTTATTCCGTTGATGGCGCTATAAAGGAATAAAGCAAATCTAGATTAACAGATCATGATCTATCATACAAATTAACATGGATCCCATCAACTTCTACATGCAACTTATAAATGTATTGGGTGATCTCGGCGCGTATCCCTGGATTTCAATAAAATTGTTATATGATTATTCCATATCTTGGAGCAGTAGTACATTTATTTCCTAATGTTATTTTGAAGGATTTATCAGCTACCAAATGTATATGAATTAAGAAACCCTGTCACTATTGCAGAACATCTTGAAGATAGTATTCAGTAGGAGAATTGCGGGGCAATATTGGGGTGCTGATTCTTCATTAACCTGGTCCATCATCAGAGTTTAGAATTACAAATTCTAGCGTTGGATAGAATGTATCAACCATCCACATTTCTTTTTATAATAATCTCTAATATTACGCTGCGTAGCTGAGTAAAATATCGGATCGAGAACTGGATTCATTTGGTAAATCAATAGCATCGTGACAAGAGTGTCCTTACTGTTGCACATTTGTCCACAAAATGCCACGACAATGATATAGACACAGTAGGGAAGCAAACAAATGCACATCGCTAACACAAGAACTCCAAGAGTCACTGCTGCCTTCATATATCGATTTCTGGCATCAGCTCCCTCGTCTCGATTCTCTGATTCTGAGCCTCTCGGGTGGTGGTTGGTGAAACTACTATTTCCAATTGTTACGTGTTTCTTGATTCGTATACGTAGGAGACAGAAGAAAACACCACTTAAGATAGCAACGGAGAATACTGGAAGGCAATACAGTCCAAACGAGTAAAACAGTCCGTACCACTTAGTTAAACGTGCTGGTGAAAAACAGAAAATATCAAAATCAACATCGGCGGTTCTATTTGAATAATTCCACAGACCCATTTCAATCAGTGAATTTGCCAGACCGATAGCACAACATATGCCGATTATTAGTTTCATATTTAATGTAGTCTGGAGTTTCAAATATGTGGGGTACCTCAAAGAAATCAGCAGTACTCTGTCCACGCTGATGGCTACAAGAAGTAGGTTGCCGACCACGTAAAAATTACTGAAAGCAATCAACATCATGCATCCAATTTCTCCGAAATAGTAACCTGAGAAAAATACATAGGGTATCGCAACAAAAATGAACACGGTGATCCCGTAAAGTAGATCCGTTATGGACAGTGCTAGAATGAGAATATTGCTGGGATTTGTCAACATTCCTTTCACTTGTCGAAAAGCAACAATTGTTAGAGCGTTTCCAATTATATTAAGACATGAAAATGTCATTGTGATACCACCGTGATAAAAATTGCGTTCCGTCATGTTGATAATCGAGGGCCGCAGAAAGTGTTCCAGCTAGAGATTTAAAAACATCAATTGTGGATGGATTTCTACCACGTCATATCGTGCAAGCGTGATCATTAACAATATACCGTAGTCCATGAAGTACTCTCAGATAGGAGATCACGATATAAGTGTATTCCATGACGCACTTTGAGATATGAGATGCATGATTTAAGTGTGTTGCGGAGTGGAAGAGGATGACTTTTATAACCTGTTACCATGGTTACCATTCTCATAAAAGGAAGGTTTGTGTCACAAATTTGTCTTGAAAGTGTGTAATGGTTTCATTGGTCGGTTCATACATGCAAAGACGGTTGTTCAGGCACACATTGGTCCTTTGTCATTTGTTGGGTTTTATTCATACCCGGTAGTCTAATGGTATATACGTTCCTTCAACAATCGATATACAGGGTGAATCTTTAAAAATATGCACATATTGCAACAGCATTGAACCATGATATTGTTATTGTTCGTATGAAGTGTATGTCTAGTACAGTTTATGTTCTGATAAAATGAAAGTAATCGACTGAAAAAAGGCAACATGTGACATGTTTCGTAAGTATACACATTTTAACCATTGCAATGGAATTAACACAGTTAAGATATTAAGACACATATGGTAGCCATATCAATGGAGGGTTTCGTTGAATGACTCAATATCAATAGTATTAGTAACAATGAATATTTCTGTTTTAAATGCAAATATGGCTAACATTTCATTTTATTTGTAACAAAACTTTAGCAGAAGAAACAATGGACTCTGATCTTATGATTTGTGAATCTGGCAAACGCGACTGCCTTTTGAGTCAAGTGTCTTCAGAACATTTTATTTGTGTGATATTTTAAAATGCGCTGTTATCCTCGTAACTTTTTCAACTGATTTATTTCCTTTTGTAAAAGTTAGGGTTAGAAATATTCTAAGTCCACAAAGTGTGTAGTTCCTACCTAGTCAACCCGGGTGAAAAGTCATGTGGTATCTCCATCGCTGCATATTTATGTACGCAATGTTTTAACACTTTCCACATGGCTATTATGTTACCATATACAAAACAGATTTTTCATAAACCTTTCCCTACTTTCAAAGTCTCAAATATTACTGAACCAATACTAGGTATATTTATACTTTTTTCAATGCATTTCTCATGGTGATTCCAAATATGGTAATGAAATTCAACAATGTTGACATTTTTGAAACATTTGTGTCATTTTGTAATGTCGTCTGCAGACGCCTGACACGTGGAAAGTTTTAAAGCACTTTTGTATAAATATTGTCTCATTTACTATGCCAGTATGCAGTATCACAATATATTACAGATATGTACATTGCTAGTGAACACTGACTCCATTTCACCATTCCACAGCAACAGTCATGTCTTAACTGTGTAAATCCCATTGGAATGGTGAAAAGGGGCCAGCTTACAAAATGTACTACTATATTTTGCTAATTTTTCAATCGATTTATTTTTATTTTTTAAGAACATGAACTAGACACGCCTGTAACCCACAACAATTTCATGTTTGAATGCACAAATAAAAGTTGTTACAATCCGTGCAGCATGCATAATGTTTATGACTCACCCTGTAGATTGCATTTTTGCAATACTTTATTCTATAATTATTATTTTGATTCAATGTATATGGTCTCCCCTTCAATTACAATTGGACATAAGTATGGTGGAGTGTATTTATTCATCCGGTAACCTGATTTATTTTCAATTTTTACTGCACAGGTGACCCTTAACTTGATCAACTATCTGACATAGCCAAATCTACTTCAGGTGCATTGGTTAAGCATTACTGTGCGTGATGGATGCGTGAAAGCTTTGACTGATTTGTTTCTCGTTAATATAAGAAACCTTTACACGTGTTGTCAATAGTGTGCGAAATTGTATTAGTGAGATACACACACATGTTATTGTGGTGATTTTCGTTCCGTTTTCGCTGTTGGTTGACCGTATGTGGGGGTTTTTTGGTGTCATATATAGAAGTATTCCGTGTTTTGTACCCGGGGGGTACTCAAATTTGGTTTGGTCGGGGGTGTGCCGCTGGAGATTCAAAACCCATACCCATTTTTAGGGGTGATTTTGGAAAAATCGGTACCCATTTTTAGTGGTTTTGCTTCATTTTAGACCAAATTTTGGCAAAATATCGGGAAAATAGACCTAATTTTTGCACATTTTCGCGAAAATAACACAAATTTCGCAAAAATAGACTCATTTGTAAAAAGTGACCCCATTATTAGGGATTTCCAGCATATCATACCCCATGTTTAGGGATTTTGTGCCCAAAAAGCCCCCCCATTAGAGCGGCACACCCCCGTATACCGTCTCGGGGTTTTGTATTAGCAGCAATCGGAAAACTCAACTGCGTTTTACATTTTCAGAAAGAACAACCTGTTTCATAGCACAATCCATGCAATGGATTTGACGTCATGCACTGAGTTTATTAATATGTAAACAGGCCCAGTGCGAATCCTTTTTGTACTCCATTCCGATTGGCTATTATTAAATAACCTAATTCATACACAGATAATTAGTTAGCATATCGCATCGATTGATTTTAAGGATATCCCTTTTCTGCACAGAAATTTTGTAAGTTAAAACAAGTTCTTCGGTAACCTTGCAAACCTGAAAAAGTTGATCAGAACTTGGTACAAAAAGATGCTTTTTTAAATAGAAATGAAACCATTTAAAAAAGAAGTTTCATTTCTGTTGATATTGACGTATATTTGAATATCCATGAAGTACTTGCATATGGTTAGGGGTACAATACAATACAATACACATGCGCAAATTTAAGCACCGATAACCATGACGTCATCGACACCGGGACTTTCGAACGCCGCGAGTTTTAAAAATTGCATGTTGAGAGTTGGCAGTTTTTATTCGTTTTTGTGATAAGTAGTGATGTTATGTTCTATATAATTACGTAATTTCGGCTCGATAATTATTATTCTAACAAATGATGCTCAATGTTATGCTTGCGGGACCCCTCCTTTAAGAACGAAAAAGCGCTCAGAAAATGTGTTGTTGGAGCAGACACCAAACCATCATTTTGAAGTAATGATGAGGAATAATCGTATCGCTCTGTAACTTAGAAGATCTTTACAAGTTATGATCAAAAATGCAAATCTGCAAAATATCTGCTTTCAAACTAATAATAATAATAAAAATAATAAACAGGCATTTGATGTAAAGACAATCAATCTAACACTTAACTATCAGATTCCGCTGTGGCTCAATTGGTTAGAGCGTCGTCTAAGTAATATGAAGGTTGTGGGTTCGAATCCAAGCAGAAAAAGAAGGATAGAGGGCGTCACAGGTCGTATACTATGACCTTAACAGTATCGTATGGACCCACGCGCGCACACAAAAGATAATGAGGCCGACTTTGATGGGGCTGCTGTTTCTACCGGCTACAATTTAGGAATTTACTATTTACTTTCTAGAAACGCTATCGTTATCATGTGGCTCCGTAGGATAACCGCATACAGGTATATGATTATATTTAGTAGCCCAAAATGACAGAAAATTAGTCTCCGGGGTTCGAATGCATCAACTCGTATATTTTAGCGATACCTGGCCTATCCGTCGACTTGCACCGGTTGCCGGCTGAGTGCGCGGATACATACTTTTATCGATCATTTTGCAAAATAAGGACTAACGTAACAAACATTTCTGTGTGAGGTCGCATTATCTTTATTTTCATCTAAACAATTGTTGTCCTTACATCAAATGATTATTAAAATATGACAACTTAAATATTATGACCACATAGGCTATATATATTTATTCATTATATTATGTGATAACATGTTACATAAAATGTGAGTATATGTTTTCGTTTTATTTTTTATTTTTTGTTGTTGTTCATTTTAAAACATATTAATCATTATTTATTTTATATTAAAGTGCACTTTGCAATTTTCTCAATCTTGCTTTTCTATTTCCGATAATTTCATCAATTTCTTAATTTCTGTTCAACTTATATTGATCCAAGTGATTGGTAATGTACTCCACCCATGTATATCTTATTCTGAAGGATGATTTGAACTAACGACCCTCCGTGCAATCGCCTGCATCCTCAGTCTGTTTTCGGGACTTGACGAGTGAACAACATTGAACAACATACGTAGAAATGGTAAAAGCTAAAGGCAATAAAGGCAAGGCTTCAGCACCCAAGGGCAGAGAGGGATGGGAAGAGGAAGGCAATCTCCTCCCCCCCCCCCCCCCCCCCCCCCCCCCCCCCCCCCCCCCGTACTCTACGCAGAGGATAAGATTGATTACTTGCTGCGACCACAGGTAGCTTGAATGCATCCTTGACAGTACTGAGTCATTACAGCGCCCTCGTCATAACGCCGAACCTCGGCGCTTGTTTTGTGCATGCACAAAACAAGTGCGGCGCTCTTGGGCACAAGCGCAACCCTAGGGACCATCTCACGTCCTAGCCAATCTCCACTGCGTCACGAATCGGTTCTTGGAGAACTTAATGCGTTTGGCTTCACATTTTGATATTTTTTTCACCGCAATGCATGCGCGGCCTGATCGCCACAGAATGTTGTGAAAGTGGTTTAGCTCCCTTTTTATAAGATTTGACACAATTTGGGTCAGTTTTCCGCGCTCTTCCTGCGCTCTTCCTGCATATTATAAAATGTGAAGCCAAACGCATTAAGTTCTCCAAGAACCGATTCGTGACGCAGTGGAGATTGGCTAGGACGTGAGATGTTGATACTTTTTTCAGCGCAATGCAATCGCTGGCCTGGTCGTCGTAGGTGTGATAGGAGCTTAAAATAAGGAGTGACATCATGTATATTGTGGACTTACTCACCAATTGATGCTTCATTATAACTTGGTCAGAAGTCATATTTCATCAGAGTTGTGATCCACTACCGGAATCGCGGGAATCAGTGTTTCTAGAATTACCAGGAACAGAGTTGTCAGAATATTTTGTAGTTTTCAGTAATGGGTTGTAGAGATTGCTCAACATGTGCTCATGGTATAATTAATTGTCATCGCAGCCAACCGGCTGAATTGACACAATATTACAATTACAAATATACACAAAATATACATTTGAATGCAAGAATTACACAAATATACAATAAAAACTCTTTAATTATAACAGGTTACCACAAGAAACACACTATTTTGATCAAGTGAAAAGAAGATACATACTAAAACTTGCTAACCGCATGCGGCTGAACACATCCACCCCACTCCTCCACCCCACCAGCCCACCCAGCATACAAACACACATACCATAATCCTTAAAGAAGGTGTCCCGCAAGCACGACATTGTGTATTATATTATGTTAGAAATATAATCATCGAGTCCAAATTGCGTCATTATATAGAACAAACACTAATAAAAACTTCCATCTCTCAACATGCAATTTTTAACATTCGCAGCGATCGAAAGTCGCAGTATCGATAAGTCACAAGCTGCGTTCAGACAGGCGTAAATTCGTTCGGAGTAAGGTCGGATTAAGGTCGGATTAACGATTGGTCGTGTTAAAGGTCGGAGTAGTGACCGTGTGGACGGCACCCGTGTTAACTAATCCGACCTTACTCCGACCCGATTTAATCCTGAGATTTCTCAGGAGTAACGCGTTTAACACGAGCTGCAGTTCGGAGTAGCGCGCCCGTGTGGATGCACTTAACACGATCTCTGGCGTAAACCTTCGCCAATGATGTAACGATGCCACAAAGGCATCCGATGCTGCTCATCCCTATCATATCGTCAACCTTGAAAAATACCGCTGTTGCTATCAGCATAGGCATTAAATCTTGTATACCACCATCCGAAAAGAGGCGAAAAATTAGTAACAAAAAGAGAAATTTCGATGTTGAATTCATGTTTACAAGCGAGCGATAAATAAACTTAGCTGAAATAATCGAATAAAGAAACCGGCAATTTGGAAATAACGGAATAAATCATATTGTAAACTGGAAACCAATGCTTAGCACTAGGCTGCCGAAAACGGGATTCGAAATAATCAGAACTCCGATATTTACCGATATTTACTCCTAAGCCCCCTGATGGTCGTGTTAACTTTGTCCGAAAACTTCGGAGTAACGTTGTGTTTAGTACCGTGTGGACAACTGTCCGGAGTAGAGGAAATATTTGTGGAATTTTGATTGCTGCAGGGTCTAAATTTACGCCGATCACTTATGCCTGTCTGAACATGCCTAACAGTTACACAATTTACTTGCGCAAATTTGAGCACCGATAACTATGACGTCATCGACACCGGGACTTTGAAGGATTAAAAGATTATATAGTTTTATTCCGTATTGTGGTGTTTACACTGGTCTAACGTATGAATGTCTTACATCAAGAATATGCCAATCTCGGCACGCATCCCTGTATTTCAATAAAATAGTCATCTCATTATTCCATATCTTGGAGCAATAGTACATTTATTTCCTAATGTTATTTTGAAGGATTTATCAGCAACCAAATGAACTGAGAAACCCTGTCACTATTGCAGAACATCTTGAAGATAGCATTCAGTAGGTGAATTGCAGAGCAATATTGGGGTGTTGATTCTTCATTAACCTGGTCCATCATCAAAGTTCAGAATTACAAATTCTAGCGTTGGATAGAATGTATCAACCATCCACATTTCTTTTTATAATAATCTCTAATATTACGCTGCGTAGCTGCGTAAAATATCGGATCGAGAACTGGATTCATTTGGTGAATCAATAACATCGTGAGAAGAGTGTCATTGCTATTACACATTTGTCCACAAAATGCCACGACAATGATATAGACACAGTAGGGAAGCAAACAAATGCACATCGCTAACACAAGAACTCCAAGGGTCACTGCTGCCTTCATATATCGACTTCTTTCATCAACTCCCTCGTCTCGATTCTCTAATTCTGAGCCTCTCGGGTGGTGGTTGGTAGAACTACTATTTCCAATTGGTCCGTGTTTCTTTATTCGTATGCGGAGGAGACAGAAGAAAACACCACTTAAGATACCAACGGCGAATACTGGAAGGCAAAACAGTCCAAACGAGTAAAATAGTCCGTACCATTTAGTTAAACGTGCTGGTGAAAAACAGAAAATATCAAAATCAACATCGGCGGTTCTATTTGAATAATTCCACAGACCCATTTCGATCAGTGAATTTGCCAGACCGATAGCACAACATATGCCGATTATTAGTTTCATATTTAAAGTAGTCTGGAGTTTCAAATATGTGGGGTACCTCAAAGAAATCAGCAGTACTCTGTCCACGCTGATGGCTACAAGAAGTAGGTTGCCGACCACGTAAACATTACTGAAAGCAATCAACATCATGCATCCAATTTCTCCGAAATAGTAACCCGAGAAAAATACATAGGGTATCGCAACAAAAATGAGCACAGTGATGCCGTAAAGTAGATCCATTACAGACAGTGCTAGTATGAGTATATTGCTGGGATTTGTCAACATTCCTTTCACTTGTCGAAAAGCAACAATTGTTAGAGCGTTTCCAATTATATTAAGACATGAAAATGTCATTGTGATACCGCCGTGATAAAAATTGCGTTCCGTCATGTTGATAATCGAGGGCCGCAGAAAGTGTTCCTGCTAGAGATTGAAAACCATCAATTGTGGACGGATTTCTATCCCGTGATATCGTGGAAGCGTGATCATTAACAATATTTCATGACGTACTGTCAGATAAGGGATGCACGATTTAAGTGTATTCCATGGCGCACTTTGAGATAAGAGATGCATGTGTTGCGGAGGGTGGAAGAGGATGACTTTTATAACCTGTTACCATGGATACCATTCTCATGGGTTTTGTTCACACCCGGTAGTCTTATGGTATAAACGTTCCTTCAACAATCGATATAAAGGGTGAATCTTTAAAAAAATATGCACATATTGCAACAGCATTGAACCATGATATTGTTATTGTTCGTATAAAGTGTATATCTAGTACAGTTTATGTTCTGATAAAAGTGAAAGTAATCGACTGAAAAAGGGCAAAAGGTGACATGTTTCGTAAGTATACACATTTTAACCATTGCAATTGAATTAACAGTTAAGATATTAAGACACATATGGTAGCCATATCAAATAACTAAATATCAATAGTTACAATGAATATTTCTGTTGTAAATGCAAATATGGCTAAGATTTCATTTTATTTGTAACATATTTTTAGCAGAAGAAACAATAGACTCTGATATAATGATTTGTGAATCCGGCAAATATTGCAATGGAATTAACAGTTAAGATATTAAGACACATATGGTAGCCATATCAAATAACTAAATATCAATAGTTACAATGAATATTTCTGTTGGAAAATGCAAATATGGCTAAGATTTCATTTTATTTGTAACATATTTTTAGCAGAAGAAACAATAGACTCTGATCTAATGATTTGTGAATCTGGCAAATATTTTCCTTCGCAAACGTGACTGCTTCTTGAGTGAAGTGTCTTCAGAACATTTTATTTGTGTGATATTTCAAAATGCTGTTTTATCCTCGTAACTATATATTTATGTGCAGTAATGGAAATACCCACATGACTGTCAACCCGGGGTTGACGATCATGTGCAGCTCTATTACTAATATTGTGTGTACTGACCATAATAGTAGTATTGCTTTATTCCGTAATAATAAGAGGGATTAAAATCATGTCTTGGCCAGTTCACCCCTCGCTAGTCTTGAGTTATGTTCCTTACAATGCCGAGGTCCATGGCTCGATTCCCACTAGGACCACTTTTTCAACTGATTTATTTCTTTTTGTAAAAGTTAGGGTTAGAAATATTATAAGTCCACAAAGTGTGTAGTTCCTACCTTGTCGACCCCGGGTGGAAAGTCATGTGGGTATTTCCATCGCTGCATATTTCTGTACGCAATGTTTTAACACTTTCCACATGGCTATTATGTCACCATATACAAAACAGATTTTCAGAAACCTTTGCCTACCTTCAAAGTCTATCTCAAAAATTACTGAACCAATACTAGGCATATTTATACTTTTTTCAATGCATTTCTCATGGTGATTCCAAATATGGTAATGAACTTCAACAATGTTGACATTTTTGAAACATTTTGTGACATTTTGGGATGTCGTCTGCAGACGCCTGCCACTTGGAAAGTTTTAAAACACTTTTGTATAAATGTTGTCTCATTTAATATGCCAGTATGCAGTATCACAATATAAAGTGCTCAACAAAAGAAAGTCATACACTTTGTTTAGGTCCTTTAGAGTAACTTCCGTTTATATTTTGACCAAACAGACTAGATAGACATTTGGATGAATCTTTCCGGCACAATTTGATACCAAAGTTGCCACCTAACAACAAAGATAAACCATGATTAGCACCATTTAAAGAAAATTAGTCACTTTTCAAAAGTCACATTTTCAACGCACGCAAGCCGCGAGAAAATGCTGTGCGTGGCACTTGAATGCCCGGGAATGAAAGGGATATTGATCACACAGTGCAACTGCGATGGGTGTTGGTGCCTGCGCGAGCGGGCTATTTGATTATGAACAGGTAACATGTGGTCTTTTCTTCCCGCGTAGTGCATTGATAATGTGACTTTTGAAAAGTGACTAATTGTCTTTAAATGATGCTAATCATGGTTTATCTTTGTTGTTAGGTGGCAACTTTGGTATCAAATTGTGCTGGAAAGATTCATTCAAATGTCTATCTAGTCTGTTTATTCAACAAATAATGGGAAGTTATTCTAAAGGACATAAACAAAGTGTATGACTTTCTTTTGTTGAGCACTTTATTACAGATATGTGCAATGCTAGTGAACACTGACTCCATTTCATCATTCCACAGCAACGGTCATGTCTTAACTGTGTAACTCCCATTGGAATGGTAAAAAGGGGCCAGCTTACAAAATTTACTATATTTTGTTAATTTTTCAATCGATTTATTTATATTTTTAAGAACATGAACTAGACACGCCTTTAACCCACAACAATTTCATGCTTGAATGCACAAATAAAAGTTGTTACAATCGGTGCAGCGTGCATAATGCTTATGACTCACCCTGTCGAATGCATTTTTGCAATACTTTATTCTCTAATTACTATTTTGATTCAATGTATAGGCCAATGGTCTCCCCTTCAATTACAATTGGACATAATTATGGTGGAGTGTATTTATTCATCCGGTAATCAGATTTATTTTCAATTTTTACTGCACAGGTGACCCTTAACTTGATCAATTATCTGACAAAGCCAAATCTATTTCAGGTGCATTCGTGGTGGATGCGTGAAAGCTTTGACTGATTTCTTTCTCAATAACCCTAACTCTATTACACCACACGGCAACTGGGCGAGAAAAGAAAATGTTTTTATAACCCGGCGTGCAGGTTTTTGGGCTACAAAAGGGATCCAGGCTAAATAACGAGGCGAATATACTTCGCCGAGTGTGACTGACAGCCGTGGTGTAGTGGCTAGGATCCTGGGCCCGGGTGCTGGAGGTCCGAGATTACAAGTTACAGGTTACAGGTTTATTTATTTCGCATATACAACATATCAATACAAAGTCAGAGCAAAAATATACAAAACAATAGCATATATTGAAAAAAACCTCACGAAGAGCTTACACGTGTCAACGACCCCTTTGGAAAAATGGTAATGGATGAGATAATACAAATAAGCGATTCAAATCCATGGGGGTCGGGGTGACCTTTCTGGTGAATTTTGGGGATCGGAAAACAAATCTGTTGCCGTGTGGTGAACTAGAGTTAGGGTTAATATAAAAAAACACCTTTACACGTGTTGTCAATAGTGTGCGAAATTGTATTCTATTAGTGAGATGCACACACATGTTATTATGGTGATTTTGGTTCCGTTTTTGCTGTTGGTTGACCGTATGTGGTTTTTTTGTCATATATAGAAGTATTCCGTGTTTTGCATTAGCAGCAAACGGAAAACTCAACTGCGTTTTACATTTTTAGAAAGAAAAACCTGTTTCATAGCACAATCCATGCAATGACGTCATGCACTCTGACTTTATTAATATGAAAACAGGCCCGGTGCGAATCCTGTTTGTACCATTCCGATTGGCTATCAGCATAACCTCTATTATTTTAAAATAACCTCATACACAGATAATCAGTAAGCATATCGCATCAATTGATTTTAAGGATATCCCTTTTTTGCACAGACATTTTATAAGTTGTCCAGCAAGCACAACATTGTGTAATATATGTTAGAAAAATGTATTATCGAGTCCAAAATTGCGTAATTATATAGAACAAAACATCATACTTATGAAAAAAACTAATACAAACTGCCATCTCTCAACATGCAATGTTTAAAATTCGCGGCGATCAAAAGTCCCGTTGTCGATGAAGTCATAGTTATACAACGCTCCTGCGCAAAGTGAGCACCAATAACCATGACGTCATCGACACCGGGACTTTGAAGGATTAAAGGATTATACAGCTTTATTCCAACATTCATGAATGAATGTATGTCAAAACACTGGGTGTTGGTGGTCGGGGAGATAAAACTAAGGATAGATCAAACTTAAACAATTAATATTGGATTTCCTACATTCTTAAAACTATTTTGTCAGTGTTTGTTGCGCTTTATTCCGTTGAGGCGCTATATAAAGGAATAAAGCTAATCTAGATTAACAGATCATAATCTGTCACACAAATTAACATTGGATTGTGTATCTCAATCCCATCAACTTCTATATGCAACTTATAAATGTATTGGGTGATCTCGGCGCGTATTCCTATTCCTGGAGCAGTAGTACATTTATTTCCTAATATGATTTTGAAGGATTTATCAGCAACCAAATGTAACTGAATTAAGAAACCCTGTCACTGTTGCAGAACATGTTGAAGATAGCATTCAGTAGGTGAATTGCAGAGCAATATTGGGGTGCTGATTCTCTTCATTAACCTGGTCCATCATCAGAGTTTAGAATTACAAATTCTAGCGTTGAATAAAATGTATCAACCATCCACATTTCTTTTTATAATAATCTCTAATATTACGCTGCGTAGCTGCGTAAAATATCGGATCGAGAACTGGATTCATTTGGGAAATCAATAACATTATGGTTAGAGTGTCTTTACTATTGCACATTTGTCCGCAAAATGCCACGACAATGATATAGACACAGTAAGGCAGCACACAAATGCACATCGCTAACACAAGAGCTCCAAGAGTCACTGCTGCCTTCATATATCGATTTCTTGCATCAACACCCTCGTCTCGATTTTCTAATTCTGAGCCTCTGGGGTGGTGGTTGGTAAAACTACTATTTCCAATTGTTCCGTGTTTCTTTATTCGTATACGGAGGAGACAGAAGAAAACCCCACTTAAGACAGCAATGGAGAATACTGGAAGGCAGTACAGTCCAAACGAGTAAAATAGTCCGTACCATTTAGTTAAACGTGCTGGTGAAAAACAGAAAATATCAAAATCAACATCGGCGAATCTGTTTGAATAATTCCACAGACCCATTTCGATCAGTGAATTTGCCAGACCGATAGCACAGCAAATGCCGATTATTAGTTTCAAATGTAAAGTAGTCTGGAGTTTCATATATGTGGGGTACCTCAAAGAAATCAGAAGTACTCTGTCCACGCTGATGGCTACAAGAAGTAGGTTGCCGACCACGTAAAAATTATTGAGAGCAATCAACATCATGCATCCAATTTCTCCAAAATAGTAACCCGAGAACAATACATAGGGTATCGCAACCAAAATGAGCACGGTGATGCCGTAAAGTAGATCCGTTACGGACAGTGCTAATATGAGAATATTGCTGGGATTTTTCAACATTCCTTTCACTTGGCGAAAAGCAACAATTGTTAGAGCGTTTCCGATTATATTAAGACATGAAAATGTCAATGTGATAACGCCGGGATAAAAAAAGTGTTTCGTCATGTTGATAATCCAGGGCCGTAGAAAGTGTTCTAGCTAGAGATTTAAAAGTATCAATTGTGGTTGGATTTCTACCATGTCAAATCATGCAAGAGCGATCATTACAATATTCCATGACGCACTTTCAAATAAGGGATGCACGATTTAAGTGTGTTGCGGAGGGTAGAGGAGGATGACTCTTATAACCTGTTACCATGGTTACCAGTCTCATAAGGATAAGGGGAAGGTTCGTGTCACAAAGTCTTGAAAGTTATAATGGTTTCATTGGTCGGTTAATGCAAAGACGGTTGTTCAGGCACACATTGGTCCTTTGTTGGGTGTTGCCACATGTACCACGTGCCATAGTGCCCGGTACTAATGGTACGTTCCTTCAACAATCGATATACAGGGTGAATTTGTAAAAACGTGCTCAGATTGCAACGGCATTGAATCATGATATTGTAATTGTTTGTATTAAGTAAATCTAATCTAGTTAATCTTCTAAAAAGTGAAAGTAATCGACTGAAAAAATATGGCACGTTTGGTAAGTATAGCCATTTTAACCATTTCAATGAAAATTACACAGTTAAGATATTAAGACACATACGGTAGCCATATCGATGGAGGGCTTGTTTAAAGAACTAAATATCAACAGCAAAAACTAATATTTCTGTATCAAATTGCAAAAATGCTCAAATGTCGTTGTATAGGCCATTGCTACAATTTTTTCAGCAGAATAAACAATGGACTCTGAACTTATGATTTGTGCATCTGGCAATTTTTTTCCTTCGCAAACGCGACTTCCTCTTGAGTCAAGTGTCTTCAGAACATTTTATTTGTGTGATATTTTAAAATGCTATGTTTAATCATCATAACTATATATTTATGTATGCAAAGTGTTAAGCACTTTTGTGTAATATGAATACTGTCTCATTTAATATGCCAGTATGCAGTATCACAATATATTACAGATATGTGCATTGCTAGTGAACACTGACTCCATTTCATCATTCCACAGCAACATTCATGTCTTAACTGTGTAAATCCCATTGGAATGGTAAAAAGGGGCCAGGTTACAAAACTTACCATATTTTGCTAATTCTTCAATCGATTACCTTTTTTTAACAAAAGATGAATTAGAGTATACGCGCCTTTAAAACCACAACAATTTCATGTTTGAATGCACAAATCAAAGTTGTTACAATCCATGTAGCATGCATAATTGTTATAACTCAATGTATATGGCCTCCCCTTCAATCACAATTGGGCATAATTATGGTGGAGTGTATTTATTCATCCGGTAACCAGATTTATTTTCAATTTTTACTGCTCAGGTGACCCTTTATTTGATCAATTATCTGACATAGCCAAAATGTGTTCAAAATGTGTTCCAGGTGCATTCGTTAAGCATTACTTTCCGTGTTGGAGTTGTGAAAGCTTTGACGGATGTGTTTCTCATTTATATAAGAAACTATTACACGTGTTGTCAATTGTGTGCGACATTGTACAGGCTGTCCCAAAAAGAACTGTACATAAGTTTACCAAACTTATTGACCATGAAGTTCTACAATTTAGTGTAACTTCAATGAAAACCGGACCGGCGATGAGCTAAAGCTAGTCCAGCCAGCTTGACTACCCTAATGCTAGTCAAGTCAGCTTGTCTAATAAGCTAGTCCAGCCACAGACTAGTCCAGCAGAACGAATCAAGCTAGTCAGGCTGAGCCGGACTAACCTTAAGCTAGTCAAGTTGTTCATAACCTATACAGCAGGCTTGACTAACCTGCTTGACTATATAGTTAAGCTAGTCCAGCAGGCTTGACTAACCTACTCGACTAGTTTAGAGTTAGTACAGCCTGTGTCTGACTAGTTTAAGTTTTCAGTGTTGTCTATACATGTTAAAAGACAGATGCCGTTTATTTCATCTGATTTTGTTAAGTCAATCCTGAGATATGACCAATTAACTAAACCTACCTAAAATCCACGTTGTGCCACTTAACAGTTTGAAATGGGAAATTTTACTCAGAAGATACAAATCTTCCACCTAACTTGATGTTTGAGTGGTTCAAGCACACATATCGCATCGATGGATTTTAAGGATATCCCTTTTCTACGCGGAACTTTTATCAGTTGAAACAAGGTCTTCGGTAACCTTGCAAACCTGAAAAAGGTGATCCAAACTTGGTGTAAAAAGATGCGGTTTTTAAACAGAAATAAAACCATTTAAAAAATGGGTTTATTTCTGTAGATATTTACATGCATTTGAATAGTATCTTCATTTGTTTAGGGGAACTTAAAATGTGATATTTTTATATAAAACTTCAGCCGCATCGAAATATTTGTATTTCAATTCAAATAAAATATAAATAGGCCTACAAATCATGAACTTTTATTATCGTAAAACATTGTTTATTATGTGCAAACATGTCACCTGTAGGTTTTAAGTGACATACCTCACATGCATTACAGGTTAATTATATTACTATATTTATACGTACTGCCCTCTTTGAGAAGCGGTAAATATTAACGGTAATAATAGCCGATGAGGTCCACATCTGAGACTGTGAGTGTAACGCTATAGGGAACTAACAATTTTTTTGGTGGCAAATTTATGAATGAATAAAGTATACTTCATCCATAAAAGTACACAATTCATTGAAGAGTGGGATACAGGCTACCGGCTAGCGTAATTTGTGGATACACATAGATGATTTGCAATGAAAGACGATGAGCAGGAGAACAGCGATTACGTGCTAATTAAGTGAAACTTCGTACTTTCAGGCTAAATTTCTCAAAGAGAGTAGTTTTAATTACAGAATATGTTGTGGTAGCTGATAAAATGTGCTTTAAGCTTTTCATTTATATCAAATCTGTGGTATTTACCAGCCTAACAATGTGTTAGAAATGTTCACCAAGGTATACCTTTTGAGTTGACCTTAGGCGTGAAAAGGTAGGTTGATGTACATGTACAGCTATGTACAGCTATGCACAGTCTCACGGTAAACTATAGGGGCATGTACATTCCTATGCACTCCATATATGTATTTGTATTTGGCGCGCATATTTAGTCTGCTAAGCAGCAGGATTTAATAGCGCGTGCAAGGGTCCAATTGTCATATCGATTGGCTGATATTTACAATAGCTTGTACACAATCTTACAGAATCAATACCTCCGTGAGCAACTCATTTACATAGAGGTGAACCTTTGGTGACTACGGTTGCTATGTTGTTGGCAAGTGGTTATATAACCTTGGTGTCAATCCAATATGTTGGAGACTTCCAATAACTTTTTAGGGCGATAGAGGGCAGGGGTCAAAATGTATACTTCTAATCTATGTGACTTAAAAGGATACAAAACTATCATGCGCTAATCCGAGCTTCTATATATGAAGAATTTAGAAGCCTCGCCTGTTGTCATAAAAACCTGACAACATCAACATTTTAAAACATGACCTTAAACAGGCTAACGTTGCGTATATTGATGTATCTCCCTTGGCGGGCAGACTGGAACTAATCACGCACATGAAATTGGAATTCGGGCACGGCGGGAAAGGTTGCCGAGTCCAAATACCGCGGTCTAAATAATAAATATGGAAATCCCTAGAATGACAAATTACGTATTTAAATACACTAATGGGCATAAGCTTTTAAAGAGATAATATGACATGATATCAAATTTGTGTCACAACAATGATAACGAGTAACTGTTACAAAATCGTCCATCAAACAAAACAAAAAAGCACTCAATACTTTGCTTAATGTTTAAAACGAAACGTATATTTGTAAGGATTTCTTTTTTTTTTACAAATCTTTGAACTCTCTTAAAGATTTGAAAGTTCTTAGAGATTCTTAAAACAAAAATCGATTAAAAACGCCCGACCCAGAGACCCTTACTCATTTTACTGAGCTTGAAAATCATTCCGATGTCATTTTCAAATAGTTTTGAAAATGTTGGTAAACATGGTAAATGTTTTAGAATTTAAAAATTGTCCAATATTTTCAATTTATTGAGAAAAATCGCTCGATCGACTGAACCTACATAGAAGGTCCGTCCGGCCGCAGATTTTAGTGTTTTTTATATCGGTTATTTTGAACAAACCATCGATATAAAATGCGTGATTCTTTTCTTGTAAAATTCCCTGATGTGTTTTTGCGTAGCTGCATATGCAATTGGATCGAGAAACGGGTTCCATTGCCAGATCATTGTTAAGATATACAACATGGTTGGACTGTTGTATCCTGGAAATATAAACTCAACTATGATATAGATACAATACGGTAGATTACTGATACCCATAGCGGTAACAAGCGCGGCAAGAGTTATGGCGGGTTTTATATAGCGATTTTTAGTTCCTTCATGATGTTGCGGGTTAGATGCTGTCGTACCGGATCTAGTTGATGCAATGTTAACACTGTTGTCTCCAATCTGTCTACTCTTCCGAATCCTTCCGTGAAGCATAAAGAAAAACACAGCGCTCAAAATCCCGATTAAAAACACGGGAAGGCAATAAAAACCAAAAGATACGTACAAACCGAACCATTTCATTCTGTGGGGTGGATATAAGCACCACTTATCAAAATCGATGTTTGCCGCAACTTCGTTATTTCTTTTCGCAAAGTTCCACAGGCTCATCTCGACAAGGGCCCCCGTTAAACTGACGGCAACACAGATGGCAATGGTAAGTTTTATTCGAGATATGGTCTGTAATTTAACATATCGGGAGTAGTTGACCGCTACTAGCAAAACTCTATCAATACTTATGGCAATGAGTAGAAGGTTGCCAAGATTGTAGGCGTAGTCAACTAGAAGAGATAATTTGCAGCCCAGTTCGCCGTACGGATGGTCGTATCCAAGAGTGATCGGAACGCCGTAGTATACGAACATGTAAAAGCCATATACAAGATTCGCAATGGAAAGAGCAAAAATGAGAAAATTACTTGGTTTAAGTGGCAGGGTTGCGTCTTTGAGGAAAGCTACAACCGTAAGAAGGTTTCCTATTATGGTGAGCAGAGAGATCAGTAAAGACGATATTCCGAACATCAAATACATATCAACGTTAGCCATGGTACTACGTGTTTTAGTGTAGGTTAAGACCGTGGCAAATTAATGAGACGATTTTCATGAAGTAAAATCAAAAGTCTGACCTGCGTTTAAATACTATGAAAACGAAACTTGCGTGCTTATTTATAAGCGACATGCGACTCTATCATATCTATGCGAAACTCGTAATAACAATCTCCACTCCAATCACTTATTGAATAATTTCTTTCTTGATATAATGAAAGGAAGTTTGCTTTACGGCAACATATAAAAGTTAAAATACACATTTTATAGCTGTGTCCAAATAAAGTACCGTTAAACTTCATCTATAAGCACCCATTGACTAATAGTTAATAAGCAGAGAATAGATAAAAAGGTATGAGCGCCCTCTTTTGATTATAATTGAATGGCTATTATTAAATCAATTTATTTCCAATAAGATAGAGGGCCGTCCATTTATACCGACCCATCAATCATACATGTAGTTATAAAACAGTATCTGACATAGCAGTCCCGTTTAGATCAATTGGTAAAGCCGACAGTTTGGGCTACATGTAGGGCAATTGTGATTGCAGGTTCCAGATGACAATTCCTGGTTCGAATCTCACTTCAAGACTTCTTCTTTTGGAAAGGTCATAATTTTCAAATTCTTGACAGTGTTTTATTTTTTATCATGAATGAACAAGGAATCTATCTTTTTCGTTGGTTTTTTATTTTATTTTTTTAAATGAAACCAAATTTAATCAAACTGGACACGCAAGCCATGGCCAGTCAAAAACGTTTTGACTGTTTGCCTGTTGTCCTCATTGATTCGAAACGCGATATTACACGTTTGTGCCATACCTATTCTTGGAGAAACACAAAGCACAAAACAAATAAAACAAAACTGAGTGGAAATAATAAAAGAAATCACGCGAAGGACTGATTTACGGCACCATCCATCTTTTTAAGTCTGTTTAAGTTTTTCGGAACTATAATACACACGTTTGACGGATTGCCTTTAAATTGCACGCCTAATGAACATGTCGTAGTTTGAGCAGCTCACGTGGTATTGAAGGTCATGCATTACATTCATGTAAATGGTAGTATAGTGGCCACGTGTTATTGATTTATAACGGATTAGTTTTAGGATTACGAAACTGTGTCTATATCACTAAAGAAGTCCTCTGCACTTATTAAACTCGCCCATTGCTTGTGTGTTGGATTTCGATCACGACAGGAGTATGCGCAGATGCGATTTTTGTGTAAGTGGTCTGTGATTTTGTCAACATTAAATTTTTACTGTGATGTGATTTGTCGATCTGCATTAAATGCAAAAAGAAACAACGCCCCCGGCTGGCCTCGAACCACCAACCTTTCGGTTAACAGCCGAACGCGCTTACCAATTGCGCCACGGAGGCGGTTACTTACTAGACTGTTTTGGTTTGGTTCACCCGTACACTTCCCCGTACACTTTCTTGCAAAGTCGGGCATCGTTTTTTCTCAAATGTTGCCTGCATATTGCAGTTGTCAGTTGAACTTGGAACCAACGTTTAATTTGAACTGTCTATTTTCAATAAAAAAATATTCCAATACGGGAAAAAATTCACAAAAGCTCACATCATTTTACTCGACCTAGAATTTCAACCCTACAATTTTGGCGTTACGAAAATATCGATGACGAAAATATCGATGATGTGAGTGACGTCATTTAATGAGCTCATTAGCATAATTTATGTCCGTGAAATTAACAAAGCAGTTTGATAAGTGCTCTGCCCCAAATTCTACAGACATGCTACATGCTTGTATCGATCAACTGTGAACCATATACATGTACATGTACATGTATACATGGTGTCTCTAAAAACTCGAATCAGGAATTGTCATCTAGAACCAACAATGGCCAACTACTCACAAAAACCACAACTTAACAAAAGACCATAAGTAGCAGAACTGAAAAGCAGTGAATTGTATAATCAACGTATTGTCTCATTGTACTCCATCCATGCATGTCTTCACAAAAATACTAAGCGTTGAGGTTGATTTAAATGTTTGTACTATTTATAAACGATTGTGATTTAAAACATTAAAATTAAAATTAAAAATAGTAGAAAGAGAGAAAAAAAGAGGGAAAACCCACATTAAAGACAAAGATAGATTCACTATTTATTCATGGTAAAAACAAAGTTAAGAATTTGATATACACCGTAAATATTTATAAACTTTCCAAAAGAAGAAGTCAGCAAGTGAGATTCGAACCAGGTATTGTCATCTGGAACCTGCGATCACAATTGCCCTAGCCAAACTTCGGCTTTACCAATTGATCTAAACGGGACTGCTATGTCAGATACTGTTTTATAACTACATGTATGATTGATGGGTCGGTATAAATGGACGGCCCTCTATCTTATTGGAAATAAATTGATTTAATAATAGCCATTCAATTATAATCAAAAGAGGGCGCTCATACCTTTTTATCTATTCTCTGCTTATTAACTATTAGTCAATGGGTGCTTATAGATGAAGTTTAACGGTAGTTTCTACAGAATTAATAAAATGTATTATCCCCTACTCCGATATAACCTTGGTCTTGTATAACATGATATGACAATTCTAATGTAAACTTGATATAATTGAGTGGCCGTGAATAGCATATAGAAAGAATGGTTCGATAACATCAATGAATGTGTGTCCGTGAATAGCCTATAGAAACAACGGACCGGTATGAGTCTAAAACACGTAATTGATTTGGTCAATGTTACATCACATTCGGCCGAGTGGACCAAACTGGCCTAACTATAGGGAGGTAAGCAACCTCCCTAGAAGTTATGCCCTAACTGTAGCGTAACTTACTAACTATGTAATTCGGAGAGCATAACTGGCGAGTAACACCAGAACAGTAACTAGCGAGGTAAATATCCACATTAATCATCATCGTCCCCTTGCCAAGTGTTAACCAATACTTTTGGTCAGTCAAAATAAGTCCCAGGGAGTGGGCATTTTTGAAGGGCACAAGACAGAGCAGCTTGGAGAAAGATGTTTCGGAGATGCGAACGTATGGCAGCCAAACGTTACAACTGACGGAGGCCCGAGGCAAGGCAAGGCAAGGCAAGGCAAGGCGCAAGGCAAGGCAAGGCAAGGCAAGGCAAGCTACCGAAAAAAAATCTGAATATGAATGAAGTTTTAACTCTTAGATAAAACTGACTGCGAATAAATTGACTCGACGAAAACAAACTACGAATCAATGTTAAATCCCAAAAATCTCGCAAAACTATAAGATCGTCAAAATTACCTGTAGCTCGAAGCACAGATTAGACTCTGTCTGATTAGACTGATAGTTTCTGTCGCCCTCTTGCTTCGATATCTTGTAGGCTCTGTAGTACAGCTTTAGCGGCTGTACGGTACTATTGAAGACGGGGGGATGTAGTCTCACCGAGTCTTTACACATGATCAGTGCGGCGGAACATGAACACAAACTGCGTAGCGCACATTGACTAATGGTCCTAAAAGCATTCCTGAATACATCTTGCGTGTTGGGATTTTTCAAGCTTAAATTGATGAAACAATGTCAATTATTCGCTATACCGGGTCGCATAAGAACAAAGAAAGGAAAGCGACACGGACAAAATACGTTGTAAGATTGGGGGGGCGGTTAGTTGGATGAACGGAGAGGGCGGGAAAGGGCAGCAGCAGTGAATTTGGGTGTATGGATCAGTGTTTTCGACGATTTTCAGGAGAAAGTTTGTTCCAATCGATGACAGTCCTCATAAAGAAAAGGTTGGCATTATGTGTCAGTTCTTCGGTGCTTTTGTTGGAATTGATGTGCATGGCCACACCTGTTTCTAGATGTCTTCGGTGTGGTATAGTCTATCTGACCAATGCTGACCGTTGATCATCTTATGAAGGCAGGTAAGTCTGTGATTTTGGCGTCTGTTTTGAAGTGATGCCCATGTATGTATAGCTGCCCTTTAATGGCAAAAGGATGTATCTTAGATGTACTTTCCTAATGATATACTTCCTTTTAACATGGATTGTGTTAACTTGGTTTAATAATCCTCACTTAGGAAAAGGTTACAACTTGTAAAGACAATAAAAGTAATATACTGTCTTTTACCACTACATGATTTATGGAGAGAAAAAAAACTTTGATCATGTTGAAAGGAAGTATACTGTTAGAAAATTACATATAAGATGTATACATTCTTTTGCGATAAAAGGGCTGCATGTTTGCCTTTGGTGATGCTTGTGCCTCCTGTATGTAAGTGTTTGTGACAACTCTCGCTATACGGCGATGTTGAACGTTTTCGGTGGCGTCAATGTTGTTGTTTTTTGCATTAGCGTAGACATGGGGCCTAGTGCATGAAAGTTAAGAATAATCTAAAATGAACTTAGGAAGAGAGATTCTCGACTATTCTTATAATTGGATAATAAAAATATTTTAGAGTTCTTCTGAAGTTAAGCTCTATTAGCTGGGTAGCCACTTCGATTTGACCCCAAATTATCTACTACGAGTGCGTCCTAACATAAACACTAACAATTCAAATTTATTGGATTGTGTATATCAAAATAATAGCTAACAAGTATTTATGCCCAAATTAAAACAAAACGAGACCGTTGATCAATGATCCACTAACCTATATTGGAGTATATATCTGTTCCCCCTTATATTCTCACATCGAATCAATATATTATGTGACGAACGTCCTGAAATATGTGATTTCATGATGCAACATCCGATGAAAAACTTGGAAGAAATCGTATAGCCAATTTCAAATAAAAACTTCTGTAAATCGGGCTGTAAATCCCTCATTTTCAAACGTCGTAAAAAATCCATCAACACAGCACATTATATCGAGTTATTTGATATCCTGTATGTTTGAAATATTCAAAGTGGTTACTAGACTAAAGTTGCCGCATTGTTTAAAGCTGAAAAATGGTGATCAAAGTTATTTGTATTTTGATTACATGCGTTTATGTGTTTATTTTATTGAGTTACGATAGACATTGTTCTCGGTAGCTCAGCGTTAGAGCGCTCGCTTTGATATCAGGAGGACCCGGGTTCGACTTTGATGAGCACCGACTTTTTTCATACCTAATCTATTTGCTATATAGGCCTATTTTATTTATTTTTGATCTGTTGTTTTTAATATAACTGTGATTAAGCTCAAATGATGCGGAAAAATGTGTCTTATTTACGGACAGATCAACCAGGGAGGTGTCAAATATTTGACACCTCCCTGGATCAACATTGCCGTATAAAAGAGTGACAAGCCGACTTTTACTTTACTTCCGCATACGCGTACACGATCCTCACTCACTCAATGTGTTCATAACAGCCTATTTTTGACTTAGGGGGCCTACTCGAAAACGCTTAGTGTATTATGTTTTCTTCCTAAATGTATCTTTAGGTTTTCATAATTATTTTACATTTCACGTTAATTTGTTTAATTAAAATCAATCATTTTCTGTCGCACATAAAATTGAGATAGTTCATCGATGGATGCGATTTTCTGACGTCATGGGAAATTTCCTGCGGATTCCCCCTTAAACAAAAATACATATTTATGTATGAACAAAATCGGTGATCATTTGCAGGGTCGAACCGGGTCCTCCTGATATCAAAGCGAGCGCTCTAAGAACAATGTAGGCTATGTCGTAGCTCAATAAAATAAACATATAAACGTATGTATAATTAAAATAGGCCTACCAATCCCGTTCTACCGTTCACTTATAAATATAATAAAAGGAAATTCACAGCTACGTAGTTCCCAAGTTGGAAAACATTTCCCTCAAAAAGAGTTTCCACCCTAATATACTTAGCCTGTAGTCCGCAAACACTGAGATATAGATAAAATTGAATACGATCGCGCATGATAAACAAATGGACGAAATGCCATTGGTTCCAAATTTTGCTCTCTTTTAAAATATCTTTTATGTACTTAAATGGTCACGTCGTAAAATCTATTTTAAAAGAATAATAGTTGCTAAAACCCTTATTTATCTAAATACACGAAAATTGTGTAATTTCGCTGGTTAAGACAGTTGTTTGGCATATCAATGTAGACACTACTTTGACACATTTCATTTTCGTTAGCGACGAATGTGTACTATTAAAATGCCGAAGGGAAATGCTCTGCTTGTATATAGATGTCATAGATGTAGATGTAGACTGGTTTCAATAAGTTTGCAAGACAGGTCCTATTATATATCTGGAACAGTTTACCTGTTAGCATCAGAGAATCCCACACATTATCTAGTTTTAAGAGTGCTTTAAAAACACATTTGTATCCTGCCTAACTCCTTTGCTTGTTTGTTCTTTTGCATGTATTTTTCTCTTTTTGCCATTTATATTTTTGGTCTAAAGCGCTGCGTTCTTTATATGTAGCAGCGCTATATAAGCATTTTGAATGTATGTATGTATGTATGTATAAGGAGTATTTCAAGACCTTAATCTTAATAAAAGACTTTGATTTCACCTCAAGATCACTCTTGAAACCGACGATCTGAATTCCACGGGAGTTTACTGACTCGGTGTTAGTACCCAAAGTAACGGTTAGTTATGATGGTGATAAATTGACCTACGCTATTGTTCACCGCTAACTGGCCACTTAGCTATATGAAGAAGGACAACGTTAGACCCGGGATCTATATTATCTATATTAATCCATCGATTCTTGAAAAATCTTCCGAAGAAAAGTTTAAAACTTACGAAGACTCACTCTTCCTAAGAAGAATCGTAACTTTCATGCAATGGATTCAGGACCACAAGTGATAGACTATAACAGCATTAAAACTATTGAACTAATCATCCATGACTGAATTTTCGAAATACCAGTAGGCCAATAATAAAATATTGTTTGGTTGTCCTCGACCTATCTATCTTAATTCCGTCAGTTCTAAAACCTCGCAACCTTATTCATAGTCAAATATTACCATTTTGGCGGCCATCTTGGATTTAGGTGTGTTAACAAAGCAAAAGTTCTGGATATGAGTGTCTAGTGGTCAAATACATACATCCCACTATTAAAACTATACTTTCACCATACAATTTGATTGCTTTATGTCATTTTATGAGATTTGACCTGTTTTGGCGGCCATTTTGGACGCCATCTTAGATATCTGGAGAGCATCCCATTTTTTTCACTGTTAACATCTGAACGTGTTTGTGCACGTGAACCCCCTGTACATACCCGACTATTACTCATTCCTTAAGAGTATAGGCCTAGCTACTGACATTGTGGACGTATCCAAGATCAATCTGTCATGTAATGTCAATAGGTCCATTCAATTTAAAATTGACGTCTCTAGGCCATTTCAAATGTAAATGGGGCGAACACATCCAGCCCCGCTCTACCCTATAAAGTTTTTATTAATCTAAAAGTTAATTTAGTTGGCTTTCAAATGCCGTTTGTTTGATAATATTTACTTTTCTCAATCTAAGAATTGTGTTTGTGCCACCTTTAGAAAAATATGGGATTTGGGGGATGGTTGGGGATGGGAGGGTGTCATTTATTATCTATAAACACTTGGATTTGGATTTATTGTTTGCAGTTTTTATTGTTGACTTTGCTTGAGTTTATCCAAATCATGCTTTTTTGACCATGCTCAAACAAAACTTAATCCAAGTTGTGGTCAGTTTTGAAAGAAATCATCCATATGTACAATTGCTGTTATGTTTATTCATGTTTAACGCCTTTGAAGCATTTTCTTCATAAAAATAGCACAAAATTAGCCTTATTGTAATCAACTTCAATCAAGCATATTTTTTTTTAGATAGGAAAGCAAATGCAAGCATATCGTTGGATTAGGCAGAGCAATTTATTGCAATCAAACTACTTGTATAAAGATGTAAAGATAGTCAATGAGGGTAAGGCCTAAAAAAAGAAGAAGTTTGATTGGCGTAACATAGAAAAAAAATAGGGTAGGTAGGTCGGATTTTTTTTAATTTTTAAATCTGTAAAACGTCTATGAAATTTTATATACCAGCACACATATACCATACAGACATAAACAAATGGCACAAATACACATTTTCACTGTCTTTATTTCTTTTTCTCACACACAATTCTTTTTTTCTTTTTTTAAATTAAAAAAAAATTAAATAAAATAAAAAATAAAAAAATAAAAAAACATGTTTAGGGTCGGGGGTTAAAATAGGGTCGGTCGGGTTACGCCAATCAAACCTCTTTTTTTTTTTAGGCCTAAGTGACGTGCAGTGCACATGCTTTTTAGGGACACCCTGTATAGGCCTGCAGATGACGATGGACATATTAATGTGACCAAACATGCATTATTATTAACACAAATAAATCGGTTAAAACCATGGATAAAATTCCAACGACAATACAAAATGTTTCATCATAAAAATTGAATTGATATTATTGTGGGACCATCTCGTAAGGGACCGTTCATAAATACTTTGGTAGGGGGGCCTGGATAATTTTATTTTTGGTATATCAACACTTTTTTGACCCGCCCCCTCTCACCATGCCACAAACTTTGTTGACCCCCCCCCCCCCCTTCTCATGTCACGAATTTTGTTTGCCCCCCCCCCCCCCTGTATAACTGCCTGAAACTTTCAAATTGCAGGTATCTTTGGTTTAGTGCCATGGTCTTTTATCCCCTGCTGAATAATTTCACATTATTTATGCACAGATCTCTGTTTTGAAACCATTTAGGATGCTCCCTCCAATTCTATATCCTGGCTTTAAATATGTTTTTGCTATTGACATGAATTTCCCCTGTATTCTTTTTTATCTGGGCTAGTACATGAAAATAGGCCCGTAATCGGCGCGCATAGCGCGAAAACAAATAGCTATTTTTACGTCGATTTATGAACGTTCTGTAAATAATGTGCATAATACAGGTAAAGCAGAGGTTTGGGGGCGGAGCCCCCAGACAATTTTGGAAACTAATGAGTGTTTTAAACTTTTTTGACCGCCCCCCCCCCCCCCCCCCCCTCTGCTCTGTTGGCCCGGTTTGCAAACACTTTTTGACCCTCCCCTTTACAGAGTATCAAAACTTTGTGCCCCCCCCCCCTATAATTATCCAGCCCCCCCCCCCCCCCCCCCCCCCCCCCAACCCACCAAAGTATTTATGAACACTCCCTCAGGGTGATCCTGTTGTTATTGTAGTTCTACGGTAGTTCTATTTCTAGTCGGGGGTTCTAGTTCTTCAATCGGGTCGTCTTTTTTTATAATTACATTTTAGAGAGCAAATGTGAACGCTAATGGGGAACAAATAATCTCGATTTATAAAATCCTAGTGTACCTCCGTTGAATTATTAAAACAGGGATCATGTGAGCAATTCAGCTAATTAAACGCTCTTGATTGCGCTGCGCTTATGACTCCCACCTGCTTGTGTTAAATTCCCATATCCGCCACTACACGGCAAACTCCGGCAAGTACCAGCCCAGTACATGCGACATGGACTGTGCTGGTGCTTCTGCCCACGAACGTTCCCAGCCGATGTATACATGGACAAGCCCAGCAAATGCGACATTGGCGTGTCCAGCCAATGTGTGCATGAAATGACACAATACATGTGTACGCATTGGCGTGTCCAGCTCATGCCGTGGATATTGTGGGTGATTTTGTTATAGGAGGGATATTTTAATTGTTGAAGATGGTTTTGTTTTTTATGAAAGTTGTCAAATTAAAGGGATACTACCCGAATTATGGTTTTTTTTAATGAAATTCACCTATAAATCATTTTCTTGTGATTTCTTTTTAATATTTCACATTTCTTTGTCATTACTTGTCCCAAATATGATGCTCGATGATGTTGAGAACTGATATAAAGCAATTTGGCTCACATTAAAGGGTATTACCCGATTTTATGGTCCACAATCCTGAAATTTGATCAAAAATCTAGGAATATGCCTTTAATAATTAGTCTATTCTTTGATGGAATGATACCACAAAATCAAAAACATTTTTCTAAACTGAAATTTTGTGCTGATTCCAAATCTGATAAGTTTGTAAACCATGTGTGAGGGGGAAATGGTCAAATTAAAGGAATACTACCCGAATTGAGAGTATTTTTAATGAAATTCACCTACAAAGGATTTCTTGTGATTCTTTTAATATTTCACATTTCTTTCTCATTAATTGTCCCAAATATGATGCTCTGTAATGTTGAGAACTGATATAAAGCAATTTCGGCTCACATTAAAGGGGTATTACCCGATTTAATGGTCCACAATCCTGAAATTTGGTTAAAAATCTAGGAATATGCCTTTAATAATTACTCTTTTCTTTGATGGAATGATACCACAAAATCAAAAACATTTTTCTGAACTGAAATTTTGTGCTGATTCCAAATCTGATAAGTTTGTAAACCATGTGTGAGGGGAAAATGGTCAAATTAAAGGGATACTACCCGAATTGAGTATTTTTAATGAAATTCACCTACAAAGGATTTCTTGTGATTCTTTTAATATTTCATATTTCTCATTACTTGTCCCAAATATGATGCTCTGTAATGTTGAGAACTGATATAAAGCAATTTCGGCTCACATTAAAGGGGTATTACCCGATTTAATGGTCCACAATCCTGAAATTTGGTCAAAAATCTAGGAATATGCCTTTAATAATTACTCTTTTCTTTGATGGAATGATACCACAAAATCAAAAATATTTTTCTGAACTGAAATTTTGTGCTGATTCCAGATCAGATAAGTTTGTAAACCATATGCGAGGGGAAAATTGTCAAATTAAAGGGATACTACCCGAATTGAGTATTTTTAATGAAATTCACCTATAAAGGATTTCTTGTGATTCTTTTAATATTTCACATTTCTTTCTCATTAATTGTCCCAAATATGATGCACTGTAATGTTGATGAGAACTGATATAAAGCAATTTCGGCTCACATTAAAGGGGTATTACCCGATTTAATGGTCCACAATCCTGAAATTTGGTTAAAAATCTAGGAATATGCCTTTAATAATTACTCTTTTCTTTGATGGAATGATACCACAAAATCAAAAACATTTTTCTGAATTGAAATTTTGTGCTGATTCCAAATCTGATAAGTTTGTAAACCATGTGTGAGGGGAAAATGGTCAAATTAAAGGGATACTACCCGAATTGAGTATTTTTAATGAAATTCACCTACAAAGGATTTCTTGTGATTCTTTTAATATTTCACATTTCTTTCTCATTAATTGTCCCAAATATGATGCTCTGTAATGTTGAGAACTGATATAAAGCAATTTCGGCTCACATTAAAGGGGTATTACCCGATTTAATGGTCCACAATCCTGAAATTTGGTCAAAAATCTAGGAATATGCCGTTTCTAATTACTCTATTCTCTACTTAAGGGTATTATTTGAACATGAAACGTAACTCAATATTTCCTATGTAACTGGTCAGGTGTCTGGCTCACTTAATTTCTGATTGATTGAGAAATGCTAAATGGCAGCTGTCCGGCTTGGCTCCACATCTGCAAAGTAGTCCACACTCTCCCGTTGTAACACCCCCCCCCCCCCCCCCCCCTGACGGAAAAAAAACCCATTTGTACCCCCGCCCCCACCCCCTCTATAAAAAAAATTAAAAAGGTGGAAAAAAAGAAAATAGGGACAAAAAATGATAAAAGACCGAGAAGGCGTGCGGGTATTCAGCCCAAATAGTCAAATATAAGGCCAAATTGTACATTTAGTACATGTACTGTGCGATTTGTTCATGACCGTGCGAAATCTTTTGACCCCCCCCCCCCCCCCCCCCCCCCCCACCCACCCACCCACCCACCCACCCACCAGCTTGGGATGAAACGATCAGGAAACTGTATAAACAATTCTGTGACATCACTATCTAATAATTGTGACTGGAAACATAATCACTATGTCTGTATCGTCGGCTTGGATGACAACCTGTTGGCTTTTATATTTTGCAGCATAATGTGCGTGCAAAATAACGTGCGTGTCACCTTCCTCGTGTGTACTACTCAGTTCCTCGCAGTCTTCTTTGTTAGTTTGTAAAGATAGGCTTTCATCGCACTTCAAATCCACCAGCTAGATACAGTGTTACATCTGATTATTACAGTTTAAGGTTTTTTGTATATAAAGCGCAAATGTAAACAATAGCCCTAAAAATCAAACTGGTAACTCTCGAAAGAGAGCTTTGAAAGGCCAATCAATTGGTTCACTGCAACTTAGAAAATATGCATAAAACAAGGAACACAAATGGGCAGAGGTTAAAAATGCCAACGAAAGTGACATAAAAAATAAGATAAAAGCCCAAACATAGAGAACAACATCAAAATATTAAAGAAAATAATAATATCTGGAGGTCTGATGGGCATCAGGAGAACCTACACAACAAACTTGGGAACTAAATCTACCAGAAGCTGCCTGTTGTCACCTGTTGGGGCGTGGCCGTATCCCCAGCCCAGCTGGCTACATGATTTACAGGACCATCCACCATCTCCCCAACCAAGCAATAACCTACACATAACCCATGACCACCATGCTATTATATGTATCAGTCGGATGTTGAAAGGACTTGAATGAAGGGTGTCATGAATGAAAGAGTATGAAGGCTATGACACGTTAAGAGTTTGAGAGAAGATGTCCGTGCACACGGCACTTGAAAGCCTGGATTCCAGCAGCTGAAATGTTGCCAACAGTTTTCCCAGGCATTGAACAGAACATGTATCAGTTGTTGCTTGCTTTTGGCACAATATAAAACCTGATTTCAGTTATCTTTAATTTTACATAGGGGCAACTGGTCCGGTTAAGCATATTTCATGATATAAAAGCTTAATAAGCTCGAGTAAATATTTATGGAATTGCTATGAGAATATCACCCATATAACTGTTTACGTATAACAAATATCAATATCAATATCAGTGAACAAATAATAAATGTTAAAAAATATCCAAACAAAAGGCCAATTACCACTAACTATATCCCTTGACACGGACCAGTTACCCCCATCATTGGGGCAACTGGTCCTATATGTTCCAACGGTTAAAATATACAGAAATCATTGATTGACAACACGGAAACTAGGCAGTATTTTCTTTACAAACACATTTCCATATTATTTAACGTGTAAAAAAGGATACATGTCTCATGAAACCCATGTTTTAAATAGTTTTAGTGGTTAACGTGTAAATAGCAGTAATACTAATTAAATGGTGTACAAAGCAAGCGAAATTTTCGACTGCACGTTTATTAGATAAATTTCCCCTCACACATGGTTTACAAACTTATCAGATTTGGAATCAGCAAAAAATTTCAGTTCAGAAAAATATTTTTGATTTTGTGGTATCATTCCATCAAAGAAAAGAGTAATTATTAAAGGCATATTCCTAGATTTTTGACCAAATTTCAGGATTGTGGACCATTAAATCGGGTAATACCCCTTTAATGTGAGCCGAAATTGCTTTATATCAGTTCTCATCAACATTACAGTGCATCATATTTGGGACAATTAATGAGAAAGAAATGTGAAATATTAAAAGAATCACAAGAAATCCTTTATAGGTGAATTTCATTAAAAATACTCAATTCGGGTAGTATCCCTTTAATTTGACAATTTTCCCCTCACATATGGTTTACAAACTTATCAGATCTGGAATCAGCACAAAATTTCAGTTCAGAAAAATATTTTTTATTTTGTGGTATCATTCCATCAAAGAAAAGAGTAATTATTAAAGGCATATTCCTAGATTTTTGACCAAATTTCAGGATTGTGGACCATTAAATCGGGTAATACCCCTTTAATGTGAGCCGAAATTGCTTTATATCAGTTCTCATCAACATTACAGTGCATCATATTTGGGACAATTAATGAGAAAGAAATGTGAAATATTAAAAGAATCACAAGAAATCCTTTATAGGTGAATTTCATTAAAAATACTCAATTCGGGTAGTATCCCTTTAATTTGACAATTTTCCCCTCGCATATGGTTTACAAACTTATCAGATCTGGAATCAGCACAAAATTTCAGTTCAGAAAAATGTTTTTGATTTTGTGGTATCATTCCATCAAAGAAAAGAGTAATTATTAAAGGCATATTCCTAGATTTTAGACCAAATTTCAGGATTGTGGACCATCAAATCGGGTAATACCCCTTTAATGTGAGCCGAAATGGCTTTATATCAGTTCTCAACATTACAGAGCATCATATTTGGGACAAGTAATGAGGAGAAAATGTGAAATATTAAAAGAATCACAAGAAAATGCTTTATAGGTGAATTTGATTAAAAACACAATTCAGGTAGTATCCCTTTAATTTGACAACTTTCCTCACAGGTTCGGATTTTACACTCACCCGATTCGAAATCAGCACAAAATTTCAGTCTAGAAACACTGTTCAAATTTTGTGGTGTATTTCATGCAAGGTTCAACTATTTCTAGAGCCTTTTCAAGCGAGTGGATCCCAGACTACAGTACTAAGAAACTCAAATTTACGAAACTCAAAAATAGAGGACCAAAAAGTTTAATAATGAAATATTCTCACTCGGCGAGACAAAATGATTCAAACAATTCTGAGCCAGGATATGTACGCCACTTCCAGTCCAGTCCATGTACACATGTAACGTCCCATACCATGTCCTCACATCGGCTTGCCCAATACTGGTGGGCACACTTACATGCCCAGTACATGTCGCTGCATGTGCTGGTCCAGTACTGGGCTTGTGCTGGGCTGGCAAATGCACCGGCACGCACCAGCCCAGTACTTGCCAACTCTTGCTGTGTACCTGATAGTATAATAACATATCCCACAATGCCTTTTCATGGCGCGCCACACAAAAATGGCGATCTGCATCAAAATACGAAATTTACGAAATTGTAAGTGACACATTGTAAATAATTGGTGTTTGCTTGATGCTTGATGTTGATGCGTTAATGTATAAGTTTAGTTCGTGATTAAATATTCAGCTGCAGAACGAAAAATCCCATGAGCTTAATTTAAATAGGCCTATGTCCTAATAAATAAGAAAGATGGACAAAACTTATTTAGCCTAAAATTAAAAGGAAGCTTTTACTTTAGGAAGCTTTTAAATAAGCTTATTTTTACTTACATTTAGACAAATTTATTAATTACATACAACATGAACATGGTATCACATGATCATGGTATGGTAGCAATATCCTCAAATAGGTCTTACATACGGAATAAATTTAAGCACACGGCAGCTATCATATTTACAATGTAATTCAAAATCAAAGGCAAATCAATTTATTTTTATTTTTTATTTATTTGGGCCTTACGACCCTGGATAACCCAAGAAAGCCTCGTTGAAGCTTATTTCCATTGGGGTCCGTTAGATGTGTGAACAGCTACAGACCGGGATGATCCCCTACTCTTTGCGAAAGAGTCTGCAACCTTTTAACGTGCTCGGGTATTGCTCTTCCGATCATGCGATGCACGGGACCACCATTTTTATGTGACTTCCGAACCACTGATTTTTGCTGCCATTAGGAAATCGATTGTTATATTGTTAAATCGATTGTTATTGCTGCCTTGTGCTTTATTATTCTGTATGTTAAGACCTATTTGAGGATATTGCCGGTATGGTTACATCAGAGAGATGGTTACATGAACCATGGACTTATCAGATAAGTGACGTCTATGCATGTCATGATGTACTAAAATTTAAAAAGTCACGATGATGATGATCTTTCCAATGACCAATCCATGTAGCATTGTGTAGGCCTACCACCTGGATCTGGACTAGTTTTAATTATAATTGTTTTTCAATGAAAAAAGGTACTTTTTGACTCTTTCTTTGAAGGGCCTATATAGTTAATAGTATTAATTTAAATAGGGCCTAACTAGTAATTTACTGTCTTTAAATAGGCAGGATCATAAATGTTGAATTTGAAAATAAAAACATCTCTTTGAAAATAGAATACATACATGGAAACAAAGTAGGGCCCTACTTTATGATAAAAAATGATGGTTCAACCTGAGATGAATTTCGTCTCAGGTTCAACCATGTCTGCAGGCTGAATCACAAAGTTAACTTATACCAAAAAACTGGTCAAGTGACAAGTCATGCAAATTTTAAACCTTAGCTTAGCCTAAATCGGCTTTACTAAATTACTCTCATGACTCTCATATATTACATTGTCCATTTGTTTGTGAGTGGTTAGTTAGACATCAGTGAATACATCCCAGCCCGTTTCTTTCTTTTTCGCTGGATTTAAAAGAGGTAAACAGAGTTTTCCACAAATTTAAAAAAATAAATGTCGCCCTCTGTAGTCAATGATATGAACATCCATATCTTTAAAATTAAGACTGGTTTAAATGGCAATCCTGTATTTTAGGGGGTCAAATTGATTTGACGGAATAAGCCGTATACTTCATGAATTGACTGTCATGACTGTACATACCGTCAATAGTCAAATTCATGAAGTATACAGTTTATTATTTATTATACCGTCAATCAATTTATCCGGGGCCAAAAATACAGGATACTGTTAATTAAATAGTAGGCCCCTACTATTAATCAAAACAAACAATTGTTGATCAGAGCGTCCTGAGAGCGCTCGCGTTCATTCTAAAAACAAAGAACAGGCGCGCACATGGATACGCAGATGGCGCCCACATTTATCGCCACGCTCTAGCATTCGCGGCCATTTTGTGGTATGATGTACATTTACTCAAATTTCTGAGTCTTAGTGCTGGTTAATTTGCCTGACAATTGCTGTGAGTGCCGGTTGTTCAAGACTTAGTCGGCCGGCACTGACCACTGTAGCTACATCCAGGGCTGGAAAAAGAGGGTAAAACGGTAAGCTCCTTGCTGTGCTTGGAAATGTTGCCATCTCACAGGAACCCCCCCCCCCCCCCCAAAAAAAAAGAAGAAGAATCTACACAATTTTAGAAATAGGTAGGCCCTACATGTACATGTAACTAGTAATTAGGCAATAGAGTATAATACAGCCATTATAACATAAATTTATGATGCACCAAATGGCATCAATTGGACCTTAATTTTCCAAAAAGCTAGCTTCTGAGGGGTGGGGGGCAGACACCCTCCACTGCTAAGACAACAGGAAATCCAACTTCGTCGAATTTCTCTTGCTGGGAAACTTTGCATTTTTTCCAGCCCTGGCTACATCCCTGCCACTACTTATCCCAAAATGTGGACATGGCCAAGTACCTATCTATAGTCAACATTCATGCTTCAATGCTTGGTATTTCTGGTTTAAAAATCTGAAAAAATGTTGTTCACCAAATTTGTAGATGTAGGGAACTTATTCCCCTCAATTACTCTACACAAATTACGTATGGATAATTTATTTAAAAATTGTTAAAATCAAATAAAAATTGTTAACAGTGTCCGAATTAAGGAAAAACCCTGGTTGTCCAGCGGACAGCTACATGTAAGCAGGAAATGTTCGCCTCATTTTTTGGTTTTCAGTATTTTATGTGTTTATTTGGTTCAATGGATTAACTAACTTTAAAAAGTTGCCTTGCCGTGTTTGCAAATTGCAATGCCTATTATTACTGCCAATACAGACTATGTACCGTGTGAACAGTATGAATATGATACATAAATATCATGAATATATGCCTAAATTAGATCATGTTTTGATTAAATATGAATTGAAATACATGCACAAATATTTAGATGTGGTTGACTTGATAAACTTATCTGTTTATGTATACAAATATCAAATTTGTGTTTCGATTCACATTTAATCTTTATTCTTACACAAACCATGAACTTTGAATATCATTATACAGGGTGTATCAAAAAAAAACGCAACACTTTTTGTCGCGAGCTCTCCGATTACGGCAAATCACAAATCACTCTGAAATTTATATATTCTCTTAGGTGTACTTATTGGCTATCACATAGTCAAATTACAGCGATATCGATTATTGATTCGCTGAGATATCAACGATACACGTAGACAAGTGCAAAACACATTTTACATCGTTTATCCTGTATGCCTGATTTTCTTGTCAGGTGAATATTAGCATGACACTTTAATAACTCATTGTACTTAAATAATTGGAATTAAACTCATCATTCTGAGAAGAAAATATCATGTTAAAGGTATCAAATGTCTGGCTATTACAGTATCATATCAATATTAATTAAATCTGGCAATAAATTAGTTGATAGTTAATGACACAACTTGAAAATCCAGATTACAAAGTCTGTTTGCAAATCCTATCTCTTTTTCTCTCGTTAATGTCATAAATAAAACTGAATGGCACATTATTCAAATGATAAACAAATAGAATAGTCCAGTAAAGGAAGTAATTGTTTGGTATGAATCAGTCATTGTTAGTTTGTTGTGAATGGGACATTATGGTGCTGCTCGACCCTCAAAATGCTGTCCTTGTTTTAAGATGCATCGATTATGAACTTTAATTTATGAAAGAACGTACTATAGACCAACGACATTATGTGGGGATCATAGCAATCGGTGGTTCAGAACTTAAAAAGGGTGATTGACGTATTCAAATGGTCGAATGATTATCAGATTACACGATTCAATGATTTATGTACCACCTTACTCAAACAAAGATAAACCATTTTAGACATTAAGGTTACATGGTTATTAAACTGTTAACCCATAACACTAATCGGACAGGAAAATCCAAGTTTTTAGAACGAACGATGTAAAACGTGTTTTGCACTTCTCTACTTATACCTTTAATATCTCAGCGAATAAATAATCGATATCGTTGTAATTTGACTATGTGATAGCCAATAAGTAGACCTAACAGAATATATAAGTTTTAGAGTGATTTGTGTTTTACTGTAACCGTACAGCTCTCGACAAAAAGTGTTGCGTTCTTTTTGATACACGCTGTACATTGTTTATGTGTTGAAGTAGGGCACTATAATCAAAACAAAATGTTGTCGATCACAGCGTTCATAATCCAAGTGCTTGTGATCATTACAAAGGTTAAGCGTGTCCGTGCATGCAGTGCGTTCCAAAACAGTCGCAACTTGACGTGGAGTCTTGTTGATTAGGGCCCGCGATTGGTCAATTACCTATTTGTTTAGGCCAATGAAATATGATACCAAGTTTCCCGTTTCATACTTTTCATGACTGAGTAGGGGACTATTTCATTATTCATTATTCATTATTCATTATTTTCAAATTTTCATTATCAACTCAAAATTAAGTGTGTATATTTAATGTTATATTTTGAGGCTCAAAACAATTAAATAATGACCAGGCTTCATTTATGACGGGACCCAATTACAAATGGCTATTTTGGGGAAAAAACAGTCTTTTGATCATAAATTTGTTGGTCTAATTTATTTGATTTTGCGTTTCATTTTCTCTATTTTTTATTTATTTGTGTACCAATTAAAACAATATTATAACTGTTATACATACTTACAGATAAACAGACGAAGAATGGCATAAGGAGATAGTGACAGTGTCTGGGCTCTCAGCCACAAGTCCAGTCTTGCTGAGCTACCTAGGCACACAGAGGGCGCCACTATGCAGTCTAGGCCCACAGAGGGCGCCACCATGCAGTTTAGGCCCACAGAAGGTAGCTTCTCCTTAAAGAGATGTAAAGCCAAGCGACAGTACAAAGCCCTGCAGTTTGAAACCTTCGAGGATGGCGAGGCAAAATCAAAAGCTAGTCCACATAATCTGATGTCTCTTCTGTCACAGAGGACAGATGTGGATTTGGGTCCAGTTGAAGAGAACTGGTTTGGTAAAAGAAGGACAGATGTAAAAGATATTGATCTTCCTGAGGAGCCAGGGAAAATGGTAAGGACAGATTGGCGTATTGGGGGATTGCAAAACTTGGTAAGGCGACAGGAGATTAAAAAAACCTGTTTTTGCAGAAAAAACGGACCTCTGTCTGCCGGGCGTTTTTTGTTTTGTTTTTTCTTCTTATTTTTCCATGAAAATGACAGTAAAAAAATCAAAAAAATCTGTAAACATTTTGCCGTTTTTGCCGATCAAATAAAAAATTGGATCGGTATTCATTTGCATGTGAACAAAATATGCACCGATTTCTAAAAAGAATTGGTCATTCATTATCTAACCACCATACTTCATAATTAATTCTGAATTTCTATTTTGAAGACCATTATTGTTTAAATGTCTGAATCTTAGAAACCGAGCAATATTTGGGGAGTTTTCCCAACAATTACTGTGTAAACTTCAATTAAAGGCATATTATGTGATCTTTTCCAGAGGGCGCCCTCTATTCATGATTTTTTTTAGAAAGTAGATTTTCTTGCAGATTTACATTTCCGATCATAAATCATACATACATTCCAAGTTACAGAGCGATACGATTCCTAATTACCTCAAAATTTTGGTTTTAGAGTGAATTTAGAGTGAAAAATATAAACTGTCGGAATTCCGACAGTTTATTTTCACTCTAAAACCATGATTTTGAAGTAATTAAGAATCGTATCGCCCTGTAACTTGGTATGTATGCATGATTTATGATCAGAAATGTAAATCTGCAAGAAAATCTGCTTTCTATTTTTTTTTTGATGTTGAGGGCGTTCCCTGGAAAGATCACATAATATACCTTTAAGTCTAATACATGTACCTTAGCAGACGACAAACAGCGCCGTCAAAATATGAGACTCAGGAAAAATGTAGACTGAAGCAGTAGCTTCCGATCGAAAAGTGTAGTTTCACCATCACCCCCTGTTTAAACTTATCCGTTTTACCTCTTTCAATATATCCAGGTTCTTTCCACGCCTCATCACATCAATTTCTCCAAGACCTACCCGTCACCTTCTCTCTTCAGTCCTGAGGAGCCATCATCCATTCCCAGACATCTTGGGATACGGCGAGTCACGGATTCGTATCTAGGAGACAGTCAGGCTACACCTGCTCGATTTCACTTTACAACACAAGGTAACAATAAGGCCAGCAACAAAAAAAGTATATGTTGTCCTCGACCGCCCTCTCGTCAGATTTAAGGTTGCTCCAATTTTTTTCATTTTTCTTTCATTTTTTTTTCATTTTTTTAATTTTTATTTCATATTTTTTCATATTTTTAACAGTTTAAATAGCATTGAATATTAAACTTAGTGTTTATAACATATATGTGCGACTCTTGGAGTGATTTCAACTTCTTGTTGGCTGAACTTTGAGCTTCCGCTGGTATAAGAAAATGAAGTAAAAACAAAACAAAAAAACAACCACCCGCCCCTTCTCTCTGAGAGCTGTGGAGGACAACATGACTTTTTTTTCTTCGCCTAACGCATGGGATGTGGTATAAGCAAAATAAATCAGTGAGGGGAATGTACATGAGCCAAATAATGACTGACATGGGGGGCAGAACATGAAATTAAATGTGAATCCAAGATATGCGTGTCAAACATGTATCAGTGCATACTTGCCAACTAGTAAGATTTTAATCTTATTTATTGTTCAATCAGTTCCAAATTAGCGAGAAATATTTTCCCTTTTTTATCTATCCATGCTCAAAAGTAATCCAAGCGCATACGCAAGCGTCATGCATACAATGACACATCATGATCATGGCGCCATATTGCGCCATGATGCTCTTCTGAGTTCATTCGCTGCTGTAAACTGGTTTCACCAATTTGGAACTGACTGAACTATATAGTAAGATTTCTTAAAAAATGATCACCAGCAAATCTTGCAAAAGTAAGAATTCTAAATTTTTGAAGAAAAAAAGTTGTTTCAATTTAAATTGTGAAAAGTGGTTTTCATGCCCTTCTGACAGTCCCTTAGGGGCCCTAAGGCATTTTCATGGTCTCCGCTTGCTAGTGGCACTCACTCGCTGTGCGTGCTCTGCACACACATTAGTAAAATGTTTGACTTTCCAATGTTGGCAGGTATGCGGCACTGTCAGTTGAGGTTTTTTAAAACGCGAATATTCGATGAGATTGATTGGGGGAACATGTGCTACCAGCTAAGGGTGGAATCGAGTCCTGGGAATCGAGACCCGGAAACAAAAATCACCTTCCCCAATCCATAAAATAAAAGATCAACAAAATAATAATAAGCTTACTAAAGAAGAAAAAAATTGTCAGCTAAATAACTCTTATTTAATGCAAACTTATAGTAAAATCTGTCTATCTTTTTTACTACTAATGCTCACAAAAATAATTCGCCTGGGATTTTCCCTTCCGTGTCTACCATGCCGGCCTGCCACCTTGAAACACTCATGACACAAAAGATGGCGCCCTAACAATCAACATGATTGGAGAACTTCAGGAATGAGTCCTTTCCAGGGTTCTAGCCAGGACCATTTTAGTGCCGGGTAAATTTACTGACGGCAAACGGAGAGAGTGTAGCGAACAAAATGCAGTGGATCATGGCATGGGATCCAGAGGCCTTTTTAATGGGGTTTTTTAGGGTTTTTTAATGCACTTTGAGGGTTCCTGCCACATAATTTCTTGTTTTATGAATGAGGCAGTTTAATGATTTTATCCACAAATTGTTTACCCTTTTTTTAAGATTCCCGGCTATCCAGCCCATTTTGACCCCAAGTCCCGGGCGGATATGGTCAGTACCGGACGGCCATCGCCCACCGTAGCTAGAACCCTGGTCCTTTCCTAAAAATCAAATTGAGTCATGGGAGCACAATTTCCCCAAAACCCCATCCTTACTACCGGTATTGGGCCCTGTTGGAAGGCTAGGGTCAAGTAAACTGAATGAAAAAAGTTTCCATAACCCAAAAGCACAAGGGGAAGTGTAGGGATGAAACTGTCAGGAGAATTGTACAAATTATTAACCTAAAACGGAGGTTATCAGGCCATCCAACCTGGGAAACCAAGGTGCAATCACTACTACTACACCATATCGGTTACGTGAAAAACTTGTTTTCTCACCTTTTATATACTCTATATTTCCCTTCCTACGGACAGTGATGTTACTATACAGGCGCAACATTTACTCACACATTTGTGTTTTCTGTGTGTGACTGTATACGGTACGCCAGCGCTTCAAGTATGCACACGTGTTTATATGTGCTAGATTCGATGGTCTTATAATGTATAGGCTGTATCATATTTGGAGTCGTGTATGGCCGCCTGTCTGTCAGTGAGTTGGTAATGTTTAACCATTTTTTTTTTGTATTTGAAGGTTCCACCACCAGCCCAGCAACCCCAGGATTTGCCGCGTTTACTCCAAACCAAGCCACTGGCAGAGCCCACGACCCATCGCAGTCATCACAGCCATCACAGCCATCACAGAATCCCTATGGTCTGGGGTTCAGTTCCTTTCACAGCTGGAATCCCCCGAGCAGACAGGGTACAACACCTGCTTTCATGAAGCAACTCTTTAAGACTCCTTCATCGGTTGGCGTATCTCCATTGATCAAGGCTTTCACCCCAGGCCTAGAGAGGGTCAGTATTGATTGATCGGATGATTCAGGAAGCCTTACTAAATGTAGATATAACGGGTTAAGCCACAGGAAAAAAACCCTGTTCTATGGGCCCGACTGATCCCTTTTTTTCTTGAATTTTCATTATTTATTTTGTTGTTGAATCATTTTGGGATTTTTAAAAAAAATTTGGAAAAAAATTGAAATGTTCGAAATGTTTTGGAAAATACACCTAAAGTTCCAAAATGTTGGTAAAAAAACAGCCAACAAAAGACTCCTCACCGACTGAGCCTATCTGAGAGGTCCATTTGCCTGTAAAACCGGGGTTTGTATTTCCATGGCCCGAGGTCCAATTTCATCCGATATGGCTCATACTATACCATCTCTTCATTTTAACTAAAAATTGACAATGAAGGGATGGTCAGGCATATCAGATGGAATAGGGAGTATAGTGGAAAAGTTGATTATTTGTGTCTTTGTAACAACTGTTTATTTATTCATTATTCAATCTTGTTCAACAAACAACAGTTCTAAAATACCATATATTTTGTCTTTAAAGGCATATTATGTGATCTTTTCCAGAGAACGCCCTCTATTCATGATTTTTTTTTTTTTTTTAGAAAGTAGATTTTCTTGCAGATTTACATTTCCGATCATAAATCATACATACATTCCAAGTTACAGAGCGATACGATTCCTAATTACCTCAAAATCACGGTTTTAGAGTGAATTTAGAGTGAAAAATATAAACTGTCGGGATTCCGACAGTTTATTTTCACTCTAAAACCATGATTTTGAAGTAATTAAGAATCGTATCGGCCTGTAACTTGGAATGTATGCATGATTTATGATCAGAAATGTAAATCTGCAAGAAAATCTGCTTTCAATTTTTTTCGATGTTGAGGGCGTTCCCTGGAAAGATCACATAATATACCTTTAATGATAGTTCCTCCGATTTTAAGCTTAATTATAGACAAACCAAAACAATAGACAAACGTCATCTTCACGTTTTTTTAAATTCCAGAATGTTCTCAAAAGGAAATACATTTCTGTCAAATAATCCAGAGGAAAACACCAAATGGAGTATTTATAAGCACTTCATGAAAAACCTACCATGTTACATAATTTTTTCACCCTCTCTTCCATTTACAGTCTACACCACAGCGACTCTCAATCAGCCTTGGCGCAGATCTTGATGATTCCAATCTATCCTGGACCAGCTCCCTAGCAACACCACCAGGCTCCAAGAGCCATGAAAAGATGGGAACCATCCAGTCTGATGCCGATGTTAGACTCGGGGTAAATAAATTGTATAATGCACCCGTCAGTTGTAACAACCCACTAAACTGTAAAAGTGGAAATTTTCGCGCTAAAACCAGCAAGCTCGAATATATTCATTTTGTACGTAGGTCTATGTAAGGAAAATCGCACAAATAAAAACAAGCAAACGTGCAAAGCACAATAAATGACACACACACACAAATTTCCACTTTCACAGTATGTGCCCCATGGATAGTTCATTTTCAGCCAGCCATATATTGTTGGTTCATTACTGCTTAAATGAAGCCACTGATCAGTCACAAAAAAGGCATACAGTAGTTCTGTGCATCAATGAATTGAATTGAATTGTCATCAATTCATCCAGGTGCATTAAAATGACATTTTGCAAAATGTGTATTGAAGATCGAATATTGTTTTTAGTGCCCCCATATGTACATGTATGTCCTTGAGACAACCATCTTCAAGAAATGGTATTTCACTTATGTATTTAGACCGAATTGAGAATTTTATTTTTACAAAATCACCTAAAAAGGGAGGTTTATGGATAAAATATATGCCATTTTGTACTAATATAAGTGTGTTTTGTTGGATTCGTTTCAAACTCAGGCTATGCCAAAAGCTCTGCACTTCACCGAGGAAGACACTGCACCAAAAGCTCTTTCCTTCGTAACATCAGAAGAGGTAGTCCACAAAGGCTGCGACACTCACAGTGAATATGTTATGGAGCATGATACCCAGCCTCTGCAGTTGCTAAGATTGTCATCGCTTGAAGATGATCCCACGAGTGAAGATACTCTTGACAGTGATGTACACGTTGGCGGAGGAGGAGATGAGGGGACTGATGACGATGGGGATGCTATAATGGGTATTCCGCATCCAACTGCGCTGCTGGTTAGGACTCGTGAGGAAAGTTTGAAGAAAAGTGCCGAGAAGAGCAAGAGAGATACCGTATCAGCCGGAAGGATAGGATCTATTAGATCACAGGAGAAGATACGGACTAGACATCCGGAAAAGACCAGTGGAAGGTTTTCGAGGAGAGGTCATTTGCTGAGTGATGAAGATGGAATGAAAACGGATGAAGAGCAGGGGTCAGTTACGAAAGTGTATAGAAAGAGGGGTAGAAATGGTAGTTGTGGTAAACAGGAATCAGAATCAGATGATGACATAGCCGTACGAAGGTCTTTCACAAAACAGAAAACATCATTGCCAGTTCAGGATGCAGAGGGTAAATTGGAACTTGGAAAGCTTTGGGACATCACAAGTCCATCATCATCTTTGAGGCATGTGGAGGATGGTGTGCATCTGGAAAATAACATGGAGGTAGAAATGCCTCAGGAGGTTAGAAGTCCATCAAATAAGGAAGAGCTGCCATCTTGCACAGTTGCAGCAGCACCAAACATATCCGGAAATCAGAATGGGGAATCCCAGCAACAGGTCGTTCGGGGTAAAAGTAAAGAATCCCAAAATGGAAGGACGTCACGCAGAAATGCTGCAAAAAGTATCGTAAAGCCAACCGGCAATCAGTCGAGTATGGAAGAGACTCTTGCCTTCTTCCTTGCAACTCCGCCGCAGAGACGAGCACGACTAAGCAGACAATCTAGTGAGAAGGCGGCCGGTGTGGACAAGGTTGAAGATCAGGATGGCGTCTTTGCTGCAAGTAGTCATGTCAGCGGTAAAGTAAAGGACAGAGAAAGCAAGAATGAAAACCTGGAGAGTTTTATAGAGGATAGAACTACTAGGAGACAAACTGATATGGTGGATTCTGCACTTTGTGAGAGTCCTGGGCCACCGAGCAATTCAAAATACACACTGAAATTAGGACCACGAGTTAATGTTACAGCAGTAGGCAGCCTAAAGCTAAGCCAGCAGATAACAGCAGATGAAGAGACACCTGAAAATACTGTGAGACATGAGTTGAGTAAAACCAGAACCGAAGAATGTGTATTATCCAAACTACAAGATGCTGCAGCGCTGAAAACAAAAAGTGCCAATTCCAACCTTTCAGTCGAAAGAAAACTTGTACAACTCACCCCTCATAAGTCAAGCCGTCCATCTACCAATGCTGATTCTGATAGTGTATTTAGTAAACCAACTGCCATTGCAACACCGGTTTCAAATCCTGCCACAGATATCCAGGATGCTTTCTCCCAGATCTCTCCAAATTATGCCGATGCCCTCCGCCAAGCTGTAGATGCTGCATGTACTATTGGTAAAAATGAAGCAAACCATTTTGACACAGTTGAACAATTGATAGTCCAATCTCCGTCCGCAATTAGTAGTGGGAATTTATCGAGCAAGGATGAGAAAGGCAACCCACAAGGTGGGGATACTGGAATGACAAAAGAGTTGGCATCTACTACCTCAAACAGAGATCATTCCAAACCAAGTATACACACATTGCCATCTGAATCTACAATGCTGCCAAACAATGTTAAGCGTTCTACTATCCCGGTGCAATCAAGAAGTGCAGACACTACCAATGCCCCAAGATTAGCTGACAACGCCCCCGACGATGCTACCTCAATATTTCGCATGCAATCTCGTTCCAGTGTCCGGAAGTTCTACTACCCTTCAGCTGCAGAAACATCATCGTCCAATCAGACTCCGACAGCAGGTGAACAGAAGGTGAACACTTCGAACCATACACCAGTTCTGAAGGCGGGTGTCTTGCAGGTGGTGAAAAAGGAAGATGATGAAGCTAAGGGTGAAGGTGAGATGGAAGCTGGACGGACACCTGGAGTTTCTCGGTCAAGCACACCAGCAAACCGAAGCTCAGGTATGTCATCATTTACTCTAAAAGGGGAAACAAAATCACATAATATTGATATTTCATGTACCGAATTGTGCAAAAATATGTTTTCTGAATGGAACACATATTCATAAGCACACAAATGTGTTCGATTTTGGCGTTCCGCTAAACATTATGCACACCAATATTTCAAAAGAAACCATTCCAAATTCATTATACATTTGTTTTGTGAACTTTATTCCACAACAAAGTAGTGTTCAAATTCTTGTATAAGAATAATAATTAGGATCATTGATGCTTGATCATTGTAAGCAATCTCCATATGTCCTATTGGACTGGTGCCTAACCACAACAGCCGGGTAGTACAAGGGCACCCCAGGGTCAGAATTTCGAGGAGAATTCCGAGAATCCATTCTCGCAAAGATTCCTGCTGGTAAAGTTGCGAGAATCCATGTTGATTCTCGTAGAGATATTCTGTCTATACATAATTTGAATAGAGGAGAATCCATAGATTCTCGCAAAATCCTCTGCAGGAATCTAAATGGATTCTCACAACTTTTGCAAAATTCTGACCCTGGCACCGAATGCTATGGAATGCAGTGAGTCTTAATTAAACGCTGTGCTTCATTAGGAAGCACTGCGCAACAAGTCTGAAAGACTTATCCCTTAGAATGACTTATCCATTAGACTTGTCTGTGTGGCTCATGGTACTATTTTCCAATACCAAACGGACAAATACCTATGAAATTTCAACTGATACCAATATAAAAATGCCCATGTCCAATAGAATGAAACGGAACCCATCGGATAAATAGGCCATCGATTTATATTGATCTACTTATCAAGCTATTATGTTAAAGAGTCGTAAACTTGGATATTAAGTAGCGCCACTTGAAATATCACAATGGGTGTCAGCAGTCGATACGGACCAATTGATAAACCCTAATAAAGTTGTTTTGACCAGTACACGATGTTTGGACGCTTGGTAGTCATGGTAGTGAAAGATTATACCGAGCTGGCTAGGCTATTTCGTTTTTCAAATGCTTTATCAGTGACTACCGGTATGTTAGATAATTAGTCTAAACAATAAAAAAAAATCTTGTTTTTGTTTTCTGGTTTCCCCCAGTGATAAATTTCGCCTCCTCTATTACTGTAAAACCGTCAGTTATTTTACATTTTGCTAGCCTATCAACATGATCAAGACAAAACACGCTCCCGTGAACTTAGTAAATGTCAAACATAATTATTGCATTTCATTCGGATATTTAAAGAATAGACGAGATAAACGTTATAATGTTGACTTGGTATCCTTTTTATTATTGCGTACGCTACTAAATTATATACATGAACAACCACGTTGAAATCACTTGAATTCGCAAACAGAATAATAATAATAATAATAATAATAAAGGTTTTCCCGGCGAATTTCACACTATACATGTTCAATTAAATAACAATTGCGTATAACTTTCCACGCGGCAATTAGTTTTACCATTACAAAACAGATCTTTAAGAAACTTTTCACAACTTTTAAAGTCTCTCTTAAGAATTACTGAACCAATACTAGGAAAGTATGTACAACTTGTAATGCACTTCTCATAATTATTCCGATATGGTGACCGTGACATTAAATAATGTTGACATTTTTTTAACATTTTGTGAAGTTTAGTAGGATTGTCGTCTGCAAACGGCTACCGCGTGGAAAGTGTTCAGATTATTTTGAAATAAGCAAAGTTATTCTCTCGTCTGTTCATCCGGGCTGTTATTCTAACGTTGGTACCTTCAAAAATATTAATGATTTTTTAAAAATTTTAAATCAATAAAAATGGTATAAAATGTTCGTCACACATATAGATATTATGTTTTATGAGAGGAATCGTCCAAAATGATATACAATCATTTTGACTGAATAAAAAAGGACATTTTTGGAATTAATGAACAAGAACAAATAATTGTAACTAATCTCCGACATTAAAAATGAAGCCAAAGTTCACTTAAGAAAATGTCATTTTCCTCCTTCTATTTTCGGCATATAACAGTGGAAAATGATATAAATGTTAACATTAGAAACATTAAAGTGATGACTGACATTCCCAAAATGTGTAAAATCTGATTCTGACATGATATTTAAAACAAAGTTTAATAACATTTTACACGATACGGATTTGTCAGAGTTTAGCCAAAGTTAATCATTCAAATTACTCTGAAACATATAGGCCTAGTTGGAAGCGGGCCTGGTTGTACCGTAAACGTTTGCATGTCACTTTTTCTTTTTCTTGTACCTACATTTGTTATAAATATCAGATCGGAATAAGATTATACATTTTCGGGAGGTCAGTCATTACTTTTTAAATTGCTAATGTTTATACTTTATATGATTTTCAAGTCTGTTATATGCCGAAAACAACGCAACAAAATAACCTCTTTCTTAAAACTTAAGCTTTGTCCTCAATTTTTTCAAGATATCATTCTTTTTCTTCGTGTTTCAACAGAGAAATTTCTTTATTCCATTGTATTGATAAGACATGAGATTTAGATGAAAAATAGGATGATGACAAACATTTAAGCGATACGTACGGCTTTTTCAGAGTTTAACCAAATGTAATCCAAATTACGCTGAAACTTAGCCAAATTATGTGCGCGTGTTGGAAGCGGCTTTTTAACCTACATTATCATGATTATTGAATGTCCTTAAACCTTTTTTTCTTTCTTGTACCTTTGTTGCAATATTCAGGTCAGAATAAGATTCTACACATTTTAGGGAGGTCTGTCATGTTTACAATTTATATGATTTTTCAAGCCTATTAATTATATGCCAAAATAGCACTAAAATAACTTTTTCTCAAAACTTAATGTTTGTCCTATATTGTTTACAAAGATAGTGAGGCAAGATATCATTTTTGTTAAAGTAAAATTACCGGGTAAATTCTAACCAATTTCAAATTTTAAATACCACTTTCATTTGTAGTCAGACTGTAGCAGTATTAGGATCCCCCACTTGTCAAAGACTAGCAATATTAGGATCCCCCACTTGTCAAGAAGTAAATATACAAGATACAAATAAGTTCATGGTAATAGTGATTGTGGGTGGTGGGCGTAAAAGCGTAATTTCCTAATTAATTCCACATAGATCTATTATATATCACATCGTTTTATTCTGGTTGGTTGACGGCAGCTGCGGCCTTCTGCTTGGCACTTCTGGCTTTCTTGCAAATGTCATTTAAAGATTGCATAGTTTTGCAATTTGAATCTGTGTACCAATCCCGGAATGTCGGGTACTGATGGCGAGCCTGAGCAAATATGATCGCAATCAGTTTTGAGCTTATCGCGGGTATCTCAATGTGGCGTAAGCGTAATTTGTATCCATTTTTTGCTAAACTTTGAAAAACGACATTTAAAAAAAAAAGTTTTTTTAAGAGTTCCTTTCAATCAATGTCCATGTCCTTTTGGATATAATGAAGAATACGAAATGCGAATTGATTAACAACAAGAAAGACAATGATACATTATCTCATCTCTGTATAAATAGAGGTCAAAGTTCAATTTATTTATTTTAATTGTATTTTTTGCTATTTTCGACGTATAATACGATTGAAAAAACATATAAATTAAAACATTAGAAACATAAAAAAGTAATGAACGACATCCCTAGAGTATGCAGACTCTATTCGGACCCGTTATTTACCATAGCAGTACAAGAAAAAAGAAAAATTGAGTGACATTCAATATTTCACGTTAAACCAAAATAACACGCCCCACGCGCGTGGATTATTTGAAGCGTAATTTGTATCCATTTTTTGCAAAACTTTGAAAAAAAACCTTATTTTTAAAAATGTTTTTCTAAGGGTTTCCTTCCATCAATGTCCATGTCCTTTGAATATAATTGAGAACACTAAATGTGAATTCATGAACAACAAGAATGACAATAATGATATCTTATCTCATCTCTGAATAAATAGAGGTCAAAGTTCAACAAATTAAGCGTAATTTGTATCCATTTTTTTGCTAAACTTTGAAAAACGACATATTTTTAAAAATGTTTTTCTAAGAGTTCCTTTCAATCAATGTCCATGTCCTTTGGATATAATGAAGAACACAAAATGCGAATTGATTAACAACAAGAATGACATTGATATCTTATCTCATCTCTGTATAAATAGAGGTCAAAGTTCAAAAATTTAAAAGAAATTGTATTTTTTGCTATTTTCGGCGTATAATACGATTGGAAAAACATATAAATTAAAACATTAGAAACATAAAAAAAGTAATGAACGACATCCCTAGAGTATGCAGACTCTTATTCGGACCCGTTATTTACCATAGCAGTACAAGAAAAAAGAAAAATCTAGTGACATTCAACATTTCACGTTAAACCAAAATAACAGGCCCCACGCGCGTGGATTATTTGAGGCGTAATTTGTATCCATTTTTTTTTGCTAAACTTTGAAAAACGACTTATTTTTAAAAATGTTTTTCTAAGGGTTCATTTCAATTAATTTCCATGTCCTTTGACTACAATCGAGAACACAAAATGCGAATTCATGAACAACAAGAATGACAATGATATCTTATCTCATCTCTGTATAAATAAAGGTCAAATTTCAACAACAACAAAAAATTAAAAATGCATTTTTTGCTATTTTTGGCGTATAATACGATTGAAAAAACATATTAATTTTAACATTAGAAACATAAAAAAGTAATGACCGACATCCCTATCGTATGTAAACTCTTATTCCGACCTGTTATTTACCATAACAGTACAAGAAATTGAAATTTCACGTTAAACCGAATTAACACGCACCATCATGTGGCTCTTATTTGAAAATGATCTATCTCAAAATAACTGTGAAATGTAGGGGAGAAATATATTGTGTCCTAATTAACTTTATTAGACATAATTATTAACATTAATAATATTTAGTCCCATCCAGGGGAAACCAATACTTCACAATAATAGGCCTAAACTATTAAAAATGACACCCGGGCCGCGTGTGGTTTTAAATAATGATAACTCGAATTTTGTTGCGTTCAGGCGTCGTCCGTTGGCTGATGTTATCTAGAGGAAATAGTTAAACAACAAAAGATGTTTGTGTTCTTTTGGTGTCAATACGAATCATCTGTACACACGGCACGTGATTGTACGTGTGAACTCCCCAATTTAAATGGTCAACTGCACTCCATTGATAACCAGACAAGTTAATCGTTTTACGAGGCAACTACGAAACTCGCGTCGCCAAGAGTGGCCTTTCAATAGGGCTAAAATCGATTGATCAATATACGCAAAGTGCCACTTAATTGGCTCAATCGGGTAGGGTAGATTTCTTGAACGGATAAGTTTATTCTGTTTATAGAACAAGTTTTGATATTCTTAGATTGCTTTACTGGTGGGGAAGGTATAAGTTTTCATAAGTAAACGGACATGCCTTTCGAACAAGTCGAAGGGATAAGTCATTATAAGGGATAAGTCTTTCAGACTTGTTGCGCAGTGCTTCCTTATGTACAATATTTTGAAATATATGCATAGCGATAAGAAATTATTGAACTGATTATGGAATTTTATCAAAGAAATATGATAAAACTTGTGTATTGGTTTCAATGGGAATGTGTCTGCTCATAACATAGTACCCTCTCCTCTCAGGAGCAATCATCTTTGAAAAAGACGGAAGTGATCAGACAGTAAACCAAATCATTAAGCTACGAGGGGGTATCAAAAAGTTTTGAAATCACCCAGAAGTGAAGAAGCCAGAAACTTCATTTTGATATGTGATCCTTCAGACATCTTTACAAAGTCCCTGTGCAAAGTCACACATTTGTCCTACTATTTATTACCTGTCCACAGACCGCCATTGTAGCGATCCACAGATTGACCGCCATTGATTGATTCTCAGATTGCCTCAGATTGTGTTATTCCCCAAACAGCAACAAATAGTTTAAAGTGTTGACAAAAAGGGTCAAAGGTCATTAGAGGTCAATCTATGTACACCCCATGTTACCCATAAGATTATTGTCACAAAGCTTGTCTTGCTCCTTCACTCCTGGGTGATTTCTAAAACTTTTTGATACCCCCTCGTACATACACAAAATTCAAATTCACAATCCCTTAGACCAAATTATCATGATCACGACGCGCGTGTGTGATTCACTTGTGTTATATTTTGGCAGGCATACTCATGTACCTCCTGAAACTGTCCAAACTATTATGATTTGGAACTATAGTGAGAAGTTCGAAAGAAAAATTGTGTCAATTAATACTGTGCATCCCACATTTTATCCATGAAAGGGGTTACTTACATAGGTAAGAATCACAACTTATCAGCCCTCAAATTAACTGAAGGCACCAAAGGCAAATGCCGTCGGTGCCCCACCTAGTTGCCTCGATGCCCTCAACTTGTGGCTGTTTTTACTCCATTGAAAAGTACATAATTGCCTTGGTGCCCCTTTCAAATTGCCTGAAATTGCATGCCCTTTCCATTTCTTAATTTGAGGGCTGCAACTTATGTATGTCCAAGTTTTTTTAATTAGGGGGGGGGGGGAATTAATTTTGAAAAATGTGTTCATTCAGTGACGGGTTCGGTGAGGATAGATTTATAAAGATTAAAATTGGGTGTCGATATATAACCGGTCATCCGAGTCATCCATATTAAGTGTGTAGTTCTAGGCAGTCATGTCCTGCAGTGATTTTTTATTCATCACACAGAGATTGGAATTCATATATTTTTAACCTTCAAGTTTTCTTGATTAGGCTAAATTTAAAAAAATCATTTGTCTCTAAGCTCTCACACGCGTTAGTTTATTGATGCGCATTAGAAAAACAAAAATCTTCAAAAATCTTTTCTTTTTTTTTCTTTTCTTTTCTTTTTTTCAAAAAAGAAGGAAAAAAAATCCCAAAATGTCACCGAGTTTTCAGATTTTCATTGATCACATAATTTTAAATACAAAAGGTCACTTTTACAAGGATTTCAATATTTAATGTTTAAAAAAAAAAAAACGCATTCCGCATTTGGTTTTGAAAAACTGAAGAGCTTTGAGACAAAAGATTTTTTTTAATATAGCCTTATATAATTTGCTATTTCTGTTGTTTACAATACAGGATTTGTCACCTTCTCTTCATTTATGAAATCCTCCAAGAGCAAGCAGTTGGATCTCCCTGACCCTAGGACTTCGAAAACTTCACAGAATCTCCCTCGTGTTTCTCCAGTGTGCCATACAGTGACCAGTCCGTCCAGTACAACTCAAGTGTCACATGATAGAGGTTTGCTCCCTAACCTCAAAGATTCACCAAGTGCAATGCCAGCCCATACTGGCCCAAGACATCAAAACCAGACAACTCCAGTGACAGGTAGAACTACCGGTTCTCTCAGCCTCAGGTCTAGAAGAAGACTAGGACGGCCCACTCTTCCTCCTCCTACACGATTAAGAACATTGGTGGAGACGGATGAGCGCCAGATGGATACGGAACATTCAAGTGATGCTGCCTTCCAATCAGGTAATAAAGCAGAGTGCAATGTCCCGGATACATCAATGGATAGCAGTAAGAACCATGTAAGTGTTGCTTTTGACAGAATCAAAACATCTCCGTCCATATGTGAACCTCATCATGTCGTACATCAGGATGCAAGAAGTAAGATCGGGAAATCTGGAGATGATACATCGACCTGTTCAAATTTAAGATGTGACGAACCGAACGACATGCCCACGTTTGCTGGGTTTGCCTCTGCGAGTGGCAAGACAATTAAAGTATCTGCAAAAGCTTTAGAGATGGCTCACAAGTTGGAAGGTGAAGTGGATAGGGCATTCAATCTTGATGCTATCAGTGAGAAAGCTAATTCCAGAATGCCACCAATGATGTCACCAGGCAAATCACCATACGCTACTAAAGGCCTTGCCTCTACTGGTGGTAACAATGTAAATACATCTCGTGCAAATACGCACAATTCACTTGGTGATGATGCTACATCTAATAACATTCCGAAAATGGTTGGATTCTCATCTGCTAGTGGTAAGAGCATCCATATCTCAAGCAAAGCAATGGAAAAAGCAAAGTCGTTAGTAGATCAAGAATGCGACCCTCATGAACAGTCTCCTGACAAAGCAGCCCCTAAATCCATCAACCAGGATATTGTAAAGAAAAGCTTACACAGAAATGACAATGGTGCATCATCTAGAGAAACAATATCTTTTGTCGGATTTCAGTCGGCAAGTGGTAAAAGCATTCATATATCTGATGAAGCTATCAGAAGAGCACAGACATTTATAGAAGATGATCCGCCAGAAACATCCTTAGGTCAACTCAAGCAGTCTGGTAGAAATAGTAGAGACAATTTGGTTGAAGAACACTCCAACAATATGTTGACAAAGCCAGTCCCAGCCATTTTTCAGGTAGCATCTGCAAGCGGAAAACCTTTACATGTTTCAGACAATGCCCTGCAAAAAACTGAGTCTTTCATGGACAGCATCAATCAAAGTTCTGCGCCATCTTCAGTCCAGGTTTCGTCTGCAAGCGGTAAATCTATAAACATTTCAGACAATTCAATACCAAAAGCTCAATCATTTGTGGACAGCATCAATGACAATTCTGTGCCATCTACGGTACAATTTGCATCTGCAAGCGGTAAAGCAATCCACATCTCAGAAGATTCGAGGCAGAAAGCAAAATCTTTTATGGATGGCATCAATGAAAATTCTGTGCCATCATCTGCCCAGTTTTCATTGGCAAGCGGTAAAGCTATAAACATTTCAGAAAATTCAATGCAGAAAGCACATTCTTTCATGGACAGCATCGATGATAGTTCTGTACCGTCAGCAGTCCAGTTTACCTCTGCTAACGGTACAGCAATCCACATCTCAGATGATGCAATAGATAAAGCACATTCTCTCCTTTCAAGTGTAGATAGTGGGATCAGCTGTGGAGACATTGTGTCACCTGTTCGTCAGCACGATATCAACACCTCTAGGAGGCAAAGTCTGCCAACCATAGAGGAAGCCACGTCTAGCAGAATGCAGGACAGAATGCCAGGATCAATGGGTGTCATAGAAGAAGGGACTTCCAGGAGGACACCACGAGGTCAGGTAGCTCAAAAGACAAACAAAGATTACAGCAAGTTACCAAAGGGCTTCAGGCCATTCAAGCCTCCAGCAAGGAAGGTATCAAAGAATGTCACACCAGTGAAACAAACATCTCAGCAAACAAAATATCATCTTACAGAAAGTGACATCGAAAAGAATGTGTTGCAGGCCAGGAAATGCATTGGAACAGATAGGACACACAAGGATGTCCATGGCTTATCTAAGGAAGTATCCCGAACCATCAAAAAGGAGGAAGTAGTTATTGGTAACATAACTCCTGCAATTAACAAAATCAAACATGAACCATCCTCTAATGTCACCACATGCCATTCAACATTAGTAGAAGCTGCGGATGTCTTTGAGGATGATGGTCTGAGTCTGAGTCAGGCACAGCGCGAGATCCAAGCTACAGAGCAAATGGAATTGATGTATGCATTTATGCAAGCAGAAGATAACAGTTACACGCAAGATCCGTATAAGGAGCCTGGTGGTATTAAACAAGAGGTTGATCAATTAAACGCTGCACCAGAACAAATTAATGTCATGGAGCCAGTAAAATCTACTGATGGTAACAATTTTGTTGAAGACAACCACCTGCATCTTGCAGTAACAGAGGCAACATCCCGACATCAGCAAGATCAAGTCCAAAATATAAACGCAGATTTGTTGGACACCTCATTTGTGGACTCCCAAGAATCACAAGTGGACACATCTCTAAACCAAGGGTTTTTTAACTCGCAAGACACAGTGTCCAGCGAACAGGCTCCAGCAGATGTTGATGAAAAAGAATGTGAGGATCAACCACTTGGTCTAGATAGTCCGAGGAAAGATAGTGACAATGTTTCAGGAAATGACAAGCATGTTCTGACTGAGTGTCAAGGTTTGGAACAAGCAGCTGGAGGTCCTTCATTTGATGAGGCCAAAAGTATAGAGAACAATCGTTTGTCAAGTGGTGCTCAAGTAAAAAAGGGAACATTAGAAGAAGCAAAACATGTGTCAAGCAACAATGGCAAGACTAGACAAGATGAAAGCAAATCCAAATCAGATTGTTTAAACAAGAAGCAGACAGCGCCACCCACATCAAATTTCCTAAGTCTGCAAAGCATAGATGTCCCTGTTCAATCTAAAGATGCTCCGCCCGCATTTGTTGGCTTCCAAACTGGCAGTGGGAAACGGGTGACTATTTCTGCGCAGGCATTGCATAAAGCAAAGCAGTTGTTGGATACAGTTGATCAATCACCAATTGATACAAGAGAACCATCATCGGACATCAAAGGTTTCAAAACATCATGCGTAAAGGCAGCCAACCCTAGTTCAGAATCTGTTGATGAAATATCTAGAAAGAAGAATACCCTGTCTTCTTTGAGCCATGTTTCACATGAAGTTAATCAGCCTGGTAGAAAACATTCGACATCAAGACACCTTCCAACAGGATTTTGCACAGCGGGTGGAAACAAGGTTGAAGTGTCTAATGCTTCTCTTGAGATGGCCAGGAAGTTATTGAATGAGGAAGTAGATGTGGCCCAACCAGATCCCATTCAAAGACAACGGAAACATGATCAGGATCAATCCGTGCCATCCTTTAATGCGTTTCAAGAGAGAAGCATGCCTCAAGAAACGACAGTTGTAAAGCCTAAAAAGGAAGAATTTGTTGGTTTTCAGACAGCAAGTGGGAATAAAGTTGAAGTATCGGAAGCGTCATTGAAGAAGGCACGCTACTTTCTTCAAGATGACAATGCTGATGAAAGTCATGATATAGAAACACCAGTAGTGCCACAGAGAAAGAAAGGATTTGCTGGTTTTCAAACAGCAAGTGGGAATAAGGTTGAAGTATCTGAGGCATCATTGAAGAAGGCACGTCACTTTCTTCAAGATGACAATGCTGATGACAGTCGCGATAAAGAAATACCAGAGGTGCCACAGGGAAAGAAAGGATTTGCTGGTTTTCAAACAGCAAGTGGGAATAAGGTTGAAGTATCTGAGGCATCATTGAAGAAGGCACGGAACTTTCTTCAAGAGGACAATGTTGATGAAATACCAATTGTGCCACAGAAAAAGAAAGAATCTGTTGGCTTTCAAACAGCAGGTGGAACCAACGTTCAAGTATCAGAGGAATCTTTGAAGAAGGCACATAATTTTCTTCAGCAAGACAATGGCATTCTTGAAGGCAACAGTAATTTAAAAACAACAGTAGCACCACAAAGTAAGAAAAGATTCGCTGGCTTTCAAACAGCAAGTGGAAATAAAGTTGAAGTTTCTGAAGAGTCATTGAAGAGGGCGCATGACTTTCTTCAACAAGACAATGGGATCCTTCAAGACAACAGTAATTCAAGAACAACAGTAGCAACCCAAAAAGATACAGGATTTGTTGGTTTTCAAACAGCAAGTGTGAATAAGGTCAACATTTCTGAAGCGTCGTTAAAGAAGGCACGCAATTTTCTTCAAGACGACAAGGCCAACGATAAAGAAATACCAGTAGTGCCACAGAGAAAGAAAGGATTTGCTGGTTTTCAAACAGCAAGTGGAACCAAGGTGGAAATATCTGATGCATCATTGAAGAAGGCACGGAACTTTCTTCAAGGGGACAATGTTGTTGACAGTCGTAATATGGAAACACCAGTAGTGCCACAGAGAAAGAAAGGATTTGCTGGTTTTCAAACAGCAAGTGGGAATGAGGTCACAGTTTCTGAAGCGTCATTAAAGAAGGCACGCAATTTTCTTCAAGACGACAACATCAATGATAAAGAAATACCACAGGTGCCACAAAGTAAGAAAGCATTTGTTGGTTTTCAAACAGCAAGTGGAACCAAGGTGGAAATATCTGAAGCGTTATTGAAGAAGGCACGCAATTTTCTTCAAGACGACAACATCAATGATAAAGAAATACCACAGGTGCCACAAAGTAAGAAAGCATTTGTTGGTTTTCAAACAGCAAGTGGAACCAAGGTGGAAATATCTGAAGCGTCATTGAAGAAGGCACGCAATTTTCTTCAAGACGACAACGCCAATGATAAAGAAATACCACAGGTGCCACAAAGTAAGAAAGCATTTGTTGGTTTTCAAACAGCAAGTGGAACCAAGGTGGAAGTATCTGAGGCATCATTGAAGAAGGCACATGACTTTCTGCAAGACAATGCAGAAAGAACAACAGTTGCAACCCCGAAGAATAAAGGATCTGTTGGTTTTCAAACAGCAAGTGGAAATAAGGTTGAAGTCTCTGAGGATTCACTCAAGAAGGCTCATGACTTTCTTCAACAGGGCTGCGACATTCCGCAAGACAGCATCAATGCATCAGGTGCAGCGCCTCCACCCAAGAGAGAGTTTGTCGGCTTCCATACAGCGGGTGGGACTGCGGTAGAAGTATCAGATGCTTCGCTCAAGCATGCAAAGTCTCTTCTGACAGGTGAAGATAGCAGCGCTACTCCTAGAGCAGTCACGCATACACCAGTACAACCAAGATCCAGCAACCTTGCAGCCCTGATGGTAAGATCAGAACCGGGACAATCTAATGCTGCTCAGAGTGGAACTGGAGCCACTAATTCCCTACATTTGACAACGTCCTCCTCTGGTTCAAAACAACCGACCAACAGCAATGATCACTTGGTTCCTGTACACAGTGTGTCAGATAGAGTAGGCGGAGCAGGAAGTAGCATCAAACCATCTATGAAGAGAACAGCAACCCAAGCCAACTTGCCTGGAAATGGTAAGACTTTGATGTATGTGTGATGTGATTAAGCAAAATGAGTCGGAATTCGCAAAAACATTTTTTTAGAAAATGTTTTTCAATCTCAAAATTTTACAATTATTTTGCAAAATTTGGACGAACAAATTCACTGACATTTTCAAAAAGAATTGGGGGAAAAAAAGAAGAAAAAAACTCCTGACCTCTTGTTTTCTATTGTTTTTAAAACCCTTCATTGGCTCATATCTTTGAAATTCATTGTCCATTCTTATTGAGATTTTCGGCAACATATTGCATTGCAAATGGCCAATACAATCAAGTAGATAACTAGAAATTATATATATTTTCGACTTCAGTCTCATTATGCTTGATAGCATCACATATCTACGTCCCAGGTAAGCATCAAAACATTTGAATAAGGTGTCTCATGATAAGGCAAAAAAAAGAAGTAATGTTGTCCTCCACAGCTTTCAGAGAGGAGGGGCTGGCGGGCGGTTTTTTGTTTAATTTTCTTATACCAGCAGAAGCTCAAAGTTCAGCCAACAAGAAGTTGAAATCACTCTAGAGTCGCACATATATGTTATAAACACTTAATTTAATATTCAATGCCATTTAAACTGTTAAAAAAAAAAAATCTCAAAAAGAAGAAAAAAATCTATAAAAAAAACAACTGAAAAATAAAATAAAATCGGAGTGGCCCTAAATCTGACGAGCGGGCGGTCGAGGACAACATTACATTTTTGTTGTTGTTGGCCTAACCATGTGATACAATTTGATCGACTTGATACATCGAGAGTCGGTCAATATGTAATGAAAGTGATCTTTCAAACAATGCACTTTTGGATTTTTAGATACCTTTGGTTATGTAACATCATTAACATACATACTTTGTATTGATCACACTTATCTCTCAATAGAGTCATTCATGCCTTTCACAACTTTTATTACATATTGACCAACCCTCATATCTGTGACCTAAAATACACTATTTCTGAATAAAGGCAGGATAGTCTACTGATAAAGGTATCTCTGTTGCCGAATCTCAAATGATCATGATATTGATTTATAATAATTGAACAAACATATTGAATAGCATGGTTATCAAACATAGTAAGTTCAAGATTTATTGCTTTGTTTTAAATTCCGCCTAACGGATTTATATATTGTCTCATATAAGTGTCGCCGATTTCTCTAAGAATCAATGACTTACTCTTTTAGCTGTGTAAGATTAAGAATGGTAAAGTATACATTAATTTTCACGCTTCACATAGCTACCACAAAAATAATATCACGCGGATATATTTCTGGGTATAGATCTATGTGTTAGGAGTGTGCTATAGAGGGTCATAGTTTCAGATCATGCTTGCTACATGATTTTTTGATGACTTTATACATACTCTGACAACATTTTCACCAAAAAAAATGCAAAATCCAGGGTGCCCCGGCAAAAAAACCACAAAAAGTCGGCCATTTTGGAAAAACAGAATTTTGATCATAAATCAATCATTTTTGGTCCAATCAATTTGATTTTGGTGGCAATACCCATGTTTGTGGGGATATGGAATAATCTTATGCAACTTTTATTGCATGACGATGTTTCGTTTTCCTGAAAATGGCATTTTTAGTGAAAATAGCCCTGTGGGGGCGCTGTTTAAAAAAATACCTTTCGCATCGAAACATCTCAAATTCTCATGTTGAAATATGATAGGGGTTACATTTTAGGCATTTCCTGAACACCTGAGCAAAATACCATTTGTTGTTTTGAAGCTACACCATTTTGAACATCATTGAATTGTCTCCATTGAAACACACACTAATGAAAGTTCGTTGACCCCTGTACTATCCTATGGAAGTGCTTTTAACACGTTCTTGTAATTTTAAAATGGATGCCACGGTAAAATTATTTGAGGTAACATGCTCACATGTTCAGACAATGTTTCTTGACACACTCTTAACATATTTCATGTATTCAAATTCATTTTTATTAATGCGACAGCTATTACAAGAAAACGAAGGGGTTATATGAGACGAAACCAGCATAGATTGAAATCTTGTACCCTTAAACATGGGTATTGCCACCAAAAATAAATAAATTAGACCAAAAATGACTGAGTTATGATCAAAAGACTGTTTTTCCAAAATGGCCGTTTTTTTGGCCGGGGCACCCTGGATTTCGCATTTTTTTCATTTTTGTTGTTGAAAATGTTGTCAGTACGCATACAGTCATCAAAAAATCATGTAGCAAGCGTGATCTGAAACTATGACCTAAAAATGACCCTCTATAGCCCACTCCTAATGTGATGGAGCTACAAATCTTGAATTTAAAAACACAAAATAGTACAAAATCGGCACGAGCGCGAACAATTAATCATGTGAAAATTACCACTTGTACAGTAAACAAATCATTAGAAATATCATTGTACATTAATTTACCATCATTAAATTGTATGCATATATTTTGTATATTATTGTGTAGATTCCAGTGCTAAGAAGCAATTTGTCCCATTCATCAGACGACAGCAACCAATGTCTTCATCACCCGCAGGTACGTCAAGCTCTAATCTAATCCCTCTTAACTAATCCCTCTTAACTAATCCCTCTAAACTAATCCCTCTAAACTAATCCCTCCACCAATTACTTGCTTTATGGCCATGTGTTTTGAACTAACCACCCAAAAAGGGTGGCGGCATTGCATTTTTGGTGACGAATCATCCATCTCTCTCTATTAACTCAACAACTAAATGTGGTAGAGCTATGGTTTAGGTGCCATTTGAAAGCTTATTTATCTAGCTACACTGTGTGAATAAATCAAGTATTTCTATAACTGTTTGGCTAAGATATGATTGATTACATTTCGAAAGTCAGGGGTGGCGGTGGCGTTGTGTACAATCTCTATGGGGAATATAGATAATGTTCTCAATTATACGTTCAAATTACAATAACTCCTCATCTCTGTATGGTACAAACATGATTTTGCTCTCATTTTATAGATTTTTTTATATTCAATAAGTTTCTGTTTCAACAAACGTGTCAACTATTACGTAACAATTATAATCACGAATCGATTGCGTTGTCCTTGGTTTTTTCCCTATTCACTACACAGTGAACTTGGCGTATTTATCTTTTTACATACATGACTATAACAACAGAATTATTCAACCGATGATAGCAAAATTATACATTTTTGGAAAGCTCTCAAATAGGGGAAATTCAAAAATCCCGCTTAAATCAGGATATGGTGAATAGCCAAAAAAATATATGTGAAAACTCTAATAAATATGAAATGTAAACGTTTGCGCTCATTTACTTCCCGATATAGTATATTTTAACAAGTTACCCTTGACAACCATTATGTTCTGATGGGTAAATTGCATGAGAAACTAATATGCACAGTAAAATGATGATTGGGATAGGAATACAAAAAATATTGAGCTTTAATCAAAATATGAAAAAATCGATATTCTTTGAACATTCTTAATCACAAGAAGTTACCATTAGGTTCTATGCAAATTCCAATCGCATATTTGGATTCCTTGTGAGATTACCGTTCAAAAAATATATACTTTTTATGGGGTAGAACAAGTAGTTATTGCGATATGCTATTTCGAATCTCAGATGGTGTAAAATGTAAAAATCTGGACATGCAACGGGAAGGGTGGCGAGTTCAAAACACATGGCCTTATTACTCCTTTTAAGAAGGGTACAGGAGAGGGATTTGTCCACGTGTCCAAGTTAGTGTTTAACACTTTCCACGCGGCTATTAGTTTTACCATATACACAAAAAGATTTTTCAGAAACCTTTCCCAACTTTCAAAGTCTCTCAACTTTCAAAGTCTATCTCAAGAATTGCTGAACCAATACTAGGCATTTTTGTACTTATGTTAATGCATTTCTCATGGTGATACAAGATAATAATTTTGAAATTTTTGAAATTGTTTGTAAAATTCTGGAACTGTCGTCACAACTGCGCGTGGAAAGTGTTAAATACAGACAGGGCTGGAACTTCAGAATTTTTTTCAACCAGCCAATTGAGCTGGTAACACACAGAAATAACGGCCCGGCAGAAATTCCACCAGCCAGTGTATGTAACTCACTTACAACTCGCTTACACTGTGAGTTTGAAACATTTTATCCGCCAATCGGTTGGGTATATACTTTTGCATCTTCACCCGGCACAAAGGTTAGGTTACCCGCTATTGGGGGGGGAGGGGGTTAGCGGCTGGGCTGGTGCTACTTTCAGGCCTCAATACAGATGCATCTCAAAACACATTTTTTTAGATTAAAATGAATTTTGTACTTGTTGGTTGATTTTGTTTACTGTGCTGACTTTATCAAGATTTTCAATGGATGAGCTTCCTGTCTTGAACTTCAATTATATGCATGAGGTGACCGACGTGGTGTGTTTGCAAACAAACACCGGGACTGGTCTTTGACCATGTTATAAAAACATGGGTCTTCAGCAAAACATTATGCTTGTTGTGCCTACTACCAGTCAAGGACCAATAGTCTCTGCCAGGCATTGACATCACATATCACCTCATTACAGATATTTGGAACATTTTTGTCTAACTTGTACATTCTTGTTATGTTTTTGGTTGTGTTCAGGTAATTGGGGCGATAGATCCAACAATGCAACTCAATCTAGCAAGTCTTTCAAGCCATACAATACCACCCCAGTAGCAAGAAATAACTCGTAAGTATACAACGATTTTGTATTGTTTCTGCCATTCTTCAAAAAGACTTATTTCAGTTATGAAGTGTTTGGAGGAGTGAAAGAGTGCTTGAGATATATTTTGGAACTGGTTTTATCAATTTGATCCAATTTGAGTGTGATGAAATGATCACTACTTTAATGTGGTTCATTATTTATGTAACTTTGTGCTGCTTGCATACTAAGGTCGCTTCGCGATTCGGGTCGCTTCTATGACGAGTTTTACATCATACTTCAAAAAGCTTCCTCTGATCACAGCGACCTGCAACGACATCCCGATACATCGATCAAGAGATCGCTTGACTGGAAACGACCGGTCGTTTCCAGTTGACTTTTATTCAACTTGAACGATCTGTTGCTAATGACATATCATTATACACATCATGCGGGCTGTGTGTAAACATCTTGTCGTCTGCGGACTCTGCGTGACCAAAAAGGATGAAATATGTGTGACTACCAGCCATTTATTCGATGCGACCTATGGTGATTGACAGTCGCCATAGGTCACATCGAATTACTTCAAGCTAGCGAGTACCGGGTGCTGCGACCAGTATGTAATGAGCATCAGAGTGCATGGAAATAGCCTTGCACAGAATTTCTGGTCAAAGTTGTACGGCTTCATTCTATGATTGAGTTTTTACACTTATTTTGAACTCATGAATATTTACATAACGGATACACCAAAATATGTTATATATTCTTTTTTCTTTCCAGTAAATCCCAATCTTCCAACCACCAGACACAGATGTCACATACACCCAACACTTCATCAATACCTGTTATCACTGGTACTTCCAACCATCAATCCAGGAAAATGCCCACCCAGGTTCACACAGAAGAGATCCAAGTGGTTCCGCAGCGTCCTCTCCAGACCAACCAATGGCACAAAAGCGGCGGTGCACCCTTCTACAGAAAAGCAAATTTTCAGCACGGACAGGAGCGACGGCATGACAGGACTGCTGCAGGTCCGCGATCATCCTTCCAGAAGTTTGTCTCTTCTTCAAACCCTCAGTCCAGTAACAACTATGCCAGCCAGTCATCAGAGAGGTTGTCAACCAGTTGTAGCTACCCTTCGCAAGAGTCTAGTGGCAGCGAAACTGCAGTCAAGGGGCTTGCAAAGGTGGAATTGACAGAGATCTGGAAGCAAGCTCGGAAGAGACAGTCGGCCAGGATTGAAGCCAAAAAGGTAGGTACCATTCAAAGTCATACCTGTTATTATTTACCATTTTACTTGTCTAACAATACCAATTATTTGTAGTTGCCTCAATTTGCCTCAATTTCTTCTTTTTGCCCTGAATTCCTACTTTTTGCCCTAAATTCCTACTTTTTGCTGATCCAAATTTCCACACATTCATCCCATTTTGGACTTTTTAGCCCAAATTCGCACACTTTTTCAGGCTTTTCCTCTTTTTCTCCTTCAGGCCTACTGGCATTCCTGCCTTTTGTATCAGAAAACAAATGCTCAGGAAGCAAAAGTTGATGACAAAATCTCAACTAAGCATGCAAATCCAACATCTCTAATTAAGCTGCAAAAATAGTTCAATTGGGGTGGGTTTTTTGCCCCAATTCATATAAATTTGTTTAATGAGGCTTGTCACATTTGAATTATTATTGTAAAATGCATCTACAGTTAAGAACTTCATTTTGTCTTTATATAGACTCAGCATATCAAGCCACAACCAGGCGGTCTTTACACCAAGCGACAACAGATGCCACGGACCAAGCTGTATGATGCAGTCAATGGGCAACCTCCACAGTCATATCCTAAACAACAGGTATGTGACATGCAATTCTGGTATTTTAGTGTTATGTATGGCCCTGTCACACTGTTGCGAATAGAGCTATACATGTGCCCGACGTTATTGGAAATTTGGGTGTACGTTCGTGTAAAGTTGTCATTTATTTGTGTTTGTCTGATGTTCGGCCATTTACGTCCAAGCCCATCTGTTTGTTTTGATCACCGGTAAATCAACTTGTTTTAGCTTAAAGCCTGTCACATTGTAGCAAGTAGAGCTAACTTACGCCTAGCGTTACTCAGAGTACTCATTTTTTCAAATTTGGCAAAGTCCACATTATACGCTCAATATTTATGGGTCATCAGCGGTGTCATGTCACATGACCAGCCGCAGCATGCTAGGCATGGGTTGGGCATTCGTTTGGCATAAGTTGTATTCGTTAGGGGTTCGCAGAGGTGATCTGGGGTCTAAGAAAATGTTGAGCGAGTGACAACGTATAGTGATCTATACACTATGTATACGTTGAGCATTCGCTGTGTGAACGTTTTGCATGTTGGGTGTAGGTTGCTTTCCTCGCCAGCTGTTCGATCAAAACGACCAGATGGGTTGGATGTATATGACCGAACAGCTGGCGAAGAAGTAACCTACATCCAACGTGCGAAACGTTCACACCGTGAATGCCCAACGTATACATAGTGTATCGATCACTAACGTTGTCACCCGCTCAAAATTATGAACATGTCCCCAGCGCACCTCTGTGAACCCATATGAACCGCTGACGAATACAACTTATGCCAAACATGTCATAAACGAATGGCAACTTACACGACATGTACCCAAATTTCCAAAACCCATTATAAGCTATCACAAATTAGCCTAGTCGTAAGTATTCCAACTTTGTCCCCATTTTGAGAAATATGAATTGAAAGCACGGTTTTACATAAAAATCTGACGATACTGGAATTCGAACCCAGGACCTTTCGGTCCCAAAGTGAATGTCATACCACTAGCCCAGCTAGGCAGTTGGTACCGAGGTAGCAATTTCAATTTGAGAAAAGAGGTAGGGTAGCTCGTCTACATAATACATGAAATAGAGTTGGAAATCAGTTGGAAGTCAGATATATTGATTTTGAGATATAATCAGACAAAGGATAGAATTTCCTGTGTTTTCTTTTGTTTTGAAAACCCCTGAATTTGCTCATATCTTTAATATTAGTTGTCCATTCGTAATGGGTTTTTTCTGCTAAATGATACATTGCAACATTTTCAACTAATTTTGCTTCATCATATCACATATGAGGAAAACTTAATGAAATGTGATACAGTTACATGTATACTTCTGTGTACAGCTATTCTCTCAAGGTGTACTGGCAAGTACTCTACTCATCAACGCAGCCAATGCAGAATCCTACCAGTTCAAAGATCAAGAGTATTTCAGTGATACTGCCATGGCAACTCACGATGGCATCCTACTTGGTGATGGAGGCAGATTGGTGCTAGATGATGCAGGCGCAGCTGGGAAACTGGAGTTTTATAAGTAAGTATTGGTATTTATTTTCAAACACATGTGGAGTCCTAGCGTGCGGGGTAGAATTTTGTCGCCCACTTGCGGAAATCTTAGTGGATTTCCTTTTGAAGCACAAGGCAGCCTATGCTGGTTCCCTGCACCCCTGGATCCCCGGCCCAACTTATCCATAGGTGCAGGTACAGGCAAATCCATTGCCGTCCGTAACCGTAAGCTCAACACATTACATTTGTCGCTCTGTTATGGCATAAGGTAAATAACGATCAACACACTGTAGCTGAGATACCACATCGAACACTGAATGCATTGTCGCGCTGCCATAGCTACGGCGCGATGGGGAGCGCGATATGACATGCGTGCATGTGCGTGTGAAGTCCAGCGCAGATACATGTGTAGTTTGTGCCAATCAGCAAATTTGTTATAATTCTAAGCGTGATGCTGGCTTGATCAAATTTATTTGTGGATCTATTTTGTGTCAATCATGAATATGCATGACTTTTATGCCAGCAAATCAGATTTGAGTGGAAATCGGCGCGTACCTGCATCTATGGATAAGTTGTGTGGAGCCCATTGATGCAGGGAACCAGCATAAAGGCAGCCTTACAACCTTACAGTCATCTCAGGTCACGCTGGGTCGAGGCAGGTCACCGCCAGCGCCGTATGGCAAAATAGGAGAACATCGGCGTTAGCCCAATGCGTCACTGCCTGCTGCAATAGCAGTTGAATACTATTTAACTCCATTGCGATAACGCACCGCAACGCACGATAAATCGTCAGCCTGCTTCGATAATTGCCTAACTCATTTTTTCTAGTTCTTAGAAAACAACAAAAGTATGAAACCTGTTACCTGTGTACCTGTTACTCATTTTGCATTATTGATGGATTAGAGAATAATGACTGCGTAACAACTGTTTTCGTGAATTTGTTTTAAAATCAGAGGTTTTTGTTCTGGTCTGAGGAATTGTCCCGAGGGGCGCAGCCCCCGAGGGACAATTCCGAATGACCAGAACAAAACCCGAGGATTTCAAAACAAATTCACGAAAACAGTTGTTAAGCAGTCATTATTCTCATTCATTACTGAAAAAGATGCATATTTTATCCAAATCGTTGATTTGTACCGATATAATCTTGCTAATGATTAATTAGTTTTCTGTTTATTTTGTCCACCCCTTCTTAGTTATTGAAACAGTCCAAGTCGGGTCATCCCCTCATTAACATTTTTATCATTCAACCAATCAGAAATAAGCTTCAATCGTGTTTCCTCATAACTCATTGAATATTCAGTTTAGGGGCGTGAGGCGTTAATTTGATTGGTCGGTCAGTGAGCAAAACAATAGAACACTTTGACGCAGTACTTTCGGGCAATTATTAGTAACCCGCGTTCGGCGTGCGCGTTCTCATCTAACGATTAATTTTATTGGAACGCACTTGGTACGCAGCTATCGCGATTATTCATTAAGTAATGAATGGATATTCATTATGTGGAATGTGACTTGTATTGTTGATGCCTCAATTGGCGTGCATGGATGCACTAATCCAAGTCATATAGAAACAGATGAACACAGCCATACAATAATTTGATTAATTCCATGTATTTGTCAATGCAAATTCAATAATGCAAAATGAGTAACATGTTGGAGTGGTCTGGTGGCCCTTTTGCAACAAAGCTCTTCATTTATCAACACTTTTGATTGGTCAATGACTTAGGTATTATAACAGCATGTGCATAATGTAATGAAGTCATGATTTATGCAAAAAACTCAATTTTGCTGAAAAGTGAGTTAGGCAATTATCGAAGCAGGCTGACGAAATAACGTCTATAGTTTAATCAGTTCCAAATTGGCGAAAATCGTGAGGCTGATATTAATCCGTCCATGGGCACATATGGAATACATACTTGCCCATCGGTCGCTGATACCTGCTTATGATGCGCTAATGCACACTTTCAACAATAAATATGCACAACGACATGGATTCTTTTTGCACATGCACAAATACAAACCACACAAAAATCACAATTCTCACCAATTTGGAACTGATTAAACTAGGTGTAAACCAGGACTCGAATTAACCAAAGGCATAGCCTCTGGTTCCCTTTGACTTGGCCTTGATGCCCAATAACTGCTTCAGGATTTGAAGTATTCTTAAGTACTGAATGGATTGCTTGTTGCCCTTGAAATGTGTGCCCCTCAAAATTCCTAATTCAAGCCCTGGTGTGAACGGAGCTTTAGTCCTCATGGAATTTACGCAGAGGTTTGATCTTCAGAATTGAATTTTAGATTTTAAACCAAATTAGGCTAAGAAAAAAAGATCTGTCTCACATACCACGCGCGCATAAGTATGTGGAGACATTTTTGCCGCATAACCCTACGCGATGAGCCCAATTTTGGGTTTTGGTTATTTTTAGTTGTCAAAACAAAATTGGCTTGGAAGTGGGCCAAAAACACAATAAAAAAAGAATTTCCGCATTTAGCATAGCTATTTTCTTCTAAAAAACAACAAACAAAAAACATACATCTCATAGCTATTCTCCCAAATGTATGGGACAGACCTTTTTCACTGTTAGAAGAACATGAAAGGAACTCTTCCTGTCAACATTTTTTTTATTATTGTTAAGTACATTATGATTAATGGTGCAATCTTTATGGAAGGATCCAGATGAAATGGTACTCAAGAAGAAAGTGCAAATCTCAAGAGTGTATCTGATTATCATACTTCTGAGTGTTACCATTGGTAGCAGTTTTAACTATGAAAGGGCATAGAATTTATGGATTTGTTTAATTCTCCAGATATGTAATGACAATCCATGCTTCACAGCTAGGCCTAACAAAAAAAAGGTTTGTTTGCCCAAACACGACCGACCCATAAAATCTCAAAACCCCATGCCTTTTTTCTTTTTTTTTTAGTTTTTTTTTCTTTTTAAATAATGTTTTATGTTGAAAAATATATGTATTAAATGATATTTTCATCTTAATTTGCCAAACTAATCAACTACACTGCCCTGTTATTTACTTATTCCCACATATCCACCCTTTAAAACACTAAGGAGATGCAAATCCAAGATCCTACCACTATCTGAAGGTTTGTACTACAGGCTGCCAGCTGCCCTATTAAAAACAAAATACATGTATTAGCCCTAACCAGCCAGGCTATGTTCGTACGGTGTGGAAACTGGGGGGAAGGGGACAAAGTATGATTTTAAACCAAATAATCGCTGTGAAACCCCTTGGAATTGACCCCCAGAACCTCTGATCACCGCGCCGCGTCCCTAATCACTCGGCTAACCTGGTAACGCTCACCTGGGCAGTGATTTTGTACACACATATCAGCTTGGTTGATGACGTCATCGAATCATATGCTATAGAATGCGCGTGGACATTGTTTTTTGCTTTAGTGAATCGGAGTGTAGGAAGGTTAGGGTTTTAAAGAACATTCAAGTGTATTAACATCAACTTGTATAGTCTTTTTCTTCTCTAAAAGTGTCCATAGCCAAAAAAAAAAAAAAAAAAAAAGGGTAATCGACCTACCGACCCACTTTTTTCAACTCTTGTTTGGGCAAACAAACCTTTTTTTTTTTAGGCCCTATAGAGTAGTACAAGTCATTCATTTTTCATTTCATCTCTGTGGATTTGGATTACTTATCCCTGTTTTCTCTTTATATTCAATGATATATTTACAGTGCCTTACTGGATACTCTCGGTGTGGTTCCAAAGCTTATAAGTCCTGAATGGGTGTACAACCACTACAGATGGATTGTGTGGAAGCTAGCCTCCATGGAGGTGTCTTATCCGCTGCAGTTTGCTGCAAGGTATGTTAGCCCCTTCATTATCTTCCCTCCCGTGCCACACCCAAACTTGCCCACTACTCTATTACAAAGTTTAGAAAGTCTTAAGAGTGCATTTTTTCTAGATTGACAAACTTTTGGACACACATTTTTTAGATTTTGCCTAAAGTTTGGGAGGTGAAAGACATTTAGTAGTTATGTAAAAATATGGTATTAAAAAATTCAGCAACCCTCTGTTGCCATGGTAACGAGCCTATCTTGTTTTAGGTCATTTTAGGGGGAAATTCTCCTAATTATACTGATTTCAGCAACAAAAAAAGTCAAAGTTTGGCAGAACCCTACACTTAGGTGGTACATTTTTTGCCCAAACTAACTTCATGAATGAGTTGCCCTATCTTTGGTCTAACAACCAACCGATTTAAATAAGTCAGTGTTGCCATATTGATACCCTGTTGCCATGTTCAAATATCACATTTTGAGGAAGTTGAAAAAGTCAGATATTACTACCCGACTTCGGGTTGCTACAGTTCCCCTCGAGGTGATTTGTTTTTCTTTGTACTTTGTTTTTATAACAAAGACCTCATACCCTTTGAGTTAATTCAAGAAAAAAAATGGGGAAACCCGGCACTTGCGTATCACGTGACCTGAAGTCACATGATCCAATTTACGTGAAATTGCATAGCCGGGTATATATGGGGGGGTTACCGTGCATCCCCAGGACTCCCCCAAACAACTTTTTTTAACTTTCTTTCATTGTCCTAAAACATATTCAGTATGTTACCAAAAATGATTTGGGTATGCTAAGGGGTTATTCAAGATGGCGTCGAAAATGGCCGCCAAAAGGTCAAAAGTCCTGAAATGACATCATATCAATCAAAATCGGGAGCAAAATATATGGTAAAAGTATAGTTTTAACAGTAGGACGTATGTATTAGACCACTAGACACTTATATCGATTACATTTGCTTTGTTAACATATCTAAATCCAAGATGGCCGCCAAAATGGCTGCCAAAAATGCTAAAATTACATACATTTGGCATATATCAGCCCAGCATGTATGATCAGAGTATAGTTTTAACAATGGGATGTATGTGTTAGACCCCTAGAAGCTCATATGCTGCATTTTTGCTTTGTTTACAAATCTTAAATCCAAAATGGCCGCCAGAATGATGGCCAAAATTGGTAAAATGACATAATTTTAATAAAATAAATGATGAAAATATAGTTTTTTAACAATGGGATGTATTTATTATATCACTACTCATATCCAGTTTCTTTGCTTTGTTAACATACTTGAAATCCAAAATGGCTGCCAATATGAGTCCCAGAATGGCTGCTAAAATTGTCAAATTCCATAAAATAAGGATAATAACGACCAGAATGTATGACGACAATATAGTTTTAACAATGGAATGTATATGAATGTATTAGACCACAAGTAACTCATATCCAGTATTTATGCTTTGATAACATACTTAAAATCCAAAATGGTTTCCAAAATGAGTGTGTATTTTGCATCACATTCGCCAAATAGTATGTTCTAAACTGCTAAGCTATTGCATTTAGATATAAGACCCACCTCTGTGACAATTTTTATTCTGTTTCAGTTTCCAAAATGGCTGCAAGATGGTTAAGTTGATGACCTAAACAAATTGTGTTGTATTGTAAATGACCATAATATGTAATACCAATACCCCTAATGGTACAACATTCACTATAATATATGATAAAGCCTAGGGGCTGTAAGATGTCGGCCAAAATACCTGAGAAGCAGTATTAATTTATTGTTAGTGTCATTATAGAACATATCATTTGGTGAATGTGATACAAAATACACACTTATAGACTATTTTTACATTTACAACGACCATTTTGGCGGCAGGTTTGGATTTGAAGTAATACAAAGCAAAAATACTGGATAGTAGTAATTAGTGGTCTAATACATACATCCTATTGTTAAAACTATATTTTCATCGTACATTCTGGTTGATATCATCCTATTATATGAAATTTGACAATTTTTGCAGTCATGCTGGGACCCATTTTGGCAGTCATTTAAGGACCCATTTTGGCGGCCATTTTGTATTTTAAGTATGTTAACAAAGCATAAATACTGGATATCAGTTACTAGTGAAATAATACATACATCTCATTGTTAAAAACCATATTTTCATCATACATCTTGGTTAATATTATGTCAATTTAGGGAATTTTGTCAAATTTTGGCCATCATTCTGGCGGCCATTTTGGATTTAAAGCATGTTATTACAAAGCAAAAATACTGAATAGTAGTTGCTAGTGGTCTAATACATACATCCCGTTGTTATATTTTCATTGTACCTTCTGGTTGATAGTATCCTATCTTATGGAATTTGACAATTTTTGCAGCCATTTTGGGACCCATTTTGGCAGTCATTTTGGGACCCATTTTGGCAACCATTATGTATTTTAAGTATAACTTTGTAATAACATATTTTATGTTAACAAAGTATAAATACTGGATATGAGTTACTAGTGAAATAATACATACATCTCATTGTTAAAAACCATTTTTTTTCTTCATCATACATCTTGGTTAATATTATGTCAATTTAGGAAATTTTGACCATCATTCTGGCGGCCATTTTGGATTTAAAGTATGTTATTACAAAGCAAAAATACTGGATAGTAGTTACTAGTGGTCTTATACATACATCCCGTTGTTAAAACTATAGTTTCATCGTACATTCTGGTTGATAGTATCCTATCTTATTGAATTTGACAATTTTTGCAGCCATTTTGTAACCCATTTTGGCAGCCATTTTGGATTTAAGTATGTTAACAAAACAAAAATACTGGATATGAGTTATTTGTGGTCTAATACAATACATACATCCCATTGTTAAAACTATATTTTCATCATACATTCTGGTTGTTATTATCCTTATAATATATGGAATTTGACAATTTTAGCAGCCATTTTGGGACTCATTGGCAGCCATTTTGGATTTCAAGTATGTTAACAAAGCAAAAGAACTGAATATGAGTTACTAGTGCTATAATCAATACATCCCATTGTTAAAAACTATATTTTCATCATTCATTTTGATAGCATTATGTCATTTTATGGACTTTTGACCAATTTTGGCCATCATTCTGGCGGCCATATTGGTTTTTAAATTTGTAAACAAAGCAAAAATGCCGCATGTGAGCTTCTAGGGGTCTAACACATACATCCCATTGTTAAAACTATACTCTGATCATACATGTTGGGCTGATATATGCCAAATGTATGGAATTTTAGCATTTTTGGCAGCCATGTTGGCGGCCATCTTGGATTTAGGTATGTTAACAAAGCAAAAGTACTCGATATGAGTTCCTAGTGGTCTAATACATACGTTCCACTATTAAAAATATACTTTCACCATACATTTTGATCCCGATTATGATTGATACAATGTCATTTTAGGAAATTTGACCTTTTGGCGGCCATTTTTGACGCCATGTTGAATAACCCCTTAGCATACTAAAATCATGTTGGTAACATACTGAATATGTTTTAGGACAATGAAGGAAGTAAAAAAAGTTGTTTGGGGGAGTCCTGGGGGTGCACGGTTACCCCCATATATACCCGGTTATGCAATTTCCCGTAAATTGGATCATGTGACTTCATGTCACGTGATTCGTAAGTGCCGGGTTTCCCCATTTTTTTTCTGGAATTAACTCAAAGGGTATTAGGTCTTTGTTATAAAAACAAAGTACAAAGAAAAACAAATCACCTCGAGGGGAACTGTAGCAACCCGAAGTCGGGTAGTAATATCTGACTTTTTCAACTTCCTCAAAATGTGATATTTGAACATGGCAACAGGGTATCAATATGGCAACACTGACTTATTTAAATCGGTTGGTTGTTAGACCAAAGATAGGGCAACTCATTCATGAAGTTAGTTTGGGCAAAAAATGTACCACCTAAGTGTAGGGTTCTGCCAAACTTTGACTTTTTTGTTGCTGAAATCAGTATAATTAGGAGAATTTCCCCCTAAAATGACCTAAAACAAGATAGGCTCGTTACCATGGCAACAGAGGGTTGCTGAATTTTTTAATACCATATTTTTACATAACTACTAAATGTCTTTCACTTCCCAAACTTTAGGCAAAATCTAAAAAATGTGTGTCCAAAAGTTTGTCAATCTAGAAAAAAGTCACTCTTAAATAGGTTTACCATTACTGAAGATGGATTGTGTGAACATTAGCCTCCATGGAAGTGTATTATTCACAGCAGTTTGCTGCAAGGTATGTTAGCTATCCACCCCTCGTCATCCCCCTCCATTCACTTTTGACATCAAACGACATCACTGACGCCAAATCTGGCATCACCGACACCAAATTGGCGTCAGTGATGCCAAAATAGGTGACAAATTGTTGTAACGGTCAACATCATTGTAGTATTTTCTTGTGTTAGAATAACAAGGCATGATCTGTCTTTAGAGATTGTCCCTAAATAAATGTATCTACACCCATTATAGTACACCAAAATATGGGTTTTTACTGGAAAATCATCTCAATATTTTGCAGTTATCTTCGATTGTATCCAACTCCCACATTACAGCTTGAATAAATATTGTCAACAATTATGTTTTCCTTTATTCTCCACAGACTTCTAACACCCCACTGGGTGGCTCAACAGCTCAAGTATCGATACGACCGCGAAATTGACAACGCACAAAGATCGGTGCTGAAAAAGATCCTTGAAAGAGACGATGCGCCCTCACGTCGTCTCGTACTTTGTGTCAGCGCGATACATAAGGGTGTGGAGTCCACGGCAGCACAGGTTGCAAATAGTGAGCAAAATAAGGACAATAACAAAAAGGTTAGTCAATGTTTGGAAATGGAAATAATGAGTTGGGATGTTTTGGGTTTTTGTTTTTGTTTTTATTTTAATTTACTTCAAAATATACTAATATTTATAAGGCTATATTAATAAAAAAAATTGTCTCAAAGCTCCCGCGCGCGTTAGTTTATTGATGCGCATTAGAAAAACAAAAATCATTATTTTATTTCATTTTATTTTTATTTATTTTCAAAACAAAAACAAAAACCAGATTTCACCTATTTTTCAGATTTTCATTGATCACATCATTTTAAATACAAAAGGTCACTTTATTATTTTATATTTAAAAAAACTTTTAAAAAAATGCATTCTGCACTAGGTTTTGAAAAACTGAAGAGCTTTGAGACAAAAGATGTTTTTAATATAGCCTAACTGGATCTACCTATATGATGGCTCTATGCTGGAGACCCAGGTGAATGCCACTGAAATGTCAGCAATTTTCATTTCTTTTATTATAGATCACTTTAAGCATTTTTTTTAAAAATGTAAAACAGAAACATATACCATCACCTTCACCGTTTTCACCACTTCCATTACCTGATTCAAGGTGTGCGTGATAGAGAATCCCAGCTAAAGTTTCATAAATGGCTGTCACTTCATTTCGATTCCACATGGAAACATTTTGGACTAGAAGATATTGAGTCGAAAGGAGTCAAATTTGGTTCATTGTGCAAAAATATTGAAAATCCTAATATTGTTTAGAGTAACATACATCCGTTTGTGTTGTTAGGTAATGTAAAGATATTTTCTCTATTTATGGGACGTTGAACCCTTAGCCTTAAGAAGTATTTCTAGTGCTTCAATACCAATTGTTCTCAATAGCTGAGTTGGTAGAGCGCCATGTCTGGGTTCAGGAGGTCCCGGGTTCAAATCCCGGTCGAGAGATGAATTTTCAATTTATCGACCACCACAAGGGAAAGATGAATTATTATCATTCTCTTTATCGTTTATTATACCCAGAATGCATCAGTGCCTACCATAGAGCTAACAGACGGTTGGTATTGTATCAGGACGGCCATTGACAAACCACTGGCGACAAAAGTAGAGAAGGGCAAGGTGTTTGTAGGACAAAAACTCTGTATCTATGGTGCTGAACTGATTGGTAGTGATGACGCTTGCAGTCCTTTAGAGGTATGTAGGTAGTAAGGCAAACATTTTTTGTTGTGTTGCTCTCAGGGACGGACCATAAAAACTCAAAAAACAGACCTGAAAGGGCAAGTCAACTCTTTTTTTGTTTTGGCCTTAGGCATGTTTCTACAATGCATTTCTCATGGTGATACCAAATATGGTAATGAAATTCAATAATTTTGCCATTTTTGAAACATTTTGTGACATTTTGGAATGTCGACTGCAGACGCGTGGAAAGTGTTAAAGCATGCAAGGATCTGATGGCTAATAGGGGAGTTGGCACAACACACATTAGCTATCAGAATTGAGCAATCCATCTCCCAGCTATCCATGAGTGTTTGGTGAAATTCAACAATATACATATCATCTGTGCAAGGACCTGATGGCTATAAGGGGAGAAGAGGCCATCGTGCTGTAATTCACACTGCACATTAAACCTTTTTTCAGCGATAACTGGTCATTGTATTGTAAGATTGTTAAAATCCGCAACTAAATATTGGGGATGAAATGAAAACTCCTAATTTTGTCCTGGAGGATCGTGGAAATTCTTTTTTGACATTTTCCACGCGGCAGGTGTCAGCAGACGACATTCCAAAATTGAACAAAAATATTTCAAAAATGTCAAAATTATTGAATTTCATTACCATATTTGGAATTTTATTACCATATTTGGAATCACCATTAGAAATGCACTGAAATAAGTACAAGCATGCCTAGTACGGTTCAGTAATCCTTGAGATAGACCTTGAAAGTTGGGAAAGGTTTCTATCAAATCTGTTTTGTATATCATAAACTAATAGCTGTGTGAAAGTGTTAACATTTTATGACAGCCCAGGTGAACACACAAACATTTACAGCTATTTAGAAGTCATAAACCCAATTGCTATCAATAGGGATAGGGAAAAGGTGCTATAGCACATAAGGGCACAAAAAAGTTGAATAAAATTATGTTAATTTACCCAAATTCAACATACTGCATTGCTGTTGAAGTGTTTATTCTAAACCGTGTTTAGTTTGAATTTAATTTATAATGAAAAATTATGGTTTTAACAATTAAATAAGAAATGTGCAAACATCAAATAGTGCAACATAGCCTCGTATTTTAATTTATTCTTGAACGCATATGGCATATTTTTGTGCAAAAAAGCACATTTTGCTATAATTCTTTTTCTCCAAAAACAGGCAGCACATATAGTGTTTTTAAAAAGCGCAAATTTGTATCCCATGCCATCACTTATTTCTTCATATTGCCATATTGCGCTACAGGTGCCTGCCAATCTAATGCTACGTATTGGGGCCAACTCTACCCGTCCAGCTCGCTATGATGCCAAGCTAGGCCTGCAGTGTAACCCACAGCCATTCCCCCTATCTCTATCATCACTGTATGGTGAGGGGGGTATGGTGGGGTGTCTAGATGTGGTAGTAGCCAGGTGTTACCCAATTCAGGTTAGTTATCTTTTCTTTTTGTTTTCTTTTTTTGTCATCGTTCATATCCTTGTGCCAGGGTCAGTGTTGTGCTTCATATCCTGAAGTTTCATTAAAGAAACTATGAAATCCCAGGGGCAACTTATTTTTGGGTAGGGGTGTGCCATCCAGGGTCTCAAAAAACGGGGGCTTTGGAACTGAGCAGATTTTTGACGAAAAATAATGTATTAAGAACTGATTTTCCTCAAAAAGTAGGGTATTAAGAACTGATTTCCTCAAAAAATAGGGTCTTATGAACTGATTTTCCCCAATTTTATTTTATTTTTACACCAATCCCCACCCCCCCCCCCCCCCCCCCCCCCGTATGAAATTAGTAATCTGCAGCTATGAAAGTGAAATAAATATGCTATGCTTCTTTTATGTGGCATTTAGTCTGTTAATATGAAATTGCTACATAATGACTTGCCATTCCTCCCAAAAGCAGCTAGTTTGTTAACATTTACATCTTTTTATTTTTTTCAAATTCAGTACATGGAGAAGCATAGTGGAGATGGCGGCGGTGCCACCTTCCGCAACCGCAGAGCAGAAGATAAGCAGGCGGCCAGGTATTCCCGGGAGACACAGCAGAGGATGGAGAAACTATACGGCAAGATGCAGAAGGAGTTTGAGAAGAAACAAGCCAAGAAAGGTAAAGCTTACAAACCATATGTCAGGCTGAACATTTTCAATTTTAAAACTCACACATAGTGTGTAGCTTGACTTGACTTGACTTAGGGCGGATGGTTTTTCCGAACCACAATGCCTCTCCAGATCTTCCTATCCAACATAGCTGTCTTGATTTCTTCCACCTGCAGTCCTGTATCACGTTTGAGTGTGTCAATGTAGGTCAGGGCTAGTCTACCACGCTTTCTTGCTCCGTGCTTTGGGATCCAATGTATAAGTTTGTGTACAAGCTCCTTGGACCCTCTGAAGCAGTGTCCAGCAAATCTTGCTCTGCGTTCTCTGATCTTGTCCGAGACTTTTGGCATGTCCCCATACAGATCCTTATTTGTCACATGCTGACTCCAGTTGATGTTGAACACAGATCTTAGTATCCTAGTGTAGCATCCATCCAGTTGTTTACCAAGCTTTGGGGTCTCTGTCCATGCCTCACATCCATAAAGGAGGACGGATTCTACTGTAGCTATGAACAGTCTTTCTTTGAGCTTTCTGGATAATGATTTAGCCTTCCATAGCTGACTAAGTTTGCCACAAGCTCTCCATGCAGCTGCTTTGCGTGTTTTAGCAAGTAACCACAATGAAATGGAGAATTAATCACTACTGAAGAATCATTTTTTAATTTAAGGGGGGACTTAAGGAAGTTTTCTTTTGAATTTTGTGAGTGCTGTAATTATTGAACTATTAATCAAATGCGTAGAAAAGTATACATTTTTGGAAGGGATTTGGGTCAGAGAATAATTTTTGGCATCAATTTTTGATTAATAGTTCAATAATTACAGCACTCACAAAATTTTAAAAATCAAATCGAAAACTTCCTTGAGTCCCCCCTTAAACAATAAGTCTTGTACGCCTATCCTGAGCAAAATTATAAGACAGAAGCAATGTGTTTAAACCTTGATTGACCCTGCATCACCATAACAACTTTTTTTGTGTGTGTTGTTCTTTTCCCTTTGAACAAAAATCTGCATCCTCTATTCGCTGTAGAAGTGCCACGTAATAGGATTCGTTTCCGTTTCCCCAGCAATATGATTTGATTTTGATTTGATTTAATTTGGGTCCTACGACCCTGGATAACCCAATAAGCTTATATTAGCTTATTTCCATTGGGGTCCGTTAGATGTGTGAACAGATACAGACTGGGATGATCCCTACTCTTTACGAAAGAGTCTGTAACCTTTTAACATGCTCGGGTATTGCTCTTCCGATGCATGGGACCACCATTTATACGTGACTTCCGAACCACTGTTTTTTTTGCTGCCATTAGGAAATCGTCACAATCATTTTGCTTCATTTACCAGGCTACCGACACAGCGCACACAGTATCAGCACTTATATTGTAATATCCCCTAACAGCTCCCCAATCTCGCTTGGGTCGACGAGGCAATTGAGACTAAGTACCTTGCCCAAGGATACAAACAAGTTGGCTGTAGCGGTGGCAAGAACTCACAACCTTTGTATTTTGAGACCGGCATGCTATCCACTAGACCACACGTGCTCTCTCAAAACAAAATTACAGGAAACTTTTCTGTGTATAGCGTGAACCCTGTGATTTGTGTGGACCTATTGGTGAGGCAAGAAAGCATGTAATGCATGGTTACATCATTACTAAACAGCGAATTAGAATGCTAAATATCGTGCATAACAATTACTCATTTTCAATTACCATTATTGTGCTTTTCCTAGAGTTTGTTTCTAATTCTTTAAAAAATGGTTGCAGTTCAACTATAAATTGTGCCTCCTGTTTCTAGGAAAATACACACATTTTTTTCTCTGTTTCTTCAAAAAAGTCCTCCCATTTCAATCACTTAATTTTTCAACCTCTTGTTAGCTCTGAAGATTGTAGATTAATTTGTTTGGCCTTGAATAGTAGTGGTTGTGAGTCGAGGGAACAATAAATCATCTTACTGAATCCAGTTTCCTTAAAATAACCCAAAACAGGTCCACTAAATCTTTTTAGGCAGCTTTGAAATGGGTTTGTTTTGCCAAATCTGTGATTTTCGCTGCAGATTTTCACTTCCGTGATCATTGTGTCACCATTTTGAAACACACATGACACAATTTCGACAAAAAGATGGCGCCTCAAACAATCAACCCAGAGTATGTTTGGATAAAAAATAATGCAGGCCCCCAGGAGCATTATTTCCCAAAAATAAAACCCCTGTACAAAACAAATAATGGTTGATCATTTCAAACCATTCCTACGCGGCGTACTATGCGACTTATGTGTGACTGTGACAGCGCATAGGGCAAGGGAGGAGTGAATCAGATGATATGACGTATGTGTAAATATTTGAGTAATTAACAAATCAAGCTCCATGTCATGCACAGCATTGTGCGCCTGTTGTTTTGAACCGCAGTGCATAGTATGAACGCGTTCTTCGCGGGCACTTGGATCATGACGCTCGGGTTGAGAATTATTTGATATACTTGGTAATGATAAAGAGCTTGTGTTATTTCTTATCAGAACCTAGAAGGAAGACAAGATCTCGTACCTCTCAGCGTCGTCTCACAGAGAACCAGATACAAGACCTTCAGACCGGTCAGGAGATATATGAAGCACTAAATGAAACATTTGACCCAGGTTCTATAGAGGTTAGTAGTGTAGCATTAGGCGCAACAACAAAAAACCTACTCTATGGGCAAGCGGACCTCTCATGTAGGGTCGGTCAGTTGTTGAAAATGTTTGTGAATTTTTGAAAATGTTTGTGAATTTTCAGCCATTTTCAAAATTTTAAAACATTTCAAAATATTCATAAAAAATGTCCAAAAAATGTCAACAACAAAATCAAAAATTTCCAAAATAATTGTCAAAAATGTTGCAACAAATTTCATAAGAAAAGTGGGGTGGGGGGGAATGGGTCGGTCGGGCTCGTACAACAGGGTTGTGATTTTTTGCATTCCCTTAGGGGTTTGTAAATATGGGCAGTGAAGTACATACAAAGATATATGATCAGGGTTCTATATACGGTGATTCAAAAACTGTTACCCATTTGTGAAAGTCATTTTAACCCACTTGCTTGTAAACTCTTTAAAAATCTCTATGAATTTTGTGAAATTATTGGCTATTGCACATCATTGGAAGAAACATCTAATATGATCTAATTCATGAAATATGGATGATTTTAACCCTAACCCCGGTTTAGGGTTTTTGACCGGGATCACAATTTTCGAGGGAAAAAACGCCAACTAAATCTCCGGGAACCTGCCAGGATTCGATCCGGGGACCCTCCGTTCTCAAGCCCCACGTTCCACCCACTAAGCCACAGCCCTCAACTACACATTCGTGCAGTATACTGCGCTCACTATATAGGCTCGGTTGACTACGTCATTGAAAACCGATGGCGCATGCGTTTGGAGAGGGACTTAGGATTAGCATTTTTTAGCACTCAGGGGGGTTAGGGGTAATAGAACACACACACCCCCACCCTATGTTATAGAACACACAAAAAAAATCAAAAAAATGGTCAAAATTGACGCCAAATTTGGATTCTCTGGTCCATTTCCTTTCCAAAAATGTATACTTTTATATGCATTTGATTAATAGTTCAATAATTACAGCACTCACAAAATTCAAAAAATCAAATCAAAAACTTCCTTAAGTCCCCCCTTAATAGAACACACACAGCCCACCCAATGTTATAGAACACACAAAAAAAATTCAAAAAAATGTTACCATAACCCTAACCCCGGTGTAGGGTTTTTGATTAGGATCACGATTTTCAAGGAAAAAAGGCCAACTAAATCTCCAGGAACCTGCCGGGATTCGATCCGGGGACCCTCTGTTCTCAAGCCCCACGTCCCACCCACTAAGCCACGACCCTCAGCTACATAAGGCCAATTGAATTGTCCACCATCTCCATCTACTTGTCTTAATGAGATTGTTATCACTTTTGATAATCATTTGAGCAAATAAGATTTGGTCATTCATAATGGTCCATAATGGTCCATAAAAGTCAATAATGTGGAAGGTGCTGAGATGGCGTTTGTGGAAAACTCAATTTTGTATTGTTTGTATATTTGGAATTTAGAACATATGACAAATAAATCGCAAGACATTGCCAAAAATTGGGTGTTTTTTTAATTTCATCGAACGCCCCTGTTTGTAATTATCTGCAAACGAGGACCAGATGTGGTACTATCCAAACGAGGACACACCAACCTGGACACACACCGACGCATCAACCTGGACACATCGAGGACCAAAATGGCAGTACGCCCCCCCCCCCCCAAAAAAAAAGGTGTCAAACAGCCAATTAGACTGTGTGCTATCCAACCAAGACCTAAGGGGAGTATCACATACAAGGACCTCGTTTAGATAGCGTTTTTAAGTTGTTTGCAACATTTTGCACATATCAGGAAACCAAGGATGTCCTCGTTTGCAGGTGTGTACACAGTTGGAATGTAAAAACGTGTGTGCAGGTAATTGCACATGCACATCGCCACCCCACACACATGAAAGTACCACAATTACTTCCCTTTATCTTTTTCAAAGAAAGTCATATTTGTTTTAATGTCTATTATTTTTTTCTTGTATGATAGATGCACCTCTCCGAGAGACAGATGACAGCCCTCCACAATTATCAGCGTAACTTGCAAGAGAAGGAGCAGGCTGAATTACAGATGGAATTCAAGAAAGTTTTGGAGGAACAAGAGGAAGTGAGTGGATTTGACCATGGAAATATAATAGAGAATATAGATCTCGGCGCCATTGCTGTCATTTGTTAAACATGAAATCGAGATCAGAAGAGTTCAGACAAAAAGGGTTATGAAACTTATACCGGATGCTATTTGGGCTCCAGGCATTATACAAGAATGTCCAATAAGTTTGATGACCCATATTTTTGCTTTTGTAAAATTTCAAATTAAAAACATCTGTGGTACCAAAAATAGTGTAGCCTAGGCATAGCTGAGACATGCTGCGACATTTGCTTCTGTCCAAGCGTGTGAAATGCCATTAAAAGTTTGCAACATCATGAGCAAATCTATTTGGATTCACGCAGAGGAAATTTTACCTTCCGAATTTGGCACCTTGGCATTTCAAATTCATGAATTGCAATGTAAGGCTGGGATTTGGGGTAATTTTGTACCCGGGCCCCCGAAATAATGTTTGAGCTTGTACCTGGGTACCCGAAAGTTGGCCACTTATATCCCCTTCCTCTGTCATTTTTCCAATCCTTTTCTCGAAAATTTGAGCTAATTTTCGCTGATAAAAGATCTACCATTTTGATTGTACTGTCAGTAAAATTCCCTGTCAAATAGCCACATGATCATGATAATTACAAATTACGATAACGTTTCTAGAAAGTAATAATTCGTAAATTCCTAAATTTAACCCGGTAGAAACACCCCCATATTTATAACAGGGTACATTTTTTGGCCAGCTGAAAACTGAAAGTCCCTCTACTACGGCCATGTGGGAACAAAAAACATAAACAATTTATCAGAGATCGCACTGCGTTGAAATAATCTACAGTGATCGGTAATTAATAAGCTTTGTCATGTTTGTACGGATTCGCGTCCAACTTCTATCGCTGCATGAGTTCACGTGAATGAACAAAAAAGTTGAAATCATGCTATAGGTTTTCAGTATCGTTAACTGATAAGATTACACTGTGTGTACAACCTATAGGCCAGCTACAGTTTGCCCGACTGCTGTAATGTTACAGTTGACTCTGTCTATAGAAAACAAGATTTTAAATTAAAAATTATAGGGTAGGAAGCTTTAATGGCCTTTAGGCCACAAAAAAATTGTTATGTTGTCCTCGACCGCCCGCTCGTCAGATTTAGGGCCGCTTCTTTTTTTTCTTTTTTTAAATCAGATTTTTTTTTTTTTTTTGAGATTTTTTAAGATTTTTTTTTTAAACAGTTTAAATGGCATTGAATATTAAATTAAGTGTTTATAACATATATGTGAGACTCTTAGAGTGATTTCAACTTCTTGTTGGCTGAACTTTGAGCTTCCGCTGGTAAAAGAAAATTTAAAAATATATAAATAAATCCGCCCGCCCGCCCCTCCTCTCTGAAAGCTGTGGAGGACAACATAACAACAACAAAATGTTGGCCTTATCTCAAAATAAAGCTTTCACTTGTGATGTGTTGATTATTAGTCTACCAAATTTCATTTATTTCCCCATAGGAATCAAAAGAGAGGAATGTATTCATACTACTGCGAGTAAAACTGATAGACTGGCATACCTGTATGGAGGCCCACAATTTAAAATTAAAACATCCACCTTGAGTTCAGGAGGTCTCAGGTTCAAATCCTAGATGAGTTAAAGATTAATTATTATCAAATTTCATTTATTTCCCCATAGGAATCCAAAGAGAGGAATATAAGCCCACTAGTGCGAGTAAGGCTGGTAGACTGACATACCTGTATGATGACTGTATGGAGGCCCACAATTTAAAATTAGAACATCCACCTAGAGTTCAGGAGGTCTCAGGTTCAAATCCTAGATGAGTTAAAGATTAATTATTATCAATTTTCATTTATTTCCCCATAGGAATCCAAAGAGAGGAATGTAACCCCACTGCTACGAGTAAGGCTGGTAGACTGGCATACCTATGATGACTGTATGGAGGCCCACAATTTAAAATTAGAACATCCACCTAGAGGTCAGGAGGTCTCAGGTTCAAATCCTAAATGAGTTTTAAAAGATTAATTATTATCAATTTTCATTAATTTCCCCCATAGGAATCCAAAGAAAGGAATGTAACCCCACTGCTGCGAGTAAGGCTGGTAGACTGGCATACCTATGATGACTGTATGGAGGCCCACAATTTAAAATTAGAACATCCACCTAGAGGTCAGGAGGTCTCAGGTTCAAATCCTAAATGAGTTTTAAAAGATTAATTATTATCAATTTTCATTAATTTCCCCCATAGGAATCCAAAGAGAGGAATGTAACCCCATTACTGCGAGTAAGGCTGGTAGACTATCACCATCAAGCAACACTTGATAGCAACGATTGCCGGCATACCTGTATGATGACTGTATGGAGACCCACGGATGACATCATGGCATACTTGATGGAAGGCAAAAGACTTAGAATATATCATGTCAGTGTATCACCAGGGAGGTAAGACAAGAATAATCAACCTTCCCCAACACCCCACCCCCCCCCCCCCCCCCCCCCTCTTCTACATCCTTTAAATTTGTATTTCAAAGCTACGCAAATATACCTAGCTTTTCTGTGAGGAAAAGCAATATGATGTCAACCATCGGAAACCCTCTGCAAAATTAAATTTGAGGTGCTATACTACTGCTGTTCAAAATCTGTGTAATTGGCTATATTTCTGATGAATGTCGGCACTTTTCTTACTGCCTGCAACTAAGGATGGCATAAATAATAAAGAAGTTTATATCTTAAATATGTGTGGTCAAAAAGGTAGGTTTCCTTTTTCTTTCTTTCTTTTTTTCTTTCTTTTTTTCTTCTTTTTTTTTTTCTTCTTTTATTTCTTCTCCCAGCTAAATACTACACAGACAGCTGGTGCCAGACAAATTGAACACAAACAAAAATGGAGAACAAATAATTTGGAGTGACATAATTGCATAAGTGGTCACGCCTATACCTAGATCATTTATTTTATGATAAGTGTGACAACCCTCCCTCAATTAACCTTTTATTTCCTAATTGATTTTGTGGCAGATTTCACCACCAGAATGGCAACTCAGTACAGCTGGCTTCCAACAAACGCACTCGCTACAATGAGCTTCCTGCCGGGATCCATAGATTGGATGCGGTATACCAGCCCAGAATGGTGACTCCTATCCGGCAGTTGATGCACGGTGTCGACGAGGGCGTGTTTGGTGAAGTGGATGTTGTCGGCCTGGTTGTGTCAGTTAATGATGGAAGTTCTGCAGCTAGAAGGTCCAGGTGTGTATTTATTTGAAAATATTTAAATTTTGTGTGAAAAAATGGTGTGCCACATTTTACCGGAAACCTTGTCAATTACGCAGCCAGGCCTCAAATTATTAGGGGTACTCAATTCCAAGTTATTTGGGTAAATTATAAAATGGCACCTGCACTGAGGCCAATAAATGATGAAACATACCTTGAAAGTTTACAAAGGTTTTTGGGCATCGAGGCAAAATTTGTAGACGAGCAGGCGATAAACCTTGGTGGCCGTCTGTGGTTTCAAGCCTTGCTTTGTATTTTGGAGGATGTTAGAATCTAGCGGAACTGTAGATCAATAGATAGAATAAAACCAATATTCTTTCCCATTCGGCTTGTTAGCCGAGTTGATAGAAACCGGTCTATATAGTAACTTGGATTCTGCAAATATAACTTCTGGATGGTCAATTGGTGTGGTTTTTGTTACTTTCACTGGCTGTCATTGATGGTGTGCATTAATATACACCTATGAAGCATTTCATTGTCAATCACATAGCAACATTGAAAACACTTCACATTATATGCAAGCCTTTCGACATTTAAAACTGACAGATCATTTGACAAGGCATCACATTTTAGAAAACAGGTTCACATACTTTAGTAACAAAGATAAAATTGACCACAAAGTCCTATTTCCCTTTTGCATTGTATTTAGTTTCATCATTTGATTTCTGTTTCTTGTTTACAGTACCAGCAGTTTAGAGACGGTGTGCGTCACCGATGCAGAGGCTTGTGTGATTGCCATCAAGTTCTGGGGTGGATTGCAGGTACATTATATACATTGTTTCAATTTGCCCAGTGAAATATACACATAAAATACACATGAAATACACACAATCTTTTGTTCTCTTAACACATAAAGTACACATGATATATTTTATGTGTTCAACATTTTCCATAGGGTATATTTTCGAAAAAGAGTTGAGATGTAAAACATGATGAAACTATTGACTGCTGTAAACTTTTACATTCATAGCTTAGTTTTACGCCATGATTCCTTTGCAATACTTATAAGAGAGGCACTAAATAAAAGAGTTAAGCAACAGGGAAAAAACCCTGTTCTACGGGCAGACAGCATCTCAGGTAGGGCCAGTCGGTCGGGCCATTTTTATTTTATTTTCGAATTTTCAGCCATTTTCAAAATATTTCAAAATGTCAACAACAAAAAATCAAATCGTAAAATCAAAATCAAAAATTTAAAAAAATTGCAACAAAATTCAAAATAATTTTCAACAATTTTCTGAAGAAAAAAAATAATCAAAATTTGAAAAGAATGGGTCAGTCGTGCCCGAAGAACAGAACTTTTTTTGTCTCCTAAGTTCATATATCTGTTGAATTATTAGAAATTGTTCATTCAAATAAACGACATTGACAACACTAATATTAACACAATTAAAGCACAAGGCAGTGGCTGATGCTGTAAACTTTTACATTCATAGCTTAGTTTCACGCCATGATTCCTTTGCAATACCAATAAGAGAGGCACTAAATATAAGAGTTAGGCAACGGGGAAAAAACCTGTTCTACGGGCAGACAGCATCTCAGGTAGGGACGTTCGGTCGGGCATTTTTTAATTTTAATTTTTAATTTTCATCCATTTTCAAAATATTTCGACAACAAAATATCGTAAATTTAATAAAAATTGAATGAGTTGACAATTTTGCATTGAAAGTAACAGTAACATTTCCAGATTCGTGAAATTAAATACCTGTTAAAAATAGCAGTAATTTTAAATTCGTAAAATAAAGTATCCACGAAATTATAGTGTTTTTACAGTAGCCGTTTTGAAGAATGGTGGACACAACAGGAGGGCAATATTTGAAATTATTTCGTGGATATTTTATTTCGCAAATTTGAAATGACAGTTATTTTTGCTGGCATTTTAATTTCGCAAATCTGGAAAATGTTACTGTTACTTTCAATGCAAAATTGTCGGTATCGCGGATATTTAATTTCGCGAATTAACACCACTCGCAAAATTCCCGAAATTAAATTCCTTGCAAAATCAAATGGTTTTACAGTATGTGGGTAAGACCTGGAGACACAAAGAATGTGCAGTATTCGCCATACCTAAACTCCATTTAAATGTTACCAGAATTTCATCAAACATAGCAGGGATATTGTATACTTGTACTCCAATTGAATGTTATATAGAAACCAATTTCCTCTCTTCATCCTAATAATTTCTCTATCTTCTTATACAATAGGCTCATTGCCTGGAAGACATCGTCAAACCTGGCATATTCATCTGTTGCAGTAACCTACAATACAAGCGTACGCACAGGTTCAATGCCACACCATGTCTCCAAGCATCGGATGTTTCCAGTATTACCCAGACTCCCAAATCAGGCAGCATGAGACAATCTTTGTGTCAGCTCAACATTGCTATAAAGGTAGGGCTATTTTTATTACTTAATATATCCAATCGTATGACCACAAAACATTACTCACAATGATCAATACAAATTTAGTAGGAGACAGTATATATGTTCATGTCTTTTGTTCGTTAAAAGCAAAGTTGGACTTGATTATACATATCTTTATGGTGTAGGGGCTCAGACATTTGGGGTTACTTTTTATGGGGGGCATGCAGTAAGGCAAAGAAAAACGAACCTCTCACATAGGGTCGGTCGGTCATGCATGTTTGGTTTTTTAGGGGTGTTTGGTTTGGTTGGGTGAATTTTAACAATTTTTGAAATTATTTTGCAATCCATGCTCACTGTTACTGGTGAGAATAAAAAACTACTACAAAGTAGGTGTTGGTTTGAAGATGCACAACATTTTATTACAAAATCCGATGTTTCGGTCGACAGACCTTGGTCACGGAGTGGAGAGTGTATGCGAATACAAAGTCAATAATAATAAAAGAAGAAATACGCGCGTAAGCAAGAGCATCAGACAATAAGCAGAACGCGGCTCACTAAGGGAGCGTAAGCGCGGCAATATGAAATACGCAGGCGCAGACACTCTCCACGTAAAGATGAAATGCAAAAGAGAGAAAGTAGAAGGGAAAAGAAAAGAGAGAAGAAGGAGAGTAATAGGATAAGAGAGGAGTAGATAAAGAAAAGGAGGAAGTGGAAAACAATACCTGAAAGTATTAAGTATAACAAAATATAAACATGATAAAGGAGAAAAGTCATGGTTAAGACAAAATGAAAATGGAGATCAAAAAGCCACGGGGTATGTGAGTGTGGGGGTGTGAACAGGAGGAGGGAGTTCTGATTTGAAAGCTGTAAATTGGACGTTTTGCATTTCATCTTTACGTGGAGAGTGTCTGCGCCTGCGTATTTCATATTGCCGCGCTTACGCTCCCTTAGTGTGCCGCGTTCTGCTTATTGTCTGACGCTCTTGCTTACGCGTGTATTTCTTCTTTTATTATTATTGACTTCGTATTCGCATACACTCTCCACTCCGTGACCAAGGTCTGTCGACTGAAACGTCGGATTTTGTAATAAAATATTGTGCATCTTCAAACCAACACCTACTTTGTAGTAGTTTTTTATTCTCACTCACCTATACAATGAGATGCAACGTAGCACCTCTTTTATTAACTCACTGTTACTGGATTTTTGGTTTGGTTTGGTTCTCATAATAATTCCAATAATTCCATGGATATCAGAATAGAACAGCTGCATGATTTGGGTTTCTTCTTGTATTTTCCTCTCTCTTCCAGGACCCGCAAGATTTCATCAAGCGGATTGACATGGATAGCGCCCTCATTTCTTCTAGCACATCATATCCACTGCCATCACCAAATGGGATTTTTAACCATCGGGAAATGAGCTCCGGATTAACTACTCCTATTCCTCTAGTGACAACAAGGGGTTCATCTACTGCCATCAGAGGCCAGGGTGTTCCACACGTGCAACAAGCCACAGATAACTTAACAAGCAAAACTCCCGGGAGCATAAGTGGTGAATCTGTTGGGTCCAGTACTAAGAACAGATGTTCCAATAACCTGGTGACATCGGGTGAGAATGAGCACATCAATCTTGAACCAAACCCTCTCACTTGTGCTGTGGATAAGACCAAGACTTTAACAGGAACAAACCCACCGGCAAAGCAGTTCATACCTTATTCAGGCGTGAAAAAGACACCGTCATTGCCAAAATGTACATTCACTCCAGCAAATGTTTCAAAAACATTGCCTCGTGAACACAGAACACATCAGGCTGCTACCCTTGTTAACAATGGGGGTTTTACACCTGCTCGTGATTCTACATACTCTATGCAGAAACGTTTCACCTCAGCAATCAAAGATTCCCACACCGCCATTACAAAACCTGTGCATTGTACACCGGCAGGAGTGGGAGGAGGACAATCTGGAAGATCTTCAGTGTTTTCAAGATCTAATCTTTTTGGTGCAGGTGATGCTGGATTAACTTCTCCAAATGCAGCCGTCAGAAATGGTGCTCATGATGCAAGCGTAGAGTCTACAACAGACTCAAGCTTGTCGAACAGCCAGATAGAATTACAAAGGAAAGATATCTGTCGGAGAACTAGATTTTTAGGGAGGATACCATCACCCCCACCACTAAGCCCTTTGCCAAGTCCCTTGCCTAGAGCTGTAAAAAGAAGATTTCGACCTCCGAACATGCATGCGTTGGTGTCCTCTAGAGGTGGAAGTAATTCTGCAGTATTAGCTGGTCAAGTCTCAAAGGTCAGCCGGAACAGTAACACTTGTGATAATGATTTCAATCACAAAGTGACAGATGGTCAACCCGCAGGGCTAGAAACAACTCCACAACGTAAAGATAAACCGTTGACTGTAGACGGTTTGACATCATCGCAGAGAGAGGTTCAAGATCTGATGGGGATGTCTCCACATTGTCTCCAAGAACTAGACATGGAATGGTCCCAGCAGACACCGGTGAAAGAAGACCCTTATCGAGGTAGATTTAGCCAGATCACTGCAGTGGGGTCATCTAGTATGATGGAGTCTGGAGATAAAACTAAACTTGATCCGTCTATCCGAGATTGTGCGTCAGTGAATATGTGTGGAGATAGTGAATCACCACCGATGGACCTTCATTATGACTTGGACACACAGACTCGGGGGGTTCTTTCACAATCGCAACATAAAGCAGGAGATGCAGAGACAGCTGTTGCTGAGTTAACAACGCATACCATGCTGCATAAAACTGTTGGATCACAACTTTCAAGTGGTGTCAGTCCAAATACAAATGATGTACCCGATCATACTATTCAAACAGCAGGAGATATTGACAATCTTACACCAACTCACAGACTCACAAGTGCATCAGTAGTAAAGAAGACACCCCATGTTGACGAGGGTGAATCCCTAACAGTCCAGACACCTATCAGAGAAACATCTTCTTCAAGCCAGACCAGGTCTAGTCAATGTAAAAGGTTCTGCACACGCGCAGACTATGCAGTGTTGGATTTTGACAGTCTGGAGGCAGCAACTGGAGATGGCGCTAGCAGACGACGGACAAGATCTTCCACAAGGAAATCAAAGAATTAGGCAGCTATGCTTCATTCGTCTAACTCTGTGCAGTGATATCAGAGTATATTCCAATGTTATCGTGCATGTGATTGTAATGCGTGGGCATAAATTCCCACACAATCAATGAGGAATCCTAGCACTTGCGCGTATATGTTGACTCGATCACTAGAAAAAGGCTGATGTCACTGCACTGAATTAGATGAACAAAGTACATGTGTAAAAAATGTAAGATTTTTAAAAAAACACCGGCAATCGATCTCACTCTGCATTTACTTCTTATATTTCACGATTTTATTTCAAATTCAATAATTATATCAGAGAAAAAAGTATTAATTCAATAGAAATTAATATTTCAAAGTATGGACCTAAAGGCTAAACGTATGTGTGTGTTAAATTTTCGTTATTTCCCCCATAAGGCGACAAAAAAAACAATTCGAAAATGCAAATGTTGGTAAATCATGTCCATGGTCGTCTGATTTAGACCATCATTTTTTACCTGTCCCATTCCTTTTACTATTGGATTAAAATGTCTATTACAGTTTAGGCGATTTCAAATTGGCAAGAAATATGCTGAAGTAATCCAAGCGTATGTGTGCAATTTTTGCCATACGCAAAACAATTTTTTGCATAATGATGTTTGTTGCCTACATGCGCGCGCACCCAACCTTCTGTATTCATTCGCTGCTACAAGGAGGCTCTCGTCAGTTTGAAGCTGATCAATTAGGAAACTGGTAGCGCAATACATTGAGAATACCAAGAGTTCTAATTGGAAAATTCACTAATGGATAGGCTGGCTACAGGAGTACAGGGTTATTAATTCGCTGCTATAAGGAGGCTCTCGTGAGTTTGAAGCTGATCAATTAGGAAACTGGTAGCGCAATATATTGAGAATACCAAGAGTTCTTGGAAAATCACTAATGGATAGGCTACAGGGTTGTGTATCCTAAATTACTGGTATATGTTTTCATGGGGAGTTTATTATGTTATAGGTAAAATAAACACTTTCCACGCGGCAGGCGTTTGCAGACGACATTCCAAAATTTCACAAATTTTTTCAAAAATGTCAACATTGAATTTCACTACCATATCTGGAAACACCATGAGAAATGCATTGAAATAAGTACAAACATGCCTAGTATTGGTTCGGTAATCCTTGAGATAGACTTTGCAAATTAGGAAAGATTTGCTGAAAAATCTGATTTGTATATGGTTAAACTAATAGCCGCGTGGAAAGTGTTAAGAATCTCCCTGACTGCAGGTTGATAGCTCCCCACCACCAGAGGTTGATCTTGGTAGTCCAATTTAGACCATTTTTTGACATGGCCCATTACTTTTACTATTGGGTTAATATGTCTAGCTGAAGCTGAATCAATTAGGAAACCACTGGTAGTACTAACACTACACTTATGAAGGTATAGTTTTGGACAGCGTGTACTATTAGGTGTACTTTGTCAGCTCCTCCATTCTGTTTCAAATGCCTTTCACAGGTCCAAGAAAGCCATATGTAGATTCACCATTATCACGCCTTCTTTTCAAGGTAAAAAGGTACATATATGGCTTTCTTGGACTTCCGAAAGGCATTTTGACACAGTGTGGGGGAGCTTAAAAATTACACCCACTATAGTACACGCTGTCCAAAACTTATAGTTTCAGGTTGTGTATCTTGAATTACTGGTATATGAGTTGGTGGCGTTCTGTAAAAAACGTTTTGAAAACGTCATTGTTTTATAATTCTCACTTGCCTATTGATATTTATAAGCTGAAAGGTCTGCTAATTACAGGAGAGATCTGATTATTTTTTCTAGGAATTCGGGCTGCAGTGAAACAGTTATGCCTATATGATTATTTTGATAAAACAAATACCACAAAAAATCTTCAAAACAACCTATTCAAGATAAGCATACGAAAATAACATTATGAAATACATGGTTTGTGGAAGATGCTTATTTTCTTTTTAATTTAGCACTTCCGACAGGCTTTCTAAACTACAATTTAAAAAAAGGCAACAAAAAAACTTTTTTTTTTTTTTCTTCAATATTTTCAGGAAAATGTAGTTGTTTTTTTGTTATAATTTAAACAATTTCCAATTTTCCAACACATTTTTGATCTTGTAATACTTTCTGATGTCACTGCATAGCGCTAAATAAATAGGTGTCGTGGAACTGCGTTGCACTGGGAAACTTAAAGTCGTAGAATCAATAAAGTGTTTTAAATCAGTGTGGGATAAATAAATAGTGTATATCCATGGGGAGGATTTCACAGATTTGTGACGGCATCTTAACACTTTCCACACAGCTATTAGTTTTACTATATACAAACAGATGTTGCAAAAACCTTTCCCAACCCGCAAAGTCTATCTAAAGGATTTCTGAACCAATAAATACTAAGCATGTTTCTACTTATTTTAATGCATTTCTCATGGTGATTCCAAATATGGTGATGAAATTCAATGATTTTGACGACATATTTTAAACATTTTGTGAAATTTTGGAATTGTCATCTGCAGACGACTGCCCTGTAGAAAGTGTTAAGATTTATTTGACGTATTAAAACTACAATATTCTGGTTAAAATGATGAATAGATTTGCTTACCATATCTGGAGTTCTCTATGACCTGAATAACCACGTTTTGTTACTACCTAGTACTTCTGTCCATAATGTATTGATTGTATGTGTTTTATTACAATTCAGTATTACTTTTGGTATTTCCATCCAGCAAGTCAACAAATAGATTACACTATCAAAAAGATGGATGTGATGACTGTAGTCGATTGAGTACATTGTTTTTTCTTTGGCCGAGATCTTCAGGGACAACTGTGCCCTATTGAGGTAAAGTGGACTAAACCACATGTTGTACATTTGAGTTAAAGGCATATTATGTGATCTTTTCCAGAGAGCGCCCTCTATTCATGATTTTTTTTTTTTAGAAAGTAGATTTTCTTGCAGATTTACATTTCTGATCATAAATCGTACATACATGTACATTCCAAGTTACAGAGCGATACGATTCCTAATTACCTCAAAATCATGGTTTTGGAGTGAATTTAGACTAGAATAAAAAAGTTGTCGGATATCCGACAGTTTATTTTCACTCTAAAACCATAATTATGAAGTAATTAAGAATCGTATCGCCCTGTAACTTGGAATGTATGTACGATTTATGATCAGAAATGTAAATCTGCAAGAAAATCTTCTTTCAATTTTTTTTTCGATGTTGAGGGCATTCCATGGAAAGATCACATAATATACCTTTAAGGACGCTGCACCATGAAATGAGGGTCAGTGTATGTCCTGGGACCACTGGCACTAATACGCAAGGTATCCTTGTGTATTAGTGCCAGTGGTCTTAGGACGTGTATTGGCGCTCATTCTGTGGTGTAGTATGCTTAACTCATCAACATATGGGTTAGTCCACTTTACCTCAATAGGGCACAACTGGTACCTGCTGTTTGTAGTGACAACTGGTACATTCCGAATATAATCTTGCAATTGGCTTTGTGAAGCGTAGATGGTAGAGTTATGGTCAAAACAATTAATTACAATTGGTTATAATTGTGTGTTTTTTATTTTAAAATCAGAATAAACATTTTCTGACATCCCATCCCAAAAATGTTAAAATGGCACTAGACATAGCGAAATTACAGACTCAATTGTATGATTTTCCGTATCTCGTCAATTACTTTGATGGTGTACTCCATTTCGTGACTTTGGGTGGAAACTACCTTAATTAATGTAGATTTAGATATATTCGTTATTCAAAACTTTGAATACTAACTTTTGGAAATGTTTATAAATCAGGTGTTTTATATCGGGAAATGTTAACAAAATAAATATTTCTACAAAAAATAATAATATTCGTGTGAACATGTGTGTTTTCTTTTGATTTCTCCCCTAAATTAACACACACAAAATAGACTTAGGCGAAGAAGAAAAAAAAGTTGTACGGGCCCAACCGACCCTTTTTTCTTTTTCATTTTTTTAGGAAAAAAGGTAGGGACATTATTTGGAGAAAGGTGGGTTTTTTTATAATTAAGAAAATTTGTAAAAATATGTTGACACATTTTAAATTTATTTTATCATTTTTCTTTTTTTGCATTTTCCGAAAAACGTTGAAAATTCAGCAACAATTCATGGCCGACCCTACCTGAGACTGAGAGGTCCGTCGGCCGTACAGCAGGGGGGGGGCTCTTTTTCGTCGCCTTAGCGTCAAAGGGCCATCAGAGAGAAGAGGGAATTAGGTTAATAATATTGAATAATTAAATCACAAAATTATGTAGGAAAAACAATTTGAATATATCACGAAAATATTCGAAAAACTGGCAATTGAAAAACAAATATCCGGACTTGTTTTGAGCCGTTTATACACGTTTGAAAAAAGGAAACTAAACATTTGTATGTGTGTGTTTTTTAAAACGATCCTAGAGAAAGAGAAGTGTCTTTAGATAGATGATTTTGGTGCAATTTCGGCATTTTTACCAAAGAGTGATTTTGTTACCTTGTCCGGAAAAAATTCAGACAAAAAAGTGATTTTGTGGTCAAAATTTAAAATTATCAGCATTTTTAGTGAAATTTGATACCAGAAATGGAATCTCTGACTCATCTCCTTTCCAAAAAATGTATACTTTTGTGATAATAATAATATTACCGTTCTTATATAGCGCTTTTCACAATGCAAGCACAGTCCCAAAGCGCTTTTTAAATCAATTATTATCACTGCCAGTTTAGATATCAGAATCATTTGGTCGCTACACTTAAGCGGCTACCAGTCAACAAGTGCACAAGCCTATCAGCACTACTTAGATTTTGATATCCTAACAGCTCCCAAAATATCGCTTGGGTCGACGAAGCAATCGAGACTAAGTACCTTGCCCAAGGATACAAACATGTTGTCTATATAGCGGGGCTAGAACTCACAACCTTTATATACATCACATTAATAGATCAAAAGTTACAGCACTTGATATCATTAAGCCCCTTAAGCCAGTCCTGTGTTTAAAAATAGATAACCTGAAACCTGCAATTTTATTCAAAATATCAAAAATTGAAAGGTACGCAAAGTGGGAAAATTTCTTACTCTGAAGAAGATACCTCATTCGTATAAATTCGGTAGATAATTTTTAATGTGTTCAAAAAGACATGAAAAAGATGTTACAAGTCTTAAGTCTTAAAACGTAAAGTCTTAAGTCACTCATGCATTGCACAATTGGCGATGTATGTAAATGTTTATACTCCATATCACACGTTTTCCACACATGCCTGATTGCTTTCAATAGCGCAGTGTTCAATGCAAAATAATAGTAGGCATAGCACAATGCACATACACAGAGTCTGCCACTGGGAGCATTACACCAGTGAACAACAACATATGAAGAGCTGTGTTGCAAAAGGGCCTACATCCACTTCTACCTGTTACTCATTTTGCATTATTGAATGGATGGCTATTCACGATGTGGAATGTGGCTTTGTTGGTGCCTCAATTGGCGTGCATGGATGCACTAATCCAAGTCATGAAGACAGCCATACAATATTTTGATTAATTAATAATGCAAAATGAGTAACATGTAGGAGTGGTCTGTAAGCCCTTATGCGAAAAAAATCTCTTCATATAATGTATGCAGCTCCACTTTGAAAAACACCCCTATATAAAATGAATTATCCTCACATTGTGCACTCCCTATAGGGCAGTGAGCTTGCCATATATGGTAGTCATGACCGTACACTATATAACCTTGATTCAGGTATAAATACTTATCATCAGGTTTTTTAGTTAGGACTGTTTTTACCAATTTTCGAAATTTGCTCTAAACTTGAATATATTGGGCCGATTTAAATAAACCTAACCTGAGATATTGTACTAATCACTTCAATCCATTTAGTGATATGCTCAGATTTTGCATCCTTTGAGTGAACAATGTGAGGAAAAGACTGAGAATTTAAATATGGGTATTTAAGAAATGGAAAAGCTTGTTTAATTTCTAAATCCATCAATATTTGTCAATCAAATTGGGTATACATGTTATATATCTATTACCGATCACTCTTATGATGGAAAAAAAATTGTCGGACATTGCTCATTTGCATATTAATGACTTGAATAATTAGCTAATTTGCATATTTAATGAGCTTATGAAACTAATTTATAGTTTAAAAGATTGGGTATCATACAGTTAGCCAGTATACCAAGTTTGATTGCAATACACCATTCACATCTGGATTTATAACATTTACGCATATTAATTAGCTGGACTTAGTCACTTTTTTGATTGCGGTCAGTAAAACTGGTCAAAATGACCAATTTCACTAGGTTATTTTAGCTTAATGCAATATAATTTTACCATATTTTTTAATTTAACATGGTATATAGATATTCAATTGTTAAGAAATATGTGTAAATGGTGTTTTGAATGTTACATTATTAACAAATTGAGCTCTCTAGATCCTGATAAATTCTATTTTGGGCATTGTTACTGTTTTTGGCAGGTTTTCGGCCATTTTCGGAGTATTTCAAAACACCGTACCACAAGAATGCATTAACCGATTGTCATAATTCTTTTTGGAAAATAAATCTTTCATTGCAATCTTTCATTTGACTCCAATTTTGTACATGTCTCAATCATTTGAATGTTATGTGTGCTATGCCTAATAATAGTTTTCCCACTTTGCGTACCTTTCAATTTTTGATATTTTGAATAAAATTGCAGGTTTCGGGTTTAAGAGTATCTATTTTTAAACACAGGACTGGCTTAAGGGGCTTAATGATATCAAGTGCTGTAACTTTTGATCTATTAATGTGATGTATATAAAGGTTGTGAGTTCTAGCCCCGCTATAGACAACATGTTTGTATCCTTGGGCAAGGTACTTACATTAAAGCATGGACTTATAAGTCCATGATTAAAGGTACTTAAATTGAATAAATGCGACAGCCTTCGCCTTCATTGAATTTAAATTTCTAAAGCGATCCACTCTCATAAAAGACGGCGCGCATTAGATAATAAAAAAAAATAAAGGTATATCGTCCTTTTAGCTTCAGTTGTGTATACAGTCCTCAAAAAAGTAACACACCAGGTAATACATACGCTCATAACTCCCAACATTAAAGCTCCTGCATATAAATATTTAGTGCCCAAACAAAATACTGGTACACATGCAACCAGTGTGATTTGTCCTAGTATTGAACAATACTGGTACATAATTGTGTTCCAGTATCGCCCGATACTGGAACATTTTATATGTGCCAGTATCGTCCGATACCCCGATACCGGAACACTGACTTTAAGTACCAGTATCGGAAAATACTAATACAGAATCTGGGACCTAAATTACACTTTTTCCGGGAAACCCAGCTATGCCCCTGATCGACTGTTGAGTTGTCACTACCAGTTAATAAATAATCTGCCTATTGCGGCGCCGAGGCTGTGTGTAGAAGAACCAAATGCTAAAATTAAAATTAAAACCGGTCTTGCTTTTAATTTTGGAAACATAGCTGTTTAATATTCAGTCAATATTCACGTGTGTGTAATATCTCAAAACAAAGAAGTTTTGGAATTATGAGCGTATATAATACCTGGCAAGTTACTCTTACACTGTATTTTCGGTATTTTCGTCTAACTGGTTAATTCGAAAAACAAGTTAAGGTTTTATTTTACCTTCTATCATATATCGCCTCATTTAACACAGTCGACACCGATAATTAATGTAGAATATTGTAAAAGTGGTAATTTTCGCGCGATTAATTTTCGCGCTTCGCCGATATTTAACTGTTTTGCTTGTTTTTAAATTCGCGATTTGTAGCTTCGTCACATATAGACCCATACGCAAAAGAAATATATGTGCGTGTTATTATTTTCGCGGTAACTGATTTGAGCGCTAAAAGCGTTAAAATACATGTATATGTAGCGCGAATTCATAGAAGCGCAAATGTGAATATCTTATAAATAAAACAGACGCATTTACTTACACGTCACATACCATTCTCAACCGTTCGGCGGGAAACATTAAACTCCACAGTGTCGTCTATTAGAGAAAAACTCTTGTTAGGGAAGATATCAGACGATACGATACAAACTTAACCAAGAATTATGTAAGTGCCTTAACATATTTATTCACATAACTATCGTTGCAATGATTGTCAATCTTTAGTATATTTTAATTACATTTTTATAAATTGAGGTTGGTACATGTTGTCATCCAAAGACGGTATCTCAAAGTGATTAAAACCTAAGAAAAGGACAGACACGCATACAAATGGTTTCATCTATGGAAATGGTATACCTTTTTCGGTAAATTCTGAAGAAAATAAAAAGCTATTTTTTAGTCGGGAGACTTTGTTAACAGTTAAAATACGCAAACATGCATCATCCAGATGTAAAGAGGGTCTCTCAACCGATTTCTTTTAGTCAGAGTTTAAAAGCCTACATCGCAGCAAAAAAATCAAAAATGTCTTGTTATATTATCTATCGACATTCTGTGTAACGTAGCTACACATGTTTTGTTCGATAGGCCTAAACCTGTTTTTACTATAGGTCTATAAAACTGTAAAACTATAATTTTTATGAGTAAAATTTACGTACAGCCAAATCCTTTATACGTGTCATAATATAGGGCATGGGTTTTTTTCTGAAAAGGAAAATATGAAGGACTATTTTGAATTACGTTGCAAAAAAGGAACCAATTACTCGCTAATTAAAACTGTAAAAAACAGTCAACTTTCATGGATTTCAAGATATGTTCATTTTTGTACTTAGTCGTTTTTCAACATTCACCTTATGCATTACGCGCGTGTATGGTGCATCAACAAAATTAGGAATCTGTTTCTGACGGTGTAATTATTGTTATGATTATTGGACCATGACCAATTTAAGCTCAACGTAAGGCCCAATTAATTATTATGATATCCAGAGAATATGAGATTAATCCGATGAAAAATAAGAAAACTAGCGTACTTTGTGTAAACCATGTCATAATATAGTAATGCAAAGGCGGGATGCAAATAGTGCGGAAGCGGGGAGCACCGCTCCCAGGAAATAACAGCTAAAATTGAGGAAACCATGCCATTGTCAAAACAAAACAAAAAAAGGAGGAAAAAGGAGGAAGAAAAGAGGAAAAAGAGGGAAGAGAAAAAAGAGGAAAAAGAAGAGGGGAAAGGAGAGAAAAGAGAAAGAGGAAAAAGGGAAAAGAAGGGAAATAGAAAAGAGAGGACAAGATGACGAATAGGGCAGGGCAAAGCTAGTTCAATTTGAAATGAGGCAGTGAAGCCACAAATTGACGCATGTGGATGGTGGAAGTATCATACAGGTAATCTCAAGCCCTTTGAGGAACATTTACAATATCATCAGGGCAGGCAGTCAATTAATGAAAAACAGTGAAAAGAAGACGAGACGAGTCGTGAAGGTGGATCTGAGGAAAGTTATAACGAGGGTGCATAGCATAGCGCACAACCATTCCTGCTCGGTTTGTCCCACAAGGGATGTTGAGCAGTATCCGAAAGAAGAAGAAGAAGAAGGGTTCCGAGCCATAGGAAATTCATTTTATCAATGCAGCACTAAAAATTGAAGGAAGAACTGTTGAGAACGACCTAGAAAACCTCGAGGAAATATTGGATAAATGAGATATAAAGAAAAACCATAAGCACCAAACAAGTTGGAAAGTAGTATAGTTTGAGGAAATGGAATCATCAACATCAAGAGGAATAAGCAGTAACATGAATGGAGATGACTAAAAGGACAGCAGCTGACACCAACATCTCAGATTTTAGGATATCATATTTTTGCTATAAGGATGAAAAGGGAAGACAAGGCCAAATTGATAGTCACATTTAAAGAAACCCTTTCAATGCAAAAATAGAGAAAGTTAAAAAAGGAGATGCACATGAAAAATACACAAACAGACATAAATCTCAATAATTGTAATCACAAGCGTACAAATGGGACTACGGGCTGCCAGCAAGAGTTCAAAGATAAAAGTAACCAGTGGTCTCTTTACTCTCTTCATATCCATGCGAGTGATGCGACAATAAATGTTTGACAGCTCTGCTCATAAAGCTTGCTCGTGCAGATTTCTATGTGATGTGAAGTGCATACATCTTGTACCATGTACCAGAGTCTATCATTCATTCATGTACCAAGAGGATCATACCGTACTATTATCATTTGAGATCTGGTAAGGAAAACTATGAATATGGAAGCTTTCAAAATCAAATTATTGTGTATACTATAATTTGAGAATGACTTATTACTGAGTCATGAGGAAAATAATTGATCTGAGCAAACAGGTTAAACTTTAAACAATGAATGTTCAGTGCAGTTAAACATGTAGGGGTGTAAACTATCTCTAGTTGGAGTATATTATTATTTATGCTAACATGTATATTACAACCTATTCATAATCGGGTGCTGGCCGTGTTCATGACATAGCCCTTTCTGCATCAAAAATCTTGTTTGATTAATTTATCTTGCATGCTGAATTCAATTACCATGATATATGATGGAGTATATTGTCATGATTGTTGGACTGGAATTTATTTTAGTACATTCAAATGGTAGACCTTTGTATTCGTTCATGCTCATTGTTCAAAAATATTATGAATTCAGAAATAACATGGAATTGAATGTCAAACTTAAACTATATATGTAATTGCATTCAGCCAGCAGGGAGGTCACGCTGCGTGCCAGGTTTTGTTATACGCAAGAAAACAATGGAGTCTCAGTGACTGCAATATTTGCTAGAAATAGCAAAATGGTCTATTTGGGCATCTCAAAAACTGAGAAACATGTTAAAAATTATGTAGAATTTTAAGAGGAGGGTCATTAGCATCTGCAGAACGGTAATATATATAGTATTAAACACGTTTTGTGACCAAATTTATGTCGTAAAATGTTGGAAAATTCACGTTTTGAAAATCTGTGGTCTTCAAAATTTCAGGAATCCTTTAGTCATTCTAGACCTCACCAAATCATGAAATGAACCCTCGTCTACAAAAAAAAGTCCATGTACGTATTGCTCTATCTGCTTGGAGATAGCAAGGACTACGCAAACATCATAGCTTCATACAACGGAATGAAATCCGCCATAGAGATTACATAGCGAAAATCGTAGAGATTTGCACTGCAGTCCTCTGTAGCTGTGTAGGGAGTGTTGACAAAAGCAAGGTCGTTTGGCTATTGTGTTTGTGCATGTTTGTGACGACTGACCCCGTCTAACAATCTTCATAGCTTTCATATAGGGCTTGGGTGACATAACTAGTGACTGCATTGGGTTGTGAGTTCTTATAACTCTGATGAGTGTTATTTTAAAAATGGTTTTGTAATTGCAAATCAATATCACGACTGACACCCTGGCCCACAGAGCATGTTGTGATTCAAATAACTGTTTATGTCTCCTTCATAACAAGAATTATCTTTAGCGTTGGTTATCAAATTTAAGATTTAAGTAATGGCATTCCCTGTTTTACAGATGATCCTCACCGTCTTCCAAGCACAAGTCATAGTCAACCGTGTCTGAAGTTCCGGCTTCAAGCCTCTTTATATCAAGCATTGTTCAAGAAAGATGTCCAAGTCAAGTCAAGTCAAGTCATCCCAGTCCAGTCAAATCAGAAAGCTGCAAACTGAAAAGGATTACCTTTAGTGTTAACAGAACACATTAGTTTTAAGTTGTAATAATGGCATTCTCTGTAGCCTCCGCCTCAAAGGAATTTAGAAGCAAAGAATGGTGCCACAAGAAAGGACAATTTGGCAAGACACTGATAAATTGCACAAAGGAAAACTTTAATGGGCTACAGGAGAAATGAAACAGAGTCAACTGGGCAACCTTATGAAAAGGCCACGCTTGTCAGAGATAGAGTCCACTCAGTCCACATCAATAGAAACAACAGGACTCCTGTTGTAGAAGCGCTGCATAAGCTATTTTATGTTACCATTGTTACGGTTTGATTGAGGAAATATTGAACCTTAGGACCATGCTCCTGAGGAAGAAATTACTTTTTGCACCCCTGGTAATGCATTTCTCATGGTGATTCCAAATATGGTAATCAAATTCAATAAGTTTGACATTTTTGAAACATTTTGTGATATTTTGGAATGTCGTCTGCAGACGCCTGCCGCGTGGCAAGTGTCAATATGCTTTTTTTACAGTAGGCCTACATGTTAAGACCATGACTAATTCCAAAGACATTAATTCAATCAGACCACTGTTTGATTTTTCCACAGGTACAGTTCAAGAAACATGGGAAAGAAGAAATTTGTTCGGCGCAAGAAGAACACAAGTAAGCAAATATGATATAATGCGGCTAAAAAAACACCTGTACTATTATGTTCCGACCGACCCATTTTTGTTAGAAACTTGATGGGGGGAAACATCACGTTTAAGTGAATACCGACGGACAAAACATAAATTAGTTCAATTTTTTTTTTTAAACGGCAACATGTTTACATAATTTTTTTGTCCTACACAAAGTTGCCGGCGTATGCGTTGTGCGTATAACGCAGCGTTGCCATGTATGCGTGCGCTAAAAATAGCGTTATTCGAAGCAGAAAATTGGTAAACGGCTCGCTGGATTCGCCAATTTTATAAAGGTGGAGAAAAAAATATTGTTTGATTAAAACCATAGACCATTTCAAATTGAGATCGGAAATCTTCGGAAAAACAGGTCACGTGGAGTAGGTGCGATACGCGTTCTTCGCAACAGTTGATCGCATTCACAGCATTGTCCTAGTTGGTTGTCCGCCTCAGTGATTTACTATGTTCACATACACGCGTGCATACATGAGAAGTAAAACGTGGAACGAGACTATATATTTTGTTTTTTTATCAACAAAGGCGCTGACGGGCAAATTCCAAATGTATCGAGCAGACGGTAAAAAGTGAAAATATTACCCCAAATCTCTTTCATCTCACTCGTTATTGTTACTGAAATGCCGCAACATCAACTTTGTGAGGGATACAATCTATCACCAACACTAGCGCAATCTACCGCACGGGCAGACGGGTGAAAACATGTTTCTCTCCGGCACATGGCCATGACCTGTCAGGAGCTGACAGGTCATGTATCCGAGCGTCAAATCAATCGGCTAATCGGAAGCATTCGGGTGGTCGTATATTTTCGGATTTGAAATGGTGTATGGCATAATATTCTACGGGCCCGACCGACCCTTTTTTGTTTGTTTTTGCAATGACAACATCCAGGGTGGTACATTTATTAAGCAAAAGAAACAAAACATTAACATTAATATTTTAACTGGACTCAAGGAATTTACCTCAACCTCATTGTTAATTTAAAAAAATATTTCTCCTGAAAAACAGTCAAAATACACTTACGACCCTTTGCAGTCAGCCAAAGATATAACCCTATATTTACTTATTTATTCTGCATTTCTCATTAAAACTTGTTTTGGCATGAATTATTTGCACTTTCATTCTTGTTAGGCCTATTAGCAATGAGTTATTTATCGTCACCGGCAGCGCTATGTGCATTGAATTATTGCTATCATTATGCTACTGATGATAACAACAAGTCACAGGCCAACGGTTTTGTTTCAATTGAACATATATATGGCCATCATAATTAAAGCTGGCCATAATTAAAGCTGTTTTCATATCAATATTTCTTGATGGCGATGTTTTAGGAGGCGGTCATTTTCTTCGGTAGGGGGCTCCACAATATTTATTTATCGTCGCCATTTTCCTTATAACCCCTAAACGAAAGCGAATAATTTCATGACGCCCCCCCCCCCCCCCCCCTCAGATGGTGATTTTTGTTACCAATGACAGCAATTTTTGCCTGTACAGGGCCCCAGACAGTAGCCCCAAAGGGCCCCACAAGCCCCAACAGATTGAGTCAACCCAAGAGGTACATGGATACATCTCTTTGCCTTGGAAACTATTACATGTTACTGTTAGGATATACAAAAATACCAATGACAGCAACTTTTGCCTATACGAGGCCCCAGACAGTAGCCCCAAAGGACCCCACATGCCAAACGGATTTATTTGGCAAAGGTGGGCGTTTTTACTAAAATGTTTACCTTTTTTCAAAAAACCGAGATTACGGACATGGAGAGACACCACTTGCCACTTACTTACTCCTGAACCCGTTTGAAAAATACATTATAGGGCTACCCGTAAGGGAGCACATCAAAACTCGACCGCCCAGCAACCGCCGGTTCCGTGCGGTTGCCGGTTCCGTGCGGTTGCAGCCGGTTTCTATTGTTCTAAACAATGATATGCGGTCCAACCGGGCGGAACCGGCGGTTGCCGCGCGGTCGAGTTTTGATGTGCTCCCTAAGTGCTTCAACATCTCCAAAACACAATGAAATATGTACGCGCGTGGAGAACAGGGAAAGATGATGATTGAACAATAGAATGAATAAAACGAAAACCCTCAAAAGATTCAAAATATTTTTGTATTGTTTTGATCGCCTCTCTTTCGTATAATATTTCTTTATGTTTTATAGTGCGCCGCATGTCAGTGGTAAGCTGATGTGCTTATCTTTACAATTATACCACATTTGTAGCAATCAATAATGTCAGTGATCAGCTACGAATATAGGGAGGCACCAATCTGAATGGGGTCTACCCGCTAGTCATAAGGGTCGCTAGTCATAACGTGTATTTTCCTATACCACGAGTGCGCTAGTCATAAAAGTATCTTATAGGGTTAGGGTTAGGTTTAGGGTAGAGTTAGGGTAGGTGTAGGGTTAGGTTTAGCGTTAGGGTTAGGGGTAGGGTTAGGGCTAGGTGTAGGGTTAGGGTAGGATTAGGGTTAGGGTAGGATTAGGGTTAGGGTTAGGGTTAGGGTTTATGACTAGCGACCCTTATTACTAGTGACCCTTATGACTAGCGACCCTTATGTCTAGCGAGTTTGACCCATCTGAATATGCAAGAATCACCACTATTTTGTTCTCGGAAGTCAAAAGAGCATCATACTCTCTAAACTAAAAGAGCTAAAACTCACTCTTTGAGAGCTCGTGGAGGGACAGCTCTCTTTTAGAGTGAATTTCGCTCTATTTGGAGTGATGTGCCACTCGTTTGGAGTGATTTGTCACTCTTTTCAGAGTGATTTCTACCTTGTAAAGAGTGAACTTCACTCTAAAAAAGAGCTGTCCCTCCACGAGCTCTCAAAGAGTGAGTTTTAGCTCTTTTACATTTAGAGAGTACTACACTGTCACAGTAGTTGTCACTGTAACACTTCATTGAACAGACGACATTTGAACACGAATGGTGAATTTGACCTTGTCACTTTCTCAAGCAGATGGCTAAGCACCAGCACTGAAACCAGTAATTGCTACGAGTAAGGGTATCGCTGGAGAGAGGAATACATCAGCTTTTCAATGTATATGAAACACAAAATGAATAGACCTATGTCTTGAGATGTTGGTGATTACCCGGGGTGATTAATATCGCGAAAAGTGCAACAGGCCATCGCGATAAGTGCAACAGCTCATTAACACTACACACTTGGCACTTTCCACCGTTAATTTTAGACTGTTTCTTATTTATAATTTTTGTAGCTTATTTCGTAAAATAATATTTCTTTAATCCAAGATGGCAACTGGATTTCTTTGAATCTTTTAAATTTATCATGATACAACCGTTTACACCAGTTTACCTATTTCTCATGTTATTCTATAGTTAATTTTAGACTGTTTCTTATTCATAATTTTTGTAGCTTATTTCGAAAAAATAACATGAGTAGTTTGCTGGTGCTTCACAATAAAATTAAAATAATTTCCAAAAAAAGTTGTCATTCAAATTGGTTCAAGTTCCATTTTTGACCCCATACCCAAAAGGTCAAAGACCTTTTTGCATTTTGTGCCATAACCCGGTAACTAAACATCCGATATGGGGCAAACTATACATTTTGGAATCCTTGCGCTCTGATTAACAATATTGTATGCTTCTATGCTTAATCTAACAGTTTGATTTTTTATTTCGGTCCCCCCCCCCCCCCCCCCCCCCCCCCCAAGGATTCTTCCCACACCTTCACTAGGGAGCTTAATTTGTTAATTAACACTTTCCACGCGACAGGTGTCTGAAGACGACATTCCAAAATTTCACAAATAAAATGTTTTAGAAATGTCAAAATTGTTGAATTTCATTACCATATTTGGAATCACCATGTACAATGATGTAAAATACATTGAAATAAGTAAAACAATGCCTGGTATTGATTCGGTAATCCTTTTGATATAGATAGACCTTGGAAATCGGGAAAGGTTTCTGAAAAATCTGTTTTGTATAGCCTAAATGTTAGAACCAATAACCGCGTGGAAAGTTATAACATATCCTAGAGACAAATCAACTTAGAAATTAATCACGGGATCACTGGAGATAACTCTACTATTAGGCAAAGAAAAATTGTTATGTTGTCCTCCACAGCTTTCAGAGAGTAGGGGCGGGCGGGCGGATTTTTAAAAAAATTATTTTAAATTTTAAATTTTCTTTTACCAGCGGAATCTCAAAGCTCAGCCAACAAGAAGTTTAAATCACTCTAAGAGTCGCACATATATGTTATAAACACTTAATTTAATATTCAATGACATTTAAACTGAAAAATAGGAGCGGCCCTAAATCTGACGAGCGGGCGGTCGAGGACAACATAACAATTTTTTGTGTTGGCCTTATTGTTATTAATTTGTCATTGTTTATTGAATTTTCAGTTGGGAAAATGTATGCTTGGCTGGTTTACTTAGCACCTACTCGACGACAAGCCCTCGTTCTTCTACAGTTTTTCTGTATTTTACCGGGTAAGTTACAACCAACTAGCTTCTTTGAAGAATGGTTGATACAATATAGAGGGCAGTATTCCGATTATTCACTAGGCAACCCAGTAGGGTTTAGTCCTACCTTTAGGACTACTCTATCTATAATCCTAGACAAATTGCTCCCCATCCGAGAACCGACCAACCCGAGAACCGAACCCGTGGAGTAGTCCTACAGATTTGGCACTATACCACCCACTGTGCATAAGAGCCAGTCACCGACATGACATCATACACACATGTAACACTCCATATATGGACCATCACATTTATCAAGGAAGACGCGCGCGATATACATAAAGTCGCGCGCGTGGTGAAATAGGACGCAGTGATCGTCACGATTTTAGGTAAACAACTTAATTAAACAGTATTTCAGCACTAGTTTGTTGGTTTATATCATCTAATGAGACTTATGTTGTTATGCAAAGCCGATTGTAGCTATTTCTATTATTTGTATCCTATTTCCATGTCATAAAGGGAATCGGCGATTTTTGAATGGTTTTAGATTTACATTCGGGTCTAAGGGACCGTTCATTATTTATGATGGAAATGAAACTGAAAATTACATGACCCCCCTGCTAACCAGTGGATTTTTACACAACGCCCCCCCCCCCCCCCCCCAACACCTCCCCGAAAAAAATCAACTTGTCACATACTTAACATGCTAAAGGGGCTGTCTATACCTTTGGAATTTTGTTCACGGATAGGCCTACGTTGACAAATTCTGTTTGTGCACTATCTGAACGGCCAATAATTTTATGATGCCCCTTCTTCATTGTGTGAAATTAGTAGGCCTAATGGCGAGCGTAGCGAGCTGGAACTTTTGTCATATTTATACATTTTGGGTGGTTTTGTGAGTCTTTTGTAACCCTGACAAATTAGTACATTCTGGGCAGAAACGTAAACAAATATAAATTTCAGGGCTGTCAACTCTCCCGCATTAGGCGGGAGTCTCCCGCCTAGACACTCTTTCTCCCGCACTCCCGCCTAGCTTATGAAATCTCCCGCCTCAACAATTTATCAATTAAAATGTTTATCAACGCGTTTATTTCCTTCGCGAGATGCTATAAATCAGTGCTTTACACTTTCCGATCACCAACCTACTTCTACGTAAGGCAAAAAAAAAAGTTGTGTTGCCCTCAGCGACCGTAAAAAATCGTAAAAACTAGGGTCACATTTTTTTTAATTTTTTTAATTTTTTTTAGATTTAATTTTGATTAAAAGTGTCTAAATGTTACTATTTCTTGTAAGCCAAAATAAATGTTTTTTAGACTATTGTCACACTAGAAACATTAGTTAAATTGACATATGGGCCTATACCAATTTTGTCTTGACATAAACCATATTTTTTTCAGCCCAAAAAAAAAATTGAAAAAAAAATCCGACCGACCGACCCGATTTTAAATTTTTGGCACTTGAGGACAACACTTCATTTTTGTTGTTGGCCTAATCACACAGATTTTTTTTTTTGACCATGCAAAAATCGCTCTGTAACTCAGAATATATTTATCATTTATGATCAGGAATGTAAATCTGCAAGAAAATCTACTTTCTAAAAAAAATCATGAATGTCGCCCCCTGGAAAAGATCACATAAATATGCCTTTTAACGTGTTTTAGACACCCTGTGGCTCTTCTCGATCATTGATGATAAGGCCTATATAGATGTTTTTCCAACAGATCGTCCAAGGCACAGAAAAGATTTGCTGCCTAGAAGCAGTCTCATAGTAAATGTCTTTGAAGTCGTTAGGTTTTAAGAATATATGCGCGAAGCGCAGAAAAAAATGCATTACACTCCAAAATAGCCTCTAAATCACCCCAATCACCACCATCTTTATATTTAAAAAAAAGTTACATAACTCCCCCCCCCCATATTTCAACATATATTTCAACCTATAGTTTACCCCCCCCCCCCCCCCGCCCCCACCATAAATAATGAACGGTCCCTAAGTGGATTTTGTTTTAGACCACATTAGACCACTTTGCTGAATCATCGTTGTGACGACCACTTCTACTTATGTGGGAACACGGCCTAAACAAGCTTGTAGCAAAGAATGTTGCATTTTGGGGACACATTATGCATGCGTGAAAAATTTTCATCTGTGAACTTTTGATCATCATAATTCCATGATTCCTGTGGTCAAATGAACCGACAGTGCCAATCTCAACCGACACGACGTCAAACTCTGGCGACGCCACTGTTGGCCAAACTTTTTTGACCGCCCCTACCAAAGTATTTCTGAACACCCCCTTAACAGGTTTGTTTGGTTTTATTCCTTTAGCATTCGCCTTTATTACCTAACGTACAAACATTTACAACAGTAAACAACGGGTGTTTCCGTAACCTGACATACTTTATCTGACACACTTTTATCTGACACACTTTTTTTAGGCGTTTGATGAACTCCTGAAATAAATGGCTATTCCATCAAATAAACTTACCCCCTCTGAAATTAAAGGCTGTACCATCAAATAAACTTACCCCCTGAAATGGCTATTCCATCAAAAACTTACCCCCTCTGAAATTAAAGGCGGTACCATCAAATAAACTTACCCCCTGAAATGGCTATTCCATCAAATAAACTTTTCCCCTCCTTAACTCACCACTCTGAAATAGAAGGCTGTTCAATCAAACAAACTTACCCCCTCTGAAATGACTATTCCATCAAATAAAGTTACTCCCTCTGAAATAAAAGGCCATTCCATCAAATAAACTCCCTCCCTCTGAAATGGCTATTCCATCAAATAAAAATACTCCCTTCGAAGTTTATTTGATGAAATAACCATTTTAGGGGGGTAAGTTTATTTGATGGAACAGCCTTTTATTTCAGAGGGCGTAAGTTTATTTGATGGAATAAAAAGTCTGTTCCATCAAATACTCCCTCTTAAATAAAAGGCTGGTCTACACTTACCCCCTCTTAAATAAAAGACTGTTACATCAAATAAACTTACTCCCTCTGAAATAAAGGAAGGGGTAAGTTTATTTGATGGAATAGCCATTTCAGAGGGGGTAAGTTTATTTCAGGAGTTCATCAAACGCCTAAAAAAACTGTGTCAGATAAAAGTGTGTCGGTGTGTCAGATAAAGTATGTCAGGTTACGGAAACACCCGTAAACAACAGAAAATACAAAAAGCCCACACAATTTATAAATTAATACATGTTATCAATACTATAACATCAGGATAAGAGAATCTGGATTATGTTTAAGGTAGCACACCTCTAAATAGTTCCAGGCGAAAACTTGCAACTCTTATTGCGCAATACTTCTTATCAATACGCGTGATTAAAATAGTGATTTCTCGGGAACTACAGTGATTCAGCAGACGAGGTTGGTATCAAATTAAAGCTAACAATATGAATTTTAATGATAGATCATTCACAAATAATATTAACTATTTTTTGTTAATAAATAGTAGTCCTACTTTCACGGTGCACGGCCGTAAGTCTTGCAAAAAATCAACTTGAAAAATGACCGTAGAGGGCTTAGATGCTCGATTGCTTAAAATCTAACGGTTATCCATGTATATTTTACAATTTTAATCATAAGCTTGCTAAAATAGCTAGAGTTTACTACCAAATTGAATGACTTTCTATGTGTAAATTTAAAAATAACCTTGCCAGAACATGGTTTAAATCTTCGGAAAATCTAATAGTACGTTGGCCTGCGTGTATAATGCGTCATAGTTTGGGGGCATAAATAGAAATTTATACATAGAAATTCTTTCAATTTGGTATTAAACTCTAGCTATTTTAGCAAGCTTTCGATTAAAATTGTAAAATATACATGGATAACCGTTAGATTTTAAGCAATCGAGCATCTAAGCGCATCGGACGTAATTCAAAAACTTGTCTTTTGCTAATGTCGGGTTTCTAGCATAGTCGTAGGCCTAACATTTTCCTAACTTTAAATCGTTAAAATCGATCTATCGTTATAAACATATTATAAGCATTGTCTTGGGCTTAAATTTGATACCAAAATCAATTCCTAAATCACAATGGTCATTGAGATATCATCTTTTGAAGCGTCGCGCATCGATCAAAATAAGGTGCAAAATGGTCGTCTAATTTCGACTTCCTATTATTTAGAGGTGTGCTACCTTAAGGCTTGGGACCCTGGTTTTGTCAATTATTTTTGATTTTTGGTGGTATAATTTCATGTAGGGCCCTTTCGAGGTATTATAGGCCTAATACATATATATCAAGATTACAATCAAGAAGGGATGAAACTGGAGCTGAACAAATAGCCTAAATGGTTAACTGGAAAGTAAATTACCAGTAATTATTAAATGAATAAATGACAATAATTCAATAGTAGGCCTAAATATTGGTGTAATTTTATTCTGATAATTAAATAATAAATGTTATAGACACATTTTAAACCATATCCATTGTTTAACACATTTAGGTTAGAATTTTCATTCATTTAAAAAATCATATAATATATAAATAGCAAATTGTTCACTACAGTTCAGAAAATTAAAGCCCTCCAAATATCGGACCAAAGATAATCATAATATTATTAAATCCCCGGGATTAAATCACAATTCTGTGATTAAAATATTCTACATTTCACCACTTGCATAGGCCTATGAAATCTGGCTATATCATGATATGATTTTTTAAACAAGTTTTAATTAACCACTCACGCGCCACTTAAGGGGGGACTTAAGGAAGTTTTTTTGGAATTTTGTGAGTGCTGTAACTATTGAACTATTAATCAAATGCATATAAAAGTATACATATTTGGATGGGATTTTGGTCAGAGAATCCATTTTTGGCATCAATTTTGACCAAAAATGTAGATTTTTGAGAAAATCACAAAAAAAACACTTTTTTGACCCAAAAAAATTGAACAAGGCTAACAAAAATAATTTTGAGTAAAAAAATTCCAAATTGCTAGATTATGATGTAATGACACTAACTTAGGGACGAATTTTTTTTTTTAATACCTAATCTAATATTTTTTGAAATTTTGACAAAAAAGCGCCAAAAAAGTGAAAAAAATGAAAAAACCACTTTTTTGGCGCTTTTTTGTCAAAATTTCAAAAAATATTAGATTAGGTATTAAAAAAAAAAAATCGTCCCTAAGTTAGTGTCATTACATCATAATCTAGCAATTTGGAATTTTTTTACTCAAAATTATTTTTGTTAGCCTTGTTCAATTTTTTTGTGATTTTCTCAAAAATCAACATTTTTGGTCAAAATTGATGCCAAAAATGGATTCTCTGACCAAAATCCCTTCCAAAAATGTATACTTTTATATACATTTGATTAATAGTTCAATAGTTACAGCACTCACAAAATTCCAAAAAAACTTCCTTAAGTCCCCCCTTAAAGGCATATTATGTGATCTTTTCCAGAGAGCGCCCTCTATTCATGATTTTTTTTAGAAAGTAGATTTTCTTGCAGATTTACATTTCCGATCATAATGCACTTATCAATTGCAGTCCCGGCCCCGGGGAACCCGGGGCATGGCGGGGACTATGCGGGGACCGTACGCCAACGTACAAAAAACATGGCCCGGCTATGCGGGGACGTATACCCGGGGCGTACAAAACGTGCCCCCGCTAGCCGGGGCGTGTAGCCGGGGCATAGCGGGGACGTACATTACTGAAAAAATAGGCCGGGCATTGTAGCGGGGGCGTACGCTAGGGTACGCAAACGTACACCCCGGGGCATAGCCGGGCGTACACATACATAGCGGGGACGTACGCTAAGGTACAAAAAATGTACACCCCGGGGTATAGCCGGGGTGTAAAAACCGTGTACGCACACATAGCGGGGATGTACGCTAAGGTACATATCATCCACACCGGTGCATAGAGATATAAAATACAGACATGCACTATATTAAACTTTAAAATTAGTCACCTCGATTGATCAATGCCTGGATTTTCACTACCATGACTACGGTAAACTTAGTACAATTTGACCATATAGTGCTTTTGCCTGGAATAATGTACACGGTGGGCCCGGACAGATAGACAACACCTACCTACTTGCAGGCCCGTAAGTCAGGGAGGGGGAGCCCCCACCCTCAATTCCCCCTCCCAAGTCCCCAAGAAGGTCCAAAATACCCTCCCAAGTCAATTAGCTAGATCAATCATCATGTTTTCGGTTCATTTTTAAAACTTAAATAGGCCTACTGTTTGTTCATAATAAATAAATTGGATCAAAACTTTCCAATGTTGCCATTGGGTACGCATGATCTATCAAAAATAAAGCTACACAATATGACATCCATAAAGTGATTTTTTGACTCGATTCATTTCTGGTTGACAACAAACTGAGATAGATCATGCCAACATTATTGTAGTTTTAGTTTTAGGCCTCTGGTAAGTTTTGTTCTGGAGCACTGTATATTTAAAACTATTCACAAAACCATAGAAGTCAACGGTAAATCATGAAACCGTGTAACATGATAACGATTCGCTAATATTGGCCCGGCTGTCTGAGGCCGGGCGTAGCCGGGGCGTACACTATGCCCCGGCTATGGGGCCGGGACCGTACGCCGCCGTACACTTTGTCCCGGCTATGGGGGGCCGGGACCGTACGCCGGCGTACACTTTGTCCCGGCCATGGGGGGCCGGGACTGTAGCGGGGGCGTACAAAAAGTGGTGCCCCGCCCTGCGGGGACCGTACACGACTGTAGCCGGGACGTCACATCGGCAATTTGTACGTCCCGGCCCTAATCCCCGCTATCCCCGGGTCCCCCGGGGCCGGGGCTGCAATTGATAAGTGCATAAATCATACATACATTCCAAGTTACAGAGCGATACGATTCCTAATTACCTCAAAATCATGGTTTTAGAGTGAATTTAGAGTGAAAAATATAAACTGTCGGAATCCCGACAGTTTATTTTCACTCTAAAACCATGATTTTGAAGTAATTAAGAATCGTATCGCCCTGTAACTTGGAATGTATGCATGATTTATGATCAGAAATGTAAATCTGCAAGAAAATCTGCTTTCAATTTTTTTTTCGATGTTGAGGGCGTTCCCTGGAAAGATCACATAATATACCTTTAAGATGCCTTGATGCGCCGTGGCGCGCGCGCCACCATTTGAGAATGCCTGTCAGACCTAGTCAATACAAATATTGTGCTCAGTGGCTATTGGCACTGCTATTGGCCAGTGTGTGCATGATGTCATCGGGGTATCATGTTGCATTGTGGTCTAGTGCCGGATTCTCGGTACCCATTTGTCCAAAACTGGAGGGCCACTCTTTTGACTCGGCTAGGATGGCTGACTCAGTGTTTCTATATTCTATCTTAGTATAGTATTTCCCTGGATAGTGATAGTGGCCCTACGAGGAGGGCTAGTAGGGTTGGGGTACCGCGCCATTTTGCGATATTTTGCGAAAACGATCGTGGTTATCACGTGATACGTATCGTTGAAAAATAATTTACACTGTTTTAACGAAATGCACTGTGGGATTGTGTTACCAGCCTAAAATCAAAGAGGTCGCAAACCCGGTCGCAAACTTGCTTTTAATTGAGCCTAGCTATAACAAGCTAAAGTGACATCTCTGAATGTATAAACAAAGTGTGCAAAGGAGAAATTGTTGGGCACACTGGTAAAATGGTTTTACAACAACAAGTTTTGCTAGGCATTAATCAAACTGAACTCATGAGTTAAATCACTTATTTATCGAGCAATAATATAATTGTTTACGCATTTTAATTGTTTTGATACAAAGTTAAATAAATCAAGGATACATTTATGATAGATAAATAAATAAAATGAAAACTATAAACGCATGGGCGACCTTTATAATTGATAAAAATTGACATAACAATGATGTTACATTAATCCACCATCAAGTTTAAAAAATAGAAAAATAAAAGGATAACAAGGAATATTCGAAAATCGAACCCGTGATTTCCGATTGCCAACGACATGGCCAACCTATGCACGCCACAGAGATCCACGACTATATAGTGATAGTTTTATTATTTAACCATATCGATTTATTTATGACGAACGGATTTTAATTGTGCCATTTTTGCCAAATGTGTGTGTTTCTCTCGCACAAAATGTGTTTGTAATGTGATTATACTCCTTATTTTTAAAAGAACGGTAATTTTTTTGGACATTTTCGAGAGAAAAAAATGGCGTAATTTATACGGTAATGTGGGCAATCATACAGATGATGCCGGCAGGCTAAGCAAATAAAACAAAAGTGCTCCTAATGGGGCCCGAACCCACAACCTTTCGCTCTCAAGACGACGTTCTATCCACTACACTAACCGTGCTGATTCAAGAAAGTACTTGCAAATAATTTATTTATATCATGGGTCATGGGTTAATGCACTGTGTTAAATTCTCATTCCCACGCTTCCCGGCCGCCACTCTGTTCAAAGGCACAAAAAAGTTGACTTTTTTATGCTTTTTTTGCAATTCTGAGGTGTGCAGTTCGATTTTCGTTCTCGAATTGTTTAGAAAACCATCCATTTTAGAACATCTGAAATTTAAAATGAACTGCACACCTGGGAAAGTATGATGCCAAGGGCATATTTTTTGCACGTAAATCCAATACAAGAGTTCTGAAAATCGACAAAAATATGACGTCATAACCATTGCTTCGGGACAAAATGGCGCGGTACACCCCCCCCCCCCCCCCCCCCCCCCCCCCCTAGCAACCCAGTCGCCTCAATAGTTTGGAGTAAAATATTGACCAATTGTTAGGTGGCGCTGTTTGTGTCGTCTGCTTTAGGTATAGACTTATTGAAGTTTACACGGAATTAATGGACAAATTCCCAAAAAAATCGTGCGGTTTTGAAAGTTATGATAAAACGTACGTGCTAGGCGGTTTTTACAAGCCTGAAATATATGATACTTCACCTTTCATTGTTTATTCTATGTATTTGAATTCATTTTCTCACTTTACACCATACCGTCATTGTTTGTGTCCTACGGACTTGATGCAAGTCTCTATATTTCTTTCATTCCTGTGGTAATCATAAAATGGCGCTTTTGCCTTATTTGATTTAGTGCAAACGGGACCTGTTTTCTATATACATACGTGTAGTATAGGACTTTCCTATCCCAAAATTTAATAGTATCCCTGCTCATACCTCATACTTTGCTATAAGTCAGTCTTATATGAAGTATTACACAATTGTATCTTAAAATCTCGGCTACAAATTCATAGAAAATTAATCCGAATAATTTCTGGAGATGCCGTGAAAACCAAACATTCATTTAGTGTGACGAAAACGGATGAAAAACATCAAAATATCTCCTAAATTTGGGCCCGGTCAATACGCATCTATCGGTCAATTATTGCCGTTCTAAATTACAGTTAACAGACTATAATCAATAAAAGTGACTGATTCCTTAGAAAATATGCCCTCTGATTAGCCACAACCATATCAGGACAACCATTAAGTTTAACTATCGCCTTACACACAGAAAAATGTTTACATAATTATGTTAAAAATAGAACTCCATAAATATTATGTAAACCTTTCACACAGTATATGTGTACAAATTACACAAGTTATGTAAACATAACTTGTGTATTTTGTGCACAATTTAGTTGTGTACACAATACACAAGTTTTATTTACATAACTTGTGTATTTTGTACACAAATACTGTGTGAAAGGTTTACATAATAATTATGGAGTTCTATTTTTAACATAATTATGTAAACATTTTTCTGTGTGTAGAAAAACATGTAAAAGTCATATATGCTTTTCATAAGAACTAAGAGATCTGAGGATTTCAAGTCTCTTGAAGAGATGATTTTCTAACATTGACTATATACATTTTTGACTATTCTAACAGTTGAACATGAAGAAAACTTGTAAAGTAATCATTATGTTACAACATGCGTGGTATCACTGTGACTTGACTTACAACAACGAAATGTTGAATGATTAGCAGTATTCTAGTATGTTAACGGCATAGCAATACATTCGAGTTGTTATTATACTATTTTCACGACAACTAACAAGAGTTAATATTACTTACAATCTTAATTGTATGTGATAATACCGTTACATATTCGTATATCATCCATATTTTCCATTTTCAGTATCTAAATTGTGCTTTTATAATATAATCATACAATATACGGAGAAGAAAAAAGGGAAAACCCCTATAGGTATTTGTAGGGTAGTTGAAGTGTCCGTTTCCGTTGTCCACAATCTCTCTCTCTCTCTCTCTCTCTCGATAGCTTTGACTTCATCATAACATAAGTGAAACAGATATCAATTATCATTTACTATAAATGTGTAGGTATGATCCAGACCTATAATTATGAGAAATGTCATGAGGCTGACATTCGTATTAGCGATGTTCTGAGACAGGAGGTAGAACTTATTGAATGAACCTCGTACAAGTCACGGAATCGAGCTAAATACATATTGCGCTTTATTCCGTCTTAATTGTGCAAAAAAACACAATTTGGTCAATTGTGATATTTATACCGGAGGAGACTGGGTTGCCACTAGGAGAGGGCGTACTTCCGTGTGAGTAAAACCAGGGAAATGCAAATAATGTGCAGTCTGGTGTTCACACTTCACCATATTTCTTAAACATTCAAAGGCTTATTCAGTGTTATTACGTCCAATTTTCGGTACAAATAAAACACATTTACAATGTTTACCAATATCTTTCTCTATTATTATTTAAATCGATTAAATTAATTATATAAATTTTTGCATACGGTTTAATTTTTGCACACCGTTTCAATTGTTGCACACGGTTTAATTGTTGCACATGGTTCAATTGTAATACCGGTATATGGTTCACTGTTTCAGGAAGTCATCAAAACGTGCAAGCTCGCTTCTGTGAAGTTGGAAGAGAAAAAGATCCAAATAACGGGAATATTTGGCGTTGGGTCCTACCTCATCCGGATCCATGCGGTTGTACTAATGTTCGATTTGGCAACTCGGGTTGTTGGGGCAGACAAGGAGTGCCTCCACAAAGATCACATGAGCCGATCTATGTTGATAGACCTTTACTTTCCGGAAATATTGAGAAGATCAGGCAACATTATGGATTGATGCAATGCCAAGGTAATATTTATATATATATTGTTACAGAGTGTGAGAAATTAGCAGTTATGTCTATTTTCTTTTGCACCAAATAATTCCTTTTTGACCTTTGACCCGGAAATTATCATTGTGTTTGTCTCATGAAATCACACAAGATAAAGCAAGTCGGACAATGTCCGAAGCATGTCTTTGATTTTGAACAAACATTTATATTGTCCATTTACCCATAACGACCCGTTCTCGACGATTTATTCCGTTTAGTCCATTTTGACCCGTATGTTTTTATAATATGACGTTGTTTCCTCTTGTGATATCCCTGTTTAATTCTGATTTACCCACACCGAAATATAAACCCCTCAATTAATTTTTAGATGTGATCTGTCCAGGCGATCAGACAGTGATCGTTGACCCGGGAAAGTCTACAGAAATGGCGGTGTGGACGGCGCCCTCTATAGTTGATGATTCAACAGAGTTGTCCATCGACGTGTGTAATCCTGAATCAGGGTCATACTTTGGCATAGGACTCAATACAGTTATATGTGAAGCTACGAATAACCATGGCTTTCAACGCAAGTGTCACTTTGACGTGAAAGTTATTGGTATGTACAATTCTATTCTGACAGTCTGATCCGTTAACGTTACATGATCCGGAAGCTGGTTTCCGGCGCATAAAACGTAAGCATGAGCAAACCATGTAAAATTCGGCAACTTATAATTGGACACTGAACATAGGCTAAAATGACGCAAAGAAAACCCGGGTTCGACCGACACATTATTTTTTTCAATTAGAGGGAATGTCTTGCACAAAATATTAACACCGACTCCCCAGATTTTGGTGATATTTTGATGTCATTTTGAAGGCAAAACCCGACCGCATTAAGCTACGCTTAGCAGCGCTATAAATTCATGTAAATTGGTGCCCTAAAAACCGGCACCAAATTTAAATATTCGCCTTCCATCAAAGCTGGTTGCTATATGACATAATTGTCATATGCAACCAACCGGCTGCAACATAATGGAAACTCACCCATGCAGTTAGCAAGTAGTACCGGTCGTACACGCCCCGAATTTAAATATGATTGCCTGGTTGTACACGCCCAATGGGCAATCCTCTCGTAGTAATTGATAACAATAGGTTTACCAGACCGACTTAATAGCGCTCCTAAGCGGGCAACTAATGTCATGCTGACCCAACCTGAGAGATCCATCGTCCCATAGAACAGAGTACTTTCGGTTTAAACTGCATCTTATTTGATAATTATTCTCTGAGAAAAAAATGTAATTGATGTATGTAAATAAATCTATTTTAAAAATACTCTTACAGTTTTTATTCAATTCATATGATATTAAAATTGAACTGCTTATTTATTTTAGACCCTCAAAATCGAGACAAATGAAAGACATCCCAATTCTAAAAAGTGATTACATTGTAGGATGCATTTATGGACAATTCTTTCCTGATAATATGTTGCAGAACCAGAAAATATTTGTTATACGTTGGTCTGATCGGATAAATTAAATGTTCAATTTGAAATAATGTGTCATCGCCTAAACACCCTCTAAAGAAATGAGAGAAATTAACAGAACACTGTAACCCACCCCCCCCCCCCCCCCACTTTTCCCCCTCCCCCAGAAAAAAATCAATTTAATAAAAAATTGACAAAATCTGACAATTTTAGCATAAGACGGCAATTTTCTTACCAAATGAAGTTAAACTATACCAAATTTGACAATTTTAGCATAAAACAGCTACATTTTGCGGGCAAGCGCGCATTTTTGGACCAAATTTTTAAAAAAATGCGCGTTTCGCGCGCACCATCTTTTCTTCATGCCCCTTTTGCCCCCCCCCCCCCCCCCCCCCCACCACACTAAAAAAAATGATAATGCTTGCGCCGCCACTGGTAAGCTGATGATCTGTGTTTGAATAGCTAAAATTGTATGACTATTGTAGTTTCCCGTATAGTTTACGTTACGAATGTGCTTCTTTTAGACGTCCCAACATGCAGCCTTGTTCGACCATCATTTTCCCACCGACGAAGTGTTTCGTATAATCCGATTTAAATCATAATACATATTAAGTTAATATACATATTAAGTGTTTATTTTTTTTCTCATTAGTCTTAGGCTGTTTTAGTTATTCATTTGACCATGATTCATTGCAGACAAAGAACAGCCCAACATACTATCATGTCCGACCAATCTTGACCAAAGAACAGACCTTGGAGAGACAACAGCGTTGGTAGTATGGGGAGCACCGGTAGCCAAAGATAATACTGAAGAAGTCAATGTAGTGTGTGATCCTTCGTCAGGGTCAGCCTTTAACGTTGGAGAAACAAAAGTCGTATGCGAGGCCGTAGCCAGCAGTGGGAATGCGGAAACGTGTAGTTTTAGTGTCAAAATTACCGGTAAGTACAGTATGGCGATGCCGGCTAAGTAAAACTGACTCTAAACGGCTTCCACAACGCTCGATCTCTTTCACGCTCTCACACATATGCGTATAATAGTGTTCATAACACAATGCGCTGGCTCTCCACAATCATTGCGGTATTGAAACACGTAAGTAGGAGCCAATATGACACGCAAAGTGATAGCAAACGCTGACACGGTCGAACTTTGTGGAGTTTGTTTTCATCCTCCATCGTACACATACTCATGAAAAATTGACTGAGATCAAGCCAATGTTGCCTTGTATGAACTTAAAAGACCCACTAACCAATTTCCATGAATGTTTGTATAAACTGAATGGTGGAACATTGACGTCGTGCTCAAATTCCAGAGTATTAGTCACGTTTACTGTATATCTCTGTATAAACGGCATTAATTTTCATGAGAGTTCGTAGGTTGAGTGATGCAATACATCACTCTGGCTTCGTCTCAAAAGTGAAGTCACTTTTACTGTGGAGTGCAACGTTTTTACTGTGCGGTTCCGCCTAATTAATGTGGTTGTTATTTTATTACCTGATAATATATTACGCAATAACCCTCCTCTTGTCACTCTTATATATATGGGGTACTCGTTTACAGGGCTGATAGGCTCTTTGTCATCTTCGTTTTCCATAGACCCCATATTGTTTTGAAAATATCAACTAAAACCAAATTGACAGGCTCCTTATTTATAAAGAACAGGTTTCAGAACTTGCCCTAAAATCTCTACGTTTTGTACAATTTTGAAACCCAACGTTTGCATAAATGTCACTCAAAAATCTCTCTTTAACATGTTTATGATGATGATGATGATGATGATGATGATGATGATGATGATGATGATGATGATGATGATGATGATGATGATGATGATGATGATGATGATGATGATGATGATGATGATGATGATGATGATGATGATGATGATGATGATGATGATGATGATGATGATGATGATGATGATGATGATGATGATGATGATGATGATGATGATGATGATGATGATGATGATGATGATGATGATGATGATGATGATGATGATGACGATGACGACGATGGTGACGCGCATTAATGACTATTATAATATTTTCCCCATTCTATAATATATTATTTGTGTTAAATTGTCTTTAGATTGCAATTCTTCCGACACATGTCAGAATGGTGGAATAAGTCAGGGCAATGTTGGTCCAACTACATGTACTTGTTTAACAGGATATAAGGGAGACAAATGTGAAACAAGTAAGTGGAAAAAGATTTGTATTATAAATATGCAGAGCATTCTTATTCCAACGGAGGTTCGGCGTTCTGTACAGAGCGCTTGGGTGCTGAAGCCTTGCCTTTGAGGCTTTCCATGGTGTCTTATGCCATTCAACATATGTTGTTCACTTGTCAAACCCCGGAAACAGACTGAGCAGGCAGGAGGCTCTCTTTATAGGGTGATTTCACGGGGGTCATTGGTTCAAATAATCCTTTAGAAGAAGACATGCATGGATGGAGTCCAATCACTTGGATTAATACGTTAAACAGGTATTTGGTATTGTACTTGGGAATGATTTGAATCTATGGCCTTCGTGAAATCGTTCTTCATACTCTCCGCGCACACGCAGAGAACGTTGTGCAAGCGTATTGAGAACATAATAGTAATACAGATAGCGATTTGGATGCACTTAGAACGTTTACAGCGTAGTGGAAGCGCAGTGAGAGCCCGGGAGACTTTAAGGTAGAAACACTTGTAATAAGAGCGCCGTGAAAATGTGATAAGCGGGATATGAGCATACTAAGAGCTACCATGTTTCCGCGCTCCGTGCACTGGCGCTCAAGGGCGACCATGGGACCCTCTCACGTCCATTCTAGTTCCCACTGCGTCACCGATGGGTTATTGGACACCTTGATGCGTTTGGCTTGGGGTTTTGATAATTTGTCAGCGTAATACAAGCGCCAGCCTGATCGCAGCAGAATGCGACACGGTTTTAGTTACCTTGATTTAAAAATTGACAATTTGGGACAGTTTTCCGCGCTCTCATAGTGTGTTATTCATATTTTGAAATTTTGTCAGGGCAGTACAATCGCTGGTCTGATCGCGGTAGGTTAGGGTGACAGGGCGTTAATACTTAGGCACATATTAACTACCGTCTTAAACCGTCTACTTTAATTCGTCGTCTATCATGTAAAAACATGTCAGCACTATAATTATCATCACTCATCACATAACTTGCTTCAACCAACTTTCAATCTAGCGCGATTATTCAACTGTTTTTCCATAAATCATTACACTTCAAGGTTCCTATACGTACCTTAGCCTGAGTGAAAGATCTCTATGTTGTGTCATATAAAAATTCTAGCCGGATTATTGCGCAATGCCTGAAGCCTGCCAAATTTCAACAGGTGGACCGTTTGATACCTGACCCAAGTAATCAAGTCATTCATGCAAGCTCACTGTGGTCAATAAAGTCAGTATTCAGGATGTGTTTTTCCTCAGTGTGCAGTGTGTTTGTTACAACTTTTCAGAATTTGGTATTATCAAACTGTTTTGCGTATATTTACAAAACTTTGAGGTGAAAACAAATTTCATAATCTATTGATTGTATGAAAATTCATAAACTTGTTTTATTTGGAATCACTGAGTGTATTGTTTCCAACAACATCGCAGCAATGCTACGTCATTACACCTAGTGTTCAATTGAAAGGTCGTTAAGAGCCAAATTTGATAATATAAAGTAACAATGGTTCGTCTGTAAATGTTAGTACTTACAGTTAAGCCCACAATTATTCATACCCCTTGAAAAATATGTGTTTTTTGCGTTTTTCTCATATCTATACCAGCTGGAGTGGTGGAACTTTTGCTTTACACTAAAGACAATTAGTTTGCAAGTACAAATCAATATATTTGGGCTCAACATTTTTTGCATAACAATAGAATTGAACAAGAATTGTGTTTTTATGCCTGTCCAAAATTATTCATACCCCATACCAAGTCTCAGGATTGAGGCCACATTTTGTGATAATACACATGTTTTTGACATTCCAAACATTCTTTATATTGTGTAATAGGCTTTTATATTGTTATGCAATTATTCCATACAATGTGGATGCATTACAAATGTGTCCTATTGAATGTACAGTGAGGGATATTATAGGACAACACTCTAGCTCTTTAACAGCATGGCGAAGGGGATCAAATAACTCAGTGAGGACCTTTTTTGTGCATTGTGAATGCTCACAAAGAGGGTAAAGGCTACAAAGCTATTTCGAAGCAATTTCAAATGCCAAATTCCACCATAAAAAGCATATTAGGAAGAACAAGACAGTTCAAATCAGTTCAAATCAGTTAAAACCCCTGAAGAACACGGTCGGAAGCCAACAGTGTCCCCTTGTTTGACAAGAAAAGTATGGTGAAAGGCCAACAACAATCCACATATCACCGTCAATGCTCTCCTGAACAACCTTTGGTGAGTCTTGGACCAAGATATTAAGGCAGACACTCCAGCAGACATAGTACACAAGAGTTCTCCACGGACTCCGACCAAGAAAGACTCTACTCCTGAAAAGAGACAATGAGAAACTCATCTAGCATTTGCAAGAGCACTTCTGGACAAAGATCCAAGTTTTTGGTCTTCAGTGTTGGGGTTGCTTAAGATGCAAGACAAGTTTCTCTGTGTCTCCTTTAAGGAGTAGAGTCTTTCTTGGTCGGCCTCCATGGAGACCTCTCATGTGCCATATATGCTGGAGTGTCTGCCATGATATCTTGGTCCATTAATTGCCAGGGTTGTTCAGGAGAGCATTGTTGGTGATCTGTGGATTGTTGTTGGCCTTTCGCAATACTTTTCTTGCCAAACAAGGGGACACCGCTAGCTTCCGACTGCATCTTTCAATGTTTTTTAGTGAGTTGAACGTCTTGTTCTTCCTAATTATGCTTTGTGTGGTGGATTCTTGCACTTCGAATTGTTTCGAAATAGCTCTGTAGCCTTTCCCCTCTTTGTGAGCATTCACAATATGCACAAAAAAGTTATTTGATCTTCTTCGCCATGCTGTCAAAGAGCTAGAGTGTTGTTCTATAATATCCCTCACTGTACATTCAATAGGACACATTTGTAATGCATCCACATTGTATGCACACATCATGGGATAATTACATAACAATATAAAAGCCTATCACACAATATAAAGAATGTTTGGAATGTCAAAAACATGTGTATTATCATAAAAAGTGGCCTCAATCCTTAGACTTGGTATGGGGTATGAATAATTTTGGACAGGCATAAAAACACAATTCTTGTTCAATTATATTGTTATGCAAAAAATGTTGAGCCCAAAGATATTGATTTGAACTTGCAAACTAATTGTCTTTAGTGTAAAGCGAAAGTTCCACCACTCCAGCTGGTATAGATATGAGAAAAACGCAAAAAACTCATATTTTCCAAGGGGTATGAATAATTGTGGGCTTAACTGTATATAGCGATTTTTCAAATTATATAAGTGTGTACATCTTATATATATGCGCTGTCACTATAGAATACATCAGAATCAGTACACCTCGCCCAGGTGGTGGCATATCATACACATACTGATACGTACGTACATTCATATCAGACACTTATATTGTGATTATCCCCCAAACAGCTCCCCCGTTTTAACAACTGGGTGGAGAAATGCAAGTATCTTGCCCAAGGACACAAGGCGTTGGCCGCAGTAGGACTCGAACGCACAACCTTTCGATTATGAGCGCGGTTCTCATTCCACTAGACCACATGTGCCCACGTAAAATGTATTGTTTTCAATTTTGACCTCAGGTGAGGAGAGCGTTTTTATGACAGTGATGGTACAATACCTACGGGCAGACATCAATCCTAAATATCAATGTTATAGGTCACCAGGTGAGAATACTCAACGAACATACGGACGCTATGCCAACACACGTGATGATACTTCGCACTATCTTAAACCCGCTGTAAAGGCTCATGGAAGTCAACCGGCAGCGGACATTGTCACTCAGTCAACAGAATACGATAACGGATTTGGGATATTCTACTGCAACGGTAACCAAACCAATAAGACTTCTACTATCATAACACCAATCTCACTCAGAAGCGATGGTAAGTGTGAGGATGTTAGGTACTAATCTATCTATCGATCTATATATATATATATATATGCAGCGATGGAAATACCCACATGACTTTCCACCCGGGGTAGACCGACCCGGGGTTGATCAACCCTAAGTCGACCAACCCTGGGTGGACTACAATAGCGCCCTCACGGAATAAACCATAATACTGTTTAAAAAACACCTTGGAAACTATATTCATTCTAAATTATATGTTAAAAAACTCAGGGGGTTGGCGGTCGGGGAGGTATAAAACAAGGACTGATCATTCTAAAACAACCCCGGGACTGTCCAGCCCCGGGACTGTCCACTCAGGGACTGTTTCTAACCCTAACCCTAAACCTAACCCTAACCCTAACCCTAACCCTAGTCCACCCAGGGTTGGTCGACTTAGGGTTGGTCTACCCCGGGTCGCTCTACCCCGGGTGGAAAGTCATGTGTGTATTTCCATTGCTGCACATATATATATATATATATATATATATATATATATATATATATGCAGCGATGGAAATACCCAAATGACTTTCCACCCGGGGTAGACAGTCCCGGTGATGATCAACCCTGGGTGAACTAAAATAGAGCGCCCTCACGGAATAAACCGCATAATACTGTTTAAAAAACAACTTGGAAACTGTATTCATTCTAAATTATATGTTAAAACATTCAGGGGGTTGGTGGTCGGGGAGGTAAAAACAAGGATGGATGGAGAGATAAAAACAAGGATGGATCATTCTAAAGCAAACCCCGGGACTGTCCGGATCATTCTAAAACAGAGAAAGTGGTTGACTATTAATTATGCATGACTAATAATATTAATAAAAATACAAAAGATTTAAACCATTTTTAATAAATTGAATTTAAGAGAAAAAAATGTATTTTGGTCCTCGCCATGCATGAAGTATTAAAAGGGACACAATGTCATGTTGAATTTTTTTAATTTTAATTAATTTACTTCAGAATTCAAGATGAACATTAAAATTGCCATTACTATTGTTTATGCTTTAAAAAAAAACAGCAAAACTTGATTAAAACAATGTTTTAAATATGTTGGAATACCATCCCTAACCATGTAAAATGCTGTTTGCGGCTCTACCAGCATTTTTGAATCGACGTTTTGTTGTACAAAGAGGGCGGATTTTTCTTAATCCTTATAGGTATAAGTTCATACATGTAAAATATACAAATCCCAGTTTGTATCATACATTTTTGTAATTGAGGGCGCTGCCTCCACCACATCTCTTAATGCCCCTTTAATGGAATATAGCACATGATTGATGATTGATGTAAGCCTGGAACCTAACGTACAGTTAAATTGTGTTTCAGCCAAAATTCTCCCAAGAGAATTCTTGACAAAAACTGTCAACAAAGGGGACGTCGGTGTCACTCTTGTCGTCCAGCGTGCCAATGGCGATATGACGGATGAAAACATGATAAGGTGGTTGTTTAATGGCAACGCGACTGATAGCGCTCCTTCCTTTACATACACCATATATGGTCCGGTAACAGCGGACAATGAGGGCGTATACGAAGCTTACTATGATGGTCAGAGAGAGGAGCAAAAACACACAATCATGCGATTGATTGTAAGAGGTGGGTTCGATTCATCACAGTCAGCCAGCAGGTCACGCTCTGTGCACTGCAAGGTCATTTTTTCTTTTCACCGGGATGTTGCTGGTTCATGCAATCTCCGAAGAATTCCGAAATTTTCCGAATAGAAAAGCTTACTTCAGATCGTTTTCTCATAAAACGTATGCAGGACGATTGGGTTTTTTTCACAGTTGTTCGATATATTATTTTCTGCAACCCCTCACATATTGTTACTTTTTGACTATATAAATTGTATAATTGTTATATTAAAAATCGTGGTGAAATGTTCATTATTGTGTGATATGTGATTAAAAGCCCTGGACGTGCCCGTTACAACGTTTTGATAACTGTTTGCCAACATAGACTGTAATATAAAACATTGATCGTTCATATAGTAAACAAATTAGAAGTGTTTATTTAACATGAGAATGTGCTTCAAATATTCCCATAAAATATACAGTTTTTGTGGAAAGATCGGAATTTGTCTGTACTTCCACATGCTCTCTGTATAGACATAATGTAGCGCGTGTTAGGGATATCCGTTTGAAATACACGCGCCCTGCACGCACGGCTGGATTAAACTTTACCTCGACGGGACAGTAGGTACATCGATTGGTAACGCGGCTTTCTACACATAGAATGACAGAACATGCGAAATGTTGCCAAACTAAAATCCTCAGTTCATCTTATTTTGCTTGACCTGACCGTTTAGAGCAATAACACTTGCAATTCTTACATTTTATGGCAACGAAGACTCCACTCTATATGTTGCTGAATTATCAGAAGAGTTGCGACCATATTTAACGAGATATGGCAAGTTTGTGGAGACACTTTTCAATGTAAAAATTGCATAACATTGGCGATACAGTTTTCAATGTTTTAGTTCCTTTACATCATTGCAAACGATCAAATCACCTGTATTAATTAATATTGAAGCGTTGGCTTCTATAATATTGAGTTCATAGTGCAGTTTCTGTCTGAAATGTTACAAAATAGCACATTTGAAGCACTTCCCAATTTCATCCTTGCACAATCGTCCGTTTGGTGATCGAGGTCACTCGCGCTGGCTGAAAAAGAAAATAGCAACCATTTGCGTGACATGCTAGCTGACTGATCAGTGTAGCTACTTATAATTCCCGATAACTGTAGGACTTACTTTTTTCAATTTAAAAAAACCTATATATTACAAGATGTAGAATCCATGAGGGGTCCTATTTCAACCCGTTTAGCTCAGAAACAGCCAAATTCGAAGGATTCTAGATTTGATATCATATTGACCAAATAACATAAAACAGTGTAACCATAATCTAATCATTAAACAGTGGTTATTAGATTACATTACGATTTTAGTGGTAGTCAGTGATACACTCACGCCCACAATTTTGATTAATTTTCAGATTTTTGAATTTTTGCAAACTATATTATATAAAACCTTAGAATGATAAGGAACCCCCAACTGGCTCCCTTTGTGCAACAAACTATCGGCAAAATATTGTTTCATGTCCACATGGAAGTATTTCAACCGTCACTTCCATCTATAAAATTATTTTGAGGGTTTGAATTAAATCACTCACTCAATTTATGATGTTCAGTACGTAGTGTTATCATTTGAACCGTTGGGGGCGCTATCTAGCCAAATGAGGCAAACAATGTAATGTATTGTAAGCTCTTAAAAGCCGCGTTTTTCTACTGATAGTTTTTTGTCACATGCAAAGTATTTGATTGAACATGTTTCATGTTTACCCTTTAGTTTTAAAGCAAAATTAAAACTTTTCCACCGCCCAAACATCCTGAATACCCCTTTAAAATATTCCATAATTGCTAGTCTAATCACTTTTCCATCAATATAAAAACGCATGTTATAACTTCATGTTAATCAGATTCATTTCTGATCCTTAATGTCGATACTAGAATGTCAAGCCGGCAGATGGGGACCGCCTTGTTGCTTCAGCATATGTGACAAATGCTATAATGGAGGAGTGTGCGATGACCTGACAGGAAAGTGCATTTGTCCTCCTGGGTTTATGGGAGATAATTGTCTTACTGGTAAGTTTGTTAAGGGGGCGTGGACCCTCAGCATAGCCTCCGTAAAACTGCTGTAACTCCTTCATTATTCATTTAATCTATATAAAGTATACATTTTCTTGAAGGAAAGGGTTCAATGAATCCAATCATGAACATGAAATTGACCGTTTTGGAAAAAATGATAAAAAACACGTTTTAGGTTCGGTCAAGATAACTCAAAATATATTTTGTCAGATTTTGTCATACTAGTTTTATTATAATCCTAATAAAATTCCCTAGGAGGCGTATTTTATTTTTTAATATCTTATTTATTTTTTGAATTATAGACAAAAAAGTGCCAACAAATTTATTTTTTTACCAAAAATGTGATTTTCACGATTTTAGAGGTAAAACATTGATTTTTTACCTCCAAAATCGTGAAAATCACATTTATATCATTTTTGGCCAAAAATAATGGTGTAGGACCATAAGAAAGAAAATGACATTTACTCATCGCGGCGCTATTCGTGGCTATTTTATAGTGCTTTATATGTTTTTGAGTCTATAGTGTAAAATCGATTTATGTTTGTTTTACAGGGGGGTCGACATTACTATTTAATACGATGAATGGTGGGGCAAATTAAAAGTTGTAACTTTAAGAATAGTTATTTCTCACTTAGGTAATGACTAACTTGTATGATAAGCACTGAAAGAAAGAAAAACATATATAATTTCAGCTTGTGGCGGTAACAAATTCGGCAAAAACTGTGAGTTTCATTGTACATCTCGAAATGAAGCGGCTGCTTGCCAGAGACAGAAGTTTGCTCAGTGCCTGCCTGATCCTTACGGCTGCTCCTGCAACACAGCATTTTACGGTATAGATTGCAATAGTAAGTAATACCGCCCCCCCCCCCCCCCCCCCACCCCACCCCCCCCCCCCCCCGATCTCATCCAACCCAAAGTTTGTAATACATATTCAGGATGTTACCCAAATTAATTTGGTATGCTAAGGGAGCGATCACTATTTACGCCAGGGGGTTGGGGTGGGGGGGCGGAGGATATATATTTTTCGCGTCCCCCCTTCATGTTTAAAAAAATCGTGTCCCCTCTGATTTCCTCCGCCCCCCCTGGCGTAAATAGTAATCGCTCCCTAAAGGTTATTCAAGATGGCGTCCAATTTCATAAAATAACATCAACCAAAATGCATGATGAAAATATAGTTTTAACAATGTGGTGTATGTATCAGACCACCACCATTAGTTTAGCTTTGTTAACATACTTTAAATCCAAGATGGCTGCCGTAAATGTAAAAATAACCTATAACAGTGTGGAGTATATTGCATCACATTTGTTAAATAATTGTATTCAGAATGCTGAATCTTTGCCTTCAAAATGCCTAAAACCCATGACCTTCCAGGGGGCGAAAAGGCGGCCCCCTGGATCCCACCCGCTGGTCGTTCCACTCGCTATAATAGATGTATACGACCAAACTCTTTGACAATTTTGATTAATTATCACATTCCAAAATTGCCGCCAGATGGTTATGTTAAATGACCTAAAACAGTTGGTTGTATTATAAATGACCAGGTCATTTGTCAAAAGTTGGTGTAAATTGAGAGAAAATTCACCGATTTTGATTCAAATTCACATAACTTTTATTGTATACATCCGATCTACACGGAGTAAAGATATTTGGAAACCTATTACTACAAGGATACCAGATATGTAAATACCAAGTGATATTATACAGGGTGTGCATTAATTATACAGGGTGTAACATAAGAAAAACACTTTTTTTTACTAGTTTTGATATACCCTTTCAGTAGAAAAAAAGTAAATCGACCAATCGTCCTCCGTTAAAATATACAGGATGGCCAAAATCATGTTTATAAAATAATGGGAAACAATGCTTTATAGAGACAAAATTATTTCTATTTTGAGTTTTGCGGCAGTAATTATGTTTTGAACCATTGGGTATGATACCTAGATGAAGAAAGACAATTATAGCAGAATTTAGTTGACAACAATTTAATATACAGGGTGATCAAAATGTAGTGTGGGACAATTCCAAGAGAAGAAACCTCTAAAGTCTATAAATAATTTGGAGTTGATAACCGCATGATTGGTGTGCTCGAGTAGACTATTTCAGATCTATACATTTCAGATCATAACATCAAGCTGGATACCATCTTATTATATTATTCATGGTGTCAATAAAAATATAACTAAATGGCCAATTGTATGATTTATTACCATTTTCTAATTTTTTATTTGCACACATTTTGAAAAACAAAATTCTGTTGATACCAATACAATGAGAGTCGTAATTGCCGCCATTTAAAAGTCCAAATGTACACTACATGTATTAGGAATTATAACTGCACCTTGCATCAAGTAAGTTTCTAATCATACATGTATACACAATCACATGGTAACCATCGCAACTTTTGCAATATATAAATTAGTCTTTAATTAATTAATTAATCAATCGTGATAATTAATAAGAATAGAATATAATTGTTGCATTCAATTATAGTTAGTTCAGAAACAACATTTTATCTGATAACCGATGTGGAATATTACTTAAATACGTTTTACCTTCACCTTCAAAACTGAACTAATTAGCACTTAATTAAGCAATTAATGTATTCGATTTTTGGTAACAAATTATATATTATCAGATATGTGTGTTATTGATTGTAATACCTGTGCAGTTTGAGAAGATGCCTATATATGAGTTATAGTTTTCAATATATAAGACTTTAAAGAAGACACTGTTTTGACCGTTTTTTGTGTAATCTCTATGACACCACCCCCCCCCCCCCCACCCCCACCCCACCCCACCCCACCCCACCCCACCCCACCCCACCCCATCCCAGCGGGTCCACCCTGACTACCTGCGCATTTAACGGTTTGACTCCTTTATTTTTTATCATAATGATCTGGAGATTTTTTTATTTCAAAGAGGGACATAATTAGCAACAAAATGACACCCTACTTAATTCAATAGGTCAAGGACTAGTAAATATATTGATATCTAATCACAATTATTTTGATATGTGTGACAAATCCACCTTATTTGATACACCAATTCACGACATATGATCACCAGTATTACCTATACCCCAAAATATAATGGGACATCATTCACTATATTTCTGTTATAAAACCTCGGGCTGTAGATCTAAATTTAGTATGAGTCCGCCAAAAAAAGTGAAATAACCGAAAAGCAGTAATAATTTACTGTTAGTGGTAGCGGAGAGCGAGGAGTGTTCGCCCCATTTTCATTTGAAATGGCCTGAGACGTCAATTTTACAGATTGAATGGACCTATTGACATTACATGACATATTGATATCTTGACTATATACATACGACCACAATTTCAATACCCTGGGCCTCAATGAAAAGGAATGACTAAACTAAGGATAAAGACAGGTGTCTAAAATGGTGAACCTTGCCCCGACCTCGGGGCAGGTACGTCCATAGGCCGGGGCAAGTTCGCCATGGGCTCATAATTAGGCTTCATGAAGTAGTATGAATCAAATAGATATACACATTTGTTATGCAATGTGATTTTCTTCCAAAAAAACATTTAGGGCCCATAGCACAATAAGTACATTGACCCGATAACCACGCATGTCCCACATACAATGACGGGTTTCTAACTGCATCAAATCCATAACCAATCCCATACCTACCTAATGATGATTTGCATTAGAATCTTCTGTACGAATATCTTAATTAAGAAAAAAATCAATATCAAAAATGGAAGAATATCCACTTTTGTGATGTAAAACTGGTTTGTAAATGATAATTTGACAAACTTTATACGGAGATCTGCCATGTTTAATACCATGGGAAAATCGCAACAAACACAGCGGAACATTGTGTGTTCGTCCAATTCAACCAGTGGCAGCAAATTGAGAATCACGTGGTGGGCGAACATGCCCCTAAGATGTACACTCCAAGCTCTCCCCTACATTAAAAATGACGAATTTATTATAAATAAATAGCTTGTAATCCATGTTTGACGGAATAAAGTAGACATTTATTGATTAAATCAAACAATATTTTACCGTATAATTGATGAATGCCTGGGACCCCAAAGTACACTTTATCCTAAGAAACTAAATGGGTTTTTGGTACTTTGTAATACAGCGTGTGAGCAGAACAAGTTTGGAGCCGGTTGCACTCAAGATTGCCATTGTATCTCGGCAATATGTAGTGCTTATACTGGGGCGTGTGAAGGAGCGGACATCAGCTGTCTTGCTGGATGGAGTGGAGTGACCTGTCAAAGTAAGATTTCATCGAGATTTTTGATCTCATCGATCGTTCTAACGCAGAGACCTAAGATCGGCCACAGCACGGGCCACGGCAGCAGCGTATGTCGGAGCTGGGGGGGGGGGGCAAACCGCCGAGTCCTAATCATTCAACCTTCGCCCACTCAGAGTTCCCATTGACATTCAACGTTATTATACACGGTATGCTCACTAGGGCTCCTAGGGTTGTTCAAAACAGTCAAATGGATGTCAGACAGTTGTTGGAACTTGGAATCAAAAGTTGCTCGAAGATCCTACGTGACCTTAATAATGTAACGTTAGAAGAGGGGGGGAAGCCTTGCTCCGAGAGCTCCGCATTGTGGCCGAAGCGGGTCAAGAACCCATAACCTTTTAATTATGTTTTAATAAATCAAGATTGCTTGACTTATTTGCCGTATTAATACTAGTACTATCCCTTTGTGTAGTTCCAGAAGTTTGCGAAAGTGACTACTATGGTCAAAATTGCACCGGGAAATGTCATTGTTTCAATGATGAGCCTTGTGACAAGTCTACTGGTGAGTGTCCAGATGGAAGATGCGCTCCTGGATTCCAAGTCTACGACGGCACAGTGCATTGTCAACTATAGACTGGTTTAATTCGTACCGGAAAAGGAATGTACAGCGGTTACAAAAAATGACGAGAGTCTACCTTGGCGAATCAATATGATAACTGCCGTGTGTTTCCATTGGAATTTGAAAAGTAACAATAGGGCAATCGTCAGACGACACGATGATGGTACTGTGACTGAATTGCTTGCCTTATTGGCATGAAACTCAGAGTAACGACTCCCTTTCTCGTAAGGTCTAAACTTTGAATGTTTAAAAGCTCTCCCGTTTGGTATTGAGCACTTTTACCTTTGCGTGATTTCGCAATGGAGGGGCGAAATATGAAAGTGAACCGACAAGGACTTTACCAGAAGTCAACTTTTTACGAATTGCCGCAGAGTCAGAAATTTGAGAGCGGGGAAGGGGGGGGGGGGGGGGGGGGGGGGGGGGGTGACGTGGTGTTCTCAAAACCGGCGCGAAAAAACAAACCTTCGAAAACCGACAGTGCCAATCTCAACCGACAGTGCCAATTGCGACCGACACGATTCGAATCTTAGGGGAACGATCGCCCCCCCCCCCCCCCCCCCCACCTCTGGCTACGCCAGTGATGCTGGGGTGCACCGACACGGTGCTTCTGTTGGATTTGGTATAGTGTAAGGGTTAAGAGAGTAGATCCCTGATTTAACCCTCGTCCTATTGAGACGGTTTTGTAACACTGTTTACTAAGGGTGTGGTTACCACCTCAACCCCCCCCCCCCCCCCTAGAAAATTCCAAACAAAGATGCATAGTATGCTTATGTTGGTACCATGGTATAGGTAGAGGTTCCATACATTCCAAAACAAGGACAAACATCTTTAACTAATCTAATGCCTAACTAATCTTGAACGACTTCAAAATGCGTTAATTCGTCTAGCGTCTGTACAGTGAAATATAGGCCAAAATTGACATTTTCGCGGTTTTTTGCTTACAAGTGAGGGAAATGATGTTTCTAACATATACTATAAGATACAGGACCATACAATTAAGATATTTTTCAAAATGGCGAATTTTAAATATTGCAAGTTGGCAACTACCCCCCCCCCCCCCCCCCCCCCCCCCCTTCTTTCTATAAATAACAAACCATGAACAGTTGTGCACGAATAAATATATTCGCATATGTTTTCGACCTATAATACCAAGGCGCGGTCATAATTTACATGACGTCACTGTAAAACGATTCACAGTCATCCAAAAAAGGAACTTGCAAAGATGTGCTTTTAACTCTAAAAGTATTACTCCTATTCGAAAATATCAAATTATAAAGTTGTTGAGAAATTGCCCCTTTTTAACCCTAACTCTACTACACCACACGGCAACTGTGCGGAAAAAAATGTTTTTATAACCCGGGCTACAAAACGGACCCAGGCTATATAACGAGGCGAATATACTCGCCGAGTGTCGACTGACAGCCGTGGTGTAGTGGCTAGGACCTGGGCCCTGGTGCTGGAGGTCCGTGGTTCAAATCCCGGGGCTCGGGGTGACCTTTCTGGTGAATTTTTGGGGTCAGAAAAGAAATCTGTTGCCGTGTGGTGATCTAAAGTTAGGGTTATTCGGAACAATGCGGCCGACTATCCAACCTTACCCGCGCATCACATGCATCACCAATTGATCCGCATCGCATAATCGACCGTTGAATTAGCACTACTAATAATCAATAACTGTGTCCGCTTGTAGGAAAGCAAAATGCGAAGATAAAGATTTCTCACATGCCCATCGACAACAACAACAAAATTCCTGTCGGTCAAATTGTTTTAAAACATATATTTTTCTTGCTGGTCAGGGAGTTTTATTTGTACCCTTAGCGTCAAATTTTAGCTGTAAAGAAATATTTGAAGTTTTGTGTATTTTCGAACCGGGTGTAGACGGGGATATAGTCCCCGGAGCTATAGTCCTGTCTGTACAGTAACATATAGGGCACTCATCTCTAAAAGCAATACTAGTTCCACGCTTCATTCAGTGCGTGTCTATGGACGCCGGACTATAGCTCTAGAAGGACTATAGCTCCTTTCACACCGGGTTCTAACCACTAGCCGTACACTTCACTTTGTGGAGTTATGCACATCCTGGAACCAGTGTGTCCTGGAACTAGTACATCGTGAATACGGTAATGACAGCGCCCATTAGGCTATGCCGAATATAAATAACAGGCATGATATTTTGTAAATACAAATCGGAAAGTAGATATTTTTCGCTCTCAAATGTAAATATAATTGTCTAAACTTGCATTTATTTAGCCAAATTTTTGGCAATTTAGCATTTTTTTATTATTTTTAAAATATATCAGGGAATTTCAGAATTTTTCACCTGATGTGGACCTCTCATATGGACCTCTCATATAGGGTTGGTCGGTCGGCCACTCGGGCGTTTTTGGGAGGGGGTGGCGGGGGTTCCAACATTTCGAGAAATGTTGGTGAATTTTCAGCAATGTTTGAAATTGTCAACAACAAAAAATCAAAATGTTTCAAATTTTTTTAAATAAACATTGCAATGTTCCAGAAATATTCTTTAACAAAATTGGGAAATTTGAGAAAAAAATGTGTCGGTCGGGCCCGTAGAACAAGGTGGTTTTGTTCGTCGCTTAAGTTCATGACATACTACACAATCGCGCGACGCGATTTGTCGCTTACGCTCCTTATAAAGAGTGCTATTTACCAAATAAGGAGCGTCAGCGGCAAATCGCTCCGAGCGATTGGGTAGTATGTCATAGGCCTAAGCGAATACTTTTATTCGTTTATGCTGGCAGATAAAGTATCTAACGTTGGTTACAAAGCTATGTTAGTTCTAAGATTTTGGGACCATTTTTAACATGCTGTAAATAGACCCATTGTATTTTAATTAGGCCGACTTAGATATTATCTTTAAAATTTATTTTTCCTTCATCATTTACACATTTCACAAGTGATAGACTATGGACATTAACTACAGCGCCTCCAAGTAACAGCATTTAACTATGGAACTAATCATCCATGACTGAATTTTCCAAATACCAGTAGGCCAATAATAAAATATTGTTTGGTTGTCCTCGACCTATCTATTTTATTTCCGTCAGTTCTAAAACCTCTCAACCTTATTCATAGTCAAATTATCCGCTCATGCTTAACCGATGAACATATACCTGTATTGTATCAGTGCAGTGGCGCCGGATTTCATGTGTAGCGTGTGATTATGCTAAGTTGACGTGAGTTCAAACGCCAATTATTAGATGGGCAGAGTGTCGATTGGGAAATGTAATAAATATCTTTTTGTGTTGTATTGGTTTGTTTCTTTATTGACATCATTGTTCACCGGCCTATGGTGAGTGTGTGAACTCCCTAAAAATATTTTAGAGATGACCAAATATAAGGACTGACCGGGGACAACTAAATTATTTATATTTTGGGACTTACGGGTGTATTGAAATTAGACGATTTATTGAATCAATTTCAATAAGTAAGCTATCAAACTATTCCTTGATGTATAAACAATTATTATAAATGAAATCATTCTCTTAACTGCACACATTACAGAGAAATCTTGAAATGAAAGTTGCACACATTTTTAATTTTTGTTGAATTTGATTTTTTTGCGAAACGTTAATTTTCACTCATCTGTATCGATCTGCTATGTTGCAGGGGAATGGTATTTGGCTCTCATCTCATTTATAATAGAGGTTTGACTAATATTCATTACATCCATACCATTAAACAACACTTTTGATATGTCAATTTTCTAATACAGTGACACCCAATAGTTAGCATTAGACAAATGACATCAGAGCAAGCGACCATTGATGTTTACCTGTGGTTCGATTCCTATTGTTCAGCTGGTCGCTAGTGGGCGCTGCATTTGATGTCCGTTGTATGCTTGCGGTAGCACTTGTGATTTTGCTTTGTCACATGTCGACATCACCTATCATACATTCACATATCAAAGATAATTTATTAACTCACTAAAATATATCATTTTACCTTCGATAAAGATTCTGTTAGAATCGAAACGTCAGGTCCTCTTATATTTATTACCTCAAATTCACTATAAAAAAAATCACTCAAATTGATTAATTCACTCAAATTTATCAATTCTCTCAATTTTTGTAATTCAATCAAATGTATAATAATTCACTCAAATTCATTAATTCACTGAAATTTATTAATTCACTCAAATTTATTAATTCACTCAAATGCATTAATTCGCTCAAATTTATTAATTCACTCAAATTCAAAAATTCACCAAAACTGGGGTTTTTTCAGAATACCCGTTTTTCATATTTTATATGACTGTATGTTTACATTAGATATCATAAATCCATAGCATATAAAGTTTATAAACTGTATGCAAGTCAAAATGTTCTTATTGTAAATTATTCCAAACATCTAATAATTTTACTAATTTCTCAATATATCATATTTGGATGTTTCCCATATTTAAAATTTACATTTGTTACTGGTTTTATTCTTACCTTCTTTTATCGTCACATTTCAAATGGAATTTGATTAACACGTTCTTACAAATTGTAATGTTGACATTTTTGAAACATTTTGGACTTTTGGATCTGTCGTCTGCAGCCTGTCGCGTGGAAAGTGTTAGTGTGGGTCGGAACTGGACAAACAAACACATTCTTTTTGGCCTTATCATAAATTCATGCAACATATCCAACATTATTAGTCAATTCATCAAAACATACTATGTTATAATTAAAATATAATTCATTTTCTTCAATAAAATAAACACACATATCAAAACATGTATTCTACGGGTTTTTTAAATAATGTTAACCATTTTCTCATATTCAACTCTTTTTTCAATAACAAATATGAAATTGACATTTTACCCATATTCAAATTTACTATATGTATTCTAAGGGTTTTTTTGAATAATGTTAACCATTTTCTCATATTCAACTCTTTTTTTCAATAAAAAATATGAAATTGACATTTTACCCATATTCAAATTTACTATATGTATTCTAAGGTGTTTTTTAATAATGTTAACCATTTTCTCATATTCAACTCTTTTTCAATAACAAATATGAAATTGACATTTTACCCATATTCAAATTTACTTTTGCATATTTTTACAATTATAATTAGCATATTTATGTACTTATTTTACGCTCTTTTTACAAAGTCCAAACATATGCAGCCTTAAGGGATACATTAAAAGGGCACTAAGAGATGTGTTGGAGGCTGCGCCCTCAATTATGATAAAAACTGGGATTAGTATATTTTTATAATTGTATTACATGTATGAACTTACACCATATAAGGATTAAGAAAAATTAGCCCTCTTTGTACAAGAAAACGTCGATTCAAAAATGCTCGTAGAGCCGCAACGAGCATTTTACGTCCGACAGTATCCCCTACGCGAACCATATTTGCATAGAGGGCGTTTTTCAATAAATAGCGATGATATTGTTTTAATCAAGTTTTGCTGTGTTTTTGTTAGTAGAAACAACAATAATGGAAATTTTTAATGTTCATCTGGAATTCTGAAGTAAATTTTTAAACATTTAAAATTTTCAACACCACTTAATGTCCCTTTAATGTTTAGTCCTATTTCTTCTGATTTTTTTTTTCTTCAAATAATATCTTTCTAATTATTTTGCAGTTAAATAAGAAATGTTTTAGATAATTGTTCTCGTTGCACTTTTCACACTTGCTGTTGATTATATTTTCTCCATTGTTTCTAAAAGAATATTTGTAGGGTATATAATACTATAAATGTTCCCGTTTAAAGTTTTCCTTCAATAGGGTGGAATGGTACATTTGTATATAATGGTCTTTTGAAATTCATGTTAAAAAACTATTTGTTAGCTTTAAAATAATACTTTGTCAAAATCGTACATGAAACACGGGTTTTATGTAACTTTATTTTTTCTCTACTTGTTTTGTTATTATTTCCAGATGAAGCTTACCGACAACTGGTCGGCATCGATGTGATTTGTCTCATTTGTCAATACCAATACTGAGTTTCTAAAAATTGAAATAACACATGAGCTTGATGGTACACAAAACACGCTACAGACACGTGTGGTAAATCCAACCATCTCAAAAAGTTCAGATTTTGTTTTCAATCGTCAATGTTTCAGATATTTCTTACAGTACAGTACGAGGGCTTAAAACCAGATCCGCCTATGTCCAAAAATGGCGTTTTCAGAAAACGAATTTAAAAGTTTGATTATATTTTTATGTCAAAATTTGTATGGACATAAACGCTGCGTTTGAGTTGGTGAGATTTCATGACGCAAACAGACAGAGACCGATTTCTTATGGCGTGATACGGTGACACGTTGAAGTACCTGCAATATGTGTAGAGTTATACAGGGTGAGCCCAAATAATCCGGTTCCGTTTTTTAAAAAAAAGAATGAACAGAAGAGGATTCAGTGAAATTCCGTATTGATTAAAATGTAACAATGTTTATTTAAATGATTAGTGTATCAATCTTATTTCCTGCTTGGTGACAAGCCATGACCATACAAATCAATATGTATACCATAATTACAACGCGTTTACGTAAAATACAAAATAAAACTCTGCATTGAAAATCAGGTTTGAAAAATCGTAATCTGACTATTTTGGCTCTCCCCGTACTATTAGTAATAATACCCGTAATTTTTACTTTAGATATTAAAAATAACCAGTGTTTTATTCTGACAAATCCGATTGGTTGTTCACTTCCGAACCAGATGGATCTGATCTATAGATATCAGTTACAAAACACTGTTGTGTAATAACCAGTCATGGACGCAACGGGCTAGCGTTAGTGTATAGAGGGCGGTATATTAGGCAACGGCCACCCGTCAGCACTACGTAGGGGGGGGGGGTGGTACCGCGCCATTTTGTCCCGAAGCAATGGTTATGACGTCATATTTTTGTCGATTTTCAGAACTCTTGTATTGGATTTACGTGCAAAAGATATGCCCTTGGCATCGTACTTTCCCAGGTGTGCAGTTCATTTTAAATTTCAGATGTTCTAAAATGGATGGTTTTCTAACCAATTCGAAGTCCACTTTTTGTGACTTTGCACAGAGTGTCTGCCGGGAATGTAGAATTACACAGCGCATTAACCCATGACCCCGGTGCATGTTCGCTGTGTATAACAGATCGTAACATGAATAATGCAACACGTCACGTCACGTCACGTCACGTCACGACACAACGTTCAGTCATGAAGCTTAGCTTCATGGTTCAGTAGAGCAATGATTGTGGACCGTATAAATGACGCCATGTCTAAAAATGGCATTTTGAGAAAAAACCCGAATATACGAGGGGCATTCAATAAATACCTGCAACCATTGTTGTTCTCCACACGTGAGTGATTCTGTGAAATCTTAGTGGGTACATTATAAAATATGAACATTAATCTATCATTTAACACAATCTGGATTTACTGAATATTCATAATTACGTAATAGCATTAGCATAAAATAGCCCATATTTGGACACTGAAAAAACATGCCACTTTGGCAGGAATTTTGAATTAGCTTGATATCACGTGTATTGAAATGAGCAGAACTTTGTTCCGGATAAGTGTGCAAGTCAAACATTTTGCATCGGGAAACCAGAGACCATGTTCAACGAGGTCCTAAATGGAGAGGTTCTGTCAAAGACAATTTTTTGAAATACACTGCATCTTATCTTGGTCATTATTAGGCTTTTACAGTGAGCCCCAAAATGCCGAAAATCCAAAGAAATGACAATGATAGTTATAGCAAACAATTAGGATTTCCTGAAATACCACAGCAAATGCAGGATTCGTCATTGTATAGATGACAGGGTATCAATAAATACATCGAGAATTGTTGAACTTGGAATAAAAATCTGCGCATGCGTAGAACGCACGGTGGTCAGAAAGCGCTCAAAATGAGTAGAAATGTTAAACAATCACCGCAACCAACGTAAAAGTTACAGATAAGGAATTGAATTTAAGAAAACAAGAACTGTGGTGAAATTCAATACATATACAAATTTAAAAAATGTAAACATTTATTTGAAAATACAATTTAATTTAATGTTATGGTCAGTGTAGTGAATTTACTCAAATTGGGTAAAAAGAGCTTCATTGTATTAAAATTTTCTCTGCAGAAAACGGTTTCAGATATTGCCTTTATAATCTCCCATTTAAATCTATTACATGTAACAATGAGGAACAAGAGGTTTACGCCAACTCTTGCGTTTGGATACCTTGACCTTGACTGTTTATTCATTAAAGGATTTCTTTTAAGCTATGACAAGAAGATGACGTTTTAATGTTACATAATAAGTGTTTTTCTCCATAATTTGCATCTGAAAATAAGTAATGTTGAGCACATAGTACTGGTCTATCACTGTTTCAAACGGCAACTTATTCCTTGCATCGGTTCTTGAGATATCTTGAAAAAAGTAACTGTGCAAATTGCTTGCAAATATTCTCCGCCCTGATCAGCTATTTTTCATGCAGTGTCCAGAGAGTATTGATTTTACGCATGTGCCATTACGTAATCCCACAAACGATATTGTTCATTCATGCATAGCGAGGAAAGTTAAAGACCCATATTTCAAATTACGCTAATTCTAGTTGGCATACGTCGCGCATGAGTGGAGAAAAACAATGGTTGCAGGTATTTATTGAACGCCCCTCGTAACAGTTTTATTATAACTATATGTCAACAATTGTATGGACATAAACGCTTATGCGTTGGAGTTAGTGGAATTTCATGACGCGCCGCGAAAGAGACAGATTTCTTATGGCGTGATACGTATTGCGTAGTACATTTGCTGCATTCAACTTGTTGAAATATTACAAGTCCTAGAATGTGCCGGTACAGCCGTAGATTGCGTAGTACATTTGCTGCATTCAACTTGTTGAAATATTACAAGTCCTAAAATGTGCCGGTACCCAGCCGTAGATGACGTAGTGCATTTGCTGTATACAACTTGTTGAAATATTACAAGTCCTAGAATGTGCCGGTACCCAGCCGTAGATTGCGCCGGTGATACGTTGAAGTATCTGCAAGTGTAGAGTTATAAATCATCCGGTTCCGTTTTTTAAAAAAAGAATGAACAGAAAAGGATTCAGTGAAACAATGTAACATTTGATTTTAAATATTAGTGTATCAATCTTCTTATTATGCTTGGTGACAAGCCATGACCATAAAAATCCATATGTATACCATAATTACAACGCATTTACATAAAACATAAAATCAAATATAACTCTGCATTGAAATCAGTTTGTAAAAATCGTAATCTGACTATTTTGGCTCTCACTGTACATTACTAGTACTACCCGCATTATTTTACGGTTAGATATTAAAAATGACCAATGTTTTGTTCAGTTCCGAACCAGCTGGATCTGATGCATATTCTGTGTACGCTGCCGACCGGTATACGCCATATGGCATGTATAGGCCTATTATGTATTCTGTTAAACCCTACTGACGCCACATTATACCTGCAATTTATATCAAAGCTAGCACAAAGAAGTATATAAGCTTTACGTGTAAACCTTGAATAGTTGTTAGTGTCGCTAGAAGCATGAGAAGTGAACTTGCGTGATAGGCGACCAGTCAGACTTTTGAATTTTGAAGTTATATGACGATCTCGACAATTTAACAGTTACAACCACTTACGTAAGGACTCTAGACAATCATGTTGAATCATTCACAATTGTTTAGCAAGTTCTTCTTCGTCATCTTAGGCGTTGTCTTTATCAATCAACATTACGTAGAGCGGCAGAATGGAGTTGACGCAGAGTTGGTGCTTTCGCCACTATGGGATGTTCGTGTGAACACATCCGAACGATGTGATATCCAGTATGATGGAGAGGAAGGAAACGACGCCATAATAATGACTGGGCTCACGTCAACCTTATGCGGTCTGCAGATAACGGCCACCAATGAATCAGTAATATCGATTCAAATCCCTCAAAGTCTTTCGGAAACTGATTATCTGTACTTCGAGCGACTCGATACAGATTGCCCAAATCGATTTGTCAGAATGGATGCACAAAATGAGCCTTGCGGAGCAATTGTATTTGACAAACAAATCCAGGTGAACTTACGAGGTAATGTCAGACTCCTGATAAGTGATACACCTGTGCATGACCAATATATGTGTGCTAGTTATGAAGATACGCCAACCCCAGACAGAAGACAGACAACACCAGTTTGTAACATGAAGGAGTACCACGATATGTACTCATGTGCTGTAGAACACAAAGGTATTGCGTCTAATTTACAAAATGTATGTGACATGATCTTTCCACAAAATTGTAACGCAACTCTTGGCTACAGAGAGGCGATATTTCAATGTTCCGATTTGCAACAAAACAGAAAAACAATGATTTTATATCCTTATGAAACGGCGCGTATACATCTAAACCACACGAATCTCATTAGTTGCGATATCAACGCTTTCAAAGGTCTGCGTAGAATAACATTATTACAGATAGGAAATAATGCGTTACGCAGCCTTAGTGCTGGTACATTTCATGAATTAAACAATGTCCAAGTACTGCAGCTCAATTGGAATAAACTAGTTACCATTGAAGAAACACTGTTTGATGGGTTTTTAAGTATTACAGCAATAAACTTGCAAGGAAACCTAATAACAATGTTGCCGGTTAAGACATTTCAATACGTTAAACAAGTCCGCGCTATCCAGCTTTCCTATAATCATCTCGAAACACTAGAAAGTGATATTTTTAGGAACCTCTTTCAATTGCTCCGACTGGATATCAGTTATAATTCCCTTGTTACCATCCCACGGGAATTATTTCAGGATTTGCGCATTCTAAATACTTTGCTCTTGACGCATAACAACTTGAATCGTTTGGTTCGATATATATTTCAAGATCTTGGCCAATTAAGTAGCATATCTCTCGGATACAATAAACTTACGCACATAGACCCTAATCTATTCGAGAAAACAGTTTATCTGACCTTTTTAGACTTGTCTCACAATATGCTACAAAGATTACCCAAAATAAATCAATTGTCACTATTAACTCAGTTGCACGTTGAAGGTAATGTATTAGAGATAGCAAACAAAAACGTTTTTTCAAGTCTAACTTCTACAGCAGAAATTTATGTTAGTCAACCTGAGATCTGCATTTGTTACACTCCGATTAGTATAAACTGTAGCACAAGTATAGCCCGTTCACCCTATTTAACGTGTGATAGATTGTTATCCGACAGGGTATTACTGGTTGTCATGTGGCTTATAGGGTTGAGTGCAATTGGTGGAAATATGTTTGTAATCTGGTGGAGAAATATGCATAAATCAAAATATCAGATCCAATCTCGTCTTGTTCTCAATCTGGCTTTGTCTGATCTTCTAATGGGGGTATACATGCTAATCATTGCATCGGCCGATATTTATTTTGGCGAGTACTTCCCTGTGTACGCGGAAACCTGGAGGACTGGCATTACTTGCAGATTTGCTGGTGTACTCTCCATATTATCGAGTGAGGCATCGGTACTTTTTGTGACATTAATAAGCATAGACAGATTCATCACTATCAAGTATCCGTTTACTACCTACAAATTTGGAAATAAATCCTTAATGATGGCTTTGTTATTGGTTTGGACTTTTGCAACTGTACTGGGTATTATTCCAGCAATTTTAAGCGGTAACAATACAGATTTCTACGATAACTCGCACGTCTGCATTGGAATCCCACTAGCACTGGTGACGTCCTACTCTACAAACAGTTTTGATACGACGATTGATTTCAACAGTAACTATTTTGTTCTTAAAAAAACTTTCATCAAAACACAACTGATTGGAAGCGAACCCGGAATGTATTTTGCTACCGCAGTTTTCATAGGCTTTAACTCCTTATGCTACCTAATCATCCTGGTTTGCTATATAGAATTATTCAGGGTCGTTTACAAGGTGTCTAAACACAACGGACTTGACCAAGAGATGAAGGAACAATTGCAATTGACCGCTAAGGTAACAGCTGTTGTTGGTACAGACTTCCTTTGCTGGTGTCCCATCATCGTGCTTGGAATTCTTGTGCAGACACAGGCCATAACGTTGCCCCCATCTGTATTTGCTTGGTCGGTGACATTCATTTTACCGCTCAATTCTGCCATCAATCCGTATTTGTATACAATCACTGATCTGGTCAGCAGCCGTCACCGAAAGCAAATTGACCAAACGTTAAACAGTGGTCAAACTCACGGCACTCAACATGTAAAGAATTCTGAAGTGATCATCGATGAGCCTCGAGCTATCGAACTGTCACCTGTAACTTAATTGAGTCCTGATTAGGCCTAACACCTTCCACGTGGCTATTATTTTTACCATATACAAAACAGATTTTTCAGAAACCTTTCCCAACTTTCAAAGTCTATTTCAAGGCTTACTGAACCAATACTAGGAATGTTTGTACTTATTTTATTGCATTTCTCAAGGGTAATGAAATACAATAATGTTGACATTTTGGAAACATTTTGTGACATTTTTGGAATGTCGTCTGCAGCCGCCTGCCGTGTGGAAAGTGTTAGGACCCTATGTAAATAAGGGATCACGTCAAAACTCGACCGCCCGTTGACCGCCGGTTACGGCCGGTTCCGCCCGGTTCTCACAAAACGTGTCGTCTGTTATAATATACACACATAATGAGGTCAAATAGTTACACTCTGGTGAACACGACCGGTGAAAGTGCCTCGTCGCACGCGTGAGCAATACAATCTTGAGGTAATGGGCTTTTAAGTCTCAGTTGACAACCAGTACAATGCAGCTATTGATTTTCGCTGGGGTTGGCTTTTTCAATCTGTTTATAGCTCAATTAACTTTTTTAAATCAATACCGAAAGTCTATGAATGGTTATTTTTATAGAACGATTATAGAGAGAGCTATTATGACCGCAAAGTAACAGATTGGTAGTGTAAATTGGTCCGGTTACAGCATTAAGTCAAGCGGCGGTTGTTCAGTGTTGCATGCGTGAATATTTATATACCAGTAAAACATTTGACCTGAAAGAACCGGGCGGAACCGTACGTAACCGGCGGTCAACGGGCGGTCGAGTTTTGACGTCTCCCCTAAGCTGCCTTATGGTACATTTTCTGTGGTGTATACTAAATTCTTGATATACACTATAACAAACAGCGAAGCTTTAGCAGAAATTGTATTTTTAGTAAATGCATACCCTGGATCTTAAAGCAACTTGTATAAAAGAGGTTAGGCTGTTTCAGTTTAATTTAATATAAAAAGTGTACTTTACTAGTTTTAGTATGGAGTTTTGATTTGAAGTTAGTATAGATAGTTACATGAAGTTTTGATTCAAAATTTAGTGTAGTTTAGAGTATCTAAGTATTCGAAATGTCATGTTTATTGCAAATAGTAATAATTAAAAATGATGTACTTCATTATTATAGTTAATTTATGTTACGGTTGTAAACAATTGATTGTCATCAATTTTAAAAATATTATAGCTTTAATAAGATTTTAAGTTCATATACGAGTTCGTACAATGTATATTCAGATAATCATGGCAATATCCGGCCTTAACGTTGCCGCCGTCTGTGTTTGCTTGGTCTGTGACATTCATTTTACCGCTCAATTCTGCCATCAATCCGTATATCTGTACACAATCGCTGGTCTGGTCAACAGCCGTCACCATGGTCACGGAAATCAAACTGACAAAACAGTCAACAGTGGTCAAACTCACGACACTCAACATGTACAGAATTCTGAAGTGATCATCGATAAACCTCGTGATATTGAACTGTCCCCTGTGAGTGACTTAAAGGTATATTACGTGATCTTTCCAGGGAACGCCCTCAACATCGAAAAAAAAATTGAAAGCAGATTTTCTTGCAGATTTACATTTCTGATCATAAATCATGCATACATTCCAAGTTACAGGGCGATACGATTCTTAATTACTTCAAAATCATGGTTTTAGAGTGAAAATAAACTGTCGGGATTCCGACAGTTTATATTTTCCGCTCTAAATTCACTCTAAAACCATGATTTTGAGGTAATTAGGAATCGTATCGCTCTGTAACTTGGAATGTATGTATGATTTATGATCGGAAATGTAAATCTGCAAGAAAATCTACTTTCTAAAAAAAATCATGAATAGAGGGCGTTTTCTGGAAAAGATCACATAATATGCCTTTAAATCAGTCTTGATTAACACTTTCCACGCGGCAGTCGTCTGCAAACGACAGTTCCAAAATTTCACAAAATGTTTCAAAAATGTCAATTATTGTATTTCATCAACATTTTTAAAATCACCATTTGAAATGCACTAAAAATGCCTGGTGTTGGTTCAGTAATCCCTGAGACAGACTTTGAAAGTTTGGAAAGGTTTCTGGTAAACTAATAGCCACGTGTAATAGCCCTGGATAATAGCTGCCTATGATGTTATTTCTGGGCTAAAATGCTAAATTCTTGATATAGACTATAACAGACATTAAAACCTTAGCAGAAATCGTATTTTTAGCAAATATACGCCCGGAGCAATTTCCATAAAAGATGCTATTCAGTTTAAGTATAATTAATATTAGTGTATTTTTAGGTATGGTGTTTTGATTTAAAAGTTAGCGTAGTTCAATGTTCAGTATTTCAGTATATTCGAAATGTCATGTTCATTGCTAATATTAATAATTAAAATGTACTTCATTAGTTAATTTATGATACACGACAGGACTAACTAGGATCATTCAATTCGCGTATCGCATTTTCTCTAACTTTTTGTCCACGTTTTCCCTTCGATATCGACTCTAACTCTTCTCATTCTCTTCCCCCGCCTCACCCTGGCCATCCACTCTTGCGATCTCCCCCCAACCCCCCCCCCCCCCCCCCACCCCCCCGTCTCTTCTTCCTCCTCTCTCCCCCTATAGTGTCCCTATCTCCGGCTTAAGTTGTGACTTTGTAATGCTCTCCCCTTCTCCTTCCCCAGCACCCTCTCCTCCCTCCCCTCTCTCTCCTCTCCCCTGCCTCAATCTTATCATTCTCTTCTCCCCTTCAAACTTACCCCGGCCATCTACTCTTGCGATCTCTTGCAGGGGTCTTGTAAGGCTCTCCCCTTAACTTATTATGGAAATAATTTTATGTGCATTGATGGTATTACGTATGGTGATGCAAGATATAATTTTGGCGACTAACGTAAGAGCCATACGTGCTTGTTTTGCAGCTCGTTCTAAAATAATTTGTTACGCTAACTGAATAACGGAGATTTATCTTTCTGAAGTTTTCCGATCTCGACTTAAAATGACCTATAATCATAGTTGGTTTACTTTTTGTGTGTTGTTACTGAAATAAAAATATGTCGTTGTGAAATGTCATATTTCATTTTGAGTTTGGATATTTTTTACACTAAATCATGATCATGAGTTTGCAAGAAGATTCCAGTGGCGTGTCCAGAGAGTGTCGCGAAGTCGACTTTTATTCGGGAGAATTGCACCCATTCGAGGAAATTTAAGGTTTTATATTTAATTTCTATCCAAATTCAAGGCGTTAGCTGGGGGAAACGAAACCAATTTAGAAAAGTAGCAAATTCTCGCACGTTACGCGCGCATGCTTAGGAATTTTAGAAGCCCAATTCAAACAAAATTGTAACTTAATTATGGCTAGATTCAGGGCAGAAAAAATATATTTTCTCCCTGGGAACTTTTTTGCTACGTGATTTATTTTCGGAACACAGCTTGTCATCATATGACTATTTCTAGGGCTAATCTAGCAAGAGATGCCTTGGATATTCATGGAGGGGTCTATAGAAAAACTCTTTGATGGGGTCTAGGGAGCGGAGCCCAGGAGTTACCTGGCGAGATGTAGCCAGTGAGGGCACCAGCATCAAACACAGGGAGGCAAAAAGAGAAAGAAATCTTGGGGAAAATGCGCTTCGAGCGTGCAATCCTTGTCTGAAATTAGCTTAATTTGATCTCTAAACATTTCAGATCCATTTTATAGCTTACTAATTAGGTATCGACATTTTTATTATATTATATTCAAAGATTTTTATGTCTTGTGATTTTTTTCTGCGACCCAAGATTTCTGTCTGGGAACCCCGTTCCTTCGTTCCCGTGGATTCCGTAGCCCTGGCTAGATTCGAGTATAATTATGAAAAGCTGATATGCAAAAGTGCTTACATCCATTTTAGTGATTTTGAGAAAACAGCTTGAAAGGATTATGGACTAGTGTGATTGATGCTTTGAAATATTATGTGTATAATGAAAAGGGTACAAATAGTATACCAATCAAACACAGTATGTTTTTCAATTCAATTACTTTTATTTATTTTTGTTATTATGTTCTTTATTTTTCAAAAAAATGGATGTAAGCCCTTTTGCAAAACATTTCAATAAAATGCATACAAACAGTTTACCACACGGAAAAAATCATTCACCAAATCAAAAATTGGACAGAACAAATGACTATCGCCAAATTAAACATTAAGTGGCAGGGCGTTGTGAGTTGGCGAGGGGACGAAACAGGAACAAAACGGGAACACGAATTCCCTTTTTATTCTTTAGTTGTCTTTGGATATTGAATTATAGAGGGCAGTATTATGCATTAGAGGAGAGTGTATGAAAATATTTTCGCAATTTTCAGGTAACACATAACCGTATAACGGTGTAAGTCATTCTGGGGAATAGAAAACCTACACCCCTTCCATCAGTTCACCATCATCAGGGAAATCCTGCACCAGCCACCAAACGATCAGGCAAATACATGAATGTACGCACGTCATCGTTGACGCCCTATAACAGCTTACAAGAAGCTAAACTGAAGGGTGTGCCGGTGACTTCAGTGAAAACGAAAAATATTTGATTGCCAACAAAATATGTACAGGTGATGGTGAAAGTAAAAAATGTATTCATGTGTAATTTAGAGTGTGTTTAGACTAGGTGGTGGTCTCATGGCGATGATCACTGGTATAGGGATGTTTTTTGAAGGATGCTACCAAGGGAGCGTGAACTACGTTTGGTGGTAGTCCAAGAAGATTGTAAAGATATCCCACAATGCATTGCGGGAGCACCAGCCAATTAAGGCTTTTTCACATGATGCATTTATGGAGCTCTTAAGTTTTAGAAATAAGAAAAAGGAGCACTGACAACTAATCTATTAATTGATGTAAACTAGAATCTAAGAGCTCCAACGATAATGCACTATGATGCCATGATTTTGTGCATATGTCTATGAGGACCGAGACGAATTGGAGACCAGATTTTTTAATAACAAGTTGAACATGTCATCGGGAACTACTGGAATCGCCCAGCTACTATACATTCAGTCGATTAGTCCCGACTTTCGGCAAGTCGCTGCTGACTTTTAAGTCAGCAAGCGAAAACTGTCCATGCGGCAGGCGGCTGCAGACGACATTCCAAAATGTCACGAGATGTTTCAAAAATGTCGATATTATTGAATGTCATTACCATATTTGGAATCACCATGAGGAATGCATTGAAATAAGTACAAACATGCCTGGTATTGGTTTAGTAATCCTTGAGATAAACCTTGAAAGTTGGGAAAGATTTCTGAAAAATCTATTGTTGTATTGGTAAAACCAATAGCCGCGTAGAAAGTGTTAACAGGCCCCCGACAGCTTTTTTGGCGGAACACGTTTGAAAAATAAACCCATTAGTTTTCTGTGTAGTCTGAAGTGACGCTCGGAGCCATCAATACTGCGAACTCGTTCACCCATGGGAGCCGACATTTCTGAAATTACCATGCTCAAGTGGACGCCTTCACACAAAAAATTGAGATGAGCATAGGTGACGTATTAATTTCGACTCTTTTTCGAGCTGTCAATCATTTCAAATTTGGTCCGTTTTCATTATCCCGAAGTGCTTTGCGTCAATGGAGCAAATATGCCACAAATATGAACTACTGCGCAATCGCGTAAATTAGTTGCAGACGATAATTCAGAATGGTGACTTTTTTGTACTACGATAGCCACCGTTCGGACTAAAATTGTTGCTTTACGAATACGTCTCGACATATGACCCTCGGCCAAAACATTTTCCTCAGAGGTATACCTACATTTAATTCTGTATATGTGATTTTTTTCTATCTTTCAAGATCGCATAGAAAATAGCATTAATACGTCCGGAAAATTGACACATAATACGATCGGGTTTTTTCGTTCGCACTAATCTCTTATACAGCTGCTAGAGTAACGCTATCAAGTATTAAAGATTAGAGATTGCCTTACGGTGATGCATGCTGAGATTTAATTTTCAGAGCCGATTGGCTCGAATAATGGCAAATCGCATAGGGGATTCAGCTTTTTCCGGCCGTTTCCCATCCCGAGTATATAGGTCCCTGGTGTTAACGCTCATATTTTAATAACAAGTTTAACATGTTGAACTACTGGAATCGCTCAGCTACCAATTTATGTCGGCAGTGCGACAAAAGGTACGTTGGTTTCCAGAGTAAATGTGATATTTGCCGTAGACTTTTACGGTGACGACAGAATAATGTATTGAGGATAACTGTAGGCCGATGTGAAATGAGCCATAGTCCCCCTGGAGCCATTTTCCGGCCTCCATAGACATACACGAAATCAAGCGTGAAACGAATGTTGTGTGTAGAGATGATCGAGTGCCCCATACCAACCTATACTTTAATTACTGTACACGGCGGATTATGACTCCAGGGGAACCATTGCTCCTTCTACACCTGTGTGAAAAGAGCCATAGTCCTCCTAAAGCCATACAGTCATCACAAAAAGTAATTATACAGGTAATAAATGGACTTTTAACTCTAAAAATAGATATCCTACCTAATCTTACTATAAATCTGGAAACGGTGTGTGTTTGTGTGTTTATGTGTGTGTTTGTTTGTGTGTTTGTTATCCTTATTTCTCCGTTAGTTGTGATCAAAGTGGCGCCTTATTCGCATGAAAGATAGAGGAAATAACGGGAAGGGTGTTAAAGTTTATTTCAGTGAAATTGGTTAACAATTGGCTCCAAAAACAGCAAAAAACCGCTCAGATTTGGCTCATAAATGCCACTAGAATTGAACAACATTGTGCGTTGCGCGTACTACTACAGCGTAATCTTACCGTGGTAACGCGTCGCGTGCATGTTTGCGCAAGGTCTCACTGCCGCGGCCGGCCACGCACCCTTACACATGGCGCAGAAGCCACACGGGAAATGGTTACAGGCCTGTGTACAACCTGTCATGTTGGGGGAGAGGGGGGGGGGGTGTAAAACTACGGGAAATGGTTTAGGATAGGCCTAGGGTTATAATGGTACAATTATATTAGCGTTTTGCGGGGGTTAATGAAACAACCTGATTTCTTTACTAGCTAACAACAATCTAAGGGATTATAAATCAAACTGGTTTGGGTATGTGCATGGGAGGGGGGAAAACCACGGGAAATGTTTTAGGATGGGGTTAAGAGTTAATGAAGTAGCCGCGGGAAATGGTTGGTTAGTTGCAGTGGGGGTGGGGGGCGATTGTAGGGGGTTTATGTGGTTTTAAATGTACCGAGGGTTAACTTGATGCGGTTTGAGAGGTTTTATATAGGGGTTAATAAAGTAGCTACGGTAAATGGTTTAGGAGGGATATGGTTATAAATCAACATGATTTGGGGGGGGGGGTTGCGGGTTTATAATGCCGTTAGGAGGGATATGGTTATAAATCAATCTGTTTGGGGGTGTTGTAGGGGGTTTATGTGGTTTCAGAGGTAGGTAATATGGCATAACCATCTAGCGGATGAAGTAGCCGCGGGAAATGGTTAGGAGGGTTATGATTATAAATCCACCTGGTTGGTGTAGTTGCAGTGGGGGAAGGGGGGGGGGGGGTTGTATGGGGTTTATGTGGTTTTAAAAGTACCGAGGGTTAACTTGATGCTGTTTGAGAGGTATAGCCTACAGGGTTAATAAAGTAGCCACGGTAAATGGTTTAGGAGGGACATGGTTATAAATCGACCTGATTCTGATTCTGATTGGGGGGGGTTAAAGGGGGTTTATAATGCATTTAGAAGAGATATGGTTATAAATCAACCTGGTTTAGGGGGTGTTGTAGGGGGTTTATGTGGTTTCAGAGGTAGTTAATGTGAACCATCTAGCGGGGACCCGAGCGTAGCGAGGGTACGCCGCTAGTAATATTAAATCATAAAGTTGTTGAGAAATTTATCTTCTTTAATATGAGATATTGCACGCTAGGATCGGTTGAATATTGAAGAAGTGGCAATCCGAAAGGTAAGGTAAAGTCACAATTTCATTTTCATATTTTACATTTCAACACGGGGGAGAGTGTGACAGGTAGCGTGTGTGTGGCGTATTGATCCATCGGAACAATTCGGTCGACTGTCCAACCTGCGCATGCATCCTCCAATTGCACTACCGGTGATCGATAAGGTACCCGTAGATGGGTTCGCGTGTAGAAATAAAAAAGTGAAAATGAAAAACGGACTTCACCTTAAATTGGGGAGTGTTATTTCCTTAATAATAACCCGATCCTAGCGTGCGATATTTTATATTAAAGAAGATGAATTTTTCAACAACTTTATTACTTGATATTTTTAGAGTTAGAAGCCCACGATTACCTGTATAGTTACTTTTTTGATGACTGTATTCTTGCCTCCATAGACATACACGGGATTTTTCAACATGAAATAACAACACTTTCAGTCAGGGGCCAAGAAAAAAGTGTGCAGCGCCCTCTTGTGTCACCATATCTGAACATCCTTGTCAAGGAGTTTAAATTATAAAATTGACATTTTTCCCATATTCAAATTTTTGTGCCCCCGTCTGTATTTGCTTGGTCGGTCACATTCATTTTACCGCTCAATTCTGCCATCAATCCGTACCTGTATACAATCACTGATCTGGTAAACAGCCGTCACCGAAAGCAAACTGACCAAACGTTAAACAGTGGTCAAACTCACGGCACTCAACCATGAAGCTAGAACATGTAAAGAATTCTGAAGTAATCATCGATGAGCCTCGAGATATCGAATTGTCACATGTAACTTAACTGAGTCCTGATTAACACTTTCCACGCGCGCGGCTATTATTTCTACCATATACTAAACAGATTTTCCAAAGTCTATCTCAAGGGTTACTGAACCAATACTAGGAATGTTTGTACTTATTTTATTGCATTTCTCAAGATGATTCCAAGTATGGTAATGAAATTCAATAATTTTGACATTTTTGAATCATATTGTGACAATTTTGGAATGTCGTCTGCAGCCGCCTGCCGTGTGGAAAGTGTTAAGATCCTATGTAAAATAGCTGCCTCATGATACATTTGCTGTGCTCTATGCTAAATTCTTCAACAAACAGGGAAGCTTTAGCAGAAATTGTATTATTTAGCAATTGCATACCCTGGATTTTAAAGCAACTTATGTAAAAGAAGTTAGTCAGTTTCAGTTGTAGCTTACTAGTTTTAGCCTGGAGTTTTAATTTGAAAATAGTATAGTTATATGAAGTTTTGATTTAAAATTTAGTGTAGTTTGGAGTATTTAAGTATTGGAAATGTCATGTTTATTTCAAATAGTAATGATTAAATTCGGCTGTTCTTCATTGTTATAGTTATATGTTATGGTTGTAAACAATTAATTGTGATCAATTTAAAAAATATTTTATATATATATATAATATATATATATATATCACATAAAACACTTTTTATTTGGCAGTTTGCTACCTTGGGTTTCTCGCTTACGCGATCGTCAGGCAGGCAAACTAAATGTTTTCCTTCCATAGACCATTTCAAATTGAGATCGGAAATCTTCGGAAAAACAGGTCACGTGGAGTAGGTGCGTTGCGCGTTCTTCGCAACAGTTGATCGCATTCACAGCATTGCCCTAGTTGATTGTCCGCCTATGTTTACATACACGCGTGCACACATGAGAAGTAAAACGTGGAACGAGACTATTTTGTTTTTTATCAACAAAGGCGCTCTGACGGACAAATTCCAAATGTATCGAGCAGACGGTAAAAAGTGAAAATATTACCCCAAATCTCTTTCATCTCACTCGTTTTTGTAACTGAAATGCCGCAACATCAACTTTGTGAGGGATACAATCTATCACCAACACCAGCGCAATCTATCACACGGGCAGACGGGTGAAAAACACGTTGTTTTTCTCCGGCACATGGCCATGACCTGTCAGGAGCTGACAGGTCATGTAACCGAGCGTCAAATCACTCGGCTAATCGGAAGCATTCGGGTGGTCGTATATTTTCGGATTTGAAATGGTCTATACAACGAAGTCAGTGAAAAAAATATTCGCAGTACGCGCGCGCAAGGCATGCTGCGTAATCAATTCGCGTAACTGCTCGCGCATAAAACGCAACGCACTGACATCGCTGAACAGATAAAGAAAACTACGTTTAACATGTTTAACATTATTTTTTTCTCCCATGTCGGCACTTGGAAACTATCTCGCTTCTCTTATTTATCAGGTTGTCTTGTCTTTGTTGTGGTGGAGAATTTCTATTTTCTCGTCGAGGCAGAGGTTACATTGTCCTGATCTCCTTCTTTTTGTGTTGGATTGTCTTACTATCTCCCAGTCTATTGATACATTTGTGGCTCTTCTTCTTTTTAGGCCCCAAACGTATTTTGAGAGTTCTGTCTCGTTTATATACCTTTCATGTTTGAAGGATTTCTTATGGTTTCCATACCTTTCTTTGAACGTACCACCTGTGAAGCCTATGTATGATTTCACTTGCCCTGGCACCGAACTTACTGTAGCTTTATAGACTATAGCTGAAGACAAGCATTTTCCAAGAAGTGGACAGTCTCCTTTAACTCTACAATTACAGGTTTTTTCGGCGGTTTTTCCTTACTCTTTCTGTTGATCTTGGTATTGTGAGACTTGATGATTGCTCTCATGTTTTTCATGCAACTGTAGCTCACCTTTACTGTGTTTCGGTTGAATATCTTGTAGAGTTGGTGACCCCGTGGAAAATGCTTGTCTATCAACTTAATGAATGTTCCTCCAACATTCGATGACACGTTTTTGCTAAATGGAGGATTAAACCAGATAATTGCGTGGTCTTTGGTTTCTTGTTGTTTCTTGTGTTGTGCGCGCACTTTATATTTACTCTGTATCCACTAGCTGCATTCTTGAAGATATCTACGGTGGATGACAGTGTTGATATTCTATCTCCAATAGCGAGGGGGATGTTTTTGATAATGGTTGGGGGATGGTTGGAGTGGGTGTGTATGTACACTGGATTGTTATTCGGCTTTCTGTATGGTCTGTGTGTCGCGCAGTATTAAGATCAAGGGTGACGTCAAGGTAATTTACTGATTTTAGGTTTGTTTCGATTGTTATCTTGAGTCCTAAAGATTTGAAGATGCTAATTATCTCTTTTCTTATGCGGTCGGAGGTGCTGCCTGAGCAGTTTTTTATTACTGCTAGCCCTTCGTCCCGGTAGAGTCCGATGCTATATGTATCTTGATATTGTCCTTCAAGGATTGAAGAGCATATAGGCCGACAATATTGCTAATATTAAAGGGTATCTGAGTAATACAACATTTACTGATATTTTAACCAAAGAGGAACAAAGTAAATGTGAAGGTTTATTGACGCATATTGAATGCAAAGAAGCAGTAGATCAACTAAGACCGGGTAAAAGTCCAGGTTGTGATGGTATTCCAGCAGAATTTTATAAGGTGTTCTGGAATTGTATAAGTAGCTTAGTGGTTAACTCATTAAATTGCTGCTTCGAAAAAGGTCACATGTCATCCACTCAAAGAAGAGCAATTATCAGTTTAATTTACAAAAAAGGCGACAAACTGCAATTAAAAAACTGGCGCCCAATAAGTCTATTGAACACTGACTACAAAATCATGTATGTGGTTTTGGCAAATCGTTTGAAGAAAGTTATAAGTAAAATCATACATACAGTTCAAACAGGTTACATAAAAGCTAGATATATCGGTACAAATATAAGATTAATTGATGATGTTATTAATTTATGTATAAATGAGAATAAATAGGCTGCGATTTTTTTTGTAGATTTCGAAAAAGCTTTCGACACCGTCGAATGGAACTTTATAGTTCAAACATTGCAGAAGTTTAATTTTGGACCATCGTTTATCAATTGGATTACAGTAAAATAATATTGAGATTTCCGTTTTAAATCTTGGTTGGAAATCAAAGTTCTTTAGATTGAGCAGAGGTTTGCGTCAGGGCTGCCCTTTATCTGCACTCTTGTTTGTTGTAGTCTCCGAAGTCTTAGCTTTGAACATAAAACCAGATAAAACTATCTCAGGTATTGTCATTGATGACAATGACGAAGAAAAATGTGAAGGTCGTATTAGCCAATTTGCTGACGATACAACTCTTTTCTGCTCAACGAAAGAATCTTTTGATAGCATGTTGAAAATCATTAATACATTTGGATATTTGGCAGGACCAAAAATTAATGTGGAAAAAACTCAAGGTTTAGCATTTGGTCACTTTGTAAAACATAACGTAAAATGGCCAACTGAAAATGTTAAGGTTGCACACCACCAAATACATCTCCCATAGGCTTACACGTGATATGCACAATTTTAAAATGGATATTTCTCGACGTTATAAGAAACTGGTATCTTGAAATTTGGTTTCAACTTGAAGATGAAAGCCATGACTACTAACTCAACAACTCATATATGGGGGGTAACCTGCATTTTTTTGAGCTAGAACCTTTTCAAAAAGTACGAGTTGAGTTTTCCTGGTCACACGCAATTGTTGATTTAGATGATGGCGTCAGATACCGGAAATGACCTGAACACAAATGTCTGTTAAAATATAAAAAAATCATCATTGCATCAATTTTTTTGGACCTAAAGAACGCTGATGTGTCTGTCAAAATTCACACTATATTAATTTCGCCATAACATGTAGTAAATACCCTAATTTTAAACTGTAATTTACAATAGGTCTCCCGTTTCGGTATAGAAACGGGCCGGTTTTGGACTATTGCCTCAAAGGGGGTAGGGCCAGACGTTATTTAGTGGTGTGAAACCTATAGTCTCTTGGTGTTTATTTTGGACACAATATGATAGAATATTACAAGAGCATTTGGCAAGAGAAAAACAAATTGACTAATTCGAATCTTGAACTCATGGTATAGAAATTAAGAAAGCTAACGCTGTATGTGTATGGTAAAGCAACGATTATAAAATGTCTTGGTATATCCAATTTAACATTTTTATGTCTTGTCTACCCGTTCCTGAAAACTTCACGAATGAAGTGAACTCAATTATTTTCAATTTCTTATGGAATAAAAAACCGGAGAAAATAAAGAGAAATTCGAAATCACAATATGCGAGGAATAAAAATGGTTAAAACGTTATATGTATGATGATGGAAATGCCTTTTTAAACCCCTATTTAAATGCTCATGGTCCAAACTCTTTAATCTTAAATATGAATTTTGTGGAAGCAAAGAATGTCCCATCGTTAATTGGTCTACCAAAATTGTATTCAGATTTGGTAAAAGCATGGCATAATCTAGATAATGATGCCAACCAACGACTTATTAAGGGTCAAAAGTCATATTATATGGGGAAATGAACTGATCATGTACAATGGCAAGACCTTGTATTTCAAACACTGGATTGATAGTGATATAATATATATCAATGACCTTATAAATAATGATGGTATCTTTTCCACTACATATATACTTGACAAGCTTAAAAATAAGCACAATTGGTTGGCTTTATTAAACGCCAACATTATGCCTATTGAAATAAGTACTCGTTTAAGAGCCTCGTGTATATGTAAATAAAAAACGTGTAAACATAATGTATTGGCAATCAAGGTATATTTACGTTCCTGTAGTTAAAAAGTTTACAGTCGTGCCAATAATTCAGAACAGATGGGCACAGGAACTGTCAACGTCACCAAAATGGGACGATATTTGGACTATGAAAACTATTCTTGAAAAAGAGAGAAAATTGGCAGAATTCAATTACAAATTATTATATAGAATCATCGCTACCAAAGCAAACTTATATAAATGAAATAGAATAAATCACCTAATTGTTTTGAGTGCAACACGTCAGATGATTATCTACATTCATTTATTGCCTGTCCTTTGTCAAAAAGCTTTGGGTTCGTTTTAAAAGATTTATTATTTCTAACAATATTCCATGTCCAGAGATATCTTTAAAAATCATTGTACTTGGTTATAAACCAGATAATCAAAATGTATTGAATGTAATGCTAAATAGAATGCTTAGTCTGGCATCGTTCACCTGATTGATATCCCAAATTATACGTTTCGAACTATCACGGGTAGATTTACGTTTAGTAGACATACCAGGCTTAATTTTACAATTCAACATAAGAGCATTGTGATCACTGCCGAGATGAAATTGCCTTTCATCATCGACAATAAATTCCATCTAATACATTTGCGGAACATAGCATACTCAATTGCACCATTAAGGGGAGACTGAACATGAAAATGCTATTTTCCAAAGTACTTAACCTATAAACTTCAACTTTGGTCAGAAGATGTGTTTGGGCAAGACTTTTCATTTTAAGCGAAACAAATTTACGTTACGGACACCGTTGCCATGGTAACGGCGGCCAATAAGTACATCTTGAATTTATCAGAGCGATTTTTTTATTACAAGTCGTCGTATTGCGAAACGATACGATAAAAGTGTTAAAATCCCGCATTTTTGGGAAACAATTGCGAAACGTAGTCGTTTCCATAGTTACGAGCTTTTTATTCAAATTTTGCTCTGATAAATTCATGATATAGGTGTCATTGGCAAATGTACAAAAAATTGGACATACCAATAGACCAATTGGACATACCGTTACCGAGAAAAGCTGCGCGCTTCATTTTAGCACGCGTCAAATCGCTTATAGTAGAAAAGGCCATTTTAAGTTTAGAAACACTGAATATGTAAATTAAGCAGCAATTATGCAAATTAGATGCTCAAAAATCTTATTTTCATCTACAATAATAATTTTAGTAATTATAAACACAATTTGCAATGAAAACAAATGTTAATTTAATGTGCAATTATTTTTTATTCTACAATTCCTTAAATATCGCCCCTTGAAAACAATACAATACAAAGGATATACATTACATGTATTCGTATAGGAAGAAATTCAATTCGCTTCACAATAAGCGTCACTTTGTTCCCTTTGAATAAGCACAGTTTTCGAACCAAATTTCCGAATTTTTTCAAATAAAAAGCAATTAAAAGCTAAAATCCTATAGATTTTTAAAATTTAGAAACACTAAAATGACCAAAATACCCCAATGTCACATATTCTCATGTTCCCCTTAAGGGGGCATTCAAGGGAGTCAATTTTTGAATTTTGTGAGTGCTGTAATTATTGAACTATGACTCAAATGTATATAAAAGTATACATTTTTGGAAAGGAAATAGGTCACTTTTTTGACCCCCAAAAGTTCAGCAAAGCTAACACAAATAATTGTGGGTGACAAATTCCCAAATTGCTAGATTATGATGTTAAGACACTAACTTATAGACGATTTTTTTTTTTTTTTTAAAACCTAATCTAATATTTTTTGAAATATTGACAAAAAAAGTGAAACAAAAATGAAAAGATCACTTTTTGGCGCTTTTTGGTCAAAATGTCAAAAAATATTAAATTAGGTTTAAAAAAAAAAAATCATCCCTAAGTTAGTGTCTTTAATCATAATCTAGCAATTTGTGAATTTTTTACTAAAAATTATTTTTTTAGCTTTGTTGAACTTTTTGGGGTCACAAAATCAACATTTTTGGTCAAAATTGACGCAAAATTTGGATTATCTGATCCGTTTCCTTTCCAAAAATGTATACTTTTATATGCATTTGATTAATAGTTCAATAGTTACAGCACTCACAAAATTCAAAAAATCAAGTCAAAAACTTCCTTAAGTCCCCCTGTAATGTCCGACTGTCCCTGATCAGTGTTTACGCCCTCTATCGTCTAAGTAAAGTTTTCAGATGGATTCAGTGTTTCTAGGAAGTAGCTTTGTTGTTGTTGAGAAATGGCTGCTTCCGAAGGACAAGCGATATCGTCTTTACGAATAGTAAACAGTATTTAAAAGTAAAGTTTCAGTGAAAGGAAGAACGATATGATTATCCGTAGGTGATTAAACGACTAAGTAAGACTCAAGGAACAAACTTGGAACTGTTTATTATCATTGCGTGTTGCATGGTTTCCTTTTGGGAGTGCTCAACCACCCTCCGTATTTAGAACACAATGTAAATGCTTTCTCCGTGTAAGCACATTACACCCCCTTAAGGTCTTTACGGAACCATGTAAATTTACCCTTACATAGTTTGCTACAATTAAGAATAGAAAGCCAGAATCATCCCTGATAATCTATCAAACGTTTACCATTTAAGTAAATTTCAGGGTCTCAAAAAGGAATTTCATCACCAATTCTACCATTACAATCAGACATAATAATAGTATAACTTCTTTCTGGCATAGGCCTATATAAAAAGCCAATATTGATCGGAAATAAAGTGATTGCTTTTCAATAAAATATTGCTCAAAAGCTGAGACGATTATAACTATCGTCTCAGCTCAAAAGTACATACCAAATCGCACCAGATGGGTTCGAAAATTGAAAAAAAGACTCCTCCTGTTCGAGCTTTTAAACCATCTATACTTAAATCAAGAATATATCAGTATATTATGCTCAACTTCTTTCGTGCATTGATAAAAAACAAAATATTTATTGGAAATGAAGATGAGGCTTTTCGATAAAATGTTGGTCAAAAGTATACACATCGCACCAAATGAGTTGGAAAATTGAAGGAACAAAAATCAAATTCGGAGGGGGTACATCCCCCTGTTAGAGCTTTTACACCATCTATACTTAAATCAAGAATATAACAGTATAATGCTCAACTTCTTTCGTGCATTTATAAAAAGCAAAATATTTATTGGAAATGATTTATCGCCTGTGTCGAGGGTTGAGTGCCAGAAGGCCGTAACTCAAAAAAAGCTATTTTGAGATAATTGACTTTCAAATATTTGGGACTCATTACGTAGCACTTAAAACTCTAATTTTAGTCAAATTCAGAGTGTTTACGAGTTATCTCTTCATGGTTCTGAAAATCTAGGTTATATGGATTATTTTTGTATTGTACCAAAATATCAATTTGCCCAAAAGTTGAGTTACGACATTCTGACGCTCAACCCTCGATGTGAGGATTTAGGACTGCCCCTATAACTTATAGATGGTGTGACCGGTGACGTAGTGCCCGGCAGTATGCGTGCGCACCTACAGGGAATGTTCTTTTATTCACACTTCATTACTTACCATGCTTACGGTGTAATAGTGCAGTAGTCATGGTCTGCATCCCTAAGCACAATGAGAGACCAGGTACTATATCTGGTTGCCCGGCAGTATGCGTACGCACCATAAAATTGGCGCTCAGTATGGCTCAGTGATGTGTGTTTTGCTTTTGAATAGTATGTATGCAGTATACTACATGTAGTACCTCTAGCATGTCTTTAGACCAGGCGCTAATCAGTTTGTAAACACTACTGATGATGTAAACAAAGGTCACCTCATCTATAAGTATGAAAGGCACGAAGAGTTGAAGATTCTGTTTTATTTTCATTTATTATTTCAAGTTAATTTGTCAAGTTTTCAGTTTAAAAAGTTGGTTTTTCAAGGCATTTTTCTGTCAAAATTCGTAATGATGAATGATGAAACAGGGTCTACGAGGCACGAACATATAATTCATGGAAATAAATAACTGCAAAATCAAGTGTCAATTGAATTTGGGGCCTACTTCAGGCCCCTGACACTCTATTGTTCGAATCGCCGAAATCATAGACGGTCATGAATATACAATGAATAATCATATCAATGAATATACGTCATTTGTGAAGTCGAAAATGAAAAGTACCAGACCATAGTGGACACGAACGGCCGTAATCTTTGACTCTCCGTTGATTTCAATGTTATGTCGGAGTGTTTTACCTAATTTCATACTGACACGACCTGAGTGATAATCAAACGGTCCCCGAACGATGCCCTGGCGCTGTTGAAGTCAGAAATATCATCGTTCCCTACAGTCCGAGCGTTCCCACATCGAATTTCACCTAGAATATTCGTCACACGAACCTATGTCCGCCATCGTCTGAATATCGAAAAGGCCCTCTGGAGAGTCAAGGGGACAACATTTTTTTCTACGCATGCGTCCGATCGCTTTGGATTTGTCCACTAAAATTTTGGACAAATGCCTAAAGAGTATGTGCTGCATGGCAAGTGACACAACTTCTTGTAATGCGCTGATCAACCGTAGATCTAACCCCCCGGCTCCGGCCAGTTTGGGGTGGAAAAGCCCAATCAGGAAAAGTTCACGGAAAAGATTCAGGCGTTGACGGTTCAATGGTATATCACAGATAGGCAAAGTGGGTATATCCAGTGACAGTTGTATATCCCCTGGTATATAATATTTAATTTTGACTAAAGCAGCCGACAATGCATTGATTGATAACATCCAGAAGTGGTTTGATAAGGTTTATCGTAGATAGAAAAAAAGCCATTGATTATCCTATTCTGATGCATTGTGGAAAATGTGTACATATCTCCTAAGATTCTGGAGATTCGGAGTCTACCATCGGACCGGGCTTTTAGATGACCTACGCATAGGAGCATCGTCGAACCGAGAATGTCCCCTGTAACCTTTTTCAAGATCTTTGGCACTGAAATTAAAATTTTGGTTCATTATAGAGGGAATCCACTTTACTTATTACGTGCCCGTAATCACCCTTCAAAGGTACAAGACTTGATCGCGTCTATCAATAGTTGTCTGATTGCCTTTCCACATATTTCGACATGAATATTGCGTCTCCCAATTCGTTTATTAAAGCTAGCTAAATTTGGTACAAGAACTAACTTTCTTGAAATGAAGTTGTACCAAAGATTTTCTAGAAATTCATCGGTTGTACAGATTTAAAATCATGGTAGATTTAACATTGGTATAAACGGTCTCCTTTCTCATGTTGTACGATTGGCTATGGCCTGTTTTGGAAATGTGTTTGCTTTGTGTATCCAAATAGTTTACAGTTGTATATTAGCCTAGCTATAACAAGCTATAAAAATGACATCTCTGAATTTTAAACAAAGTGTGCAAAGGAGAAATGGTTGGGCACACTGGTAAAATGGTTTTACAACAAGTGTTGCTCTCATTATCAAAGTGAACTCAACTTCAATCACTTATTTATCGAGCAATAATATATTGTTTTACGCATTTTAATTTGTTTAGATTATAAAGTTAAATAAATCCAGAGATAAATGATAGATATAGAAAAATAGATTAAAAAAAGAATAGAAAAAAACTATAAAAGCATTGGCGGCCTTTATAAATTATAAAAATTGACATAAAAATGATGTTACATACATCCACAATCAAGTTGTTTTTTTGTTTTTTTTAAACAAAAAAATAGAAAACAACAACGAATACACGGAGATTCGAACCCGTGATTGCCGATTGAAAACGATATGGCCAACGTATGCACGCCACAGAGATCGACGAGTGTAATTGTGTCAGTTTTATTATTCAACCATTGATTCTTTTATTTATAACGAACGGATTTTTATCGTGCCATTTTGGACATTTTAACACCATATTTATATGTTACTCTCGCACAAAATGTGTTTGTAATGTGATTATACTCCTTATTTTGGAAAGAATGGTAAAAGCGTTGACATTTCGAACACAATAAATGGCATCTTGTATACTGTTTATACGGTCGCTCGACTGAACGTTGTGTGACCTGTTGCATTGCATTATTCATGTTACGATCTGTTTATGTATGCTTTTGTTATACTTCTCAATCGCTCATCGCCAACTCTGTACAAGAAACTTCATGCGCTGTCCCAACGCTGTCGTTAGAGAACAATAGAAAAGTCCCCTCGACTCTTCGAGGCGACCTTTGACTGGGTTCACGGGGTTAATCATATTAATGAGCAAATATGCAAATGAGCTAAGTGTCCCCTCCTATTATATATTCTCCTTGCCTACTTTCAGTCTTTCCACTACCAAAACCCTATTGTATATTTCACGGACATAAATTATGCTAATGAGCTCATTAAATGACGTCACTCACATCATCGGGTTTTGCCGATGATTGAAATCCGTTGATTGAAATTCTAGGTCGAGTAAAATGATGTTCTTATTTGTTGTCTGTGAGCTTTTCTGATTTTTTTCCCGTATTGGAGTATTTTTTTATTGAAAATAGACAGTTCAAATTAAACGTTGGTTCCAAGTTCAAGTGACAGCACGTGTATTAAAGGCGACAGCAAAGGCAATATGCAAGCAACATTTGAGAAAAAACGATGCCCGACTTTGAAAGAAAGTGTACGGGGAAGTGTACGGGTGAACATGACAAACCAAAACAGCCTAGTAAATAATCACCTCCGTGGCGCAATTGGTTAGCGCGTTCGGCTGTTAACCGAAAGGTTGGTGGTTCGAGTCCAGCCGGGGGCGTTGTTACTTTTTGCATTTAATGCAGATCGACAAATCACAGTAAAAATATAATATTGACAAAATCACAGACCACTTACACAAAAATCGCATCTGCGCATGCTCCTGTCGTGATCGAAATCTACCACACAAGCAATGGGCGAGTTTTATAAGTGCTTTCCCCATCACCATGATCACTGAATAGAAATCTAATTTGCATTACAATGTACTATATAAGCATGGATCAGTCTGATAAGTCCATGCTATTATAAGCCAATAAATGTTTCAAACACAAAAGCAATGCAAAGATGGTAGAGGCCAAGAGGCATTGTTAAGACATAGCTGAATAAGCATCTATAATAACATTTTGTAATAAATCGTTAATCGTTGCATCACGTACGAATGGGAAGATAAGAACCAACGAAAACGAGACAGTTGACACAGTTGTATTGACCGTAGGAAAAGAAGGAGCCAGGGCTAGCACAACATTGCGTTGTGTCGGGTTGTGTCCAAGAAAAGAAGCATTTTGTGACGAATTCGTGATATTTTCGGCGATCTACAAGTGTGTTACACCTCCCTGACCACACCATCATCATCATCATCATCATGAATCTACGGATTGCAATCTGCATCTTCGTGTTAACGTGTTTTAGCGCACATGTTCGCGGAGGCTTTCTGGACCAGTTCCGGTACCAGTTCGAGGACGAGTTCCGGGACCAGTTCCGATATAGAGCTTTGGGAGGATGTCCCTGGATTCCTGGAAAGACCGATTTTGATAAGGTAAGGTATGGCTTTAAAATACACAGTTCAACAAAATATAAGTTCCCCTTTAGATTATGCCTGATATTTTTAAAATGAGTTACTCCATCCATGGACTTGCTCCATCGAAACGGTTTTCGGCACACATTAATGTCAATGGCGTAACCAGCAGAGGGGGCGAGCGCCCCCCCCCCCCCCCCCCCCCCCCCCCCCCCAATATTGACTGTCTGTCGGTTGAGATTGGCACTGTCGGTTGATTTGACAAGAGGAATCATTGAATTTAATATGATGGTCAAAAGTACACAGACGGAGAAAAAAATCGCGCGCTACGCGCATTATGTCCCAAAAATGTTATCTTTTGGGTAGAAGCTTCTTTAAAGCAGAAAAGTACCTCAATCATAGCACAAATCAATGTAAAGTCAAAAAAATCGCGCGCTACCCGCGCATTTCATTAGTCGTAAACATATTGTCGGTTCACTTTCATTTCTTGTCCCTATATGAAAAACCTAGTTACGCCACTGATAAATGAACGGGGCTATATTATTAGTATAACCAGGGAGGTGTCATACGCAGGTGTGGCATTGCAATGCTTGAATGAGCACATGAATGGATGAATACCTCAATTCAAAAGTGGCTAAATATGATATAAAATTGGATGGATTGAGTGTGATACACAAAGATATTGGTCGAGCTATGAGTTTTAAAAAATATTGTGCGAGACGCAGTCGAGCACAATATTTTTAAAACTCATAGCGAGACCAATATATTTGTGTATCATGCGAAAAATCCATCTAATTTTATCATTATTATGCAGTAGTCCTTGGTACCAAAATCTAGGATTTTGGTACTTACTCAAGGCACAGTGTTGAAGGGAACCAATTTAATAACCTGACCATTTTCTTGACCAGACTTATTGCATAGTAGTCTATATTAGCAATAAATTCTAGTTCTATTCATCCATTTATTAAGTTTTTAAGTTTATTTATTCTTTTGTCATGTTTGTTCTATGCTGGGCATGCATGGATTAACCCCAGGCCTAATCCCAACTTATCTTTTCTGGCATTTCTGGAGCAATCAATAACTTCTTTTCATAAACATGATGCCTTATAAAGATGAGATGGATGCTGATTATATTATACAATCTGCCACAGATTAGTTTTTTTACAAGCATGGACTTATTTTATAGACTGATTAAATCTGATTAAGTCTGTGTTTCAAGAGATGGTTAGCTTCCACCTTACACACTTGCCTGAATAAGTACCACCATCCTAGGTTTTGGTACCAAGGACTAATTATGCAGTGAGAATCTGACTTGACAAACAAAAATCAAAAATCAAAAACAAAAATCAAATTTCTTTTTTTTCCTAACATTTTTTTTTTCCTACATTTTTTTTTTAAAAATCCCAAACAATTCTCAAAATATCCCCAAAAAATATTCCTAAAAATTTTTCAACATATTTCAAAAATTAAAAAAGACAAAATTCAAAAAAAATAGTTTCTACTGCATTTTGTGACTGTTTCTTAAAGTGTATTCATGCAGGTAACCAAACTCAAGTTCTAAGGATATTGGTCTGGCCAAGTTCGCTCCAGTGACATAATGTGCAGAATAATAGGTCTTTACTAATGCATTGCAAGTATAGGACAGAAGATTCGAACTGCATAATAATGTATGAAGGAGGATTGTTTAGTCGGAACATGGTCGGAATGCCTCTAAGCCGAATAGGCTAACCGTTAAAAAGTCAATTATTACCGAAACGAACTTTGCAATGGTTAACCGCGCACTTTCGGTACTAAAACCGAGTTAAACTCCCGCGGAATCTGAACTATTATATCATTTTCAAGAGTGATCTTGTGGTCAAATTTAAGTCTTTTTTGGAGATTAATGTCTTGAAATATTCCTAATAATAGAATCTGTCTTACTAACTTTAATTAAAACCAGTCTCTGACATTTACAAGCAGAGTATTTCACATGGGAAGTTTGCAATTTTGTCGATATCGAAAGTGAAATTTGGCAAAAGTAGCGTTAAATTGATCTGACAAACAGTTATCTTTAACAGCAAAATTACAAAATTGTCACATATTCAGATAAATGAGGGTTTTAATCCTAAATCGATTTTACGACGTGACCATTTAAGTAGATAAAAAGAGATTGTAAAAGAGAGTAAAATTTGGAACCATTGGTATTTTGTCCATTGTCCATTCATATGCGATCGCATTATATTTTGATTTTTGTGCGGATTGCAGGCTATGTGCATAATATTTTTTTAAATTTTGACAAAACGTGTAAAAAAAACCAAAAATCCATTTTCACGTTTTTTGGCACTTTTTGGTCAACATTTTCAAAAATATTAAATTAGGTTTTAAAAAAAAAATCGTCCCTTCATTAGTGTCTTAACATCATTATCAAGTGATTTGGCCATTTTTTACTCAAAATTATTTTTGTTAGTTTTGTCCAAAAAAAATTCGGTCAAAAAAGTGAATTTTGTGATTTTCTAAAAAAATCTACTTTTTTGGTCAAAATTGACGCCAAATTTGGATTCTCTGTTCCATTTCCTTTCCAAAAATGTATACTTTTATATGCATTTGATTAATAGTTCAATAATTACAGACAGCACTCGCATAATTCAAAAAATCATATCAAAAACTTCCTTAAGTCCCCCCTTAAGGGAAATCTTTTTCAACTGTATATGAGCTAAATAACTGATTTCCTTATTTAAAGGTAGATGTTCCAATTTTCAACTTGAAGTTTTCTATTCTACATGAAAGGTCATCCTTAAAAATTTGAGATGCATAGCTATTATGGTTCTTATTTTAGACGCACAAGATGCTGTGAACTGTACCCATTGAGTAGTACACAAACTATATCGGTGGTAACCACCATTCGCGGTAATTCAACGCTATTTCGTCTCTCTGTCGTTATACCGAATTAGGCCGTCAAATTTCAGTATGATGATGAGAAAAATACGAGCTTTCATATGATATGAAAATCTCCGTATGTTTGAAATAATTCTGTGTTACGAAAATGTGATCGGGTCATCTATCTTTAAGTTATCATTTAACAGAATAAATG